>JAZKJV010011859.1:0-1200000 GCA_037367405.1 Ottelia alismoides
TGCATTACAAATGTAATCTATCAGTGTGGGGCATCTTTTGATTCCATTCTTTCCATACGTCTAGTAGGAAAATGACAAGGTTATCGGGACAATTTTTCTCATGAATATGTAATTGATTCACTTAAATATTTGTTCTTGGTAGTAGGGTCAAATTCCAATTAAGGTAAAAATATGTTATTTTTGTGATGCTCTCATTTTCTTAGTTTGCACATATGCGGCTCTTGTATTTCCGTTGGATTGCTTATTTGCTTGCATTAAACATTGAGATTATCTTTCAGACAATAAAAACAAATGTGATTGGTACATTGAACATGCTGGGTCTTGCAAAAAGAGTAGGAGCAAGGTAAAGCCATGCTTAATACATAAAATATTTATAGTAGGTCGATCTTTTTCTGTATTTGATGGGAAATTTCGTACCTAATCACGGTTCAATTTATTAGGATTTTGTTGACATCGACTTCAGAGGTTTATGGTGATCCACTAGTCCATCCTCAGACAGAAGATTACTGGGGAAATGTCAACCCCATAGGTGAGTTGCTCATTATCAAGTAGTTATTTCTGTAGTAACATTTTGTTAAAATATGTTTGGAGATTATGACACCATTTTTTAGTATAAGAAAAATGCTAGGTACTATATAGAATGCTTTGATGAGGTAAAGTCCTTGAACTCGCACTACTGCCATCTTTTCAATTTTCGGCCTTTAAAAGTATCACAAATTCATTGTTGACGGTTTACTCTTATTGAAGACTCTCGTTTCATATTTGATATCCTTTAGGCAGTACCAATTTGTAGCTCTTCTTAATTTTACTCATTTTGCATCCGTAAACTTATGCAGGGTAGTAATGGTAGGATATTGGAGAAAATGAAATTATTTAGTTTATCTAGCTTATGATGCCTAGGAAGTGTATATTGTTTGCTTTGTTGAAGGTGTTGTATATAATTACATAAAAGGTCCTAAAGTATGTGATGCAAACAAGTTTCGGCGCGTCGACGATAAATAAAATAATTTGGACGGTGGAATTTCGGTGGAGAAAAGGAGAGGTTGAGAAGAAGAAAAAACTCGTCGGTAACGAGAGGTTGAGGAAGAAGAACGCGGAGATCGCGGGAGGAGAGAGGAGAGATAGAGAGAGATAATGAGATAAACTCAAAATTTCATTAATACTTGACTGTATAAAACACTGGACCACCATCCCTTTATATAGGAGGGATGGAATTACAAAAATAGAAATTAAATTCAAATTGACAACCAGTTTATCCTAAAATGACTCTAACTAATTAACCGACCAAATTTAAAATTCAAATTGACCACTAATTGAGATCACAGACGATCCCATTTATTTAATTAAAAATTCGTCGACTCAAATAAACGTAAATAAAATTAATTAAAAATTCCGGCGACTCAAATAAGCGTAACTAAAAATGTGGCCCTATCTTCCGGATCCGCGCTGCATCAACTCTCCTCCGCTTTAAAAATTCGTCTCCCGACGAATTGTTCGATGTAGAGGTGTCGTTTGGAGAATTCATCCTTGAACTGCAGCTTCAAACTTCCCAATTTGATCCTTTTCCAGGTTACGTTTGTAATTTTTCTGATGGGAGGGGTACGGCTGCAAATATTCTACCCCTTCACTAGAAAGGATTCCATAGTTTAACTTATCTTCCACTGGCCTTTTTTGATAAATATTTTTTGGAGGGACCCCCGTGTAAATCTTCCAAGTCAATACTTCATCCCATATTTTTAGGGATAGCATCCTGCCGAGAAAGCCTATGTTAGGGTTTTGCCTACCCTTGATATGAGGCGACGGGGCATGGCGGTGATGGAGGGCTCAGGGAGGCGGAGGCGGTTTCGCGAGGCTAGGGGAAGGCGATGCGGGGAAGGGCGGTGAGCGGCTGGTGGGGAGGTGGGTCGGCGAGGGGGAGAGGCGGCGCGGGGGCAGGTCACGGGTCGCAGGGGGCCTGCGCGGAGAAACGCCACCAGTGGCGAGGGCGGCGAGGTCTGGCGCGCGTTGCTGGAGGTCGCGAGGCGCGTTGATGCTGCGCAAGGGCGAAAGGCGAGGGGCGGCCATGTGGCTGAAGGGGCGCGCAGCCGCACGTGGGGGTGCTCGGGCGGCTGCTGTGCGCGTACAGTGGCGAGGGAGGTGCGGTGGGAGGAGCGCGAGGAGAGGCGCAGCTCGCGGTTGGCCGCATGGTGGGGAGGCGGGCGGCCTGGAGGAGTTGCCGGAGTGACGGGAGGGGCCGCCGGTGGTGCGGTGAGGGGCTGGACGCCCTGAGGAACTGTCGTGGGGGTTGGGGCTGCCATCGGGGACGCCGTAGGTGATGGGGGCTGATCTGAAAACTCCGGGACAGCCACTGTTTCTTCATTTTTTTCTTCTAAAACGGTCTGGACAGCGGTCGAATCGTCTTCCACGGCGAGTTTTTCTTCGTTAAAACTTGCGGCAGCGGCTTCGGCGATTGAAGACTTTGATTGGGCATCACGGAAGGCCTCAAAGTTAGCCATTAGATCTCGAAACATGGAATGGAAGTTGGTTTGCAAATCACGTAACATGTGCTCTGTCTCCTTGTTGTAGGCGTCGATGGTGGAGATGGCTCGTCGTGTTTGTTCGGATGAACGATGATCCCTTGATGCATGCCGATGCGAGCGCCTGGACGGATCGTTAGGTCGTGAGGACGACCTAGATGCCATGCTCTGATACCAAATGATGCAAACAGGTTTCGGCGCGTCGACGATAAATAAAATAATTTGGACGGTGGAATTTCGGTGGAGAAAAGGAGAGGTTGAGAAGAAGAAAAACTCGTCGGTAACGAGAGGTTGAGGAAGAAGAACGCGGAGGTCGCGGGAGGAGAGAGGAGAGATAGAGAGAGATAATGAGATAAACTCAAAATTTCATTAATACTTGACTGTATAAAACACTGGACCACCATCCCTTTATATAGGAGGGATGGAATTACAAAAATAGAAACTAAATTCAAATTGACAACCAATTTATCCTAAAATGACTCTAACTAATTAACCGACCAAATTTAAAATTCAAATTGACTACTAATTGAGACCACAGGCGATCCCATTTATTTAATTAAAAATTCGTCGACTGAAATAAACGTAAATAAAATTTATTAAAAATTACGACGACTCAAATAAGCGTAACTAAAAATGTGGCCCTATCTTCCGGATCCGCACTGCATCAGTATGGGTAATATAAAATGTCATTTCGGGGCCTGGATTTTAGTACTAGAACACTTTGTCAAAGATATTTTATTTTTCATCAAAATGAAATGAAAAACTTATGTATCAGTTTCCAATTTGCTGACCTATCCACTATATAAACATTTTTGACATATATTTGTTTCATCGATAAGTCATCCAAAACATGCCTATTGAAGGTAATCTATAAAATAATTTTTGATATTATCCATCCTATCCACATTCATTTTATATCAATATTTATTTTTAAAAATATAGTAACACATTTTTCACATCTGTCGGCATTCGTATCTGCGATCGTATTTATATTTTTAATTGAATCGTATTCATATTTTTAATTGAAAAGGATATGGTAACATCTATATTCCGGCCATTTGTATATCTTTAAGGTTGATGACAATAATAATGATTTACCTGCTCAAAGCTATCCCTATACGACCATCTGTATCATAATAATTATTATTATCATCTATACCTTAAAGATATGCAATATATGTTATAATAATAATAACAGTAATGGTGATATACTACCTAATCAAAGCTGTTAAAACTATGAATTGCACAAATGATTCTCGCAAGGTTAAATTTCTCATTTTCATGAAAAAAATGTCGTTAACAAAGAATGTTATAGTACTAAAAGGTTAGAACCTAGAATGCCACTTTTTTATTTGTTAGGATACTTTTTATATTTACTGTGAACTTTCGAGAAATTTTTTGCGGTTCATCTTGTGATATATTTTTCTGGAAAATCGGGATATATAATAGATGTGCCACCAGTCTTCTTCGTATGTACATAGGGTATATATTTAAAAAGTTTATGCAACTGCCCCATGACGTGTAATGATAAGCA
The DNA here is from genome assembly GCA_037367405.1 of Ottelia alismoides. Taxonomy (NCBI): domain Eukaryota; kingdom Viridiplantae; phylum Streptophyta; class Magnoliopsida; order Alismatales; family Hydrocharitaceae; genus Ottelia; species Ottelia alismoides. The sequence goes on from JAZKJV010011859.1 coordinate 4,051, forward strand.
TGGACGGCCATATCGCGATATATCAACGATATATCGGTATCAACAGGTCACCGATATATCGCCGATATGGTCGATATCGGGTATCGACAGGCCAAAAATGCGAGATTCTGTCCGATGTCGGCGATATGGCGTCGATATATCGGCGATATATCGGTATCAACATGGTACCGATATCGATACCGATATCGATATGTCCTTCCATGATGATAAGTTCGTTATTTTTGGCAAAATCATCATTCTTGTCTGCAAGGATTTGTGTTTGATTTTTTATACATAGGGTAGATTTTTTTTATTCATGCTTAAAAATACCAAGTATTTAAAAATCGAACCGGATGTTGAACCGATCTCTAATTTGGTCCAACTGGTTGGGATTGTCAGTCCAAATTGGTTGGACCAACAATGATATGAGCATGGCATCATCAAACCTACCGACTCGGAAAAATCGGACCAGACTTAATTTATTGGTACGACCAGTCGAACCGGTTTTTTGAACCGATAAAACTGGATACATATACATAAATATGTATGTATATATAAATGAACTAATCATTTAAAATGTTGAATCCTTTAATAGAATAATATGATTTGTCTATTTCGAGTAAAACTCTACAAAAGGTAGCCATATTTTTTAGCATTATATATGAATACAATATTGTAATCATTTATGTATAGTTGCTTTTAGAAAACTACTCGAAGATGCTAGAGGCACAACAAATATTCCAAAAAAAGGAGAGGGACATAACTGATATTGCAGAAGTTAAGAAGCGCATAAGTGATAAAATCCTATTATTTAATTATTTGAACCTTTATTTTTTGAAAATTTACCAAACCATCAAAACTGGGTCAATCTTAGTCAACTTGGTCTGATCACTCGGGTCAACTCGATCTGACCACTGGTTGGGCCCTATTTTTTTGTTTTTTTAAAATTAATTACATGTAAGTGTAGCTGACCGAACCAGTCGAGTCAGGACCGATTCCTAGCCCAACCGGTCTGACCGGTTGGTTCAATCCGTTTTTTTAAACCTTGAAAAATACTCTATTTTTTACCGTAACAACAAATTTAAGTTTTTTACACGTAATTCAATCATTTACCATTTTTAAACACCGAGTATAGGTTGACTCTTTCATATATTTTAGGATTACATGAATGCAAGAGGACCCATTTGCAAAGGAGGTCAGCTGATGCACCGGTTAGGAGATGTGAAATTTGGGATATGTTGAGATGGCTAAGAGATGACAATGAAGGCCCAAGAAGTGTTGGAATGAAACTATACGAAGGGATCTTAGTTTTTTGGATCTAAGCCCGAGAATGACCCAAGATAGAGCTGAATGGAGGCAAAGAATCCATGTAGCCGACTGTTGGCACAGAGTCTCGAGGACCGAAAATTCATGATATATGTCGTTGCTATCCCCAAAAATCCTGTGACAAACAAAATTTTTTCTACTTATTAACCTGTATAGCGGACATGATCGAACTCAGGGAGGCTACAATTGCCGAGGGTTATTCAATTAATCGACAAAAAATCAATTAAAAGAAAAAAAATCTCAAAGGCAAACTATCCGTTGTTTTTGTGAAATTTTTCTCGTTTTATTTTTTTATTTTATGATTTTCAAATTTTTAGTGATTTTAATTTTGTAATTTTTTTATTTTTAAATCAAGAACAATATGCACAAAACAAGAAATACGCAAACAAACTCTTTTTGTAATTTTCGATTATATAAAAAATGCTCAGAAAAATCCAGAGAAAATATTTTTATGTTTTAAAGATTTTGAAATATTTTTGAGAATTTTTGCAGAGTTTTCAGATTTTTTGTATTTTTCTAAAAATCAAACAGTGGTAACAATGAGAAGCAATGCACAACCAGGAATAATTTGCAACTTAAAATATTTTAAGTACTCAAAACTCTTGGCAATTATTTTTATGATAATGTAGGGACAAATATCTACAAACAGAGACTGAAATCAAGATTTTTGGATTTTTGTAGATTTTTTTATGATTTTTATAATATTTTTAGTATTTTTCAATTTTTTGGGTTTTAAAAATAGTTAATGCAAAAAATTTGGACATAAATTAAAAGACAATGAAATAAAACTACTCTAATTTTTTTTGTAATTTTTTGAGCAATATTCAAATTTTTATGAATTTTTGCATTTCAGGAAGATAAAACGGCACTGTTTTTTATTTTTTAATAATAAAAAATGATGATAAATGCAATGAAAAAAATACAATGATCAAGCATACATCACGAGTTTACAAAAATTTTCGAGGAATTTTTAGAGCAATAAAAATAATTATTTCCATAAAAAATAATGTAAATCAATGTATGAAAAGCACAGACTGATAAACAATTATTCAATGTTTTAGCATTCAACAAATAACACAGATAAAAGGAGTTTTTTGCAATTTACCCATAAACATGTGTACTGCACGCGATGCTCTGGCTGGAGGAGTCTTCTTGCAATTTTTGAAATCACCAGCGACTAATATGTAATTTTATGAAATAAAATAATAGTGCCCTAGGAATCTCTCTTCTTTTGTTCGTTCACAAGCCAAAGAGCAAGAGGGGCGCCGCCCTCTTCTTCCCACACCCAAGAGAACAAGGCGGCGATGGCTGAGATGGCTGAGGGTGGCTCGCGTGGGCTGGAAGGGCCAGCAAGGAGGTGGATGTGGGCGCGGTTTGCAGAGGGAGCAAAGAGACTCCTCACGCGGGCAGCGGAGGAGGGTGACGACGGGCTGAGAGCGCGGCTGTATTGCCCTAGTGGTGTTCGACAGGGGCGACACGATGGGATGATGCTGAAGGGAGATGTCGAAGGGCTCCACGCGGAGGAGCACGCAGCTTGCAGTTCCCCTAGCGGAGGTCTGTCAGGAGGCGTGGCGGAGATGAGGACACCCCTCAGCTGACACATGGTCAAGGGCGGTGGAGCGTGGGCGATGGTGACGTGCGACGGTGGTGGTGGGCAACGCGAGGAGATGCATGGTTGGAGGGTGGTCGGCGACATGCTGGACTTGCGTCGGAGGTGCTCCTCGCGTGGCGGCGCAGGCGATGAAGACTGCAGGCGGTCGCGGACTGTGTTGCGGTGGACAGCGCTTCGCGTGCGGGAGGAGGATGCGCGGGGTTGCGATGGGGCGACACCTGCTTTTTTTAAATTTTTTTTGTTTTTTTCTTTTGTAAAGCAGAAACAGAAAGCAAATTTTTTATATTTTTTAATTTTTTTATGTGATCCTGCAAAACAAACATTAGGAAAACAAACAATAGATAATTTTTTGTGTTCTTTTTTATTTTCTTATTTATAAATAAATGAAGACACGAGCACGACGGCCCGGTTAAAAAAAACAAAATGTGTGAGCGGGGATCTGGAGAAATGTTAGATCGAATCCGTGTCTCCGGCCACCGTGCGTAGTCGGAGTTGAGAGATCATGCGAGGTGGAAAAGAACGCGAATAGATCGAGAGGTGAACGGAAAATCGAGTGGGCGACATATCAAATCGTAATGGATTTTAAAACTAAAAAAATGACAATGAAATTAAAATGCGACAAAATGAACTAAGGTTAATCTAGATGAGAAAATAAGAGAAGATGACGATGGATCTCACCTTAGGAGCGGAAAAATACCGTGATCGCCTCGACAAAGGCCGACTCGTTGTCACCGGACAACTCGGAGGCTAGGCACCTTTCTCGGCAAGAAGACTCTCGGAGATCGGGCTCCTCTCACCAAAGATTGATCAAGTTGGAATGGGGGAGAAGGAGTAGTAGGCTTCTACGACTCTTAATAATGTACCTTGAAAGGATAGGTTAGCCCTCCTTTTATATTAGTTTAGGATCCAATGGATCTCAATCCATGGGACACATAGATCCAACGGCCAAGTTGGTCTATGTATTAATCAATGGCCAAGATTGTTGTTGGTTAAAAAACCAGTAACATTAATTTATATTTAAATTAAATATATGTTGCAACATTATCAACATAATTTAATTAGACATAAATTAATTATTAAGAGATAACAATATAATAAAGGGGAGATAACAAATTACCTCCTAAAATTGAGGGGGTGTCACCTTTGACTATGTCATTGGTGATGCCACCTCATTTGGTGGTTATTTATCTCCCTTTTATTTTATATTATTATTTCTCAATGTATTTGTAATAATCATTATTAAAAATATCCACCAAATTAATTCCAAATTAATTTGTGAACATTCCAATCATGCCATTGATAAATATGTGAATCATATTCACAACCCAAACTAATTTGTAAATTACATTTCCAATTAATTAATTGATGTGAATCCAATCCACATTAATAATTAACAAATGCTATTTACAAAAATTCTCTCTCTTCAATATATGTATATTATAAATCATATTTATAATACACAAATATCATGGATAGTATTATCCACATTCTCCAATCCTTGATAATTAAATCCCATTTAATTATCTTGGATAATTATTCTCACAATATGAATCCCGTTCATATTATGCTTGATAATTAAATCTCATTTAATCATCAAGTCCTTCTTGCTTGGATATGTAATTCATCAAATGAATTATTCTCGAACCCTTTCAAGAATAATGTGCTTTCTCCGCAGATACTTGGAGATAAGGACAGGGCGATTATATTGTTCCACGTATAGTGACTTGGATATTGAGATTTTATCTCAAATCCAGATCTTACGAACCTCCCATAGATGCTTGATTAAATTAAGACCGCAAATCTAATCTTCTCATTGTATCTGAATCTCATTTAGACCAATGTCCAACACTTGGACTAAGATCAGATTGCTTCTCTAATGAAAGGAGTCACTAAAATCCAGGCCTGTTTCATCACTCCCTCGGAATGGAAGCGTCATGGATATACAATTGTTTATGATCACATCACCCTCAGGTATTCCCAATACCTGTACATCCTACATACTGGAAGGCCTATGATCAACCCGAAGATCAAGATCAATTTTATACTTTCTTCTTCAGGGTTTTATCTATAAGTTTCACATTTGATCATTGGGATTTGGTATCGATCATATACTTTCCAAAAGCATATATCATACCTAGGTTTTGATCATATACTTTCCAAAAGTATATAGCAAACCTACAAATTCAGTCAAGCTTCCAAAGCGAGACGACCATACACGGAATTTGATTCTTCCCAATATCTCATGAGTGAGCTCATGTCTTCCGGTTCAGTAGTGAACATGTATGATCCCTTTGAGAGATCGTATTACTCATATGCCCTTATATGCACACCAGCTCGTCGATGTATAGGCCTTAGTTAGGCCATCAACCTATCGGTCTGTCAAATGTACATACTCAGACATATAGTAATACATCTGTCTCCAGTCAGAGGATGCGTGCTTATGCTGTGACAACATTCAACATAGGACTTAGGTTATCTCGATCTCGTTAAGTCAACTCTTTGACCTAACTAATCTGACACCTCCGAATCACTATTCCCATGCAGAGGACCTGCATCAAGAGGTCGGTCAGATATCAACCTATGTGAGAAAGGATTGCCATCTCCTACTTAGGCTGGAGATCATCTCTTAACAATCATTTGACGGTGCTTGATGAGTCCTCAATCTAACTCTTTAGATATTCATCCAAGCACCAGCCTCTATGATTCAATAATTGAATCAACAGCTGTATGATCATCAAGATTGCCATGGTACATAACCCTAATTGTACAGAGGGACCTATTATGCAAATTATTTATTCTTCATTTCAGATCAGGGAATGATATTTGTAATAATATTTATTGCATAATGGCTCGCCATGGGCTCACATGTCCAACAATCTCCCACTAGCCTAAAGAGCCATTAATGGGCTAATCATTTAAACCCACACTCATGTGACAATCATAGGCTCTTTAGAAATATCTAGGTAAGCTGATCAGTCACTCTGTTCCCTATAGACTATGCCAAGTCCTTTTACGACACTTGCATAATAGTGCTCGCATCCAATGCGAATGTTGCATCTTATGCAACCAATACTCAATCTTGATAAAGCAATTATAGTGTCCTTGACACTATTGCTCAGTAATTATTATAACCAGTTTTTCCATAATCCTTATCAGAATACCCTTATTTCGGGAGATCACTATCTCTCAAGGTATCCACAGTTAGGACCTTTTAGATTTCTATATATAAAGTCTTAAGTTTTTGAAGATAAGACTTAGAGATCACTATCTCTAAAGACTTGTCATCTTTGAAGATATTGTTATTACTGCAATCAAGTGTTTTCTCTCCATAGTAGGATTAGCAACACTTTACTACTCCCACTGCATGGCAGATATCTAGGTTTTATACACATTTAGCATACACTTAGCTTCTCGTAACTGATGCACAGGTGCAAGCAGTTCTAGCATTCACTTCCTCAACTCTTTGAGATGTTATCCCTTTAGATAGGTCAGTACCAAATCTCAAGGGAAGGAAGCCTTTCTTGGAATTTCCAAGAATGGAATATGTCCAAGGTGTACTACAAATGTGACAGTCCCAATAACCTCTTTTCTTTGCTTCTAAACAACTTCAGAACTAAGATCTAAGAGGTATTCTTGAGATCATGTCTCAAGGTATGGAATAGCCAGTCTATAAAACACTTATTATCATCCTTATATCATTCCAAATGATTAGGATATTATCTACATTTAGCACGATGAACACAATGGCACTCCTACTAAGTTTCACATGGTACATCAAGATTCTATCTGAAATCATAACACTTATGATTTCGTCAAATCTGATGTTCCAACTACAAGATGCTTATTTTTTTAGTCCATAGATGGAGTTTCTTTAGCTTGCACACCTTGCTTTCCTCAACCATGAAGCCCTGGGGTTACTTCATGTGAATATCCTCAGAGAGGTATTCTTAGAGGAATGCAATCTTGAAGATGCAATAGTCAAGTTGTGTAGCTAAGGTTAGCAATATTCTGACGATTTTAAGCATGGTTACCGAAGAACAAGTCTCATTGCAAGAAATGTCTTCTCTTTCGATGTGTAGCTTATGGCTACGAACCGAGCTTTGAAGGTCTCTACCTTCTCATCAGGTTCCCTCTTCTCTTGAAGATCCATTTACACCTTTATGGGTCTTACCCATATAGGTGGATCCTCGAGGATCCGTATACAACACTTGTATATGAAGTCTACTTTAGACTTTATTGCTAATATCTGTCTTTCCATGTCATGATCCTTAGGAGCTTCATCACATGAAGCCCGATCATTGTCAGACTTAATCGACACATAGAATACATCCTCAAACTCATTTGAAGAGGTATTAGTGTTTCATCTTTAATTAGTTCCCGACTTCCGGAGCCTCATTATCTTCTCAAATTAAATGAGTTCCTTCACTTCATTTTCATCTTGATTCTTAAGAGTCTCAATCCTCCAAGCATCACATTCTCATAGATGAGATCTTTTAAGAATCTCAAGGTCATAAAGTAGATATCCAATACCATCCTTTATTTTCCTAATGAAGTAGCACTCTCTAGTGTTTAATTCCAGCTTACTTGCATGGAATTTTATTAAGGATATATTGTGTAGTCTCTACTACATATATACCTGGAAACTAAGAGGTAATTATGCTAAAATTCATCAATTGATCAAATCATGTCATACATGATCCAATTGTATCTCCCTACAACTCTATTGAGTTCAGGTTTATCAGGAGGAGTGAGATTGAAATGATATTCATATCTCCATAATGTATTCTTTGAATTTTTATCTAACAGGTACAAGCTACCTAGGTTAGATCAAATTCATTTCATCTTTCTTCAAACTTGGTTCTAAACCAAAATTGTGAAATCTTTGAACATTTCAAAGGTTTCTCAGGTGAAGAGAAGAAATCTCATATCATACATAATCATCAATAGATATCACATATCTATAATGTTTACTATGATATAGATGATCTACATACATCAATATGTATGAGATCTTGAATACCTCGACATCTAACATCATTCCCAGAGAAGGGTGTATTGGACATTTTACTTTGAATACAATATTCACAAGTATGTAAGATTTGAAATTTTAGATATTCTAAAGTTTCATATATTACTAGTCTATTGATCAAATCAACAGACAAATGTCCAAGGCTTGATGTCAGATCATTGTCAAATGATCTTCATCCTCCTATTGATCTTATAAGGTTTGATTCTTAATATTAGAAATCTTAATGAACCATTCATTAATTTTCTAATTTAGTAGAGTCCACTAGATGCTAGATTACTATCTGAAATATATCCATCATAACTCTTTATGATAGGCTTATTCCAGAATTCATGTTTATTTCCAACATTTAGAAATAAACTATGAGTGTATTCTTGTATCTAGGTCATAAAGACATTCTCCAAGACTAAAGGCTCTCCCACTGAGAATATGAAGTCTATCTATCCAACAGATATTGCTGCAACAATTACATCAATATCCATGTAGATGACTATTAAACTTTAAGATCAAATTTCTAATCTTCTAATATATATATATATGCAACCAATTGCTAATGTCATTAGAAGACTGGGATACAATTGTCAGACTTTATTTTATGAAATAAGCAAGTCAAAGTCAGTGATTATATGTAGATTATTCTGATGCTCTATCTGAGTCCTTCACTAAGGATTTTAGACAGACTTGATAGTCCCACTATCAACACATCAACTTATTGCAGTATTGGCATTCATCCAACTCTTTGGATGTCATATGGAAGTCACAGAAGTACAATCAACTCTTTGATTTTCCTTCTGACATGGGTCTGACCCACGCTTCCATTGTGCTCTCTTCAACTATAAACAACCATTGCTTAAGACTAAGGATCTCTTATGTTAAATTCAAAAGAATTCAATGTAAGAGCATTTCAACATTTATACATGCTTCATTAAATTCATACAATATGAATATCACGAAGCTTCATGAATGACTCGAGTATAGATAGTAGAATGATGACACTCATCATATCTACATACATCTCAACTCTTAGAGACTTAGGTTCAGGTAGGTATTCAAATATTTTGAATACATCATCTCTTTCGAGGCACCATTCTGCATAATGCAGAGAACCATGTCATTCATGATTATATGTCTATAGCACATATGTATGCCAAAATATCTTCTTTTATTTTATAAGGATTATTCGACAATTACGATTACCATCGACATGTCACTTCCAAAGTACACTCGATGAAAGATCAAGACTATAGAGATATACGAACCCTAAGGTGATGTCTTATTATCTTATTTAATTGTCATACCTCATTATGTTGAGGAATCTTGCACAATGCAACCACATACATTATGTGTTCAATTGCAAGTATGATATCTGGATCATGAGTTCAATCCATGATATTTTACTGGTTATTATTGAGTATAACATTGAGTGGGTTTAATGAAGGATTATCTGAAATAAGAAATTTGCATAAGGGTATATATATTATATATACATGTTTTACTTTGATTTAGGAATTTTTATATCAAAGTTGTCTTGCCTTGTCAACAATGAAAGTTCATTCCCTTAATCACTTTCAATGTAAGAGATATTCTTACCATTATATCTCTAGCAAGATCTGGGATCTCCTTTCCTATCTTTGTCACATCCCAATAATATGAGAACCTGCGACGTCGATAAAAAGAAGCGGGAACACATTCCACCTTGCAAGTCCAACTTGCATTTCCCAATTCGGTCTTTAACACCCGGGCCCACCACCCCTAAGATGATGTTGACCCGTCATTAATTGAAGCAACCCGTCAACAGGCTTAATACTCGTTATTCGCAATCCAATATCGTCCCAATAATATGAGGACCCGATATTGGGGTCACTACGTATACAGACTTACTCTATCGAGAAGCAAAGAACCCGATCCAAATAAATCATATACAGGATCTACCACTTCAGACATGCGTCTCCTGTATACAACATCTGGCGACGGAATCCTTTGCCTTGACGGGAGACCATGGATGTCACTTGTGTGATCCTCCACCTCATATTCAAATTGTAATAATTAATTATCGTGAATCATATTCACATAATTAATTCTTCCAAGGGAAATACACATCTATTCGTAATAGAGTGTTTATTGGATATAATTAATTTAATCACATTAAATTAATCATCAATCCAATCATCAATCAACAAACTTGATTATTACTTGAATAGTAGGTATAATCTCAAAGTACGTATTATTCAAATTTTAATAATTAGAAAAATACATTTTAATTAGAAAAATACATTTTGACTTCTCCGACATTATCGAGTCCCTACCCGTTGTAATGGCCAGTACCGACGAGAGTGGGACGGACCACATACGTTGCAACCCGCGACCCCAATGCTCTCTGACTAGGCACCATATCCACCTCAGGAAAGGATAATGCCAGATAGATCATCATGTACTTTGAGATGCTCATCGGTTTTTCAATCGAAATTATACCATATAATATACATCAAAATAATTTTGATTATATTATAAGGAGATTTGCTAAACAAATACCCAATCCTATTCAAGCATGAGGGTTTTTCATGTAAAAGTTGTCCTACAACTATTGTAGGGTAAACTAAGGCTTTTCATGAAATCAATGTTTGTTGATGAATTCATATCAACCAATGATCAAGATCAACTATCTTATCATTATGGTTAGGCAAATGTCATTCAATGAAATAATTATTTCTTTAAATATTTCACATATATTTATCACTAATTATTTCAGAAAATTAACAATTAATTTCCATCATCATATTTGAATGACTTATCACAAGGTTCATGATCAAAAGATGTCAATTTCCAGCAGTGACCCCCAATCACTAAAATTAACTTATCTTGATCAATTTAAATCCAAAAATTGCAAAATCATTTTTCTAAGATTGCCAATTTGATTTACTAAAGAACTCAAGTGATAATTCACGCATTTCGAGGCGGATCAAAACAGTAATTAACTCATTAATCACGTTTAGATCCGCAGTTCCCGCAACAGTGAATACACGTATATTCAAAAGGCTATATCTTGAGCAAATGAAGTCCAAATTTCATAAACTCAGATCCTATGATTTCCTTATTTAATGGGGAACAAAATCCGAAAATTTCATGTTTAAACAATTTAAACAGTACTGAAAAAATCAATTAGACGGAGGTGCGAAAATTGAAATGCGACAAAACTTTCGCGACTCTTTCAAACCCAAGTCGTCCTAGGTCTATGGATCATATCCAAAACCTTATTCAATCTGGCTCTGATACCACTTTAAGGATATTGAGAATCCTTAAGCACATCACGGAAGCGTATCGATCGCATCATATACAATCGGAGCAACTAGTCGCACTAGTCGCTAGATGCGGCAGAAATTAAAAATTTTAAATCTAAAGATGAAACCACATGATCACGAGAATACTTCTCGGATCGTTTCATCAAACCACAAAGTATAAGGAATACCTCTTGAGCGTGGTTGTAATCGTGAGATCCCAAATAAGAGATCCTCCTGTCTTAAGTCCGATCCACGAAGAACGCACTTGCGGGCGCGATGATGAGACGCGTTTCTCCCGCAATTCTCGATGAAGATCCAAGCAATGAATTCCCTGATTTCGTCAAACGAAACCCATCGTCTTCCTTTAGAGCAAGCAACCCTAAAGAAGAAGGAGATCCTCGAGTCGTCGAAGGCGAAGGTGAGAGACTCCCTTTCTCAATGAACAAAGTGGACGACCACCTTCAATAGAGAGAGAGGGGGTAGGTGAGAATAAGAGAGAAAGAGAGAGAGTAGGAGGCTTCTACAACTCTTAATAATGTACCTTGAAAGGCTAGGTTAGCCCTCCTTTTATATTAGTTCAGGATCCAATGGATCTCAATCCATGGGACACATACATCCAACGGCCAAGTTGGTCTATGTATTAATCAATGGCCAAGATTGTTGTTGGTTAAAAAACCAACAACATTAATTTATATTTAATTTAAATATATGTTGCAACATTATCAACATAATTTAATTTAACATAAATTAATTATTAAGAGATAACAATATAATAAAGGGGAGATAACAAATTATGATGCAGCGTGGACCAGAAAGATAGGGCCACATTTTTAGTTATGTTTATTTGAGTCGTCGAAATTTTTATTTAATTTTATTTACGTTTATTTGAGTCGAATTTTAATTAAATAAATGGGATCGCCTGTGATCTCAATTAGTTGGTTAGAGATTTGAATTCTAAATGTAGTCGGTTAATTAGTTAGAGTCTATTTAGGAAAATTAGTTGTCAATTTGAAATTTGATTTCTATTTTTGTAACCTCATCCCTCCTATATAAAGGGATGAAGGCCAATTGTTTTAGACAGTTCAGATATATGAAAAATTGAGAATTATTCTATATCTCCTCTCCTTCTCCTTCTCCTCTCCGCATTGTCTGGACGTGTTCTTCTTCTCCAAACCCCTCGTATTCCCGGCGAGTTTTCTTCTCCTCAACCCTTCCAATTTCTTCCACCAAAAAATCCACCGTTAAAAATTTCAAAATTTTATCACCGCGCCAACATTCGATTTGCATCATTTGGTATCAGAGCATGGCGTACAGATCGTCCTCACGATCTGACGATCCGTCCAGACGTTCGCACCAACATGCATCCAGGGACCATCGTTCACCTGAACAAAAACTACGAGCCATCGACGCCTACAATAAGGAGACAACGCGCATGTTACGTGATTTGCAAACCACATTCCACTCCGATTTTCGAGCTCTTATGGCTAACTTCGAGGCCCTACGCGCTGCCAAATCGAAGGCTTCAGCAACACCAATCACCGACACCGAATTTGAAGACAAAAATCTCACCGTCAACGACGAACTGCCCGTTGTTCAGACCATGTCGGAAGAAAACAACGACGAAACGATTGTTGTCCAGGATGTTTCAGATCAACCACCATCGCCGATATCATCCCCGATGACAGTTCCAACCCCGCTGCTGCCCAACCTTGGCAGCCCCGCACCCTCGGGTCCCCTTCTCGCAGCCCCTGCGGCTTCAGCTCCGCCGCCAACCCCTCCAACACCCGCTGTCCCCACGGCCACAACGCCTGCGGAAGCAAACCCGCACCTCGAGCCCGCACATATCCCTCCCCTCATGACAAAACCCCTCCATCTTCCCCCGGTGCCATCGCCACCCCCTTCCCCGCAGCCCCTCTACACGATTCCAACGCCACCGCCAGCGCCACCACCACCCACAAAACCCGCCACAGACCCTCCGCGCACTTACCCTCACGGCTCCGCCTCCCCAACCCCGACGCCTACCCAGGCCTTCCTGATCCTCGCCGCACCCTCCCGCGACCCCCACACCCCCAGCCCCCCGCCCCGAAGCCCACTCCTCCTCGCTGCTTCATTCCGCCGACCACCTCCCTCTCCTCGCCAGCCCTCCTCCACGCGTGCGAGCCACGCCTCCTCCTCCCCCTCCTCTCCCGTTCTGTTTCGTCGCCCCCTCACCATCTCCATCCCGCAACTCCGTCCCCGCATCCAACCCCCCCTCACGCTCCTACAGACCGTTTGCACGCTCGCCCTCGGGATCGCACGCACCGCCATCACCCCTTGCGCGCTCGCCTCCAAGCCGATGCCATAGCCGCCACGGTCCGCATAGTTTGCGCAAGAAGAGAGGGAATACCCTAACAAGAGGTCCGAACTTTAAGGGGTTCGACTTCCGTGAACTGTGGGACTGGGAGTTCACATGGGAAAATTGCAATAAAAATTCCCCATGCAAAAGTTTTTTCTCAAAAGGGAACTGCAAGAACTCCTCTTACGAAATTTGCTTATGTGAAGGGGAGTGAAAATTGCAACCAACCCCCCCCCCCCCCCGTGGCGGAATATTTTAAAAGAAGTGCTGAAAGAAGGAAATCTGGAAGATCTCCTTATCCTATTAGGATTAGGACCTTGGGGTACACCTATTTAAAGGCCTCATGGCTTCATTCATTAGCCACCTCTCCTCCTCTCCTTTCATTGTGCTATTGCTTTACCATGGATCCTCCAAAAACCATGTTGTTCATGCCTCACCAATTTTTCAATCATCATAATGAGGAGGCAAGATTCATGAAGGCGCCGCCATTTGCACCACACATGTTCTTCCACCATGAAGGCCACGTCACCAGTGCCCGCGCCGCGCGCGTGTGGATTCCGCCATTCGCTCCACACCAATTCTTCCAGGGGATGACTGAGAACGCATATTCCACCTCCAAGCCTGCAGATCCAGCAATTCGTCGGGAGACGAATTTTTAAAAGCGGAGGAGAGTTGATGCAGCGTGGAGCCGAAGTATAGGGTCAAATATTTATTTAATTTTAGCCGTTAATTTTATTTACATTTATTTGAGTTGTCGCAATTTTAATTAAATAAACGAGATCGCCTGTGATCTCAATCAATTAGTTAGAGATTTGAATTTTAAATTAGTCGGTTAGTCGGTAGAGTCAATTTAGGATAACTAGTTGTTTTTTTTTTATTTTTGTAATCTTATCCCTCCTATATAAAGGGATGATAGACTACCTATGTAATCAGTTCAGTATGTTATAAAATTGAGATTTTATCTCCATCTCTCTTGTCTCTCTCTCTCTCCTCACGATCTACGCGTTCTTCTTCTCAACCTCGCGCATCCGGCGTGTTTCTTTTCTCAACCCCTCCATTTTCTACCATCAAAAATCCACCGCTAAAATATTTTATTTAGTTCGTCGACGCGCCAAATTCGATTTGCATCATTTGGTATCAGAGCATGGCATCTAGGTCGTCCTCACGATCTGGCGATCCTTCTCGTCATTTACGCAGAAAATCCAACGGATCTCGTCCCAACGACCGTGCATGTTGTGCTGAGGTTAGACAAACATTATCGAATATGCTCCAAATCCTTTCACAGAATAGAGAATCAATGACACGACAAATAGAACTCATCGCCAAAAGGGACGGTGAAATTTTTGTCCAAGTTCCGGAGGAAGAATGCCAAGAAAAGATCGACATCGTCGACAATACGCTTTCTGTCCAGGAGGTTTCAGATTAGCCGCCCTCGTCGATAACATCCCCGATGACGGTTCCGACCCCGCTGCCACCCAACCTTGGCAGCCCCGCACCCTCGAGTCCCCTTCCCGCGACCTCGGCGACCCCAATCCAACCCCCAGGCCTGCCAATGGCCACCCCGGCTTCCCCAACCCTCGCCACACTACCCCAGTCCGCCCCCCTGCTCGCCACCGCCTTCCCCTCCCCCGCTACCCTCCCTTGCTCCCGCCCCATCCCAGGACCTCCCCTCCCGCGCACTAAGCCTCGCACCCTCGCCTCCTATCGTCACTGCTCCTCCCCCATACATCCCCTCCCGCTTACAGCTCCTCCTCGCCACCGCCCTCGCCTACCCCTCCCCCGACCCCTCCCTTTCCCGCCGCGTCGCGACCACCCCCCCACCCCGGCTGTTGCTGCCCCCTCACCATCTCCATCCCGCGACCCGTACCCGCATCCACCCCCCCCCCCACGCTCCTGCAGACCGTCAGCCCGATCGCCCTCGGGATCGATTGCCCCGCCTTCACCCCCCTGCGCGCTCACCGCCAATCCGATGCCGTAGCCGCCACGGTCCGCATGACTTGCGCAAGGAGAGAAGAAATACCCTAACGAGGGGTCCAAATAAGGGGTTCGACTTCCGTGAACTGCAGGAATGGAAGTTAATTGGGAAAATTTGCGTAGCCGCCCAGCCCCCTAAATTTCGTTTAATTGAAGGGGTGCGAAAAGTGCACCCAAGCCCCCTGCTGCGAAATTTAAAAAAAAAGAGCTGAAAGAAGACAATTGGGAAGACTTCCTTATCCTATTAGGACTAGGACCTTGGGATTCATCTATATAAGGACCCCATGGCTTCATTCCTTGGACACATCTCCTCCTCTTCTCTTCTTGTGTCATTTCTTTCCTATGGACTCTCCAAAGGCCATGTTGTTCATGCCTCCCCAATTTTTCAATCATAACGAGGAAGCAAAATTCAAGAAGACGCCGCTGTTTGCGCCACACATGTTCTTCCACCACGAAGGTCGCGTCACCAACGGCCGCGTGTGGATTCCGCCATTCGCTCTGCACCAATTCTTTCAGGGAATGACTGAGAACGCAGATTCTACCTCCAAACCTGCAGATCCAGCAATTCGTCGGGAGACGAATTTTTAAAAAAGCGGAGGAGAGTTGATGCAGCATGGACCAGAAAGATAGGGCCACATTTTTAGTTACGTTTATTTGAGTCGTCGAAATTTTTATTTAATTTTATTTACGTTTATTTGAGTCATCGAGTTTTAATTAAATAAATGGGATCGCCTGTGATCTCAATTAGTTGGTTAGAGATTTGAATTCTAAATTTAGTCGGTTAATTAGTTAGAGTCTATTTAGGAAAATTAGTTGTCAATTTGAAATTTGATTTCTATTTTTGTAACCTCATCCCTCCTATATAAAGGGATGAAGGCCAATTGTTTTAGACAGTTCAGATATATGAAAAATTGAGAATTATTCTCTATCTCCTCTCCTTCTCCTTCTCCTCCCCGCGTGGTCTGCACGTGTTCTTCTTCTCCAAACCCCTCGTATTCCCGACGAGTTTTCTTCTTCTCAACCCTTCCAATTTCTTCCACCAAAAAATCCACCGTTCAAAATTTCAAAATTTTATCACCGCGCCAACATTCAATCTGCATCAAATTACCTCCTAAAATTGAGGGGATGTCACCTTTGACTATGTCATTGGTGATGCCACCTTATTTGGTGGTTATTTATCTCCCTTTTATTTTATATTATTATTTCTCAATGTATTTGTAATAATCATTATTAAAAATATCCACTAAATTAATTCCAAATTAATTTGTGAACATTTCAATCATGCCATTGATAAATATGTGAATCATATTCACAACCCAAACTAATTTGTAGATTACATTTCCAATTAATTAATGTGAATCCAATCAACATTAATAATTAACAAATGCTATTTACAAAAATTCTCTCTTCAATATATGTATATTATAAATCATATTTATAATACACAAATATCATGGATAGTATTATCCACATTCTCCAATCCTTGATAATTAAATCCCATTTAATTATCTTAGATAATTATTCTCACAATATGAATCCCATTCATATTATGCTTGATAATTAAATCTCATTTAATCATCAAGTCCTTGCTTGGATATGTAATTCATCAAATGAATTATTCTCGTACCCTTTCAAGAATAATGTGCTTTCTCCGCAGATACTTGGAGATAAGGACAGGGCGATTGCATTGTTCCACGTATAGTGACTTGGATATTGAGATCTTATCTCTAATCCAGATCTTACGAACCTCCCATAGATGCTTGATTAAATCAAGACCGCAAATCTAATCTTCTCATTGTATCTGAATCTCATTTAGACCAATGTCCAACACTTGGACTAAGATCAGATTGCTTCTCTAATGAAAGGAGTCACTAAAATCCAGACCTGCTTCATCATTCCCTCGGAATGGAAGCGTCATGGATATACAATCGTTTATGATTACATCACCCTCAAGTATTTCCATTACCTGTACATTCTGCATACTGGAAGACCTATGATCAACCCGAAGATCAAGATCAATTTTATACTGTCTTCTTCAGGGTTTTGTCAATAAGTTTCTCATTTGATCATTGGGATTTGGTATCGATCATATACTTTCCAAAAGCATATATCATACCTAGGTCTTGATCATATACTTTCCAAAAGTATATATCAAACCTACAAGTTCAGTCAAGCTTCCGAAGCGAGACGACCGTACACGGAATTTGATTCTTCCCAATATCTCGTGAGTGAGCTCATGTCTTCCGGTTCAGTAGTGAACCTGTATGATCCCTTTGAGAGATCATATTACTCATAAGCCCTTATATGCATACCAGCTCGCCGATGTATAGACCTTGGTTAGGCCATCAACCTATCGGTGTGCCAAATGTACATACTCAGACATATAGTAATACATCTGTCTCCGGTCATAGGATGCGTGCCTATGCTGTGACGACATTCAACATAGGACTTAGGTTATCTCGATCTCGTTAAGTCAACTCTTTGACTTAACTAATCTGACACCTCTGAATCACTATTCCCATGCAGAGGACCTGCATCAAGAGGTCGGTCAGATTTCAACCTTTGTGAGAAAGGATTGCCATCTCCTACTCAGGCTGGAGATCATCTCTTAACAATCATTTGACGATGCTTGATGAGTCCTCAATCGAACTCTTTAGATATTCATCCAAGCACCAGCCTCTATGATTCAATAATTGAATCTACAGTTGTATGATCATCGAGATGGCCATGGTGCATAACCCTAATTGTACAGAGGGACCTATTATGCAAATTATTTATTCTTCATTTCAGATCAGGGAATGATATTTGCAATAATATTTATTGCATAATGGCTTGCTGTGGGCTCACATGTCCAACGGGAGCCATATAAATAGAAAAGATAATTAAGTTTGATTTTTTTTTTGAATTTTTGGATGAGGATAAGAGAAAAGAGAAAAGAAAGTTTGAAATAGATAAAGTGGAAAGATAAATATATACAAAAATTAACTATTTTTTTTGAATTTTCGTCACTTTATTTATTGGAAAATTAAAAGCTAATTTTTGTGGAAGTTAGTTAAGAAAATAAAATATATACATATGCTATATACAAATATGACATTATCTACATGGGTAAATAAGGAAATTAGCTTTTTTTGTTTTAAAATTTTTAATTTTTAAATTTTTATTTTTATTTTTATTTAAAACAATTAGTAAAAATATTTACAAATATTTACAAAATACATGAGAAAATTGCACAAACCACCCTAGAAAATCAACTTTTCACCCGTAATTCCAAAAATTATGAAATCACAACCAATTTAAAGTTGATTTAATTTAGAATATAATGGAAGTGAGTTTAGTTCAATTTGAGTTCATATGGAGCTGGAATTGGTTTTTCAATTATCGCTTAGTGGCCTCTAAGTGTGGTTGCTTTTATTCTGTACATGATTTGATTGTGCAATTTTTTATTTTTTTAACCCACATTTTTATTTACAACTTTTATTTTGAAAATTCTTTTGTTTGAGGTCCATTTATGTACAAATAAAATAGTGTAGTATACAAATATACACAGCACACAATTTTTTTTGATTGTTTGATTAAGGACCCTATCTCCCCCTACTTTATTCCTGGTCGACCAGGTCAAGTCTTGACCTTCTCTCAGGGTTCGGGTCAGCATGTATCTATTACATATATATACTGTCTTCTTGTCTTTTCTTTATTTTTCCTTTTTCTTTCTTTATTTATTTTAGGTTAAAATAATATACAAATATACAACATTTATACACAGAAGCAAGTTAGTAAGAATATGAAGTTAGTAGGGATTTTAAACTAAAATAAATGAATAAAGATGACGAATCGCATCCCCCTATGCTTTTTCTTTGCTAGTCCCTTTGCAAACACTTATTTGAAAGAATAAGTGAATAAAAGAAAAAAGCAAGGAAAAATAAAGAAGTTATGACACTATTTAGTATTAAACTTTTCTTCATAAAATTGTAGCTTGGAGCTCTGTCCGACCTTTGGATTATCAGTGTGTCAGAACCTTAATGGGAGATGGATTTAAAACCTAACCAACTCTTAGTTCCATAAGACTCCTATTCAGGTCACCTCAACAGTCAGGTCAGAACAAGTCTACATACATAAATTCTTGTGACTATGAATCTTTACTTGTACGATGTAAGTGAGATATAACTCCCCATTTCGAAAGTAGCAACCAACTCAAGAAGAGGGGATGGAGAAAAGAATGGATGGTAACCAGTGTATCTACCTATCCTTGGATGCATGACCAGTGTAGCCAAGTCATCCGCTACATGCTCAAAAAATTATCTTTGAAGCTCTTATTATAATTTTTTTATCCTTGTATATACACTTCGGCATGCATTTTACTTTTCAATCAGGACTGTCCACTTATGGAGATTTTGCATTTTTTTTCGTACTTTTTTTTGAAAATATATACAAGGTGCAACATGTACATAAGGAGTTTTTCCTTTTGAGCCAGTAAACTACCCCTCTTTTGAAGCATTATTGCAACCCCACAACTCCTGTCTTTAGACCTCAACATCGCTAGACCAGGTTGAGACGCACTTCCTTTCCTAGAGGAAGACGAGAGGTTCCGCCTAGATGTACTACCCTCGTATGCTACCCCAAGACAAAAGATTTTGCCTCCTCACTACCTCATCCATGAAGAGCTATGTGTAGAGTGCTTTGTCCAAGATAAGCCGCGGTCTTAAAGAATCATGCGTGTGTTGTTAAATATTCTACTTAGACTACTCAAGATGACATGTGAGCGTAGTCTTATGGACTCAAAGAATTAAGTCACTAGGACCTGAAAAGTCTTGACTCCATTTATTATAAGGTTCCTCTGAAACTAAGTGGATTAAGGTCCAACTAAGCTCCATACTTCAATTTTATTCCAGACTTAGTTTAAATGTCAATACTATCCTGAAAATTGCACATGCAAATGCAAGAAAATATGTACAATGCAAAGAAAGCATTTTTAAAAAAAATGATGCACATGTGAAAAGAATATTTTTTTAAAAAAAACAATTTTCTAATTTTGAACTTTTTATGGATTTTTTTGAGAAAAATGCAAATGTAAAAGAAAGGTTTTTTTTAATTATGCGAGTTTTTATAGATTTTTGATTTTGTAGTTTTTTTCCAAAAACGAAAAAGGCTTAGTAAAATATATACAAGTATATACAAGATTTTTTTGTTTTTGTTTTTTTTTTGTTTTTTGTTTTTTTTTGTTGTTTTCTTTTTTTATTGTTTTTTGTTTTTGTTTTGTTTTTGTTTTTTGTTTTTTTGTTGGTTTTTTACACACTTGAATTTTACAAAATTATATACATATCCCCCAAAAATAAACATATTTAAAAGTACGGGTTATGTCTAAAGTATATATACAATATATACGACACCTCCTATACTTAGCTCGAACTATGTCCTCATAGTGATCAAAGAGCGAAAAAGGAAGACATAGTTTGTGCTAAGTATAGAAAAGTGAAAAGACTCCTATGCTACTACGATTCAAAAAAAAGATAAAAAGAAGAGAAGTTGGTGATTCCCCCCTATACTTAGGATCAAGTAATCCTAAGTATAGTGGACTGTACAAAAGGGAAAAACCGATGGAGAGAATGTACAGACTCAAAAATAAAAAGACACAATGTGAACAACATCACTCCCCTATACTTAGGGTAGAGTATCCCTAAGTATAGGCAACAACAAGAGTGATCAACAGGACGAATATGAACAACACAAATCCTTCACCCCCCTATACTTAGGATAAAGCACATCCTAAGTATAGCATATATACACGGAAAAGGGATGAATGATAAAATGGGAGAAGAAAGAGTAAAACGAAAGGATATACAAGAGGAGTGGATGTACAAAGGTCAAGAAGGTCGAAAACGAACCTTCTTGCAGGACCGTTGAGGTATGGATTTGACAAGGTTTAGGTCGATATTGGGATCATCATTAGACATAAACGGAAGAGGATTGACCAAGAATGTATCCTCAGCGGTTTCAGATTTTGCGGGCCTAAACCGGTTATTGGAAGTAGTGTGGTCATGTCCTGCCTGGGAAGTCTCGCAAACATCAAAGTAAAATGGCTCGAAATCATTATCAGGAAAAGTACGATTAATTTCAGCCTGGCGAGCCTCTACCGGATCATCATCTTTATCAAAAAGCCCAAATTCCTTTATAATAGCAATCAAATCAAATTTGGCCTGATCGGTCTCATCTGAATTCGGGTGGATAGGAACATGCTTATCAGTGAAAGTAGTCAAATCATGTCCGTCCTGTCTAGTCTCAGAGTCTGCCTTCCACTCTCGGGTGTCTATCGTGTAAATTCCGCGGATGTCATCAATGCATCACCACGTACCAGAAGAGGGAATTTCAAGGTCTATGCTTTCCGAGTCCTCCTTCAAGAGGAATTTTCGGGTCTCAGTATCATCCATCATACAACAAAAATCTCTAGTAATATCATCATGGTCAAAGTCCTTGGGGTTGACCAACATAGGCACACTCTCATGGGATGCAAGTCTCTGGTCAGCAATGGGTATAGTGATCAACACTTCGCTCCCTACATCAGAACGGAAGCGAATCTCTCATAATCCATAATCAATAACGGCTCCCGCAGAAGCGAGGAAAGACCGTCACAGGATGATTGGAAGGTTCTCTATAGAGGTAGAGGTCTCCATGGGTAATACGACAAAATTGGAAATGAATTTCATGCCCTTAATAAGAATGATAGCATTTTCTAGAATACCCTTCGGCCTCTTAATAGATCCATCAACAAATTGAACTATCATCCTGATTTTCTTGAGAGGCCCAAGACGAAGAGACTGTACCATAGAGAAGGGTATTATATTAATTGAAGAACCGCCATCAAGGAGAGTGCTATCACAAGAATATTCAGATATGGAGCAACTCATAATAGGTGTGGTAGTGTTCCCTTTCTTAAAATATGGACGGTGAGAGATGGTGTAGGCAGTGGTCGTGGTCAAGATGTGACGCTCAGATCTTCTCCTTTGCTTTCTCTTCTTGTGTTGAGGAGTAGATAAATCTGTCATTGCCTGTTGAAATGGGGCTTTAATGATCTCATGAAGGGTGGCCACCACTTCGGGTTCAGTCAACATGTTTTCGAATTTTTGGACCTCCTCCATACAAGGAGGAGATCGGAATCAGCATATACACGAGGATTACCAAGAGCAGTCTGTACAGTGGCATCCTCGGGGTCAAGGTTGAGACATGCCTGTGTGGGTAAATGATCGAGCATTTGGTTCCTCTCCTCACAAAATGAATCAACAACGTGTCTCCCGAATTCTTTTTGAATTTTGAAATTTTTTCATTTTTTTTATATTTTGGACGATTTCAAGCTCTCGTGATTATCCTCAAGTGAATCCATATCCTTAAATAATGGAGCAATGTTCTGGCTCTCGTTTATGTTAAATAGATTGGAAATCCTCGAATTCATATGCTCAATCATCTGGTTCAATGTCTCAAGTGTGGAAATCATGAAAGGTGACTCCAAAATCCCAGGATCGGGTGAGTGGGATGAGGGTGGGTGATAATCAAAATCATCATCTAATTCTTGAAATAACGGGTTAGACGGATATGCACAAAAATCAGGAGGAAAGTCCTCCTGGAAAAAGGAAGGTGGATCGGCTGGAGGGTACGAGGTATCCGCGAAGATTGGATTAAAATAACTCTAATCGGCCATCTTCGAAACAAAAGACGAGATTGGGAGAGCACGAGGGTCAAGTCAAAAGATATGGAGAAAAAGACGCAAATCCATAGCAGGATGTAGTATGCACACAAGCAATCAAACACAATACAAACCCCCAGTTCACCAACTCAACGCAATATGAAGACCGAGAAGGTTTGGTCTCTTATTCTTGTCTATTTTAAAATTAGATGATAATCACAAAAATTGTACAAACACTTAGGTTGAATTATGGGATTTGGGCACTAACCTTAGTGTGTACGCGAGCAAGTTAAAACGAATACAATGATGGGGTTACTCTCCTCAAAATAATGATTTTTTCCTTATGTTTATTTTAGGGTCGAGTTTTCTTTAGCAGTCCCAAATTTTAGGCAGTTATCACTTGGTTAAAATATTTTCAAAAAATCACCTACTGAGTGTCCAATTTCCTTTTTAACTTAGGTGAGTGAAAATGAGGAAGGGGATCGGAAATGCCAATGCGCGATCCAAAACAATGATGCATGTTGCAGTTAGAGATGCATATCTTGTCGCCAGCACTCTACATGCAAAATGATCCGCACAGAATTTAAATACAGAAAAATAAACTAACCTATATGATGCAAGTGAACCATCCTAGATGATAGCTTCTATTAATGGGCAAGAACAAGTTAATTTGACTAAGTTCAAATTACGCTCTACTCTATAGGCACTGAAATTCTTATTTAGGGTGTTTGGACATAATTAATTACGAGGCTCGAATAAATTAATTAAAGCAATCAAGAGGTAGTTCACGAAATCCGTGTGAAACAAAGAAAAATAAAGGCGATGAAAACAAATCCGATGAGGTCCCCCAAGTGCACCGGCACATGGTGAAACAAACCCCGCAACAAATGAATGTTCGTTTACAAGAGTTCAAATGCTAGAAAAAATCTCTCTTTCTCTCTCTCTCTCTTTTGTATGGTCTCTTTCAAATCTTCTTCTCCTACCACGCTATCCTGCGGCTTGGTGAAGAATC
Source organism: Ottelia alismoides (assembly GCA_037367405.1). Lineage (NCBI taxonomy): Eukaryota > Viridiplantae > Streptophyta > Magnoliopsida > Alismatales > Hydrocharitaceae > Ottelia > Ottelia alismoides. Next base: position 28,271 of record JAZKJV010011859.1, read on the forward strand.
AAGCTGCCTCCGCTTCGCTTGGGTGCTTCGGCTCTCCTAGGATCGCCTCTTTCGCTCCACGGACCCTCGCAAGAAAAAGAAAAGAGAATGTGTAAGAAGCACAATTATCAAATATGAGAAAGAAAAATGTAATAAATGTAGTGAATATGAATAATGGATTAATGTGACAAGACTATTTACAAGCAGGTCAAAAGAGAAACCTAACTACCCTCGTCGTGCCTCCCCGACAACGACGCCATTTTGTTGGCACAGAGTCTCGAGGACCGAAAATTAATGGTATATGTTGTTGCTATCCCCCAAAATCCCGTGACAAACAAACAATTTTTTTATTTTTTTGCTACATATTAACCTGTATAGCGGACATAGCGGACATGATCAAACTCAAGAAGGCTACAATTCCCGAGGGTTATTCAAATAATCGACAAAAATCAATTAAAAGAAAAAGAAAATCTCAAAGGCAAACTATCCGTGGTTTTTGTTAATTTTTTCTCTTTTTAATTTTTTTAATTTTTTATTTCTATTTATTTTATTTTCTGATTTTCAAATTTGTAGTGATTTTAATTTTATATTTTTTTATTTTTAAATCTAGAATAATATGCACAAAATAAAAAATATGCTAACCAACTCTTTTTATAGATTTCGATTATATCAAAAATGCTCAGAAAAATCCAGAGAAAATATTTTTGTGTTTTAAAGATTTTGAAATATTTTTGGAATTTTTTGTAGAATTTTCAGATGTTTTTGTATTTTTCTAAAAATCAAACAGTGGTAACAATGAGAAGCAATGCACAACCTGGAGTAATTTGCAACTTAAAAATGTTTTAAGTACCAAAAACTCCTGCCAATTATTTTTATGATAAAATAGGGACAAATATCTACAAACAGAGACTGAAAACAAGATTTTTAGCTTTTGTAGATTTTTTTATGATTTTTATAAGATTTTTAGTATTTTTCATTTTTTTGGGTTTTATAAATAGTTAATGCACAAAATTTGGATAGAAATTAAAAGACAATGAAATAAAAATACTCTAATTTTTTGTAATTTTTGGAGCAATATTCAATTTTTTACGAATTTTTGATATTCAGGAAGATAAAACGGCATTGTTTTTGAGTTTTTTAATAATAATAATAAACGATGACAAAATGCAATGAAAAAAATATACAATGATCAAGCATACAGTAGGTGTTTACACAAATGTTTGGGGAATTTTAGAGAAATAAAAATAATTATTTCAATAAAAAAATGTAAATCAATGTCTGGAAAGTACAGACGGATCATCAATTATTCAATGTTTTAGCATTCAACAAATAACATAGTTAAAAGGAGGAGTTTTTCACAATTTACCCATAAACATGTGCACTGCACGTGATGCTCTGGCTGTAGGGGTCTTCTTGCAATTTTTGAAATCACCAGGGGCTAATATGTAATTTTCTAAAATAAAATAATAGTGCCCTAGGGATCTCTCTTCTTTTCTTCGTTCACAAGCCAAAGAGCAAGAGAGGCGCCACCCTCTTCTTCCCATGCCCAAGAGAACAAGGCGGTGGCGGCTGAGATGGCTTAGGGTTGCTCGCGCGGGCTGGAAGGGCGAGTAAGGAGGTGGATTTGGGCGCGGTCTGTAGAGGGAGCAAAGAGGCTCCTCGCGCGGGCAGCGGAGGAGGGTGACGGCGGGCTGAGAGCGCGGTTGTATCACGTTGGTGGTGTTCGACAGGGGCGACGTGATGGGATGGTGCTGAAGGGGGTTGTCAAAGGGCTCCACGCAGAGGAGCGTGTGGCTTGCTGGTCCCCATGCGGAGGTCAGTCAGGAGGCGTGGCGGAGATGAGGACGCCTCTCAGCCGACACACGGCCAAGGGCGGTGGAGCGTGGGTGATGGTGACGCACGACGACGGTGATGGGCGGCACGAGGAGGTGCGTGACTAGAGGGTGGTCGGCGACATGCTGGACTTAAGTCGGAGGTGCTCCTCGCGTGGCGGTGGAGGCGATGAAGGCTGCAAGCAGTCGCGGACTATGCTGCGATGGACGGCGCTCCGCCGTGCGGGTGAAGGAGGATGCGCGGGGGCACGATGGGGCGGTGCCTGCTTTTTTTATTTTTTATTTTTTTTCTTTGTAAAGCCGAAACAGAAAGCAAAATATTTTTTTATATTTTTAAATTTTTTATGTGATCCTGCAAAACAAACGCTAGGAAATCAAACAATAGATAAATTTTTTGTGTTCTTTTTTATTTTCTTATTTATAAACAAGTGAAGACACGAGCACGACGGCCCGGTTCCAAAAAAACAGAATGTGTGAGCGGGGATCCGGCGAAATGTGAGATCGAATCCGTGTCTCCGGCCACCATGCGTGGTCGGAGTTGAGAGATCGTACGAGGTAGAAAAGAACGCGAATAGATCGAGATGTGAAACGGAAAATCGAGTCGGTGGCAGATCAAATCGTGATGGATTCTAAGACTACAAAAATGACGATGAAATTAAAATGCGACAAAACGAACTAAGGTTAATCTAGATGAGAAAATAAGATAAGATGACGATGGATCTCACCTTAGGAGCGGAAAAATACCGTGATCGCCTCGACAAAGGCCGACTCGCTATCACCGGACGGCTCGGAGGTTAGGCACCTTTCTCGACAAGAAGACTCTCGGAGATCGAGCTCCTCTCATCAAAGATTGATCAAGTTGGAATGAGGGAGAATGAGCCATATAAATAGAAAAGATAATGGAGTTTGATTTTTTTTTGAATTTTGGATGAGGATAAGAGATAAGAGAAAAGAAAGTTTGAAATGAGATAAAGTGGAAAGATAAATATATATAAAAATTAACTAATTTTTTGAATTTTCGTCACTTTATTTATTGGAAAATTAAAAGTTAATTTTTTATTTTTTGTGGAAGTTAGTTAAGAAAATTAAATATATACATATGCTATATAGAAATATGACATTATCTACAAAAGAAATTAGTTTTTTTTTATTTTAAAATTTTTAATTTTTATTTTTATTTAAAACAATTAGTAAAAATATTTACAAATATTTACAGAATACAATATGTACAAAATACATGAGAAAATTGCACAATCCACCCTAGAAAATCAACTTTTCACCCGTAACTCCAAAAAATTTGAAATCACAACCATTTTAAAGATAATTTAATTTAGAATAAAATGGAAGTGAGTTTGGTTCAATTTGCGTTCATATGGAGCCGGAGTTGGTCTTTCAATTATCGCTTAGTGCCTTTTTCTAAGTGTGGTTGCTTTTATTCTGTACATGATTTGATTGTGCAATTATTTTTATTATTTAGCCCACATTTTTATTTACAACTTTTATTTTGAAAATTATTTTGTTTGATGTCCATTTATGTACAAATAAAATTGTATAGTATACACATATACACAATACAATTTTTTTGGATTGTCTGGTTAAGGACCCTATCTCCCTGTACTTTATTCCTGGTCGATCAGGTCAAGTCTTGACCTTCTCTCGGGGTTCGGATTTAGCATGTATCTATTACACATATATGCAATATTCTTGTCTTTTCTTTATTTTTCCTTTTTTTCTTTATTTATTTATTTTAGGTTAAAATAATATACAAATATGCAATATTTACACACAGATGCAAGTTAGTAAGAATATGAAGTTAGTATTATGTACAGGTGTTTTATAAGGGATTTTAAAGTAAAATAAATGAATAAAGATGACGAATCGCAGATTCATCACCAACCTTACTGTGGCAAAAGGCTTTGTTGTTGTTGTTATTGTTGTCGCCGTCTCAAATATTCACAACCGAAAGAGGGGGACATAAAGTAAACAAATCAATATTTAGAGGACGTATTCTATTTGTATAGAATAGAAAGGTATTCACCTAAAATATTTGTTTCTCTTATCTGCTTTTTAATATATTTGAGATGAACACTATATCCTGTTTTCCCCCTTTTTTTAACTAAGAAAGGTATTCACCTAAAATTGAATATTTACAGGGGCATCTATTAAAAGTCTCATAAGAAGTGTCAATTTCTCAAATGGAAATGGTAAATATCTTCTGTTGTCATCATGAAGATTCAGAAAGAAAAAGGTTTCTGGTTGGTAACAAGTAGCTAAGTTGAGAAATTGTTATGCTTCTTATTTTAGATTTTTAGGTCTATAAAAGCTTCATTCGATTGTTCGACTTGTACACGATCTGCATATTTCTCTCGTGGCCTTGATAGACAACCTGGGGGTCAACTAACTATTCCTACTTTTTAATAATGTGCTCTAATTACAGGTGTGAGAAGCTGCTATGACGAGGGAAAGCGTGTTGCAGAAACATTAATGTTTGATTACCACAGGCAGCATGGCTTAGGTGAAAGATGCTTGTCCACTTCTTATAGGATGAGTACAGAGTTTTATTTCCGTGAACTGATCTATGGTATAAATCTGTTATCAAATATTGTTTTGTCGCAGAGATCCGAATCGCCAGGATTTTCAATACCTATGGACCACGCATGAACATTGATGACGGCCGTGTTGTCAGTAATTTTATAGCTCAAGCCATCAGGTGAGTCCATCATATCTTCAGCTTTGAGATGTCTGCGACATACGTCCTTGCTTGTCATTCCCTTTTATGGGATTTTCAGCCATGTTATGTTCTGCTTGTTTGAGTATTTTATCTGATTCTCTCAGAGGTGAGCCCCTGACAGTGCAAGCTCCAGGGACGCAAACCCGAAGTTTTTGCTACGTCTCCGACATGGTAAACCCATTATCCATCGTTTCTTATAATTCAGAATGAAGTACACAGCTCTAGTTTGATTGAGCTTGGTCATTTTTTCTTGTTTCATTTGTTAAGGTTGATGGTCTTATCAAATTAATGGAAGGTGATAATACTGGACCAATCAACTTGGGAAATCCAGGTTAGCACTGTATATAGACGGACTCGTAGCATTTTATTAATTATTCGTTTCTGCCGTCGTATGTTGCTGTGATAATTGCTGAGGTAGAGGTGTTCACTACCAACTAAACCCTAATCAACCCCGTTATGTAGGTGAATTCACAATGATGGAGCTTGCTGAAAACGTGAAGGAGGTAATCTAACTGAAAGTTTTACATTAGATCTCTGTTTTGACGGTAATTTACACTAATTTTGATGGATTGTATTTGTGGCGATTCCTACTGCAGTTGATGAATCCTGCAATATCATTAATGATGGTGGAGAATACTCCAGATGACCCGCGACAGAGGAAGCCGGACATCACAAAGGCCAAAGATCTCCTGGGCTGGGCACCCAAGATAAAACTACGGGACGGACTACCTCTCATGGAAGAAGATTTCCGCCAGAGGCTTGGGGTGCCCAAGAGTTAGTCTCTTCTCAGTCCAAGTCGACCATATTTTTATGGCATGCCATTCTTAGTTGATAGGGGATTGACTTTTGAATAAATTATTGGTATACATTCTTGAAGAACTCAGAGTAATTTTGTTGAGATTGAGGAACGATTTGAAGTATTGTTTTTTTGTAATCTAACATGAGGTTGCATTTTTTATTGAGATAATATTTCCCAACACTTGAAGCATGCAGGAAGGTCTTATGTCTATGGTTAACGGGTCAAACTATTGTAGACGTAACAGCTGTCTCGTGATCGAGATCCTGTTTGAATGTTTACGTGCGGGAATTTTCATTTTATTATCTTAATCAGAGATTAAGGCATCCATCGATAATATAGAAATGACGTCAAATGCAAGAAAAAATGGCTAAAATTATCCAACCTATATGAATAATCTGAATTTAAAACAACTTCGAATTTTATTCTTCTTTTTTATGGATATTGAATGTAAATTAATTCAAATGTAAGTAGAGTATCACATAAGACCGTTTAAGGGTGAAAATCAGCTGCATATCTTCAGTCTTTCCAAATTAAGGTTTGGGTTTGGGTTTATTTGTAATATATATTTTTGTGGGTTTTTTTATTGATTAATGTCAGTTATATGTATATAATGAAGTTATTTCATATCAGTTGGATTAAAACTAAAAATTATGAAAGATTGTACAATATATAGAAGTGCTTATATACAACTTTCAACTTCTACTTTTTGAGAATTTTCAAAAAAAAATTCTTTGACCTATTTGTGTTAATAATGTAGAATTGATGTATTTTTATTGACAAGTTTCTTTTTATTATTTTGATATTTTATGTGTTTTTATTATTCCACTTGTTTAGGAGAATGATGCAGTTGTATATAACTTAAAGGAAGAACCTTTATATAATTTTTATTGATTTGGAGAAGGCATATGATTTAGTTCCATGGGAGATATTATGAAGAGTTTTGGAGAAGAGGCAAGTACTTGTTCTATGCATGAACCTTATAAAGGATATGTATGATAAGGGTTCATCTTGTATAAGGATCCAGTCTGAGGAGATTGACCATTTTGATGTCAGCATCGATCTGCATCGAGCTTCATCTTTGAATCCATTCCTTTTTACTTAGATTACAGATGAGTTGACTAGTCACATTCAGGATGAGCTACCTTGGTGTATGTTGTCCACTGTGATAGTGTTGATTGATAAGACTAAGGATGGAGTAAATGAGAAGCTTGTGATTTGGAGAAATGTATTAGAGACTAATGAATTTCGTATAAGTAGAACTAAGATTGAGTGCACTTTTGACAGAAGCAATGGTGAAGGAATCAAGGTGAAGACTGCAGAAATAACATTCATAATAAAGATTCCTTTAGATAGAGATGTTACTCATAAAATAAATACATGTTGGCTAAAGTGGAGAGGAACTCTAATGTTCTTTGTGATAACAAAAATCCTTTGAAATAAATGGAAAGTATTACATAGCAAGTGTGAGACATGCTATGCTTTATGGATATGATGTTGGCATGTACTATAGTAGAAATAAAAATGCTAAGGTGGATGTGTGGTCATACACGAAAAGATTGGATTTCAGAATGATGTGATATAAGGAAAGTTGGAGTAGCTTCGATAAAGGATAAGATGAGAGAAAACGACTTAAGATGATTTGTCCATTTGCAAAATAGGTCGACTGATGCATTGATTAGAAGATGTGTGATTTGGGATGTTGAGTCAGCTAAGAGAGGATGAGGAAGATCCAAGAAGTGTCGGAATGAGACCATCCGAAGAGATCTTAATTATTTGGATTTAAGTCCAAAAATGACCCAACATAGATGTGAATGAAGGCAAAAAATCTATGTAGCCAACCTACTTAATGCGGGAAAAGGCTTTGTTGTTGTATATATTTTTATTATGCTTTTGCTTATATATTGTGGACAACATATTAGTATAATTTATATTGAATACATATTCTCCAAATGATGGAATCATGTACACCTTTCTTCCTTAGCACACATCATTGATTCTTGCTCCTTTGCTTTTCTGCCATCCTATTTTTCTGGACTTAGTAAATAAATGAGAATCGAAAAATTCCTTAGACGTGATTCATTGAAAATTGCAAAAGAATTTGATTATAAAAAATCTTAGAAAAAGGGAATGTGAATATTTTGACTTTAATAAAATCAACTAATTTGGACTCATTTTACTTGTAGAGTAACCCCTCATTGTCTTCATGTACCATTCAAATTAAGCGAGGTAAGTACCCCTTACGATAGAACCCAAATCATCATCTTCATTTATGGTGTACTTCCTCAAAACCTTACGAAGAACAACTCTTCCATCATACATGACAAGTAGCATTTTGTGTTAGCTCGCTAACACAGATTGCCAAGTATGAAAACATAGGGGCATTGTACCAGCGATGTCTTACCTCATCGTTCCATATCTGAGTAGTCTTTAGACCAAGTATTGGCTTCACTTATCAATCCTCTTCCCCACTTCTTTGATTGTGTAGTTGGTCGGATACTAGCGAAAAGGTAAGGGCTCAACAAGTGAAGGCGACAAGTTATAAAGTAAGTGAAGCACTGGGTTATACACATTTTTCTATATATGCTCGCACAAGGGACCTAATATAACCATCGACTACTTACTTGCACAAACTAACTTGTACTTGAAAGGTTGGTTGAAATAACATAAAAAGGACAAAAGATAAATAGAGCGTTCATTACATCACCATAATGTGCTAATTCGCGCGAGTTGTTTTACATATGTTTGCAGTCAATATGTGTGTGTTTCTCCTGGGTTGTTAATCCGCCTTATTGATATCGTTATTTTTTAGAATAATGATGGGAATGAGATCTTTGGGCCAGAGCTAGCGACTTCTCTTCGTACGCCTCCCCATCATTCTTCTCGGGGTAGGGATAACTCTTATCTCGATTGTGTTCTTTCCAATCCCTTGTTTAACTTTGATCCCAAACCGATCGGTTCCCTAGTACATCCCCTCTTCGAGATTAACTCTCTTATTCTTTCATCCACACTTTTTTGTATTCATTTTCTAATAATGATACCATAGATGAAGCCAGAACTCTATCTTTTGGGGGACTAGCTTGAGTTAATGTTCATACCATGCAAAGATTTTACATATACATTACATATTTGTTTGCTCAATATATTCCCTAAAATTTAACAAAAAATGTTCAAATTGGATAAAAGTTAAATAATGAATTAAAATTCACATACAAAAAATTATCTTGAACTAAATGTAGACTCTGCGCTTGTCTTCTAATCAACCATGTCACATATTGATTCATATCAAACCTGCCATCAAAAAATTATAGAAAATAGAAAATAGTTTAGATCAAATTTTAAAAAATTGAAGAGCAAGATGTCATGCTTACTTAAAATGGATTTACTTAAACCGTGCATGTCGTGACTTTAAGTCATATTCATCATAATTGAACCTATTGAGAATTTCTGCATCTTTTTCAATGTATATCAAAGGATAACTTTCAAGAAAATCAATTTCCATCTTATTACGGTGTCTGTATTTTTTTTTGCCAAAAATGCTCTCTCTTTTGTTGCAATCAAAATAGGCAAGGTCAAAATGAGTTAAAATAACCTACTAACCAAATAATAAATTCCAGCCTTTCGTGCTTCTTCTAACTTATTACAAAGTTCTACTAGATTCGAAATATTTTTTAGAATAGGATGTGCAGTGATATCTAATTGATAATGTATCAACTGCTTGTCTAATAATAAAATCTCTTAATCTATAAAATTTGCAGGGTAAAATTTCTTTGCTAATCTGCATATATCAACTTTATTGAATTAGGATCCAAAGATGCACTGAGAGTAAGAAGATTAAGAATATCTTTATTTAATTGATGATTAATATCTAATAATTGAGAATCAATAGCTGCATTAAATAAGTCAACTCTACAATGTTGTAGTAATGTAATTTCTTGCACTTGTTCACTAGTCCTTGTTCGACTTCGAGAATAATAATAATAATCATTCAAATGTGACATGTCGATGCTTCGTTTTGACAAAATGTTAAACTTTTCTCAAACAAGATATTCCAACTATCGTTCCATAACCTATGATAATTCTCTTTGTATATGGAACAAGTTATAAATCATTCAAAATATCTATATTTTTCTTTTGCAAAACTTGACATAAAACTTCAGTGATTACCAAGATATTCACCATTATATGTAAGATAAGAATAAACTCAAATGACATCATGATCTCACAAGCTTCATCTACCTCTCACGTTGGAAATAAGTATCACATCCATCTACAATAGACAGAAGTACTTTGCATACAACACTATAAATTTGTATAAAGCTACATATGGATCTATAATGTGAACTCCATCGAGTTTCACTAGCACGTAGTAGAGTGCCAATCTGGTTATTTCACGTTCCCGACTGGATTTCATTTATTGAATAAGATACATAATACCATTAGCTTGAGCAGCATCATGATGTTTAGAGGACACATTAATAATATTAATAATACTTGTCAATTTAGTGAAGAATTTATGAATAAGAATCACATCTTTAGAAGCTATAACAAGAGCTAATTGAAGCTGATGAACTAAGCAATGGATATAATATACATATTTGTTATCTCTCATAATCATGGCATGCACCCCATTTCATTCTCCACGCATGTTGCTAGCTATATCATAACATTGCCCTCTTATTCTTCTATAATCGAGATTATTCTTTAATAGAAGTTTCAATAATATATCTTTCAGTGTAAATGCTTTTGTATCAGGAATGTGGACTATATAAAAGAAGCATTCAGGGAAATCTCTAGCTTCGTCAATTATTATGTAAAAAGTAGCATCCCCAATCTCTTCACGAATAGAGCACCTTATTTTATGGGATATAAGTTGAAGAATTTCCCTTTGATCATCAGGTGAAGCTTATTTAGCATTTCTTGGTGCACTTTCTAAGACAACTTTATCCACTTCTTCATTATAAGAAGCAATAAATGTTATCATTTCAATACAATTCCCACGATTTTTTGAACAAGATCTTTCATCATTGTCTCTAAATGCACATGCTTTAAAATCCAACCATCATACAACATCAACAGTAGTCTTTAATCTCAATCAATTTTCTTTGATTTTCTTATCATATCCTTGAATCACATGTTCAATATGACGTGATTTGTTTATTAAATTTTCCATACACTCTTCACTCAAATTATGAGTTGATCATTCGACTCCAATATGGCTTAGCAAGGAATAATTTTTTTCCATTATTAATTTTCTTCCAATTGCAAAATCCATCAACAACGAAGGCATTCGTACCATACTTAGAATTGGATAGCGAAAAGATAAGAACAAAAGCAATTCGAACCATATCTTCTCTATTTTCCAACGGATATTCCCAAATTGTATGATGTAATCTCGGATCTCTTTCTACTAAAGGATCTTATGTATTAATAGTTTTTACTTCCTGAATCTTGGTAGGAGGACATTCATCTTCATTAAGATCATTGGAGGCATTTAATATTTTCGAAATAACACTTTCATCTATCTTCTTTGTGGAAAAATAAAGCAATTGTTTTGTTTGATATCCTTAGATCTAAATATGAAAAAATATTACAAATAGAAATGAAGTGCGAGATGTCAAATATCACCGTCGTTTTCTAATTAACAATAAATGATTAAAGAACTAAACGATGTGATCATTTGAAAATGTGAAAAATATTATCTCCTAGCAAAACTACATTATCAAGTTTTTTCCTCTCACACCCCTTCGAGATTCTATATATGCAAATTTTTTATTTGTCTTCTTCATCTTGTTTTCTTTCTTCACACCCCCTCTTTCTTATATCCACCATCCAATTGTACCCCATCCCAAACCATCCCAATGCCAACATGATAGTTGTTCCACTCAACCCCAACAAGTCCTATGATATTGCCCTTCTCGCCATCGCTTCTACTCCAATGTCAAGTTCAAACCAATGGCCTTCATCGATTATCCCCCACCATCCACAACTCCATCTCCTATATATTAGAAGAGGAATTAAATTGTCTACCATTATTATACCATTATTCAAAGTCTCTCACTATATGTATATTATCAAATGAGAAAATAGCATCATTAATTATAGAGTATTAGTATCTGAAAATTTCTTCGTACCAAAAGCATGGTTAACATATTCTAGCCATGATTACATTATAAATATTTAACAATTGAACTATTAAAATTTAACCATACAAAAATTTCTATCAATTCAACCATCGATATATGTCTAATATTTTATAATCGTCAATATTTTGAATGCCTAATAATTTAAATTTTTTGATTCATCATTCAAGGATTTTTAACCATAAAAAACTTAACTAGATATATTTAGAATGGATGTCTTAATAATTTAATATTTTAATATAAATCCTTCAAAAGTATTTTCTAATATTTATAATTTAAATTATTGAATATTGTGGTTAATTAATGTATATTTTTAATGTTTAAGAATAAATATGTGCTGGAAGAAAGAAAGAATATGTAGTACCTTGAGGCTTGAGTGTTGGGAACAATGGAGAAAGAAAAAGTACCAAGGACTTCTACCCTTCTCCACATTGTAGAGGAACAATTATCATATTGGTTGGACTTGGGAGAAGTATTCTTAGATTTTTTAGTGTAATTAGTCTATGCTATAGTGTTATATATAGTGATGGGGCTTTTCAAGAATTTTTTATTGACATCTTGCCTCATCACTTCATGCACGAGATAATGGGAAAATTTGGAAGTTTCCATTTTTCCTTCGGATAATAACACATTTTACCTAATATAGAGGGAAAAATTGAAGCACATGGTTTTTTCATTTGGATAATTGACGACAAGGTTTTTCGATCGACTAAGGTGGAATAAAAAAATCAAATGTCATTTCCTCAGTCAATCAAATCGATCAACGAGAAAACCAAACCACTAAGAGATGAGACAATCAAATGTAAGCGGTTTCACTACTTTTATTTACCTAGTATATCAACCAGGGTCGAAGACAAGGATCGGAATTAAGAGCTAACTAGTGTGATTTCAAAAGAGTTTTTATTATTTTTAGTGGTTTTTAATTTTTAGATTTGTAATTTTCATTAAGTGAAAAATAATCATAAATGATAAAAACACTCACACACAATCTTTTTATATTTTTCTAATAGGTTAAAAACACTCAAAAAATTGTAATTAAAATATTTTTGGGTTATATAGTTTTTATATTATTTTGGTAATTTTTATAGCTTTTTCGAATATTTTTGTGATTTTCTAAAAATTAAATAATGATAAAAACAATAGGCAATGCACAGCTAGGAATAATTTGCAAATTAAAAATAATCAAAATACTCATAATTCCCGGGGTGATTTTTATGATAAAATATAGTAAATATCTACAAACAGAGACTAAAATCATTATTTTTAGATTTTTCTACAATTTTATATAATTTTTATACATTTTATAGTGTTTTATAATTTTTATGGTTTTATAGGGTATTTTTAAACACAATTAATATTGAAGCTAAAATGCAAGGAAATATAACCGCATAAATTTTTATGAAAACTTTAAGTGATTTTTCGAATTTTTATAATTTTCTAAAGAAAACAAGAAACTTTTTAAGGGTTTTGAATTTCTAATAATATAAAACAAATAAAAATCAACAAGAAAAAATTACCACAATTAAAACATGCAAGCAGAGACTACAGGTAATTTTTATGTAACTTTTGGAGTCAATTTAATATTTAATGCATTAAATAAAAGGCATGTAATTAGAAACAATATAGAGGGACCAAAATGTAAATACTTTAAGTTCTACGGCTGAGCATATAACAAATGTTAAAAATCCAAAGCCAAATAAGCAAATAACTAGGCAGTTCTCGCGGAATATGTGACTTACAGCTCACAGGGTTGCAAATGCAAATACTCAAAATATACTTTCATTCCATAACAGATAAAAAGTTCAGCACATAAATTGCAAATGTCCCAGAAAACACGTGAATCTACACGTGATATAAACTCGACTGGACTAAAGTGCGAATAGATAAATCATAGGGGCCCAATTGCAAATATTCTTACCTACACATTTTATTTACTGGACTAAAGTGAAATGAAATACATGTAGGGGTAAAAAGTAAATATACCCCCAGGTACGTGCATGCGTGTGCGCTGACCTACTGCTCTGATGAGATTCTGCGAAAAGATCTGATGGTTCTGGTTGCGACTCAGACATACAACTCTAATGAGCCATTAAGATGTGTATCTGATGGCTCTTATCGTAGGTGAGCATGCATGTCAGATCCACATCAAAAGATGATTCGACGCTCTAGAAAAGGGCATGTTCATGTGGCTTAGATTTAGTCTGGGGAGCTCCTTCTAATCTGATGGGTGTGAAGCCTGCTGAAAGAATAGGTAGCGGGGGAGCTTCGATCAAAGATAGGTATCGAGCAGGTGGTCGGATCGCTACTCCAAGGGGTCTAGCACCTTCAAAAGGATGCTCGGCGTTGAATGAACAACTCCAAAGAGAAGGATGGCAGTCGGTTGGTCAGAGCTGATGAACTACCTGGGTTGGATATGGACTAAATTGAGATGAAATGGAAAATACGAGTGAGATAAATGTTACTTGAAGGTTCTGATGTGCTCAGGGGCTTTAGGTGTAGATGAGGGTGAGGTTATGGCCTCAACCAAGTTACGGAAGACCGAGAGGTGTTGTGCTCGACGGACCACTACACGAGTCTCCAAAGGGCACTCCAAGCTCATGTCACTTAGCTGGAGGTGGCTAGGGATCAAGAAGGTGGCAAGGAACAAGCTGTTGAGCTCGAGAGGTAGAGGAGATCTTTTATAGAGGTGCTTAGTGTTCTAGAAAGATCGGAGTGGCGCTCGAAACCCTAGGGCGATCCTTTTGTGCTTAGGGATTCATGAGGATCACAGATCTTAGGGGAGTGTTGGGCACAAAAATCAAGGCAAATGGAGATCAGACCCGACGGAAAATTCTAAGAAATCGGCTCCGGTGAAGGGGGATGAGGTCGGGTCAACAGGAAGGAGTGGTTGAATGAGGTCAACAATCCGCCGTGGACGAATCAGAAATCCAGATTTTACAAAATAAAAGAATATTAAATATAAAATAGTAACGATTTTTAAAATAAAATGCGAATAAAATGAAAAATGTTTTTTTTGCAAAGTGTTTTTATGTGATTTTTAATTATTGTTATGACATCATATGTACAATATATACATTATAGTTGATTGTACACATGTAGAATATACCTATATATTATATTTATATATTTTTATTTTATTATTCTATTATTTTATTATTTTCACAAAAATATGTTTTATCTTATATTTTATTTATTTACAAAATATTTTGAGGAATATAAAATGATTTTTATTTGTTTTTTTACACTTTGAGTGAAGGTGTTAAATAAATAGGTAATGTATGGTACACACGTGTGGCTTTTGCACAATGAATAATGGATTTAATAATTTTGTTTTATTTGTGTTTTTCTTATTTTTATTTTATTTTTATTTTTATTAGGTCTATATACATGTGTGAGAGAGTGTAAAATAAATATTTGTTTGTAGATATAGGTGTTATGTACAATATACAATGTACCATGTCTCCCTCTACTTATTTCTTGTCGATCAAGTCAAGACTTGACCATCTTTTTGGGATTTGGGTCAGTCGGTATTTATTTTAAATAAATCATTCTTTTTCTTTTCTCATTATTCTTTTATTTTTGGAAAATATGAGTTAATTATGCAATATTAACAAAGACATGCATAATGTTAATTTATTGTATTTACATATATTTATAGATCTAAAATAAACGAATAAAGAATGGGAATCGTAGATTTATCATCCCCCTATACTTTATCTTTGCTAGTCTCTTAGGAAACACTTATTTGAAAAAGAAGTGAAAATAAGAAGAAAAGAAAAAAATTAAAGTTGATTATTAAACTTATCTTCACTAAATTGGAGTATGGAGCTCGGAAAGACCTTTGGATTATTAATTTGGCGGAACCTTATTGGGAAATAGGTGTAAGACTCAACAACATCCAAGTTCCACAGTTTTATGGTCAGGACTCCTCAATAGTCTGGTCAGAACAAGTATACATACACAATCTCTACTGACTATAAATCTTTCCTTGTACTGTTAAGTTATATATAGCTGCCCACCTCTGAAATGGCAAAGAAACAACCTCCCTCAACAAGATAACTCTAATCCCCAGTGTAGCAACTTTATCCTCGAGGAGTGAGATATTCCTTCAAAATTCAAGTACAACCAACTTAAGAAGAGGGGAAAGAAAAGAATGGATCATGACCAGTGTAGACACATAATCCTTAGAGCTTAAAAAATGTAGCTAAGTCTCCAGCTGCAAGCTTCCATGAGATGAGTCGGTGGGATACATAAGCATTGCTTATTCACTATATACACCCCAGCATGCATTTTGTTTTCAATCAGGCATGTCCCCTTGTTTGGAGTTTTTTTCACAATTTTGCACATTTTTTGATGTGCATATATACAACATATCTATACAGTGCAACACACACATAAGGAAATTTTCTTCTTGAGTCAGTAGACTATCACTCTTTTGAAGCATTATTGCAACCCACAGACTTCTGTCTTTAGACCTTAATGCTACTAAATCAGGTTGAGGTACGCATCCCTCCCTAGAGGAGGACGAGAGGTTTCGGCTAGTTGCACTACACTCGTATGCTACCCCATGCCAAAGAATTCTTCCTCCTCACCACCTCATATGTGTTGAGCTACATGTAAGGTAAGTGTCCAAGTTAAGTCACTGTCTTTGAGAGTTATGCATGCATTGTTAAGTGTTCTATCTAGGCTCGTCAAGATGACATGTGAATATAGTCTAGTAGACTCAAAGAATTAAGTAACTAAGGACCTGACAAGTCTTAACCCCAAATCCTATAAGGTTCCTCTGAAGTTAAGTAGATTAAGATCTTAACCAAGCTCCATTTTCAATTAATTCCAGACTAGTTTAAATGTCAACATGATTCCGAAGAATGCAAGTGTTTATAAAACTCTTTTTGTAGGGAATTTTCAAAATATGCAAATTTTTATGGAAATTTTGATTTTTTTTCAAAATTTTAGGTATTTCAAAAATATAAGGGAAGATTTTTACAAAAATATATACTATTTACACAAGGATTTTTAATACAAGTATTATGAACAAAATGGTTTTTATTTGCATGATACTTATATACATAGGGGTTGATACTAGTTTTTAATGTGCACATATATACAAATAGTTTTCATACCACATATTTATTTCTTTATCTAGAAAGATAGTTTTGCAAAATAGTTTTCAAATCTAGTTTTACGAACTATTTTTGCAAACTTTTTTATTTTCACATAATTTTCAAAAAAAATATACTATGTACATTTTAGTGCAGAACATACTTCACAAAAAAACTTCTACTATGTACATTTTAATACATAACATACTTTATAAAAATTTTGCAAACAAAACATTTTTACAAACATTTTTACAAAAATTGTACAAAAATAATTTTTGCAAAGATTTTTAGCCATGTTATTAACACACAAAGTATGAGTTATGGATAAAGTATATATACAATATAGATGACCACCCATATACTTAGCTCGAACGATGTCCTCAAAGTGATCAAAAAGCGATGAAAGAAGACATAACTCGTGTTGGGTATGGGGAAGTGAAAAGAATGCTATACTACAACGAAAAATGAAAGAATATAACGAATAGAAGTCGACGATCCCCCTATACTTAGGATCAAGTAATCGTAAGTAGAGGAAACTATACATAAGGGGAAAACGAAGGATAGAATGTACAGATATTACCTTCCCTATATGTAGGGTAAAATATCCCTAAGTATAGGCATAAAAAATAGAAGTAATAGAATCAAATGAATAATCACATGTCTGACAACCCCTATACTTAGGATAAAGTGCATCCTAAGTATAGAAAAATCATAGGATAGAATTGATTAATAAACAAAAAGAATGAATGATATAGACACAATGGATCTATACAGCTACAAGTGTGAATCATGTATGAGATGTAAGTGATGTCAGTCAAAGATAACATCTCATACAAAATGAATAGGGGCAATATCTACGATCAGTGTATCATGATCAAGATATGGCTTCTGGCGCTGACCATTGACTCGAAAGGTGGAATCAGAATATAATTCAGATATATCAATGCTGCCATCGTCCTGCACCTTTCTGATCAAATATGGTCCCTTCCATTTACATTGTAATTTCTCTGGAAATAACCTCAACCTAGCATCAAATAGACATACTCTCTGGTTTGGCTCAAACTTTCTGTGGCTGATGTGAGAATCGTGTGATATCTTCACTCTATCACTATACTGTAGGCTACTTGAGAAGGTTGTGTCTCTCAACTCCTCCAGTGTTGCCAATTCTACTCTCCTTTGATCTCCTATACTCTTGGGATCCAATAGTTGCTCAGTAATTGTCCAAAGTGACTTGTGCTTGATCTCAACTGGTAAGTGACATGGCTTGCCATAAAGGAGTCGAAAGGGATAAGTGCCCAAGGGTGTCTTGAAGGAAGTCATATAGGCCCACAAGACCAAGTCAAAACGCTGTGATCAATCCTTTCTTTCTGGGCAGACAAACTTTTGCAAAATAGTCTTAATCTCTCTATTTGAAACCTTAGCAAGTCCATTAAGGAGTGGCAACTCTATGGTCAATGCTGAAATAGTTAGCAAGGGCCCTTACCATGTCATTGATAAAATGAGTCCTCCCGTCTGAAATCAAGACTGTAGGTATCCCAAACCGTAAAATGATAGTCTTCCTAAAAATTTGCAAACAGTCTTTGCATCTGCGACTCAGGCGAGGATGGCCTCAACCCAAGGGCTAACATAATCTATAGCAAGTAGAATGTACTCAAACCCACGACTCTTAGGGAATGGATACATGAAATCAATGCCCAATGCATCAAAAACCTCATAGAAGAGAATGTGTTGCATTAGCATAATATCTCTTTGTCCACAAGTGCCCATCCTCTTACAATCAGTGCACCTCTTCATGAATTTATCTGAATCCTTGAAGAGGGTAGGCAAGCAAAGGCCGGATTGGAGAACTTTCTGTGATGTTCTTCTCCTAGAGTGATGTCCTCCTGCCTCAAGCTTGTGGCAATAGGTGAGGATGCTATGGTTCTCCTCCTGAGGAATACATCAACGCTAGACACTACCCCCCCCCCCTTCATAGTAAAGAGTGGGATCCTCCCAATGGTACGACTTGGCCTTCACAAGAAAGGTCTTAAGTCGCTGCCTGGGCCAACCCTGTGGGACTTTCTTGGCAACAAGATAGTTCACAATATCAGCATACTGTGGAAGCGAGGTCATAGTAAGAATCGCCTCATCTGGGAATGTCTCGGTGATAGGTGTGATATGTTCTGAATCCTCAAGATTCTCTAATCGGGAGAGGTGATCCACCACCACATTCTTAATCTAGGTTTATCATTAATCTCTTTGCCAAACTCTTGGAATAGAAGGATCCATCTGATCAGTCCGTCTTTGGCATCCTTTGTTGGACATGCGAGCCCATGGCGAGCCATTATGCAATAAATGTTATTACACATATCATTCCTTGATCTGAAATGAAGAATGAATAAGTTGCATAATAGGTCCCTTAGTACAATTAGGGTTATGTACCATGGCCATCTTGATGATCATACAGCTATTGATTCAAATATTGAATCATAGAGGCTGGTGCTTGGATGAATATCTAAAGAGTTAGATTGAGGACTCATCAAGCACCGTCAAATAATTGTTAAGAGATGATCTCTAGCCTGAGTAGGGGATGACAATCCTTTCTCACTTTGGCTGATATCTAACCGACCTCTTGATGCATGTCCTCTGCATAGGAATAGAGATTCGGAGGTGTTACATAAGTTAGGTCAAATAGTTGACTTAAGGAGATCGAGATAACCAAAGTCCTATATCATATGCTGTCACGATACAGGCACGCATCCTCTGACCGGAGACAAATGTGTTACTATATATCTGAGTATGTACATTTAGCAGATCAATAGGTTGATGACCTAACCAAGGTCTATACACCAGCGCGCTGGTGTGCATGTAAGGTCATATGAGTAATACGATCTCTCAAAGGGATCATATAGGTTCAGTTACTGAACCAGGAAGACATGAGCTCAAATTCCGTGCACGGTCGTCTCGCTTTGGAAGCTTGACTGAATTTGTAGGTTTGATATATACTTTGGAAAGTATATGATCAAGACCTAGGTATGATATATGCTTTTGGAAAGTATATGATCGATACCAACTCCCAATGATCGAATGAGAAACTTACTGATAAAAACCCTGAAGTAGACAGTGTAAAGTTGATCTGATACTTCGGGTTTATTCTGAGTCTTACAGTATGCTGGATGTACATGTATTGGGAATACCTGAGGGTGATGTGATCATAAACGATTGTATAACCGTGACGCTTCCATTCCTAGGGCGTGATGAAACGAGACTAGATTTTAGTGACTCCTCTCAGTAGAGAAGTAATCTGATCTTGGTCCAAATGTTGGACATTGATCTGAATGTGATTCAGATGCAATGAGAAGATTAGATTTGTGGTCTTTATTTAATCAAGCATCTATGGGAGGCCCGTGATCTGGATTTGAGATATGATCTCAATATCCAAGCCACTATACGTGGAACAATACAATCGCCCTGTCCTTATCTCCAAGTATCCGCGGAGAAAGCACATTATCCTTGAAAGAGTTCAGGATAATTTCATTGTTGATATGCGTATCAGAGCATTGAGAAAATTGATAATTAAATGAGATTTAATCATCAGGGGTAATATGAATTTGATTCATATTATAAAGAGAGTTATCTAAGATAATTGAATATGATTTAATTGTCAAAGATGTGAATAATGTGAATGTGATTCATATTATTTGGGCACATGGGAATAGAGATCCAAGATGATTAAATGTGATTTAATTATCATGGATATGAATAATATGGATAGCAATATCCATACTAGTAATATATATTATAAATATGATTTATAATATATAAGAGATTTACATTTGTTAATTAAATGTTGATGTGAATTGGATTCACATTGGACATTAAATTGAAAATGTAATTTACATTTTATTTTGGGTTGTGAATGTGATTCACAAATTTCCAATGGAAAGATTGCAATACTCACAAAATAATTATGAATTATTTTGTAGAATAATTTACAACAATTGTTGTTGTAAATATTGGAGATATATGCAATCTTGGAGATTGCATTGGAAACTCCCTTTCCAAATAGGAGAAGGGACGGCCACCAAGTCCTACAAGGAAAGGGTGGTCGTCCACCCCACCTATATGGAAGGAGAGATTCTCCTTTCCATTATCTCCAATATTAGTTGATTTGATTTGAGGATTAAATTATGTTGATTTATCAATATATATTTAATATCAATCAAATTAATTGTTATTGGTTTTACCAACACAAATATTAGCCATTAAAAGAAACACAATAAATGAGAGCCATTGGATTTGTGTTGCCCATGGATTGAGATCCATGGATCCCAAAATATTATAAAAGGAGAGGCACCCATTTGCTCTTATTTACACACACACAAGTGAACATAAGTCTCTCTCTCTCTTTCTCTCTAGACGTCAGCCCTCTCTCTTCCTCTCTCATGGACGTCCACCATGGATGCCCTAGAGGGAGTCCCCATCGCCGCAGCGTCGTCATTATGTTGTCCGATCGTTTTCTCATGAATCTCCTTCTCCTTCGGTGTGCCTCGCTCATGAAGAAGACGTCGGATCTCGTGTGTAGAGATTAGGAGATCCGTCGCTTGGATCATCAACATGGATTGTGGGAAGCACGTGTTTCATCAACACGCTCGCAAGTGTCTCCTCCGTCAGATCGGACTTGAGCAGGATGTCTCTTCGTTTAGAGACTCGATCGCAACCACGCTTGAAGAGGTAATCCTATTACTTGTTTGTGGTTTAGACGAAACGATCCGAGAAGTGTTCTTGGATCATGTGGTTTCGTCGCATGAAAAATTTTTTAATTCCCGCTGCATAGAACAACTAGTTCGACTAGTCGTTCTTCATCGTATTTGATATGATGCCCACGCTTCCATGATGCGCTTGAGGATCTAACCATATCCTTCAAGTGGTATCAGAGCCTTAGGTCGGTGGTTTTGGATGCGATCCATAAACCTAAGATGACTTGGGTTCATTAGGGTTTGCGAAAGTTTTCTTGCAATTCATTTTCGCATCTCTATTTTTAGATTATTTTCGGCACTGTTTAATTTGTTTAAACATGAAAATAATAATTGTATTTTCTTCCCCATTAAATAAGAAAACCTTAGGATATGAGTTTACGTGATTTCGATTCCGTTTGCTTAAGTTATGCTCATTTTAGTGAACATGTATCCACAGTTTCGGGGACTGTGAATCTTAACGTAAGTAAGATGTTAATTACGGATTTGAAATGCCTTGAAATGCGTGCAAATCACTTAGGTTCTGTTGTAAATCAAATTAGCAAACTTAAGGAACTTACTTTGCTTAATTTGATTTAAATTGATTGAGATATGGTATTTTTAGTAGGTGAGGGTCACTGCTGGAAATACTTTCCTAATCAAGAACCTAGTGATTGTCATTTAATCAATTAGTGAAATTAAATTGTTTAGTTTCCTGGAATAATTGTGCATAAATATTTGTGAAATATTTGATGATAATTATTTCCTTAAATGACATAACCTTAACCAATAACTGATTTGATGTGATCTATATCACAAAATTGGTTACATGATCTACATTCCAACAAACAAGTTGCTTGAATAGGATTTGAGATTTGTTTAGCAAATCTCATTAAAATGTTAATCAAAATTGTTTTGATTATTATTAAATGGTATAATTTCGATTGAAGAACCGATGATCATCTCAACTACAAAGTGTTCTATTTTGCATTATCCTTTCCCGAGGTGGATATGGTGTCTAGTCGGAGAGCATTGAGGTAGCGGGTTGCAACGTATGTGGTCCGTCCCACTCTTGTCGGTACCAGCCATGACAGCGGGTAGGGTTAGTATAATGCTTAAGAAATAATGATATATTTCTAATTATTAAAATTCGAAATAATACGTATTTGAGATAATATCATAATTCAAGTAACAATTAAGAATGTTTGTTGGATATTAATTGGATCATTAATTTAATATGATTAGATTAATTGGAATCCAATTAAAATTAAGACACTTATTATAAATATATGTGTTGTTTCCCTTGGAAGAATTAATCGTAATGAATATGATTCATAATGATTAATTAGAATTTGAACGTGATATGGAGGATCACATAAGTAACATCCATGGTCTCACATCAAGGCGAAGGGTTCTGTCGCCAGAGATTGTATGTTGGAGACGCCTGTTCGAAGTGACAGCTCCTGCATACAAGACATTTGGATCGGGCTCTTCGCTTCTCG
This sequence comes from Ottelia alismoides, assembly GCA_037367405.1. NCBI lineage: Eukaryota > Viridiplantae > Streptophyta > Magnoliopsida > Alismatales > Hydrocharitaceae > Ottelia > Ottelia alismoides. The sequence goes on from JAZKJV010011859.1 coordinate 51,071, forward strand.
AAAGAGTAAGGATGTATGCGTAGTGACCCCAATATCGGGTCCTCATATTATTGGGGCGTTATTGGATTGTGCATAACGAGTTGTATTCTTGTTGATGGTTGGTTCAATTAATGATGAGTCAACATCGTATAGGGGTGGTGGGCCCGGGTGTTAAAGACCTAATTGGTAGGTGCTAGCTGGACTTGCAAGGCGGAATGTGTTCCCGCTTTTTTTATCCGAGTTACAGGTTCTCATATTATTGGGATGTAACAAAGATAAGGAAGGAGATCCCAGATCTTGCTTGAGATATAATGGTAAGTATATCTCTTACATTGAAAGTGATTAAGGGAATGAACTTTCAGTGTTGACAAGGCAAGACAACTTTGATATAAAAATTCCTAAATCAAAGTAAAACATCTACATATATATAAATATATACACTTATGCAAATTTCTTATTTCAGATATTCCTTCATTAAACCCACTCAATGTTATACTCAGTAATAACCAGTAATATATCATGGATTGGACTCATGATCTAGATATTGTACTTGCAGTTGGACACATAATATATATGGTTGCAATATGCAAGTTTCCTCATAATAATGAGGACTGACAATTAAATAGACAATAGATCTACAACCCTAGGGTTTGTATGTCTCTATAGTCTTGATATCATCAAATGTACTTTGGAAGTGACATGTTGATGATGATCATAATTGTCATATAATCCTTATAAAAATCTAAGAAGATATTCTGACATACATATTGCCCTTGACATTTATCAAGAATGACATGGTTCACTGCATCATGCAGAATGGTAGCTCTAAAAGAGATGATGTAGTCAAAAATGTTTGAATACCTACATGAACCAATTTTTTAGGAGTCTAGATGGATGTAGACATGATGAGTGTCATTATTTTACTGTCTATACTCTAGTCATTCATGAAGCTTCATAATATTCATATTGTATGAATTTAATGAAGCATGTATAAATGTTGAAATGCTCTTACATTGAATTCTTTTGAATTTAACATAAGAGTTACCTTAGTCTTAAGCAATGGTTGTTTATAGATAAAGGGAGCGCAGTGGAAGCATGGGTTGGACCCAAGTGAGAAGTATAGTCAAAGAGTTGGTTGTACTTCTGTGACTTCCATATGACATCCCAAGAGTTGGATGAATGCCAATACTGTAATAAGTTGATGTGTTGATAGTATGACTATCAAATCTATCTAGAATCCTTAGAGAAGGAATCGGATAGTACATCAGAATAGTCTACATATAATCATTGAAATTGACTTACTTATTTGATAAGATAAAGTCTAATAATTGTATCCCAATCTTCTAATGACACTTGCAATTGGCTGCATATGTATTACAATATTAGAAATTTGATCTTAAGGTTTAATGGTCATCCACATGGATATTAATGCAATTATTGTAACAATCTCTGTTGGATTGATTGACTTCTTAATTTCAGTGTGAGAGCCCTTAGTCTTAGAGAAGGTATCTATGACCTAGATATAAGAATACACTCATTGTTTGTTTTCTAATTGTTGGAAATAAACATGAATTCTGAGATAGAACTTTCATAAAGATTTATGATGGATATATTTCAGATAGTAATCTAACATCTAGTGGACACCACAAAATTAAAAAAATTAATGAATGGTTCATTAAGATTTCTAATACTGAAAATTAAAACCTTTATAAGATCAATTGGAGGATGAAGACCATTTGACAATGATCTGGCGCCAAGTTTTGGACATATGTCTGTTGATAAGATCAATGGACTAGTAAGAGTTGAAACTTTAGATTGTCTAAAGGTTCAAATCTTACATACTTTTGAATATTGTATTCAAAGAAAAATATCCAATACACCCTTCTTTGGGAATGGTGTAAGATGTCAAGGTATTCAGGATCTCATACATATTGATGTATGTGGATCATCTATATCATAGTAAACATTATGGATATATGATATCTATTGATGGTTATGTATGATATTAGATTTCTTCTCTTCATCTAACGAAACCTTTGAAATATTCAAAGATTTCATTATTTTGGTTTACAACCAAAGTTTGAAGGAAGATAAAATGGATTTGATCTAATCTAGGTAGCCTGTACCTATTAGATGAATTCAAATGATACCTTTTGGATATATGAAAATCATTTCTATCTCAATCGTCCAAACACACCTTTACTCAATAGAGTTATAGGAGATGCAATTGGATCATATGTGACATGATCTTATGAATGATGATTTTTTAGCATAATTATCCCTTAGTTTCCAGGTATATATGCGTAGTAGAGACTACAATATATATATCATTAATAAGGTTCCATGCATATAAGCTAGAATCTATCACTAGTGAGTGCTACTTCATTAGGAAAATAAAGGATGGTATTGGATACCTACTTTATAACCATGAGATTCTTAAAAGATCTCATCTCCGAGAATGTGATTCTTAGAGGATGACTCTCTTGAGAATCAAGAAGAAAATGAAGTGTAGGGACTCATTTAATCTTGAGAAGATAATGAGGCTCCTGAAATTGGAAGCTAAAAGAACAATTAAGGATGAAACACTAATACCTCTTCAAATGAGTTTGAGGATGGATTCCATGTGTCAGAGAAATCTGACAATGACCGAACTTCATGTGATGAAGTTTCTGAAGATCATAGCATGGATAGATAGATGTTAGCAATAAAAGTCTCATGTAGACTTCATATACAAGTGTTGTATATGGACCCTCGAGGATCCACCTATATGGGTAAGACCCATAAAGGTGTAAATGGATCTTCAAGAGAAAGAAATCAAGATTGCATTCCTCTATGAATACCTCTCTGAGGATATTCACATGAAGTAGCCCAGGGCTTTATGGTTGAGAAAAGCAAGGTGTGAAAGCTAAGGAATCCATCTATGGACTCAAATAAGCTTCTTGAAGTTGGACCATAAGATTTGAAGAAATTATAATTGTTATGATTTCATATAGAATTTGGATGAGCCATGTGAAGCTTAGTGAGAGTGCATTTGTGTTCACCATGCTAAATGTAGATGATATCCTAATCATTTGAAATGATATAAGGATAATAATAAGTGATTTCTAATCTGGTTGTTCCATAACTTGAGATATGATCTCAAGGATACCTCTTGGATCTTAGTTCTGAAGGTGTTCAGAAGCATAGAGAAGAGGGTATTGGGACTATCACACTAATGGTACATCTTGGACATATTCCATTTTTTTGGAAAAATCCAAGAAAGGCTCCCATCCCTTAAGATATGGTACTAACCTATCTAAAGGGATTGCACCTCAAAGAGTTGAGGAAGTGAATGCTAGAACTGCTTGCACTTGTGCATCAGTTACGAGAAGGTAAGTGTATGCTAGATGTGTACAAAAGCTAGATATCTGCCATGTAGTGGGAGTAGTAAACTGTTACTAATCCTAATATGCAGAGAAACACTTGATTGCAATAATAACAATATCTTCATAGAGGACAAGATTTTTGAGATAATGATACCAAAGTCTTATCTTCAAAACTTAAGACTTTATAGATAGTGATCAAAAAGGTCTTAACTGTAGATACATTAAGAGATAGTGATCTCCAGGAATAAGGGTATTCTTATAAGGATTATGGAAATACTGGTTATGATAATTGTTAAGGTGTAGTGTCAAGGACACTGTAACCAACAAGATTGAGTATTGGTTGCATAAAATGCAACATTCGCATTGGATGCGAGCACTGTTACTGGGGATATGCAAGTGCCGTAAAAGGACTTGGCATAGTCTCGCGGGAACAAAGTGACTGATCAACTTACCTAGCTATTTTCTTAATAGCCTATGATTGTCACATGAGTATGGGTGTAAATGATTAGCCCACTAATGGCTCTTTGGATTAGAGGGAGATTGTTGGATATGCGAGCCCACGACGAGCCATTATGCAATAAATGTTATTGCGAATATCATTCCCTGATCTGAAATAAAGAATGAATAATTTGCATAATAGGTCCCTTAGTACAACTAGGGTTATGTACCATGGCCATCTTAATAATAATACAGTTGTTGATTTACTATTGAATCATAGAGGTTGGTGCTTGGATGAATATCTAAAGATTTAGATTGAGGACTCATCAAGCACCGTCAAATGATTGTTAAGAGACGATCTCCAGCCTGTGTAGGAGATGGCAATCCTTTCTCATTTTGGCTGATATCTAACCGACCTCTTAACGCGGGTCCTCTGCATAGGAATAGAGATTTGGAGGTGTTAGATAAGTTAGGTCAAAGAGCAGACTTAACGAGATCGAGATAACCAAAGTCCTATATCGTATGTTGTCTTGATACAGGAACGTATCCTCTGACAGGAGACAGATGTGTTACTATATGTCTGAGTATGTACATTTAGCATATCAATAAGTTGATGACCTAACCAAGGTCTATACATCGGTGCGTTGGTGTGCATGTAAGGGCATATGAGTGATACGATCTCTCAAAAGGGATCATACAGGTTCAGTTACTGAACCGGAAGAGATGAGCTCACTCATGAGATATTGGGAATAATCAAATTCTGTGCACGGTCGTCTCGCTTTGGAAGCTTGACTGAATTTGTAGGTTTGATATATACTTTTGGAAAGTATATGATCAAGAACTAGGTATGATATATGCTTTTGGAAAGTATATGATCGATACCAACTCCCAATGATCGAATGAGAAACATACTGATAAAAACCCTGAAGTAGACAGTGTAAAGTTGATCTAATACTTCGGGTTTATTTCGAGTCTTCCAATATGCATGGTGTACAGGTATTGGGAATACCTGAGGGTGATGTGATCATAAACGATTGTTTTACCATGACGCTTCCATTCCTAGGGCGTGATGAAACATGATTAGATTTTAGTGACTCTTCTCAGTAGAGAAGTAATCTGATCTTGGTCCAAATGTTGGACATTGATCTAAATGTGATTCAGATACAATGAGAAGATTAAATTTGCGATCTTGATTTAATCAAGCATCTATGGGAGGCCCGTGATCTGGATTTGAGATATGATCTCAATATCCAAGCCACTATACGTGGAACAATACAATCGCCCTGTCCTTATCTTCAAGTATCCGTGGAGAAAGCGCATTATTCTTGAAAGAGTTCAGGATAATTTCATTATTGATATGTGTTTCTGAGCATTTAGAAAATTGATAATTAAATGAGATTTAATCATCATGGGTAATATGAATTTGATTCATATTATAAAGAGAGTTATCAAAGATAATTGAATATGATTTAATTATCAAAGATGTGAATAATGTGAATGTGATTCATATTATTTGGGCACATGAGAATAGAGATCCAAGATGATTAAATGTGATTTTATTATCATGGATATGAATAATGTGGATAGCAATATCCATATTAGTCATATATATTATAAATATGATTTATAATATATAAGAGAGAGCTATTTGTAATTTACATTTGGTAATTAAATGTTGATGTGAATTGGATTCACATTGGACATTAAATTGAAAATATAATTTACATTTTATTTTGGGTTTTGGATATGATTCACAAATTTCCAATGGCAGGATTGCAATATTCACAAAATAATTATGAATTATTTTGTATAATAATTTACAACAATTGTTGTTATGAATATTGGAGATATATGCAATCTTGGAGATTGCATTGGAATCTCCCTTTCCTAATAGGAGAAGGGACGACCACCAATTCCTACAAGGAAAGGGTGGCCATCCATCCCTCCTATATGGAAGGAGAGATTCTCCTTTCCATTATCTCCAATATTAGTTGATTTGATTCGAGGATTAAATTATGTTGATTTATGAATATATATTTAATCTCAATCAAATTAATTGTTGTCGGTTTTACCAATACAATTCTTAGCCATTAAAGAAACACAATCAATGAGAGCCATTGGATTTGTGTTGCCCGTGGATTGAGATCCATGTATCCCAAAATATTATAAAAGGAGAGGCACCCCTTTTCTCTTCTTTACACACACAAGAGAACATAAGTCTCTCTCTCTCTTTCTCTCTATACGCCAGCCCTCTCTCTTCCTCTCTCGTGGACGTCCACCATGGATGCCCTAGAGGGAGTCTCCATCGCTGCAGCATCGTCATTATGTTGTCCGATCGTTTTCTCATGAATCTCCTTCTCCTTCGGTGCGCGTCCCTCATTAAGAAGACGTCGGATCTCGTGTGTAGAGATTAGGAGATTCGTTGCTTGGATCATCAACATGGATTGTGGGAAGCACGTGTTTCATCAACACGCTCGCAAGTATCTCCTCCGTCAGATCGGACTTGAGCATGATGTCTCTTCATTTAGAGACTCGATCGCAACCACGCTTCAAGAGGTAATCCTATTACTTGTTTGTGGTTTAGACGAAACGATCCAAGAAGTGTTGGATCATGTGGTTTCGTCGCATGAAAATTTTTTTAATTCCCGCTGCATAGAACAACTAGTTCGACTAGTCGTTCTTCATCGTATTTGATACGATGCCCACGCTTCCATGATGCACTTGAGGATCTAACCATATCCTTCAAGTGGTATCAGAGCCTTAGGTCAGTGGTTTTGGATGCGATCCATAAACTTAAGATGACTTGGGTTCATTAGGGTTTGCGAAAGTTTTCTTGCATTTCATTTTCGCATCTCTGTTTTTAGATTATTTTCGGCACTGCTTAATTTGTTTAAACATGAAAATAATAATTGGATTTTGTTTCCCATTAAATAAGAAAACCTTAGTATCTGAGTTTACGTGATTTCGATTCCGTTTGCTCAAGTTATGCTCATTTTAGTGAACATGTATCCACAGTTTCGGGGACTGTGAATCTTAACGTAAGTAAGCTGTTAATTACGGATTTGAAATGCCTTGAAATGCATGCAAATCACTTAGGTTCTGTTGTAAATCAAATTAGAAAACTTAAGGAACTTACTTTGCTTAATTTGATTTAAATTTATTGAGATATGGTATTTTTAGTAAGTGAGGGTCACTGCTGGAAATACTTTCCTAATCAAGAACCTAGTGATTGTCATTTAATCAATTAGTGAAATTAAATTGTTTAATTTCCTGGAATAATTGTGTATAAATATTTGTGAAATATTTGATGATAATTATTTCCTTAAATGACATAGCCTTAACCAATAACTGATTTGATGTGATCTATATCACAAAATTGGTAACATGATCTACATTCCAACAAATAAGTTGCTTGAATAGGATTTGAGATTTGTTTAGCAAATCTCATTAAAATGTTAATCAAAATTGTTTTGATTATTATTATATGGTATAATTTCGATTGAAAAACCGATGATCATCTCAAATACAAAGTGATCTATTTTGCATTATCCTTTCCCGAGGTGGATATGGTGTCTAGTCGGAGAGCATCGAGGTAGCGGGTTGCAACGTATGTGGTCCGTCCCACTCTTGTCGGTACCAGCCATGACAGCGGGTAGGGTTAGTATAATGCTTAAGAAATAATGATATATTTCTAATTATTAAAATTCGAAGTAATACGTATTTGAGATAATATCATAATTCAAGTAACAATTAAGAATGTTTGTTGGATATTAATTGGATCATTAATTTAATATGATTAGATTAATTAAAATCCAATTAAAATTAAGACACTTATTATAAATATATGTGTTGTTTCCCTTGGAAGAATTAATCGTAATGAATATGATTCATAATGATTAATTAGAATTTGAACGTGATATGGAGGATCACATAAGTAACATCCATGGTCTCCCATCACGACGAAGGGTTTTGTCGCCAGATATTGTATGTTGGAGACGCCTGTCCGAATTGACAGCTCCTGCATACAAGCCATTTGGATCGGGCTCTTCGCTTCTCGAAAGAGTAAGGATGTATGCGTAGTGACCCCAATATCGGGTCCTCATATTATTGGGGCGATATTGGATTGTGCATAACGAGTTGTATTCTTGTTGACGGTTGGTTCAATTAATGATGAGTCAACATCGCCTGTGGTGGGCCCGGGTGTTTAAGACCGAATTGGTAGATGCTAGTTGGACTTGCAAGGCGGAATGTGTTCCCGCTTTTTTTATCCGAGTTACAGGTTCTCATATTATTGGCATGTAACAAAGATAAGGAAGGAGATCCCAGATCTTGCTTGAGATATAATGGTAAGTATATCTCTTACATTGAAAGTGATTAAGGGAATTAACTTTCAGTGTTGACAAGGCAAGACAACTTTGATATAAAAATTCCTAAATCAAAGTAAAACATCTATATATATAAATATATACACTTATGCAAATTTCTTATTTCAGATATTCCTTCATTAAACCCACTCAATGTTATACTCAGTAATAACCAGTAATATATCATGGATTGGACTCATGATCTAGATATTGTACTTGCAGTTGGACACATAATATATGTGGTTGCAATATGCAAGTTTCCTCATAATAATGAGGACTGACAATTAAATAGACAATAGATCTACAACCCTAGGGTTTGTATGTCTCTATAGTCTTGATATCATCAAATGTACTTTGGAAGTGACATGTCGATGATGATCATAATTGTCATATAATCCTTATAGAAGTCTAAGAAGATATTCTGACATACATATGTGCCCTTGACATTTATAATGAATGACATGGTTCACTGCATCATGCAGAATGGTAGCTCTAAAAGAGATGATGTATTCAAAAATGTTTGAATACCAACCTGAACCATTTTTTCAAGAGTCTAGATGGATGTAGACATGATGAGTGTAATTATTTTACTGTCTATACTCTAGTCATTCATGAAACTTCATAATATTCATATTATAAGAATTTAATGAAGCATGTATAAATGTTGAAATGCTCTTACATTGAATTCTTTTGAATTTAACATAAGAGTTACCTTAGTCTTAAGCAATAGTTGTTTATAGATAAAGGGAGTGCAGTGGAAGCATGGGTTGGACCCAAGTGAGAAGTATAGTCAAAGAGTTGGTTGTACTTCTGTGACTTCCATATGACATCCCAAGAGTTGGATGAATGCCAATACTATAATAAGTTGATGTGTTGATAGTATGACTATCAAATCTATCTAGAATCCTTAGAGAAGGAATCAGATAGTACATCAGAATAGTCTACATATAATCATTGAAATTGACTAACTTATTTGATAAGATAAAGTCTAATAATTGTATCCCAATCTTCTAAGGACACTTGCAATTGGCTGCATATGTATTAGAATATTAGAAATTTGATATTAAGGTTTAATGGTCATCCACATGGATATTAATGCAATTATTGTAACAATCTCTGTTGGATTGATTGACTTCTTAATTTCAGTGGGAGAGCCCTTAGTCTTAGAGAAGGTCTCTATGACCTAGATATAAGAATACACTCATTTTTTGTTTTCTAATTGTTGGAAATAAACATGAATTCTGAGATAGAACTATCATAAAGATTTATGATGGATATACTTCAGATAGTAATCTAACATCTAGTGGACTCCACAAAATTAAAAAATTAATTAATGGTTCATTAAGATTTCTAATACTGAAAATTAAAACCTTTATAAGATCAATTGGAGGATGAAGACCATTTGACAATGATCTGGCGCCAAGTTTTGGACATATGTCTGTTGATGAGATCAATGGACTAGTAAGAGTTGAAACTTTAGATTGTCTAAAGGTTCAAATCTTACATACTTGTGAATATTGTATTCAAAGAAAAATATCCAATACACCCTTCTTTGGGAATGGTGTAAGATGTCAAGGTATTCAGGATCTCAAACATATTGATGTATGCGGATCATCTATATCATAGTAAACATTATGGATATATGATATCTATTGATGATTATGTATGATATTAGATTTCTTCTCTTCACCTAACGAAACCTTTGAAATATTCAAAGATTTCATTATTTTGGTTTACAACCAAAGTTTGAAGGAAGATAAAATGGATTTGATCTAATCTAGGTAGCATGTACCTATTAGATGAATTCAAATGATACCTTATGGATAATATGAAAATCATTTCTATCTCAATCCTCCTAACACACCTTAACTCAATAGATTTATAGGAGATGCAATTGGATCATATGTGACATGATCTTATGAATGATGATTTTTTAGCATAATTATCCCTTAGTTTCCAGGTATATATGTGTAGTAGAGACTACAATATATATCATTAATAAGGTTCCATGCATATAAGCTAGAATCTAGCACTAGAGAGTGCTACTTCATTAGGAAAATAAACGATGATATTGGATACCCACTTTATAACCTTGATATTCTTAAAAGATCTCATCTCCGAGAATGTGATTCTTAGAGGATGACTCTCTTGAGAATCAAGAAGAAAATGAAGTGTAGGAACTGATTTAATCTTGAGAAGATAATGAGGCTCCTGAAATTGGAATCTAAAAGAACAATTAAGGATGAAACACTAATACCTCTTCAAATGAGTTTGAGGATGGATTCCATGTGTCAGAGAAATCTGACAATGATCGAACTTCATGTAATGAAGTTTCTGAAGATCATAGCATGGATAGATGGATGTTAGCAATAAAAGTCTCATGTAGACTTCATATACAAGTGTTGTATATGGACCCTCGAGGATCCACCTATATGGGTAAGACCCATAAAGGTGTAAATGGATCTTCAAGAGAAAGAAATCAAGATTGCATTCCTCTATGAATACCTCTCTGAGGATATTCACATGAAGTAGCCCAGGGCTTCATGGTTGAGAAAAGCAAGGTGTGAAAGCTAAGGAATCCATCTATGGACTCAAATAAGCTTCTTGAAGTTGGACCATAAGATTTGATGAAATTATAATTGTTATGATTTCATATAGAATTTGGATGAGCCATGTGAAGCTTAGTGAGAGTGCCTTTGTGTTCACCATGCTAAATGTAGATGATATCCTAATCATTTGAAATGATATAAGGATAATAATAATAATAATAAGTGTTTTCTAATCTGGTTGTTCCATAACTTGAGATATGATCTCAAGGATACCTCTTGGATCTTAGTTCTGAAGGTGTTCAGAAGCATAGAGAAGAGGGTATTGGGACTGTCACACTAATGGTACACCTTGGACATATTCCATTTTTTGGAAAAATCCAAGAAAGGCTTCCATCCCTAAAGATATGGTACTGACCTATCTAAAGGGATAGCACCTCAAAGAGTTGAGGAAGTGAATGCTAGAACTGCTTGCACTTGTGTATCAGTTACGAGAAGGTAAGTGTATGCTAGATGTGTACAAAAGCTAGATATCTGCCATGTAGTGGGAGCAGTAAACTGTTACTAATCCTAATATGGAGAGAAACACTTGATTGCAATAATAACAATATCTTCATAGAGGACAAGATTTTTGAGATAATGATACCAAAGTCTTATCTTCAAAACTTAAGACTTTATAGATAGTGATCAAAAAGGTCCTAACTGTAGATATCTTAAGAGATAGTGATCTCCAGGAATAAGGGTATTCTGATAAGGATTATGGAAATACTGGTTATGATAATTGTTAAGGTGTAGTGTCAATAACACTGTAACCAACAAGATTGAGTATTGGTTGCATAAAATGCAACATTCGCATTGGATGCGAGCACTGTTACTGGGGATATGCAAGTGCCGTAAAAGGACTTGGCATAGTCTCGCGTGAACAGAGTGACTGATCAGCTTACCTAGATATTTTCTTAATAGCCTATAATTGTCACATGAGTACGGGTGTAAATGATTAGCCCATTAATGTCTCTTTGGGCTAGTGGGAGATTGTTGGATATGCGAGCCCACGGCGAGCCATTATGCAATAAATGTTATCGCGAATATCATTCCCTGATCTGAAATTAAGAATGAATAATTTGCATAATAGGTCCCTTAGTACAATTACGGTTATGTACCATGGCCATCTTAATAATAATACAATTGTTGATTCACTATTGAATCGTAGAGGTTGGTGCTTGGATGAATATCTAAAGAGTTAGATTGAGGACTCATCAAGCACCGTCAAATGATTATTAAGAGATGATCTCCAGCCTAAGTAGGAGATGGCAATCCTTTCTCATTTTGGCTAATATCTAACCGACCTCTTGATGCGGGTCCTCTGCATAGGAATAGAGATTTGGAGGTGTTAGATAAGTTAGGTCAAAGAGTGGACTTAACGAGATCGAGATAACCAAAGTCCTATATCGTATGTTGTCTTGATACAGGAACGCATCCTCTGACCGGAGACAGATGTGTTACTATATGTCTGAGTATGTACATTTGGCATATCAATAAGTTGATGATCTAACCAAGGTCTATACACCGGTGCGCTGGTGTGCATGTAAGGGCATATGAGTGATACGATCTCTCAAAAGGGATCATACAGGTTCAGTTACTGAACCGGAAGACATGAGCTCACTCATGAGATATTGGGAATAATCAAATTTCGTGCACGGTCGTCTCGTTTTGAAAGCTTGACTGAATTTGTAGGTTTGATATATACTTTTGGAAAGTATATGATCAAGAACTAGGTATGATATATGCTTTTGGAAAATATATGATCGATACCAACTCCCAATGATCGAATGAGAAACTTACTGATAAAAACCCTGAAGTAGACAGTGTAAAGTTGATCTAATACTTCGGGTTTATTTCGAGTCTTCCAATATGCAGGATGTACAGGTATTGGGAATACCTGAGGGTGATGTAATCATAAATGATTGTTTTACCATGACGCTTCCATTCCTAGGGCGTGATGAAACGGGACTAGATTTTAGTGACTCTTCTCAGTAGAGAAGTAATCTGATCTTGGTCCAAATGTTGGACATTGATCTGAATGTGATTCAGATGCAATGAGAAGATTAGATTTGCGATCTTGATTTAATCAAGCATCTATGGGAGGCCCGTGATCTGGATTTGAGATATGATCTCAATATCCAAGCCACTATACGTGGAACAATACAATCGCCCTGTCCTTATCTTCAAGTATCCGCGAAGAAAGCGCATTATCCTTGAAAGAGTTCAGGATAATTTCATTATTGATATGTGTATCTGAGCATTGAGAAAATTGATAATTAAATGTGATTTAATCATCATGGGTAATATGAATTTGATTCATATTATAAAGAGAGTTATCTAAGATAATTGAATATGATTTAATTATCAAAGATGTGAATAATGTGAATGTGATTCATATTATTTGGGCACATGAGAATAGAGATCCAAGATGATTAAATGTGATTTTATTATCATGGATATGGATAATGTGGATAGCAATATCCATATTAGTCATATATATTATAAATATGATTTATAATATATAAGAGAGAGCTATTTGTAATTTACATTTGGTAATTAAATGTTGATGTGAATTGGATTCACATTGGACATTAAATTGAAAATATAATTTACATTTTATTTTGGGTTGTGAATATGATTCACAAATTTCCAAAGCAAGATTGCAATATTCACAAAATAATTATGAATTATTTTGTAGAATAATTTACAACAATTGTTGTTGTGAATATTGGAGATATATGCAATCTTGGAGATTGCATTGGAATCTCCCTTTCCTAATAGGAGAAGGGACGACCACCAATTCCTACAAGGGTGGCCATCCATCCCTCCGACATGGAAGGAGAGATTCTCCTTTCCATTATCTCCAATATTAGTTGATTTGATTCGAGGATTAAATTATGTTGATTTATGAATATATATTTAATCTCAATCAAATTAATTGTTGTCGGTTTTACCAATACAATTCTTAGCCATTAAAGAAACACAATCAATGAGAGCATTGGATTTGTGTTGCCCGTGGATTGAGATCCATGTATCCCAAAATATTATAAAAGGAGAGGCACCCCTTTTCTCTTCTTTACATAACACATAAGAGAACATAAGTCTCTCTCTCTCTCTCTCTCTCTCTCTCTTTCTCTTTACACGTCAGCCCTCTCTCTTCCTCTCTCATGGTCGTCCACCATGGATGCCCTAGAGGGAGTCTTCATCGTCGCAGCGTCGTCGTTATGCTGCCCGATCATTTTCTCGTGAATCTACGTCTCCTTCAGTGTGCCTCGCTCATGAAGAAGACGTCGGATCTCGTGTATAGAGATCAGGAGATCTACCGCTTGGATCATCAACATGGATTGCGGGAAGCACATGTTTCATCAACACGCTCGCAAGCGTCTCCTCCGTCGGATCGGACTTGAGACAGGAGGTCTCTTCGTTTAGAGACTCGATCGCAACCACGCTTCAAGAGGTAATCCTATTACTTGTTTGTGGTTTAGACGAAACGATATGAGAAGTGTTCTCGGATCATGTGGTTTCGTCGCATGATTTTTTTTAATTTCTGCTACATAGAACAACTAGTTCGACTAGTCATTCTTCATTGTATTTGATACGATGCCCACGCTTCCGCGATGCGCTTGAGGATCTAACCATATCCTTCATCCTTCTTTACCATGAGGTATCAGATGATAGTGTGATCGGTATAAATGGTCACTCTAGATCCAAGAATGTAAGATCGAAACTTATCTAAAGCAAAAACTACACTAGCATCTCCTTCTCAATCAAAGTATAGTTATGTTGAGCGACATCCAAAGTCCAGCTAGCATAGTGATTGGCAAAAGGCAATCCATCCCTCCTCTGTCCAAGCACAAATCCTATGATAAAATCATAAGTGTTTGTCATGATCTCGAATGGGAGGGATCAATCGGGTGGATGAAGGACAAGAGCCTGCACAACTAATCCCTTAAGAGTCTCAAATGACGCAACAAACTTATCATCTCCAAGGAACTCTGTTTCTTTTGTTAAAAGATCAGTAACCGGTCGTGCAATTAGGCTAAAGTTCTGTATGAACCATCGGTAGAAACTGACATGCCCCAAAAAAGACCGTAACTGTCTCAGATTGGACGGTGGATTGAGCTTCTTGATGATATCCATCTTGGCCGGATCGACCTCCATGCCCCTATTGAAGATGATGTGACCAAGGGCTGTCCCTTGAATCATCATGAAATGACTTATCTCCCATGACAACACACGGTTGACCTCCATACAACATTGAAGTACTTGATCTAGGCAAGAACGACAAGGATCACACCCATTGTTGTACACTAAATATTCATCCATGAAGACATGTAAACATTCGCCCACCATGTTTGAGAATATGGAAAGCATGTACCTTTGGAATGTAGCCGAGGCTTTATATAAACGAAAGGCATCCATATAAAAGCATATGTTCCGAATGGACAGGTGAACGTCATTTTCTCCTAGTCTTCAGGCGCTATGGCCACCTGATTGTACCCCAAGTACCCATCAAGAAAATAGTAGTGACTCTTCCCAGATAACCTCTCGATAATCTGATCAATAAATGGTAGCGGGAAATGATCCTTCTTTATGGCATTATTCAATCGTCTATATTCTACACAGACCCTCCAAGAAGTGGGTACTCGGATAGCTATTTCCTATCTAGACTCGCTCACAACTCTGGTGATACCTGTCTCTTCTTGGGTACTACATGTAATGGACTAACCCATTTGGAGTTGGATATGGGGTTGATAAAATCAACGCTCCACTACTTAGATATTTCCTTCATGACTACATTTTTAAGATTCGGGTTCAGCATCCACTGGAACTCACATGATTTTCTAGCGTCATCTTCAAGACAGATATGGTGGGAGCACAAGGTTGGACTTATCCCCTATAGATCAACTACACTCCATCTGAATGCCTTGCGGTTTCTCACAAGAACCTCCATCAAACGCGATTCTTGGTCTTCGGTCAAATCATCTGAGATAATGTCTGGAAACATGTCTGGCTCACCTGAAAGGAATCTATACTTTATGCTCTACGACAAGGTCGTCAACTCAGGATAAGTGGGAGATGGCAAATCTGTCCTCTCAAAAGTCTGTGTGAAAGCTACCAAACCTGCATGTGAGAGCTCTCAGTGAATACGTAAATATGACGAATATGGTAATGTTGGTGTATCTGTCAACTGTACTGGCTCGCTCTCTGTCCTAGCTGTGGGAAATGTGGACATCAGACATGGTAGGTAATCATCAAAGTCTTGCCAATTGAATTTGACGTCTATGTCCGAGGGATCAGAATCACGAGAAATGTACTTTGCTTTCCTACCCAAATCACCATCATCAGCCTCTGAAGTGTATCGTGTTATGAGCGCGCTCTCCGAACTCTCATATGTTGTCACCTGTAACTCTGCAGTATCTGAAGGTGGGACAATAGCTCTTGATGCTGGATCTGTCCAAACTGCTTCATCGTCGGTAATCACAAAATCACACTCCTAATGGACATCTAGCTCTGCATATGTCATTTGCTCTGAATCGAAGGTCTACTCCAAGCAAGCTGAGTCTCTATCTCTAATCTCTCAATCATCTCTATTTGTACACTTTTGCCCTCGACGTGAAAGTATACCTTCCCACTATAATGATCGAATATTGCCTTGGTTGTGGCCAAGAACGGTCATACTAAAATGATGGGGGTATCGGTCACAGATTCAGGGATCTCCATTTCCAACACAACGATGCCACTGGGAATTTCAGGTCCTGAATTGTAACAACAACATCCTTTAACATCCCCTTCGGTCTCTTAATAGATCGATCTGCAAACTAAAGGACTGTCCTGCTTTATTTAAGAGGGCCAAACTCAAAATGGTCAAGTAAGGCGGTTGGGAGGAGGTTAATCGAGGAACCACTATCTAAGAGACTCCAATCAAAACATGGCTTATGAATATGGCATCTGAAATAAGTAACTCTTGCATCAATTCTGGATGGTAAAGCATGTGGCACGGGTGAGCACATGAATTTCTGCATTATGATTCCTCTTCTTCCTACGGGTGGTGGTCTTATCTCTCAAGTTCTTCTAGGATAAAGGAATATGCTCAAGTTCCTCTTGAAGAGTCAGCTGGATTTGGAATCTGTCTATCATCTCCTCGTTGAACTCTAACTGGTGCCTCTTTTTTGAGATTTTCGGTTTTTGGACCCTTCCCTAAGCAGAGTGCTTGAGGAAAGGGGATAGAAGGACCCTCTCCTGAAGGACGAGGGTTAGAGTAGGTTCCTGGTCATTCATAAAGCTAGAATCCATGCATAAATCATTAAGTAAAACAGATGTAATCACATGAAATATAGAAATCTTTCCTTTATTCATATGTTTGATTTTTGGAGTTTTTCCATTTTTATTTTTCTGAAAATATCCTCATGTACTGGAAGAGTCAACACAATAAAAGGACTCTTGGTAGCATCATTACCATCGACAACATCTGATCTTGTGGCATCAGTACTGTGCTCTGGCCTGGCAACTAGAATATAGGTGGCTTCAGTACTAGCGTCTGCAATTGGATATTCAACTGCCTCAGTACCATCGTATGGATCAACATCCTTGGTGGCTTCAGCACCACCACCATCATCATCATGGTGAGCGGCATCAGTACCACTCCTACCCTCGTTTGGCGCCCTAGCATCTACAGTGGTCTGTCGCCTAGACGAGTCGTCGTAGGTTGGCTTCCTACCGCTCCTAAGTGTCACAAAATCATCATCAAATATATAATAAATGTCATCCAAAATATCAATAGGAGACGCAGTCTCTGTAGACCATACCTGCTCAGACTTCCTCCTCAGATTGTTTGGGTTAAGTTCAATCTGATCGGGTATGGTAGCCTTGCTTTTGATTATCTCCCTCATTTCCTATCGGAACTCATCCATCTCTCTTATGAATCTCATATTCATCACTTTAAAATTCATTAATTAAGCTCTAATCCCTCAAAATCATTAGCATTTCCTCATTTATTCAGCATAATTATCATTCATGCAAGTTTTGATAAGAATTGTATTTTATCACTTATTTTTGCATAAAATAAGAAGCCAAAAATCCCAGCCAAAATAGACCTGTAAATAGCCTAACTTCCTTGATTTTTAAGTAATTCATGCTAACTCCGAATGACCCAAAACTATCTCCACTATGTACTTATCACTAACAAGAATAAATGAAAAATACAAAAAAAATCACTAACCTAAATAAGTGAACCAAAAGCCCAAACCCTAGTTCTAACATTTTCAGACTAAATTCCTCATATCTTCCCCATCTAGTATCTGTTTTGATCCTACTCATTTTGAATTAATGTACATTCAATTACCTTGAAACAAGACCAAGTTTGAGTGAATCGGAGCTCACATGTGAAAGTTGGGTTTTGGGCCTCTTTTGTACATTTTTTTAGCGGTTTTTGACCTATTATTTTATGTATGTAATTAACCTATTTTATTTTATTTCTTTTCATTTGTCTTCTTTGATGAAAGTTTTATTAAAATGCCTAAAAATCCAAATCCAAACTGAGCTTGAAATCAAAGAAACTAACCGAGTCCTAGTCTTCACTAACTGTCTGTACAAAAGTTGTCTTTTTCATCTTTTATTTTATTTCTTCTTTTTCTTAATTAATAAAAATCCAACAAATAGATTAATTTGTAAATATTTATCTTTGATTTTATCATATTTTTCCGGATTTTTATCTGTTTTAAAAATAATAAAAAATTATAAACCAAAAATCAAGGTATTCTATGTACATGGGATACCTCAAAAAATCACTTTGCACAAGTAATCGATTTTGATTTTGATCCCTTCACAAAAGTTGTAGATCTCATTGAGACGAGCTATTTTTATGAAGAAACTTTTTCGGTCCGAGGACATTTACTGTTTTTGACGTATTTATCTTTATATTTTATTTCTGATTTTTATGGAGCTGACAAGTGGCAGCTCCTGGAGTCACTACGTGTCACCCATTTTGGGATTTATTTTCTTTTATTTTTATAAAAATAATAGAATAATAAAAAATAACAAAAGCCTTACACGTGTGTCGTACGTGCCTCCCGCGCACGTGCCACGCACGTGCTCTGCCGGCCTCCCAAATAACCGCCACATGGCCAAAGCAGGGTCGTCCGATCTCGGCCGATCAGACGGTCGCTGGCCATCGTCCTCATCCATCCTACTTTCTTAATCAGAGCACCGCCTTCCATGCGAAATCTCCACCACCGCTCCAAATCTCCTCCCACGATCTCTGTCGCTCTTCTCACGGCCATCTTCCTCCAGGTCACCACCGCTGCACCTCGCGGATCTCGCATCCAATCAATATCACTAAGATAAGATCTCGTCCTCGATCTCCTCCCAAATCCGACCCTGTCACCATTCCTATTTAAACAACCGCCGCCCCGACCATCGACTCTCATCCGCCGATATCCCTAAGCTTCAATGTCCTCACAGGTGGCAACAACCCGGCGAGCCTATCAAAGATGGCGAGATCCAAGGTCCCTTTACCTTGCTGCATCACGACGGTCCTCCGCCGTTGGTGCCCTGCTCCGGGTCCCATCCCTGTTGAGCATACGTCCAACGACATACCTCTCACAACCAGCGACCACTTCAACGCCAAAACATCTCCAGGCGTCATCTCCGACCGCCACTCCACCTCGACTCCAGCACACATCGACGTCTTCTTCACCAACGTCTTCGACTCCAAGTGCCACCGACATCAACTTCATCACCGACTTTGCCAACACCCAACGTCGGACAAGATCTCCATCCATAGGCACTAGAAGCTTCGCCTCCCCGGTCATGCCTTGGGCAACTGCCACCGCACCAGCCGCCCCTTCCGCCAAACTCTATCGGCGGGCAGCGAACCCGAGGCCCCCGCCATGTGCCACGTACGTAGGTTGGGGGAACGATCGAGGAAGAACCCCCCCCCCCCCCGCACGTGACTCCATGTGCTTGGGGTGGGCAAATTGCAGAAACATCCCCCTATATCATCTTTATTTGTACAGCAGCCCCAGACCGGAGGTCACGTGCTATGTAGTGACCTTTTGGATATTTTGCATACATACCCCTAGGGGTCTAGGTAATTACATGCATACCCCATTTCTGCATTATCTTTATCAATTATTTATTGTCATTTGCATTAATACCCTTGACTTCTATTATTTTGAGCAACGTTTTCGTGTCATTTCATCTTTATGAAAATAGCATGATGTTTGTCAATTTATTCTCTACATTATAGCATATGTTTGACATTTTTATGATCAGTGGCTAACTATTAAATAATTGTTTTGTGGAAAATTACCTATTTTGCCCATTTTATGCTCTGAATTTCATAAATAATTAACTATTGCTCTAAAAATGCCGAAAATTCGCAGATTGTAGAATTAATTGTTTGTTACATTATGCCCAAAAATAATTGATTTACATGCATTGTTTGACTTTTAAAAATCATTTTGCATATTTCAATATTTATTTTTTGCAAATTACCAAGCAGTTGGAGCTGCTGGTGCGAACCATCAGTTATGTTCAATCAGCAACACCGTCTTCAGATATTCCTGTTGAGAAGAAGGACGAGCCATCATTGCAATAGTAGCCTCAGCCGAGTCAATGGCCATCGACCATCCATCACGTGTACTATGTGCAGGTGCCCAAACAAGGACTGCCATAGTGGTAGGGGTGGTTTACTGATAGACTCGAGAGTCGAGCGGTTGTGTATTCCACACAAGGCGGGAACACAGTCGATGTGTTGACCACTCAAGATTCAGATTTAATCAACAATTAATCCCAAAATCAAATAATTTAAGCAATGAAAATAGATGTGGAGTTAAAATTTATTATAACTCTACATGAAAGATGTAGGTGTAAGTATGTAGAGGTCGAACTCAGGGAGCACACAGCATAGATCAAGCAAGTGCAAAGAGTGTGATATGATTAAGTGTATATAAATATGCAAATTTTTGTGGGTTTTAAATTTTATATTTTTTATTTAATTTTTAATTTTATATTTTTGTATTTTGATTTTTAATTTTTTGATTTTATATTTTCTTTTTATATTTTATATTTTATTATATTTTATTTTCAATAATAGAATATATATACAATATAAGACAAGAGAAGATTTAGTATTTATAAAAATAAGGAAAAATGCTCAAAAATCAGGAAATCAATTGTTATTTGTCTTTTATACCTTTATAATGTTTTTATGATTTTTGGGGATTTTTCTAAATGTTTTTGATATTTTTAAAGGTCAAAATACAAGAAAACAGTGAACTACACTACTGGTCAAAATTAAAATGAGGATGAAAAATACTAAACAATACCCAGAATTCCTCAAATTAATTTTAAAATAAAGGTAATAAAATACGAAAACTAAGAAGCTTAGTTTGCATTTTTAGGATTTTTCTAGAATTTTTTAGATTTTTATAAAGTTTTTAAGAGTTTTCTAATTTTTAAGATTTTTGTTTTGAAATTTTTTATGATTTTTGGATTGACACTAAAATATGATAAGACGAGAAAATATAATTTTTTTGGAATTTTTCAAAACGTTTTTATAATTTTTTATGGATTTTCTAATGCAAACAATGTTGAAAATGCATGTTTTTGATTTGTAATAAATATGAAAATGCAATAAAAATGCAATGCAAAAATATGGCGTGAATAAGCACACAAACAAGAGCTTAAACTAATTTTTGGGTGATTT
The DNA here is from genome assembly GCA_037367405.1 of Ottelia alismoides. NCBI lineage: Eukaryota > Viridiplantae > Streptophyta > Magnoliopsida > Alismatales > Hydrocharitaceae > Ottelia > Ottelia alismoides. The sequence goes on from JAZKJV010011859.1 coordinate 72,516, forward strand.
TTAGCAATTTATGGATGCATGGAATAAATAGATAAAACATCAAGAAACTACACTACTAGCAAGGGCATAAGTGCAAATAAGCAAAAATCCAGGGGCTAAAGTGCAATTTTCACGAAATCTTACAACATATTAAACAAGTTCCAGGACTAAATACAAATATTAGAACCCGCGAGGGCACTCCTGCAAATAACCCAACCCAGCGTGTGACTAGCACACGCTTGGGAAGGACCTCAATATAATTTCCAAAAATCTCAAGGGCTCACATGCAAAATATACAAAAGTTTTACACTTAATATCGAAATTCCTGGACTGAAACGAAATAACAAAACTCGCGAGGGTCCCTCTGCAAAATACCCCACGCCTCACGTGAACTGGTCACGTGAGGGTGGCGTGACCGAGGACCTGATTGTAATAATAAAAGTTCAAGGGTCTGGATGCAAATGTTACAGAATACTTAAACTGCAAATAAAAGTTTAAGGACTAAACAAAAATACAAAAATGGTACGGGGCTCAGATGCAAAATTACCAACGCCTGGTCAGATCGCACGGCTGAGGTGATCTCACTTATACACGTGGCGGTGATCTCATGGTCGATACCCCTTGGCTGCTGACGACTCTGATTAGATCGTCCGAGGGCAATCAACGGTGGAGAGCGGGGTTGATTGGACGGATGCTGAACAACCTGGGACTCCTTGATGATCTGACGGTGGAGGACGTAGCTGGACGAACAGGGAGGAGCTCCGATTGGGCGAGACTCATCCGACGTTTATGCCTCCTTCCGGCGTGAAACAAGGCTCGAAGGTGCCCCAAGAAGCTCCTACAGGTGTCTTCTATGCGCTGGTAGCCTCCGATCCGTCGGAGAAACGTCATAGCACGACCACGAAGGTGGCGGAGCAAAGACCCTCCAGATGTCTCCGGCGAAGTGCAAAACGAGCCCTCAGGTTCTTCTTTGACTCCTGGACCTGCAAAAATGGGTGACATCGTCGAGGGAAAAATGCCTCGACGGTTGGCGAAGCGAGTGGAAGCTGGGAACGGGGATGTAAAGCCTGGCCGGAGCAAGCTCCGGCGAGGAAATCGATTGAGCGAATCGATTTATGGATGACGGGGATGAAGGTGGCTATGGATTCCTACGACTATGCTGAATAAAAGAAGCAAAGAAAAAGAGAGAAATAAGCACTCAAAGGACTGGGCCTGAGGTCGAAAGTACCTCAACGGCGGGGCTCGCCGGAGGTGTGGAACTCGCCCAAATCCATGTCCAAACTCCTCCTTGGTCAGCTGAATCTGGAGCTGTCACCTCCAGGTCGCAAAAGCACACGAAAGAAGGAGAAGGTCGGGACAAAATGGGGTTCAAAACTTGAATGGAAGAGGCAGGTTCCAATTTGAAGGGTTGACGGACCTGGCTCAAAGAACGAGGCGTGGCGATCGATGCATCGTCCCAATGCGCAACATAAACCTAGGGCGTGAATCATGGATGCGCGAGCTAGAAAAGTCATGAAGACATCATCACGAAATGGTGTATAGGCCAGCCTCGAAAAAACCGCAAAATGGGGTCAAAACTCGGCTCTGACAGGCACACATGGGGAGGACAGCCAGTTGACCGAGGTCAACGTGGACTGTCTCCTGATTGGTCCACGTGGACCAATCAGGAAAAACCCCTGAAGAATACCTTTTAAAATCGTTTAAAAATCGAAAATGATTTTATTAATTTTTTTCTATTAAATGAAAAATGTTTATTATTTTACAGATTATTTTATTATGAATTTTAATTATTTTTAGGAGGTATAAAAATGTAAGTTACCTTTTATACCCTCTATAGGTATATATATCTATGTATTTGAATATTTTATTTTTATTTTGTACATTTAACTTTACTATTTTATAACTTTATAAAGTATTTTTATACACTTAAAATTATTTTTATTTTATTTTTCTGAAGTGTTTTGTACACTTAATAAAATAAAAGTATGGTTTATATAGGTATACTTATAGGTCTTATACCTATGTATTATCTACAGGTATTTTATTTTATGTTTCTTTTATGTTTCTATTCTGATTTTAATGTACATATATATATTATAAGTAATATTTACAAAATTATAAAAATATAAAAGTATAAAAATAATGAATAATAATAAAATGAATATTTTAATCGGTTTGAGTATACAAGTGGGGTCCAAAACTCAACTTTCAAACCATAACTCCGAAAAATACAAAACCACATCCATTAAATAGCTTATTTAAATTTATATACAATTAAAGTGAGTTTGGGACATTTCAAGTTTTTATTTGCATGATACAGGTATGGGAAGTTGGAGCTCTGGAATCTTATTCAGATCATAACTGTTTATCTGTATATTATTTTTGAGTGAAATCAATTTTGTATTTTTATTTATTAAATTATCTAGAACTTTCATGTTCAAAGTTTCTTTATTTTAAGTATCAAAAGTGGAATCAAAAATAGGTCCCAAAATGAATAAAGAATGAATAAAATAAAAGGTATTTTTATTGTATTTTGGCCCTTATCTCCCCCTACTTTATTCCTTGTCGACCTATTCATTTAGATGCCTAGGTCTCAGGGTTTTGGGTCATAAAATATTTAATATTTTATTCTTTTTCTTTTCTTTTCTTTATTCTATAATTTTGGCTTTAAAAACAGTATTTTATACACTATTTACATGTACATGCATGAATGCTAAGATGCAGGAATTAAGGGTATTTACACGCATTTGCTAGGGTTTTTGATGCCAAAATGATAGAATAAAGATGATGAAATGTGGATTCATCATCCCCCTATACTTTACCTTTGCTAGTCCCTAGCAAACACTTATGCAATAAGTGCAGAAAGAAAAAGAAAGAAAAGAAAAAAAAGAAGTTGGATTAAATTTGATTATCAAATTGGTCTTCACAAAATCAATGTTTGGAGCTTAAGTTAGACCTTTGGAATTTAGTGCGGGCGGAACCTTAATGAGAACCGGATTTGAAATCCAACAGCCTTCAAGAATCCCAAAACTCTGCTCAAGTCTCCTCAATAGCCAGGTCAGAAATACTTCAACTCATACGCAAACCCTTATGACTATTAATCTGATTCGTACAGTGTTAGTGATGGTGGCTCTTCCCAACTGAAATGGCAAAGAGACTGACTTCTCCAATATTACAACCCAATGATTTCCCAATCCAACAACTCATTCCTCAAGGAGCAGGGTATTCCCTTCTAAGTTCAAGTGGCAACCAGCTCAAGAGGAGGGGGTGAAGAGAAGAATGGACGGTAGCCAGTGTAGCTACCTATCCTAGGATGGAAGACCAGTGTAGTCAAGTCATCCAGCTACAGGCTCACATGATTTGACTTTGAAGCTCAAGCTTGCTTATTTGACTTTACAACATATGTATACTCCGGCAGGCATTTTTATTTTTGTACAGGCCTGTCCAATTTTTGGAGTTTTTGCTTTTTGCAATTTTTTTGAATACTATATACAACAGCATTTAAATAGGTAGTTTTTCCTCTTGAGCTAGTATCCCTCTTTTGAAGCTTTATCGCAACCCAAGATCTCCTATCCTCGAAACTCATCATCACTGGACGGGTTGGGGTGCACTTCCCTCCCTAGAGGAGGACGTGTTTCCACCTGTGTGCGTCTCATACCGGCAAATCCAACCTCCTCACCACCCCAACTGAGTTGAGCCAAGTGAAAAGTGCAGGTGTCTAAGTTAGGTCATTATCAACAAGAGTGTGTGTGCTCCGAAATACTCTACTTAGGTAGTCAAGAATCCATTGAACCAAGTTCTGTGATCCTCAAAGAATTAAGTCAACTAGACCTGAAGTACCTCAATTCCAGCTCCTATAAGGTTCATGTTAATTAGGTAGATTTTAAGGTCCAGCCAAGCTCCAATTTTCGGATTTTATTTAGACTCGTTCAACTATCAAACTCAATCCGAAAAATGCGAATGCCATGCAAATGCTATGCAGAAAATATTTTTGTGATGCAATTTTCGAAGATTTTGAACTTTTTATGGGTTTTTGAAAAGATGATGCATATGCAATTTTTTTATTTTTCAAAGACTTTTTCAAATGTTTTTGGATTTTAATTTTGCAAATGTTTTTGGGATTTTTGAAAATAAAAAGGTTTTGGCCAAAAATTAGGTACAAATATTTACACGGGAGTTCACCTTATATATACAGGAAGTGGGTTTTAAGAATTTACAAGGGTAAGTGGTCAATTTTATAAATATATACATAGATAATTTTAGGTGAGATGTAAGTATTCCTCAAACTTATTTGACAAGGGCTTTTCAAACAATTTTAAAAACTATAGTCCAAAATAATTTTTACAATCAGTTTTACACACATGTACACACATTTGAAAATCATTTTGCAAAGGTTTTCAAAACAATATATATAGATTTTTCAAATATTTTTGCAACCATTTTTCAAACCATTTGCAAACCGTTTTTCAAACATTTTATTTCACACAAAGGAAATAAGTTTTACAATCAAAAAGTTTTTACAAAGGTTGAAAAAATGTAACAAAACGTTTTCCAAATAGTTTTCAAAAGATTTTTCGCAAATATTGTCAAGATATTTTTCAAACATTTTGCAAAAAATATTTTCACCTGATTTATTAATCAGTACGAATAAAAAGAATTTGAGGAATGGTAACAGCTTTTTATTTCAGATTTTTAATCAATTTTACAAGTATAATTAGCCATAGTTATTAGTAAAAATACAAAAGTACGAGTTATGGCTAACGTATATACATAGTATATATGACCCCCCCTATACTTAGCTTGAGCTATGTCCTCATAGATCGGAGAGAAAAGAGAAGACATAACTCGTACTGAGTATAGAAAAGTCTAATGAACAAATGAATAAGGGATGAATAAACAAATGAATGAGAAGTCGACCGTCCCCCCAATACTTAGGATCAAATAATCCTAAGTATAGCATATTGTACACAAAGCAGGGAGGGTCAAGGGTGGGAATGAACATATCGTACTCAGACTGTCTCCCCCTATACTTAGGGTAAGATATCCCTAAGTATAGACAAGCAGAGGAGACAATGGAGAGGATCAAAGAATAGAACAACTCGGGGTGCACACCCCCCCTATACTTAGGACAAAGTACGTCCTAAGAATAGAAAACTATCTACAAAGGGAGACACCTTTTTGATAGATACCGAAGATAGAAAAGGAAAAGAAGAAAAGATATCAACAGATGGATCTATACAGCGGAAGATGGAAGTGATAACCATGTATGAGATGCAAATGATCGGAGTCAAAGAACACATCTCATACTAGAAGAATGAGGGCAACGTCAACGGCCGACGGATCATGATCTAGATATAACTTCATGCGCTGATCGTTAACACGAAAGGTAGAGGAAGATGACGGCTCGGATATATCAATGCTACCATTGTCATGTACCTTCCTGACCACATATGGACCTTTCCACTTACTTTGTAATTTCCCTAGAAATGACTTCAGCCTGGAATCAAACAACCATACACGCTGATCGGGCTCAAACTGTTTATGGCTGATATGAGAATCATGCCATGTCTTCACTTTTTCCTTATATTGTAGGCTGCTAGAAAAGGTTGTATCTCTCAGCTCCTCCAGGGCTGCCAACTCTGCTCTCCTTTGTTCTCCTATACTCTTGGGATCTAACAGTAACTCGGTAACTGCCCATAATGATTTATGCTTGATTTCCACTTGCAGATGGCACGGCTTGCCATAGACGAGGCGAAAGGGAGATGTCCCTAATCGATTTTTGAAGGATGTCCGATAGGCCCACAAGATCGAGTCCAAAAGTTGTGACCAATCCTTTCGGTCTGGGCGGACGACCTTCTGTAGAATAGTCTTGATCTCCCTATTCGATACTTCAGCAAGACCATTAGTCTGAGGGTGGTACGGCGTGGCAACACGATGGTCAATGCCGAACTCGTCTGCAAGGGCCCTGACTTTACCATTAATGAAATGAGACCCCCCCATCTGAAATCATAACTCTAGATACCCCGAACCATGAAATGATATTTTTCCTCAAAAAGTGACACACGGTCTTAGAATCTGCGGCTCGGGCGGGGATGGCCTCAACCCAACGGCTGACATAATCTACAACGAGCAAAATGTGCTCAAATCCCTGACTCTTAGGAAATGGGCCCATGAAATCAATCCCCCGTGCATCAAAAACCTCACAAAAGTGAATGGGTTGCATGGGCATCATGTCTCTCTGTCCGCAAGTACCCATTTTTTGACAGTCAGTACATCTTTTCACGAATTCATCTGAATCCTTGAAGAGAGTAGGCCACCAAAGGCCGGATTGAAGCACCTTCTATGATGTCCTTTTCCTAGAATGATGTCCTCCTGCCTCAAGCTTGTGGCAGTAGGTGAGGATGCTATGCTGCTCTTCTTGAGGAATGCACCTTCTCCAGATTCTATCCCCTCCTTCATGATAAAGGACGGGATCCTCCCAATGGTAAAACTTGGCCTTAGCTAGGAAGGTCTCAAGTTTCTGCCTGGGCCAACCCTGTGGAACCGTCTTGGCGACAAGATAGTTTACAACGTTGGCATACCATGGAAGTTAGGCGACAACCAAGATTGCCTCGTATGGAAACGTCTCTGTGATAGGTGCGTTGGGCTCAGATTCCTCAAGGTTCTCTAAGCGGGAGATATGATCCGCCACCACATTCTTAACTCCAGGTTTATCCTTAATCTCAATATCAAACTCCTGGAGCAGAAGGATCCATCTGGTAAGGCGTGCTTTGGCATCCTTCTTGGCTATTAAGTACCGGATGGCGGTGTGATCTGTAAAAATAGTCACTTTAGATCCGAGAATATATGATCGATACTTATCCAAAGCAAAGACTACGGCCAGCATCTCTTTCTCGATCACAGTGTAATTCCGCTGAGCGGCATGTAAAGTCCGGCTGGCGTAGTGAATGGCATACGTCAATCCATCCCTCCTCTGTCCAAGCACAGCCCCTATGACAAAATCAGAAGCATCCTTCATGATCTCGAATGGGAGAGACCAATCAGGTGGCTGGAGGACAGGAGCCGTGACAACCATATTCTTGAGAGTCTCAAAAGACGCAAGACACTTATCATCTACAATGAACTCGGTGTCTTTCGTCAGCAAATCAGTAAGCGGTCGGGCAATTCGACTGAAGTCATGAATAAACCGTCAGTAGAAACCGACATGCCCCAGAAAAGACCGCAATTGACACAGATTGGACGGTGGATTGAGTTTTCTAATGATCTCCACCTTGGCCGGATCGACCTCCATGCCCCTGTCAAAGATGATATGACCAAGGACCGTCCCTTGAGTCACCATGAAGTGACTCTTCTCCCAAGACAAGATAAGATTGACCTCTATGAAACGCTGAAGCACACGGTTTAGGCAGTCAAGACAAGCATCAAACCCATCGCCATAGACCGAGAAGTCATCCATGAAGACCTCTAAGCAATCACCCACCATGTCCGAGAAAATGGACAACATGCACATTTGGAATGTCGCGGGGGTGTTACATAGACCAAAGGGCATCTGTCTGAAAGCATAAGTCCCAAAAGGATAGGTGAATGTCGTTTTCTCCTGGTCTTCGGGCGCAATGGCCACTTGATTATAATCGGAGTACCCGTCAAGAAAACAATAGTGACTCTTCCCAGCTAGCCTCTCGATAATCTGATCAATGAATGGCAGTGGGAAATGATCCTTCTTGGTGGCATGATTCAATCGTCTGTAGTCCACACAGACCCTCTAAGAAGTTGGTACCCGGGTAGCTATCTCCTCTCCAGACTCATTCACAACTGTAGTGATACCCGTCTTCTTGGGTACCACATGTAATGGACTAACCCACTTGGAGTCGGAGATGGGGTAGATAAAATCGGTGCTCCACCACTTTGATATTTCTTTCATGACCGCATCTCGAAGATTCGGGTTCATCCGTCGCTGGAACTCACGCGACGGCCTAGCATCCTCCTCAAGATAGATGTGGTGGGAGCACAGAGCCGGACTAATCCCCTGGAGATCAGCTATACTCCATCCTATTGCCTTGCGATTTCTTTCAAAAACCTCCATCAGACGAGATTCTTGTTCTCCAGTCAAACCCGCTGAGATAATGACTGGGTGCATATCTGGCTCACCCGCAAGGAATCTATACTTCACCGATTGTGGCAAGGGTTTCAACTCTGTACAATTGGGAGGTGGCAGATCTGGCTTCTGATATGTCTGTGTGAAGGCTACCAGGTCTGCATGAGAGAACTCTCGCTGCGCATGAGAATCTGACGGACCCTGCTGAATCATCAATACACTGTACTGGCTCGCACTCCGTCATGGTTGTCGGTTCAGAAGGAATCAAACACGATAAATAGTCATCAAAATCATCCCAATCAATGTCTGAATCCAAGGGATCAGAACTAGAAGAACATGAATGGAATTCTGTTGTACCACTCGTCACAGAACTGTCAGCCTCAAAGGTATCCTCATTCAGGGGTGTGCTCTTCAGGCTCTCAACTGCCATAAGCCGTAAATATAGTGAATTTGTAGGCAAGGAGAGGGTCTGTGCTACCGGATCTGTCCAAATAGATTCGTCATCTGTCATCACAAAATCACACTCCTGGTGGATGTCTTACTCGGCCTCTGTCATCTGCTCAATATCACTGGACTGCTCTGAGCATGCTAATTCTCTCGCTCTGGTCTCGTCGATCGTCTCTATTTGTATGCTCTCGCCCTCTACGTGAAAGCACACCATCCCATTATCATGATCGGTCACTGCCTTGGCTGTGGCCAAGAATGGGTGTCCAAGTATGATAGGGGCATCAGTTACCGATTCAGGGATCTCCATGTCCAGTACAACATAGTCCACGGGGAATTTCAGGCCCTGAATGGTAACGACCATATCTCTCAACAACCCCTTTGGCCTCTTAGTCGACCTATCAGCAAACTGAAGGACCGTCCTGCTCCGAAGAAGAGGACCAAACTCGAATTGGTCGAGTAAGGCTGCCGGAAGAAGGTTGATAGAAGATCCGCTGTCTAATAGCGTACGATCGAACCACTGCTCCTGAATCTCGCATCTGACATAGGGAGCTCCTGCATCAGGTCTCTTGGCTGGCATTCGGTTCTGAATGGTGCAACAAGTGTCATGGGTAAGCACATGGATCTGATCTCTGTGATTCCTCTTCTTCCTACGGACTGTAGTCTTCTCTTTCAAACTCTTTTGGAAGAGGGGGATGTGCTCAAGTGCCTCTCGTAGAGTCAGCGGGATCTAAAATCTATCAATCATCTAGTTGCTGAACTCTATCTGTTGTGTCTTTTTTGGATTTTCTTTTTTATTCCCCTTCACCAAGCGGAGTGCTTCGGGGAAGGGGATGGTAGGGGCCTCCTCATATGGAGGACTAGGAATAGGTTCCTGTGCCTGTGAAGGGATAGAATCCATACCATGATCATCATTCAACACATATTGATCTGAAGTGTAAACAGAAACCTTTCCTTTATTCATTTTTTTATTCTTTTTGTTACCACAGTCCTGAGATACAAAAGGTGGCAACACAACATGGGGGAGCTCAACAAAAGTGGAAGTGGTGGCTTCAGTACCACCAACGGCATATGACTTTACGGCATCAGCACCGCGCTCTAGCTCTGCATCAAAAATGGTGGTATCAACACCACCGTATGCATCCGGTATCACGACGGCCTCAGTACCGTCGTCTGGATCTCCATCCTTGGTGGCCTCAGCACCACTGTCATCAACATCATCAGCGACATCAACACCGCTACTCTGCTCATCTGGCACTCGTGGCTCCTCGTGTGGTTGTTGCTCAGATGAGGTGCCACCGGCGGGTATCCTACCGCTACTAGTAGTCACGAAATCAACATCATACAAAGAAGACATGTCACTCAAATAATCACTAGGAGAAGCATCCTCTGTACTGTACCTGCTCAGATTTTCTTCTTAGACTATTCGGATTAGGTTCGATCTATGCAGGTATGGCGGCCTTGCCTTTGATGATATCCCTCATTTCCTGCCGGAACTCATCCATTTGCTGCCGGATGGATGCTCGATGTTCAGAAATCAATCGGGCGAGGCCATCTAATGCTGGGCTCTCGATGGCAGGTGCCTGAGAATCGGAAGTATTCCCTCGCTGGAAATGAGGTTGCTGCTGAGAGGAGAAGTGCTCACGAGGCTGGGTTATGACTGGTGGGGTTGATGTCGCTGCCTCCACTGTTGTCCCTGATAGGCGGGACGAGGACCGTGCTGGTACTGCTGGGCATACCGGGGCTGGTGCTGCTGCTGGCTGTCATGTTGTCCCTGGGCGGGAGGTTGCTGCTTGGAGGAGGTACCTCCAGTGGTCCATCGGAATCCGGGGTGATCGCGACGAATCCCGGGCTGTGGGTACTGGTCGTACCATATCCCATTGACTTCCATCAATGGCTCCTGCTCGAAGGATGGTGGAGGTAGAACTGCCAATGGCTGATATGGTTGATAGACAACCATCTGAGTATCCTGAGATGGTGTCTGCGACGGGTGATACTGTAGCTGCGGCACTGACTCTGCCTGGATGAGGTTGACCTGGCGGTAGGGGGCAGAAGGCTGGGTTGAGCTGCTACTGCTGGGATCAGCCCGTGACCTGGGAGGCTGCTAAGTATACGTTTGTGCCTCCTGAATGCAGAGAATCTGCATCTTCAGGTCACTCATGTTCTTTGTAATTAGTTCCATCTGGGCAAGACTCTGACTCTGCTTCTTTTCGAGGATCTCGAGGCGGTCCAACTTTTCGTTAATTATGCCCATATCGGCTGCGGCGGATTCGACTTTAGGGACCGGCATCGATGCGGGCGATCCTCTGAAATGTTCCTACTCCTTGGGGGGGTCTTCTGCTTCGTGTAGACTTGGGCTTGGGCCATAATTGTTGAGTTCTCTGCCATTCCTTCATATATGGCCCAGATGTCATCTTCACCCTTGGAAAAATATGACCCACCACAAGAGGCATTTACAAGCCCCTACAGCTCCGGTGTCAGCCCATAGAAGAAACTCCGAACTAGATTGGGCTTGGATATATAATGGTGTGGACATCGGTCAATGAGCTCTCTGAATCGATCCCAAGCTTCATGGAATTGTTCACTAGGGATCATTGTGAAATTGCTGATCATGGCTCGTGCTGCATTAGTCCGGCCGAGAGGATAATACTTGTTGAGGTACGCGGTCTGGAGTTGTGCCCAAGTGTCGATGAACTTTCCCAAATGTTTCAATCAGTAAGCGGCTCTATCAACCAAAGGGAACGGGAAGGCTATCATCTTGATGGTGTCCTTAGTCACCAGCCTGTCATGGATTGTGCTGCAGATCATCTCAAATTCCTGCAGATGGAGGTGTGGCTCTTCGCTCGCCAGCCCATGGAATTTAGGCAGTAGTTGAATAGTGTGGGGCCGGAGCTCGAAATCTCCATGAACGGGAGGAAGTCAGATCCATCGATGAGTGAGGGATGCTGCGGGATTGTGCAATTCCCTCATGATTGTCTGTGGCGGTCTCTCAGCGTCAGGATCTCCTCTTTCTGCATCCGGTATGTCTCCTCCACCACCTGCAGCTCTGTTCTCTCTATCGGCTCTCATCTGCGTCAACTCTCGCATGACGTCACCCATGAATGCTCCCTGATCTCTAATTTGTCTCTGCATTGTCTCCAAGGAGGCTAGAAGTGAATTGTTGATGGCAGCTTGGTCATATAGGAAAGGAGGATGCTCCTGCTCATTTGGGTGTTCTCCTCTATCTGCCATGTCTGGGTTCTCTGAAAAGGCAAAAGAACCCATCTCAGGTGCCATCAAATGATCTGAGCTCTGTGTTGCACTAAATTCTGAAACTGCTGGACTGATGGAGGAAGAAGGGTGATCGAGGGGGAACAGGGTGGAAGTGAACTCAGGTTCGGAGAGTGGGTCTAGAATCCCCGAAACCGTCCTAGATGAATAGGGAGGAGTGCTGGATAGCGGTGCCGACAGAGACAGCCTAAGAGACCTCCTTCCCATCATCGTGATTATTGAGAGGAGCAAGTTTGAGAAATGAAGAAGAGGAGGGGGCAAAATTGTACACAATGGTGCAGTGTTTTTGATCTTGACCTAGATCCAACTAATCAATCAAACATAATGCAAGGGGTTCACCAACTCAACACGTGAAGCCGTAAGGGTTTGGCTATTATCTTTGTAGTTTTTAGATGAATTCAGGCATTTATCTTTGAACGAGTCCTTAGAACGCTACGCCTATAGGAGAGAGTACTGCCGGAAGAGTATCCCGTACTTGTCCTCCTCTTGTGTAACCTATAGTCTGTACTTTTTGAGGTCCTTGTAACCCTTCCTGGATCCCTACTCAGCCAAAGAAATAGAGAAAGGAAGCCAATAGGTGAAACCAATACTTCGGATCTCGCTCGCAACGGAATCACCCACGAGCGTGCAAGAACCTACTCGGATACAAGACGATGAGACAGACACCCCCGTGAAGGTGTGGCCTGGGCTCGATACTTCGGACAAGGTTGATGCTCTACACAATAGAGAGTCATCAATGGTGACCAAGCCCTACTCGTCCGCGTACGATAGAAGCGCCAATACTTCGGTAATCCAGGCGATACACAAGACAGCCACAGACTGGGTTTTGTGCTCTAATCCTTACGAAGCTGCTCTCTCACTTGGAAGGAGACCTTCCCATGCAACATGAATACAAATGAGGGTATTACTCACCCCAATCAATGAATCCAATAAACCAATTTTATTTAGGTCTAGTTTTCTTTAGCAGTCCTTTTTTTAATTTTTTTGGTGTTGTCACTTGCTTTGAGTCAATTCATTACAAGCGCTTAACGTTTTTGTATTTTTCCTTGATTCCTATTTATTCCAAAAACAAAGGGAGGAGAGTCGGAAAAGACAATGCAAGTCGGCACTAAGATGGAAATCTTACCTTAGTGCCTAAATGATGGATGCTAAGATAGAAGACTTACAGTGAATCCCAGCTCTCTCCATGCGGGATGCAAAACAAGAATTTGTAAACCTATGCTACATGCCGATATGCACACAGAAATCGTCCTAAGCAGGCAATTGCTAGCGTGAAGCACCACAAGTCCGTTACCGATCTTCAATCCCGGAGTCTGGTCTAGGCTCACCCCTCCTCTTCTCGACACATCGAATTCAGGAGCAGCGCTTGACAGGGTGGGCTCGTGGCACGTAGGCTTGAAGATGATGAGGCGACTGTTTAATTTAAACTAAATCCAAAATGCACTATAGGTACATGCAATGGTTATTAGGGTGTTTGGACCTAATTTACTCGATCAAGCAAGCCTAAAAGCTAAGGGCTCATTCCAGAAAAGAAAGGAAAAATAAAACAAAACCGGAAAATGACAGCGGGGAAAATGCGATGAAAATCGCGGTGAGCCCCCAAGTGAACAATCACTTGGAAATTAGGCCCGAGTGTCCGAAGTGTCCAAGTACCTGTATTATTACAAATCAATAATGGTCTCTCTCTCACAAAAATAAATTACTAACTAACTAACTATCTCTCAAATCTCCTGCTCTCTCCTGCCGGCTAGGGTAGAATAATCGGCTCCTCGTCCCAAGGCTGCTCAAGATCCCCTGGGCGATCCTCCTCGGTCGGCGGTCCCTCGTAAGAAGACAAGAAAGACAGATGGTCAGATAGCTCAAAAATAGATATCAAAAATAGAGAGATCAAATGAAGCAACGGTCTAAACAAATAATCACAATCACAATCAAACAAAGATCTAAACACTGTTGCTCCCCGACAACGGCGCCATTTGATAGACCTGAGAGTCGAGCGGTCGTGTATTCCACACAAGGCGGGAACACAGTCGATGTGTTAACCACTCAAGATTCGGATTTAATCAACAATTAATCCCACAATCAAATAATTCAAGCAATGAAAATAGATGTGGAGTTAAAATTTATTATAACTCTACATGAAAGATGTAAAGGTGTAAGTATGTAGAGGTCGAACTCAGGGAGCACACAGGATAGATCAAGCAAGTCCAAAGAGTGTGATATGATTAAAGTGTCTACAAATATGCAAATTTTTGTGGGTTTTTAATTTTATCTTTTTTTATTTAATTTTTAATTTTACATTTTTTTTATTTTGATTTTAATTTCCTGATTTAATATTTTCTGTTTATATTTTATATTTTTTTATATTTTCTTTTTCAATAATAGAATATATATACAATATAAGACAAGAGAAGATTTAGTATTTATAAAAATAAGGAAAATGCTCAAAAATCATGAAATAATTTTTTTTAGTTTTTTTATAATTTTATAATGTTTTTATGATTTTTGGGGATTTTTGGAATGTTTTTGATATTTTTAAAGGTCAAAATACAAGAAAACAATGAACTACACTACTGGCCGAAATCAAAATGAGGATAAAAAATACTAAATAGTATCCACAATTCCTCAAATTAATTTTAAAATAAAGGTAATAAAATAACGAAACTACAGAAACTTAGTTTGCATTTTTAGGATTTTTCTAGAATTTTTTAGATTTTTATGAAGTTTTTAAGAGTTTTCTAATTTTTAAGGTTTTTGTTTTGAAATTTTTAATGATCTTTGGATTGACACTATAATATGTTAAGACGAGCAAAATTATTTTTTTTGGAATTTTTTCAAAACGTTTTTCTAATTTTTATGCATTTTCTAATGCAAACAGTGCTGAAAATGCATTTTTTATTTTTAATAAATATGAAAATGCAATAAAAATACAATGCAAAAATATGGCGTGTATGAGCACGCAAACAGGATCTTAAACTAATTTTTTGGTGATTTTTAGCAATTTATGGATGCATGGAATAAATAGATAAAACATCAAGAAACTACACTACTAGCAAGGGTATAAGTGCAAATAAGCAATAATCCAGGGGCCAAAGTGCAATTTTCACGAAAGTTTACAACATATTAAACAAGTTCCAGGACTAAATACAAAGATTAGAACCTTCGAGGGCACTCCTGCAACTAACCCAACCCAGCGCGTGACTAGTACACGCCTGGGAAGGACCTCAATGTAATTTCCAAAAATCCCAGGGGCTCACATGCAAAATATCCAAAAGTTTTACACTTAATATCAAAATTCCTGGACTGAAATGAAATAACAAAACCTGCGAGGGTCCCTCTGCAAAATACCTCGCGCCTCACGTGAACTGGTCACGTGAGGTGACGTGGCCGAGGACCTGATCGTAATAATGAAAAGTTCAAGGGTATGGATGCAAATATTATAGAATATTTAAACTGCAAATAAAAGTTTAAGGACTAAACAAAAATACAAAAATGGTGCGGGGCTCAGATGCAAAATTACCCCCGCCTGGTCAGATCACATGGCTGAGGTGATCTCACTTATACACGTGGCGGTGATCTGATGGCCGATACCCCTTGGCTGCTGACGGCTCTGATTAGATCGTCCGAGGGCGATCAACGGTGGAGAGCGGGGTTGATCAGACGGATGCTGAACAACCTGGGACTCCTTGATGATCCGATGATGGAGGATGTAGTTGGACGAACAGGGATGAGCTCCGATTAGGCGAGACTCCTCCGACGATTATGCCTCCTGCCGGCGTGAAACAAGGCTCGAAGGTGCCCCAAGAAGCTCCTGCAGGTGTCTTCTATGCGTTGGTAGCCTCAAATCCGCCGTAGAAACGTCATAGCACGGCCACGAAGGTGGCGGAGCAAAGACCCTCCAAATGTCTCCGACGAAGTGCAAAACGAGCCCCCAGGTTCTTCTTTGACTCCTGGACCTGCAAAAAGGGGTGACGCCGTCGAGGGAAAAATGCCTCGACGGTTGGCGAAGCGAGTGGAAGCTGGGAACAGAGATGTAAAGCCTGGCCGGAGCAAGCTCCGGTGAGGATATCGATTGAGCGAATCGATTGATGGATGACGAGGATGAAGGTGGCTATGGATTCCTACGACTATGCTGAATAAAAGAAGCAAAGAAAAATAGAGAAATAAGCACCTCAAAGGAATGGGCCTGAGGTCGAAAGTACCTCAATGGCGGGGCTCACCGGAGGTGTGGAACTCGCCCAAATACACGTCCAAACTCCTCCTTGGTCAGCTGAATCTGGAGCTGTCACCTCCAGGTCGCAAAAGCACACGAAAGAAGGAGAAGGACGGGACAAAATGGGGTTCAAAACTTGAATGGAAGAGGCAGGTTCCAGTTTGAATGGTTGACGGACCTGGCTCAAAGAACGAGGCGTGGTGATCGATGCATCGTCCAAATGCCCAACATAAACCTAGGGCGTGAATCATGGATGCGCGAGCTAGAAAAGTCATGAAGACATAATCACGAAATGGTGTATAGGTCAGCCTCGAAAAATCCGCAAAATGGGGTCAAAACTCGGCTCTGACAGGCGCACATGGGGAGGACAGCCAGTTGACCGAGGTCAACGTGGACTGTCTCCTGATTGATCCACGTGGACCAATCCCAAAAAACCCCTGAAGAATACCTTGTAAAATCGTTTAAAAATCGAAAATGATTTTATTAATTTTTGAGTATTAAATTAAAAATGTTTATTTTTTTACAAATTATTTTATTATGAATTTTAATTATTTTTAGGAGGTATAAAAATGTAAGTTACCTTTTATACCCTTTATAGGTATATATATTTAGGTATTTGAATATTTTATTTTTTTTATACATTTAATTTTATTATTTTTGTTTATTATTTTATAAATTTATAAAATATTTTTATACACCTAAAAATATTTTTATTTTATTTTTCTGAAGTGTTTTGTACACTTAATAAAATAAAAGTATGGTTTATATAGGTATACTTATAGGTCTTACACCTACGTATTATCTATAGGTATTTTATTTTATGTTTTTTATGTTTTTATTATGATTTCAATGTACATATATATTATAAGTAATATTTACAAAATTATAAAAATATGAAAGTATAAAAATAATGAATAAATAATAAAATGAATATTTTAATCGGTATGAGTATACAAGTGGGGTCCAAAACTCAACTTTCAAACCGTAACTCCGAAAAATATGAAACCACCTCCATTAAATAGCTTATTTAAAATTATATACAGTTAAAGTGAGTTTGGTACATTTCGAGTTTTTATTTGCAAGATACAGGACTGGGAAGTTGGAGTTCTGGAATCTTATTCAGATCATAACTTTTATCTGTACATTATTTTTGAGTGAAATCAATTTTGTATTTTTATTTATTAAATTATCTACAACTTTCATGTTCAAAGTTTCTTTATTTGAAGTATAAAAAGTGGAATCAAAAATAGGTCCCAAAATGAATAAAGAATGAATAAAATAAAATGTATTTTTATTGTATTTTGGCCCTTATCTCCCCCTACTTTATTCCTCGTCGACCTATTCATCTAGATGCCTAGATCTCAGGGTTTTGGATCATAAAATATTTACAATATTTTATTCTTTTTCTTTTCTTTTATTTATTCTATAATTTTAGCTTTAAAACAGTATTTTATACACTATTTACATGTACATGCATGAATGCTAAGATGCGGGAATTAAGGGTATTTACACGCATTTGCTAGGGTTTTTGATGCCAAAATGATAGAATAAAGATGATGAAATGTGGATTCATCATTTACCACCTGGACTTCCGTCCCCCTTCAGATCCAACATTCCCACCACTACCATTGATTCAGGAAGTCAACAGTACATGGAGTAATGACGCACAGCTAGCCTGTCCTACCGAACACTTACAAGGCTAGCCACCAACCAATAATTCTTATCACCAACCTAAGTATGGTAGTTATTGATAGTCTTCTCAACCTCCACCTCAATATCACCAGCCTCAGCATTACCACAATCACTGGACGCAGAATTAGAAATATTCACAGCTGAAGTACCGCCAGCAACAACCGTACCACCAGTACGTGGCTACACCACCTCAGCATTATCCTCCTCCTCTGTATCGATAGTACCAGCTTCCTCCACCTCCTCAACATTATCGGAAATCTCAGCCTCAATCTCTACATCATCACTCACAATGTGGACAATATGATGAATCACTTGAGGCAGCTCCCATGAACCCCAACCTAGATTGATTGGCCCAATTACTGAAGGGACTAGCAGAAATGACAAAGAAGCTGGAGGACTTACCGACCACTAAAACTCCTATCCTGGCCCAGGTTAAAGCAAATCCCAATAACTTTAAGTGTAAAGAGTGAGTATAATGTGATGCCCAGACTTCGCATGTAGAGTCAGATGATTGTAATACTTTTTATCTAATGTTGTCACTCTCAGGAGAAGTAGTACTTTACCTCCATCTACCACAAACTAAGGGAAGAATAAAACTTTGATAGGTGAATCATCATCTTCTACATCAGTTGCGCAAGCTACCTATTCACGTGAGGAAGAAGAAAGAGGAACCATGCCAGCTGCCATCCATCTCCACTGCTACCAACAAAAACAACAAAAAATAGAAAATTCAAAAAGAACAAAAAGATGTTAGTAGTTTACGTGAAGCCGCACCAACTACGGAGGAGCCGCCTGCAGCAGCCGATCCTACGACAACTGATGAAGCAGAGATAACACCTTTTGTTTGTTCACCAGTAGCAGAACTTTCACTTCCAACTTGTACACCTTTTTGTGATCTGGATATACAGAATTTTGCACAAGAATCTTGATGTAAATAAGAACACTGCTTTTGATTTCCGTAATATTCCTTTTCCTGATGCAAGAGAAAAATCCAAAAAAAATGCAAAAAGAAAAAGTGCATTATTCGATCCCAGAATTGTGGATATTATTGATAATTTGACTATTGAGATGGCATTAATAAAGGAGATGGAATACTTGCCCATTGTAAAGAAAGGATTGAAGGAAGCTTATACAAACAAGTGTCAGCCATCGTGTAACACAAGACGCCGACGGGTAGAGAAGCATGTTCTTACCATGCCCACAGTAGCAACCATCAACAATATCCCACCAAAGAAGTAAGACAAAGGAGCACCTTTGATCAGATGCGAGATTTTTGACCAAGTCTTCGAGCGAACCTTGCTTGACGGTGGTTCTTCCATCAACCTCCTTCCCTCTTCATTAATGCAAGAATTTGAGCTAGGTCCTCTCAAACAGAAATGAATGATCCTTCAATTTGTTTTCGATCCATTAAGCGATCCCATGGTCTTTTAAAAGACATTGTAGTGAAGGTGCGGGACATGCAGTTTCCAGCTGACTTTGTAGTCCTTGACATGGACACTCTCGTACCCTTACTCCAAACTCCTATTATTCTAGTCCGGCCATTCCTATGCATTGTATAGATCGTGGTTGATTATGGGTTTGGAAAGATCACTTTCATCTCAAGAAACAACAGAGGTATAATAGACATGGTCGACGAGCCTAAAGTCGTGACTGATGAAGGTCATGCAGCATCGCCTGAAGCAGACTGTGATTTCATTACAGAGATCAGGGACACACCACTCTCTTTGAATGACCCATGGACACAGGAAATCATCTCTCCTGAGGAGGATGTGGAAAGTAGAGTCGACACGAGCTCCAACGGCGTGTGGGAGACGGAAGCTAATTCATTGATGCATCTCTTGGACACAGATGACTTATTCCAGCTCGAATACAATGAGTTCATTGCAGAACAGTTATGCACATTGTTAGTTGAACGACAAGTCACTGAGGTGGGTAGTACTCCCTCCAAGGTTTAGGCAGATCATCCTCCAAACAACATTGCTTTGAATTAACCGAGCAGCAGGACAGATTAGAATCTAAATTAAAGCCACTTCCAATAGGCCTTAAGTTTGGTTTCCTTGCAGGTTTAAAAACATGTATCTAGCCATCATCAGCAATAGGCTGACTCCGGAGCAAGAATTTCGACTCCTCGAGGTGCTAGAGAAAAACCACACTGCACTTGGTTGGCACATCTCAGACCTCACGCGGGATAAATCCTTCTCTGTGCTCAAACCACTTCTATTTGGAAGAAGATGCCAAGCTATCCCTAGAGTTTCAAAGAAGACTGAACCCAAATCTGAGGGACATCATCCTGAAAGAAATCACGAAATGGTGTGATGCAGACTTCATTTATCCCATCTCCGTCTCCAAATGGGTTAGCCCACTACACTTAGTTCTGAAGAAATCAGGGCTCACTATGGTTACAAGTGATAGAGGAGAGGAGATATTTACTCGGGTACCAACATCCTAGCATGTACGTGTTGACTACCGTCGTCTTAATGCAGCAACCAAGAAGGATACTTGCCCCTGTCGTTCATTGATCAAGTAATGGAAATACTAGCTGGCAGAGTTCTTCTGCTTTCTAGATGGATACTCCGGGTAAATCAAGTGGCAATCGTCCCTGAGGATCAAGAAAAGACTACCTTCACTTGCCCGTTCAGCACCTATGGTTTCTGACTGATGCTCTTTGAACTGTGCAACACACCAGCGACATTCCAGAGATGTTTGCTAGTAGTTTTTGTCGAGATGGTTGGTAGTTTTCTCGAGGTCTTTATGGATGATTTCTATGTCTATGGTGACGGCTTTGATTCTTGTCTCGAGCACCTGGACAGAGTATTTCAGAAATGTCGTGAAGTCAATCTGGTGTTATCATGGGAAAAGAGCCACTTCATGTTCACAAATGGGATAGTGATGGGTCATGTCATTTCCAAACATGGCATGGAAGTTGACCCGGCAAAGATAGATGGTATGGCCAATTTAGAGCCATCTCAGACAGTCAAAAAATAGAGGTCATTTCTGGGGCATGTGGGATTCAATAGAAGGTTCATCCGTGATTTCAGCCGCATCGCCCGACCTCTGACCGAATTACTCTACAAGGAGATTGAATTTAATGCTTATCAGTAAGTTATCCTTTTGGAAGGAGCTAATCTCTCAAGCACCAGTCTTACAGCCGCCAGATTGGTCTCTTCCTTTTGAGATCATGACAGATGCATCAGACTTTGCAGTTGGGGTTGTTCTACGATAGAGGAATGATAAGGCACCCCATGCCATTCATTACGCCAGAAAACACTAAAGGAGCTCAAAGAAACTACACTGTGAAAGATAAAGATTTCTGGATGTGGTTTTCACTCTAGAGAAGTTCTGATCCTATCTTTTTGTATCAAAAGTCAAAATCTACACTGACCACTCTACTATCAGATATTTACAGCAGACGAAGGATGTTGAGCCTAGATTAATCAGATGGATCCTTCTCCTCCAGGAGTCTGATTTGGAGATCAAGGACAAGCCTAGAGTTCATAATGTGGTAGCAGAACACCTCTCCAGAATTGAGCAACAAGATAGGTAAACTTTCACGAGTAGTAAGATCACTGCCAGATTGGTTTCTTCCTTTTGAGATCATGACAGATGCATCAGACTTTGCAGTTGGGGTTGTTCTAGGATAGAGGAATGACAAGGCACCCCATGCCATTCATTACGCCAGCAAAACACTAAATGAAGCTCAAAGAAACTACACTATGAAAGATAAAGATTTTTGGATGAGGTTTTCACTCTAGAGAAGTTCTGATCCTATCTTTTTGTATCAAAAGTCAAAATCTACACTGGCCACTCTACTATCAGATATTTACAGCAGATGAAGGATGCTGAGCCTAGATTAATCAGATGGATCCTTCTCCTCTAGGAGTCTGATTTGGAGATCAAGGACAAGCCTAGAGTTCATAATGTGGTAGCAGATCACCTCTCCAGAATTGAGCAACGAGATAGGTAAACAAGATAGTTCAATGAAGCAACAAGAATTGAGCAACAAGCCACGAGTAGGTAAACTTTGAATCTCTAAAAAATCTAATGGTCCATCTTTTACCAATATATTGATCCTATTAATGAATCATCGATTCATCTACTCTATATGAAGATTTTAGCAAATTCTCCTTATTAATTCACTAATAAACCCTCTAAATAAACAAGCCCTAATTGTCACAAACTTTCATTTATTATTTCATGTATAAAGACTAATTATTTTGTGTTATTTCCTTTTCATTCATCTTCTTTGAATTATTAATTAACTTGGCATAAAGAAATAAAATCCAAAAAATATGAAAAACAAAAGAAACTGGTGTGCCGTGATCCTACATATATTGTATATATTTTTATCTTTCTTGATTTTTATTTCATATTGTTCTGTTAAAAATAAAAAATATTAACATTTATTTTTATTTCTAGTATTATATTCATTTTTATGTTGAATTAGTTTTCATCAAAAAATAAAAGAAAAAATACAAGATATTGAAAAATAGGTATTTTATTCTATAATATCTTTCCAAAATTTGTATCATGTACATGATTTGTATTTTAATTTTGGGGCCTTCATGGAAAATATAGATCTTATTGAGGCCAACATTTTCATGAGACCAAATTTTCATTTGAGTCCATCCTCTATTTCTTTTTGTTTCTCTTTTTTTTAGCCTAGTCAAAGATCAATGCCACTTGGTTAGATGTTTTTTCCCACCTCATTTCCTGGTCGAAGACACTTCAACCCATGCACTCCCATCTCTCCCTCCTCTCTAGCCAATCACGTGCCACTCGCCATTGACCCCAGGTCAACTCCCACATTTCGAACCATTTACATGCAAAGACACATGATGAATCTATGATTCGTCATCTTTATTCATTTATTTTAGCTTAAAATCCCTTATAAAATGCCTGTATATAACACTAACTCCATATTCTTACTAACTTGAATCTGTGTGTAAATATTGTATATTTGTATATTATTTTAACCTAAAAATATAAATAAAGAAAGAAAAAGGAAAAATAAAGAAAATAAAATAAAAAAGGAAGTTTGTATGTATGTAATAGATACAGGGTAACCCGACCCCGAGAGAAGGTCAAGACATGACCTGATCTACCAGGAATAAAGTAGGGGGAGATAGGGTCCTCAATTAGATAATCCAAAAAATTGTTTGTTGTGTATATTTATGTACTAAACTACTTTATTTATACATTAATTGACCTCAAATCAAATAAATTTCAAAATCAAACTGTAAATAAAAATGTGTCCTAATTAATAAAAACAATTGCATAATTAAATCATGTACAGAATAAAAGCAACCACACTTGGAAAAAGTCACTAAGCACTAATTGAAAGACCAATTCCGGCTCTCTATGACTCAAAATTGAACCAATCTCACTTCCATTGGATTCTAAATTAAATTATCTTTTAAAATGGTTGTAGTTTCATAATTTTTGGAGTTACGAGTAAAAAGTTGGTTTTCTGTGGTGGTTTGTGCAATTTTCCCATTATTCTGTGCATATTGTATGTATATATATGTGTAAATATCTTTACTAAATATTTAAAATAATAATAAAATAATAAAATAATAATAAAAAGAAGTTAATTTGCTCATTTACCCATGTATATAATGTCATATATGTATATAGTATATGTATATAGTTGTTATTCATAATTAACCACCATAAAAAATAAAAAAATAACATTTTTATTCAACTAAATAAAGTGAAGAAAATTTAAAAAATATTTCATTTTTTAAATATTTTTATCTCTCTTTATCTTTATCTCATTTCAATTTTCATCTCTCTTATCTCTTTATCTAAAAAGTCAAAAATTCAAATTTCATCTCCATTATCTTTTCTATTTATATGTCTCATTCTCCCTCATTCCAACTTGATCGATCTTTAGTGAGAGGAGCCCGATCTTCGAGAGTCCTCTTATCGAGAAAGGTGCCTAGCTCCGAGCTATCCGGTGACAGCGCGTCGGCCTTAGTCGAGTTGATCAATGTCTTTTCCGCTCCTAAGGTGAGATCCATCATCATTTTCTTATTTATCTTCTAAATTAATCGTAATTTCTTTTTGTCACATTTTTATTTCATCGCCTATTTTTCTCGATCTTTAAAAAAATCCATCTCGATTTGATCTGCCTCTGATTCTGAGTTTCCATCTCATTTCTTGACCATATCGCATTCTTTTCTATCTTCCACGATCTTTCAACTCCGACCGCGTACGGTGGCCGGAGATCGGATTTGATTCTTACATTTATTGGTGAATCCTCGTTCACATCTTCCATTTAATGTTGGGATCGAGCTCATCATGCTCGTATCCTAATTTGTCTATAAATAAAAAAATAAAAAAATTTTACAAAAACAGTATTTGTTTTCTTTTTCTTTAACATTTGTTATGCAAGATCCCATAAAAAAACTAAAAGAATGTATTAAAAAATACTAAAAAAATCTTTTCTCTTCTATTTTTGCTTTACAAAAAAATATAAAATTAAATTTAAAAAAGAAGAGAAGAGTAGGTCACCGCCCCGCTCCTAGATGCACGCCCTCCGCTTGAAGCAGTCACGCTGGCCACCGTCTCCTCTGCCTGAGGAGGAGCCTCCTCCGCCATCAACCCTCTTCGTTGCCAGCCACCTGCGGCATCGGAGCCAGGAGCCGTTGTTCCCTGCCTACTCGCCCTCCCTCCATCTGGACCACCTCCACCCGTCAGTCACCTTGTGCGTCTCCCCACGTGCTCGTGCACGCTACCATCGACCCTCTTCATCGCCAGCCACCTCCGTAGTACACACCGCCCTGCAGCCACCTTCACGTGAAGCCACGCCTCCGTCCATTCACCGCCGGTCGCATCCTCTGCGCCACTTCTCCAAATACCGTTGCACATCACTGAAGTTCGCCGACGCTGTTGCCCTTGGAAGACTAGAGAGGGGAAACGGTGCCCCATCTGCGTGCCCACCATTCTAACCGACCTCCACATGGAGATCAGCAAGCCGCGTGACCACTGTCGCACCACCACCGCCATTGGTTGCCTGGGGAGAGAAAGAGGGGTGACGGCCCGTGCTCCCCCTCTTGTTGTTGTTTGGAAATGAAGGAAGGAACGAACAAGAGCCCTATGGATTTAAAAAATATATTTGGGAAATTTACATATCATCCCCAGAGGTTTCACAATTTGCGTCAATGACCCATCTTCAACCTATCACGTGCGCTACACACACATTCAGTTTTATTTGCTAAACTTATCCTGTATTTTATTTTTATTATATTTTGTTGTAAAACTTTTTAAGAATTGCGAACTAGCCCATGTTTCCAGACTATTTATCTTTCATGTTCCCTTATTGGAGTAAATGTTATCATTGCCCAATAAATTCTTGAAAAATCATGCAATGTTCTTGATGTGCTATTCTTCTTAGCATAAAATTTTCATTGCATTTTAATCATTTGTTATTATTAAAAAATCAAAAACATGTCATTTTTCTCTTTATGACATTCTAAAATTCGTAAAAATTTGAATATTGCTCCACAAAATCCAAAAAATTAGAGTAGTCCTATTTCATCGTCTTTTAATTTCTTTCCAGATTTTGTGCATTAACTATTTACAAAATCTAAAAAAATGAAAAACACTAAAAATCTTATAAAAATCATAAAAACATTCTAAAAAATCCAAAAATCTTGATTTCAGTCTCTGTTTGTAGATACTTGTTCCTATTTATCATTAAAAAAATTTCCAGTTGTTTCAAACAATTAAATTGTTTTTAAATTGCAAATTACTCCAGGCTGTGCACTATTTCCAATCTTTGTCACTGTTTGATTTTAAAAAAAATACAAAAACATTTGAAAATTCTAAAAAAAATTCAAAAATATTTCAAAATCTTTAAAACCCAAAAATATTTTCTCTGGAATTTTCTGATCATTTTTTGATATAATAAAAAATAATACAAAAGAGTTGGTGTGTGTATTTCTTATCTTGTGCTTATTGCTCCTTGTTTTCGAAAAAAAATCTGAAAATTAGAATCACTAAAATTTGAAAATCAGAAAATAAAAAATAGAAATTAAAAAAAATTAAAAAAAATAAAAGAGAAAATTCCACACCAAGGATAGTTTGCCTTTGAGATTCATGCTCTTTCTTTTAATTGATTTTTTTAGTTAATTGAATAACCCTCGGGAATTGTAGCCTCCCTAAGTTCGATCTTTTATGCCATACAGGTAAATAAGTAGAAAAACTAAAAAATTGTTTATTTGTCGTTGATTTTTTGGGAAAGCAACGACATCTATCATTAATTTCCGATCTCGAAGAATTTTGCGACAACAAAATGGCGCCGTTGCCGGGGAGGCACGATGAGGGTAGTTAGGTTTCTCTTTTGACCTGCTATTCTTGGTTGGAAATAATTGTTAGATTTTATTAATTTTTTTTATAAATAAAAATATTTATTAATTTATAATGTATTTTATTATTATTTTTATTTATTTTTTAGATGTTTATAAATACAAGTTCCCTTTTAAGGGCTATATAGGTATATTCTTCTATATATTTTAATATTTTATTTTTATTCTGTATTTTCAATTTTATTAATTTTATTTATTATTTTATAAATTTATAACTTAATTTTATGTACTTAAATATATTTTTGTTTAATTTTTTTGATATATTATATACAATTAAATAAATAGATGTATAGTCTTTATTGGTATATTTATAGATATTATACCTATATATTTTCTACAAGTATTTTATTCTATGTTTTCTTTATTTTTTTATTCTTGTTTAATTATTTACATATTTTATATTTACAAAATAATAAAAATATGAAATAATAAATACAATAAATATGAAATAAAATGAATATTTTAATCGGTATAGTTATACAATAGGGGTCCAAAACCCAACTTTCACATCATAACTCCAAAA
The DNA here is from genome assembly GCA_037367405.1 of Ottelia alismoides. Taxonomy (NCBI): domain Eukaryota; kingdom Viridiplantae; phylum Streptophyta; class Magnoliopsida; order Alismatales; family Hydrocharitaceae; genus Ottelia; species Ottelia alismoides. The sequence continues at coordinate 99,098 of JAZKJV010011859.1, forward strand.
AATATGAAACCACCTTCATTAAATATCTTATTAAAAATTATATACAATTAAAGTGAGTTTGATAGATTTCAAGTATTTGAGAGATACAAGTCTGGGAAGTTGGGATTTTGGAATCTTATTCAGAACCTAACATTTTATCTGTACATTATTTTTATATGAAATCAATTTTGTATTTTTATTTATTTAATTATCTACAACTTTCATGTTCAAAGTTTCTTTATTTGAAGTATAAAAAGTGGAACTAAAAATAGGCACCAATTAAATAAAAGGATTTTTTATTGTATTTTGGCCATTATCTTCCCCTACTTTATTCCTTGTCGACCTAGTCATCAATATGCCTAGGTCTCGGGGTTTCGGGTCATAAGATATTTTCAATATTTTATTCTTTTTCTATTCTTTATTCTATAATTTTGGCTTTAAAAATCGTATTTTATACACTTTTTACACAACAATGCATGAATGCTAAAATGCAGGAATTAGGGGTATTTACATGTATTTACTCAGGTTTTTTAGGCCAAAATGATACAATAAAGATGATGAAATTGATGTTCATCATTAGGTTTCTCTTTTGACCTGTTATTCTTGGTTGTAAATAATCTTGCCACATTAATCCATTGTTCATATTCACTGCATTTGTTTCATTTTTTCTTTCTCATATTTGATAATTGTGTTTCTCACACATTCTCTTTTCTTTTTCTTACAAGGGCTCGTGGAGCGAAGGAGGTGATCCTAGGAGAGTCAAAGCACCCAAGAAAAGCGGAGGCAGCTTGATTCTTCATCAAGCCGCAGGATAGAGTCAGAGAAGGATAAGAAGATTTGAAAGAGGCCAAAAAAGTAGAAAGAGAGAGAGACAGAGAGAGAATTTTTTTAGCATTTGAACTCTTGTAAACGGACATTCATTTGTTGTGGGGTCTGTTTCGCCAAGTGCGAGTGCACTTGGGGGCCGGTTTTGTTTTCATCGACTTTATTTTTCTTTGTTTCATGCGGATTTCATGAGCTACCTCTTGATTGCTTTAATTAATTTGCTTGAGCCAGGTAATTAATTAGGTACAAACACTCTAAACAAGAATTTCTGTGCCTATAGAGTAGAGCGTAATTTAGACTTAGTCCAATTAACTTATTCTTGCCCATTAATAGAAGCTATCATCTAGGATGGTTCACTTGCATCATATAGGATAGTTTATTTTTCTGTATTTAAATTCTGCGCGGATCACTTGTATGTAGAGTGCTGGCGACAAGGTACGTATCTCTAACCCCTGCATGCATCATTATTTTTGATCACGCATTGGCATTTCCGATCTCCTTCCTTATTTTCACTCAGATAAGATAAAAAGGAAATTGGACACTCAGTAGGCCTTTGAAAATATTTTAACCAATGATAACTACATAAAATTTGGGACTGCTAAAGAAAACTCGACCCTAAAATAAATATAAGGAAAAATCATTGTTTTGGGGAGAGTAACCCCCTCATTGTATTCGTTTGAAATTGCTCGCGTATACAGTAAGGATAGTGCTCGAATCCCATAATTCTACCTAAATACTTGTACAACTTTGTGATTATCACCTAACTCTAAAACAAACAAGATTAAGAGACTGAACCTTCACGGTCTTCACATTGCGTTGAGTTGGTAAACTGGGGTTTTGTATTGTGTTTGATTGTTTGTGTGCATACTAGATCCTGCTGCGCATTTGCACCTTTTTCTCCATATCTTTTGACTTGACCTTCGTGCTCTCCCAATCCTGTCTTTTGTTTCGAAGATGGCCAACTAGAGTTATTTTAATCCGATCTTCGCAGATACCTCGTACCCTCCTGTCGATCCACCTTCATTTTTCCAGGAGGACTTTCCTCCTGATTTTTGTGCATATCTGCCTATCCCATTATTTCAAGAGTCAGAGGACTTTGATTCTCATCCACCCCTACCCCACTCACCCGATCTTGGGATTTTGGAGTCACCTTTCATGCTCTCCACACTTGAGACCCTAAACCAGATGATGGAGCAAATGAATTCAATGATTAGACATTTATTTAACATAAATGAGAGCCAGTGTTCTCCACTATGTGAGCATATGGAATCACTTGAGGACAATCATGAGAGCTTGCAATCACCCAAAATACAAAAAAATAAGAAAATTTCAAAAATCTAAAAAGAATTCAGGAGACATGTTCTGGAATCATTTTGTGAGGAGAGGGCTCCCATGCCAAACCATTTTCCCACACAACCATTTCCCAACCTTGACCTCGAGGATGCCACTGTACAGACTGCTCATGGAAATCCTCGTGTATATGTTGATTCTGATCTCCTCCCTTGTATGGAGGAGGTCCAAAAATTCAAAAACATGTTGACTGAACCCGAAGTGGTGGCCACCCTTCATGAGATCATTAAAGCCCCACTTCAACAGGCCATGATGGATTTATCTACTCCTCAACACAATAAGAGAAAGTGAAGGAGAAGATCTGAGCATCACATCTTGACCATGGCCACTACCTATGCTATTGCTCACCATTCATATTTTAAGAAACAGAACACTGCCACACCTCTTGTGACTTGCTCCATATCTGACTATTCTTGTGATAACACTCTCCTAGATGGCGGTTCTTCAATTAATATAATACCCTTCTCTATGGTACAGTCTCTTCAACTTGGGCCTCTCAAGAAAATCAGGATGATAGTTTATATTGTTAATGGATCTATTAAGAGGACGAAGGGTATTATAGAAAATATTATCATTCTTATTAAGGGCATGAAATTTACTTCTGATTTTGTCGTATTGCCTATGGAGAACTCCACCTTTGTGCAGAACCCACCAATTATCTTGGGACAGCCTTTCCTCGCCTCTATATGAGCTGTTATTGATTATGGATTAGGAGAAATTCTCTTCCGTTCTGATGTAGGGAGCGATATGTTGATCACTACACCTATTGTTGACTGGAGACCTGCATCCTATGAGAGTGTGCCTGTGTTAGCCAACCCTAAGGACTTTGACCATGATGATACTACCAGAGATTTTTACTATGGTGGATGATACTGAGACTCGAGAATTCCTCTTCAAGGAGGAGGACTCAGACAGCATAGACCTTGGAGTTCCCTCTTCTAATACGTGGCGATGCATTGATGACATCCGCGAGATTTACATGATAGACAACTGATGAGCAGGCCGATCTCCCACACGGGCCACCATAAAAAAAAGAGAAGTGTTGTCGCCGAGGCGACCACTCATGGAAGACCGCTGCCAATCAGCAATTAACCCACAATCCAAAGAATACAACAATCAAGCTCAAAACAAATGTGAATTAATCTTTATTTTACTCTACCATAAAATGTATAGTGACAAGTATGTAGAGGTCGAACCACAGAGAGCAACACAAAATACCATAGCCTACGTGCCAATCTTAGTCATCCTTGTGTGGGTTTTTTTTATATATATATATATATATATATATTTTATATTATTATTAAAATATAATACTTAAGTATCATGTATACATATAGATATATATTTTTATATAATACAAATTCCTTATATGTATATACATAGAGGTTAAGCATAGAGCTTATAATACATGTAATATATGTATATATATAGGTGCATCTAAATATAATATTATATATATGTATATATGTATATATATTTTTTTATATATCACATTAAGATTAAAAGAGAATACATATTACTAGATATATATAATATATCTATATATATATATATATATTTGGATATATAGATATAGATATATATACATAAAAGGTGTGTTATAATATTCACAAAAATAATAGAAAATAGTCAAGAATTCAGGACAAAGATCTTTTTGGGATTTTCATGGTTTTTTACTGTTTTTATAATTTTTGGGTATTTCTGCAAGTATTTTTGGCATTTTAAAAATAGCTAAATCAAAGCAAACAGGGGACTGGGTACTGGCCGTCACAAAAATAGAGATTAAAAATATCTAACAGCCTCAAAAATGTTCCCCTTTAATTTTTTACTAACAATAATAAAAGACAGCATAAGTAGGGCCTGCGTTCATATTTTTCTGATTTTTCTTTGATTTTTTATATTTTTTTGAAGTTTTTGGGCATTTTTGAATTTTTAAGGTTTTCTTTTTGAGTTTTTTAGGGATTTTTGGCCTGACACTAATATAGGACAAAATACACTGCATATAATTTTTTTGGAATTTTTCAAGGCATTTTCATATTTTTTTGGGGTTTTATGAGTTAGACAGGGACTGAAAGACAAGTTTTTGATTTTTAATAAATGCAAAAATGCAACAAAATGCAAAACTAAAAATATGGCGTTCAAGCATGACCCAACAGGGGCTTAAGTCTATTTTTGCAAGATTTTTCGATTAAATATGAAGCATGAAATAAATAGACAAAGCCTTCAAAAATTAAATGGCCTGGCAGGGGTATTTTTGCAAATAAAATAGTTGGCAGGGGCATACATGCAAAAATTACAATAAAAATACACTTTAACTTTTATTTTCAGGACCATTTCATAAATACAAGAACCCGGCAGGGTTTAGATGCAATTTTCACGCGCCTCACGTGGTTGCTGCACGTGAGGCGCGGAGGGACTAAAATGTAAATGTAGAAACATCAAGGGGGTCCACTGCAATTTTTACAACTTATTTACAACTGAAACTTTTATTTTTGGGAGCAAACCCTAAATACAAAAAGTAAGGGGCGAGATATGAAATTTACCCCTTAAATAAGGCCTTGCATCCTGCGGCGCTGGAAGCGCCACTTATACACGTGGCGATCATCGGACGGCGGACTTCGTTTCGGCGATGAAGGGCTGGGATTAGAACATCCCAGCTGATCTGACGGTGGGTGTGCTTCTTCATCGAACGGTTGGCGTGCAATCTGGGCCAGCCCTCTCGATCCAACGGTGCAGAAGGCACCTGGAAGAACTGGGAAGGAACTCACCCTCGGCGAGCTTCGATCGGGTAGCTCGGGCTCCTCCGGGCACCTCCTGCGCATCTGAAGCGTCCTGATCGTAGCTGGGAGGCCTCCGCGTCGTCTGACGGTGATCTCATGGCTCCTGGGGGCCTGAGTCGGTGGAGCGAGGTCGGAGAAGAAGGTGGCCCCCAAGAACCTCTTCCTGGTCAAAGCAAGCCCAGAAGGGCTCGATTCCTCGTGGTACCTGCGCAGGAAGAACCGCGGGCGAGAGAGCTATCTCCTCGACCCGGGGGTTATGAAGCTGCGGTGCAAGATGGAGGCGGGCGGAAGGGCTCCGGCGAGCGGCGGAGTTGGAACCCTGATTCACCAAGACCGAGGGTCCTGGGTTGATCTGATGGGTGCGAAAGATGGAGAAGACGACGAGGAACGAGATGGGATGATCGAGGTGGTCGGATACAGTGAGGTTCACGATGAAGAAGTCGCCGGAGCGGAGCTCCGGCGAACTTCGATTTTTGCTTTTTACGCTAATGTGATCAACTAACAACTAAACTAACTACTGAAATGAAATGCTAACATTAAAAACTACCTAAGAATGCATTAAAAGGACAGCTCTTATACCTGGGGGCCTCCAGGGAGCAGGGCGGACGCCGGAGCTCCGCCGCGTCAAAATTCTCCTCCCTCCGGCCGAGTCTCGATGCTGGGCTACTCCCCCTGTCACGAGGAACAATCCAGGCACAAGATCTAGGCGTTAGGTTGGAATGAAAGTGGCCAAATTCGAGGAAGGAAGCGGAGCTTTTTATTTATAAACATTGGCGAGTAGCCTTATTGACCGGCGATTATTTCATGATCTAGAGAGCATTTGGTTGATCTGTGATTTCGGCGGGCATCATGGAAGATTGGGGAACAAATCTTGTGAAGGAAGCGTTGTCGATTGATGGATGGTGTGCCCGGGAAAAAGGGAGGAAATCGGGGGAGTGGACTGTTCAGAGCTGCCAGGCGTGGGATGGGACAGTTGACCAGGGGGTCAACGTTGGCCGGCGTCTCATTGGGCCACGTAAGCCGCTACGAGACAAAATAGCAGGTCAGAAGGAAGATTGATTTATTTGACATCCGAAATGATTTTATTAATTTTTGCTTATAAAATAAAAAATGTGTATTATTTCATGTAGTATTTATTCCTGATTTTTATTGAATTTTTCGAGGTGTTTTGTTGTAGTTTTATTTTAGTAATGTGTATATGTATGTATTTACATGTATTTTTGGATATTTTATTTTTAATTTATTTATTTTCTTTTGTTATTTTCTTGGCTTATTTTATAAATTTATAACTTATTTTTGTGAGTATAAAGGTATTTTTGTTTGATTTTTATAAGTTTATTTGTATTTTTAAATAAATAGGTCTATGTATTTCTAAGTATATATATAGGTACTTTACCTATATATTATACACATTGTATTTATTTAATTAATTTTATGTGTTGTTATTAAGGATTTGTATTTTTAATAAGACACATATAATATATACATTATTATAAAAATATAAAAGAATAAAGAATAAAAGAATGCTTTTCCTTTTATTTATGCACATACAGGTAGTATAGGTATTTTGTCTATATATTCATAGACTTATTTTATTTTTACAAATTCTTTTTTTGGTTTTATTCAAATTTCAATATGTACATGCATTATATACATTATTTACAAGATTATAAAAATGCAAATTTATAGAAATACTAAAGATTGAATAAAATGAATATTTTAATCAGGTCTATATACAAGGAGGGCCAAAAACCTAACTTTCACAGATGGACTCCAAAAATTATGAGATCAATTTTATAAAATAGTTTATGAGATGCTATATACAATTAAAGGTGAGTTTGGGTGATTTGGAGTTTTTATTTGCAAGATATGGGTCTGTGAAGTTGAGATTTTGGCTTTTTATTCTGTGTATAAAATGTACACTGAGTGTTATTTTTACACAAACTCAATTTTGTATTTTTATTTACATTATTATCTACAACTTTCATGAACAAAGTTTCTTTATTTGAGGAATAAATAGTTATGTACAAAATAGGTGTCAAAAATGCATAAATGGATGAGATATTTATTGTATAATTGGCCCTTATCTCCCCCTACTTTATTCCTTGTCGACCAATTCCATTCTGGACTTGCTCTCGGGGTTAGGGTCATAAAATATTTGCAATATTTTATTCCTTTTTCTTTTCTTCTCTTTATTCTATAATTTTGGCATTAAAAACCTTATTTAATGTATAATAAATACAAATGAATAATGAATGCTATTATGTCCAAATTAATGCTGTTTACATGCATTTGCCGGGGTTTTTGAGGCCAAAATGATAGAATAAAGGTGATGAAATGGAGATTCATCACCCCCCTATACTTGCCTTTGCTAGTCCCTAGCAAACACTTATGCAATAAGCGCAAAATGAATGAAGAAAAGGAAAAGGAAAATGCAAGAAAGATAGAGTGAATTGGGGTGCTTTCAGTGCAATGCATGTCCTTTCAAAATCTGAATTTGGAGCTCCTGTCAGACCTTGGGTGTGAAGGTGTGTGGAACCTAGTCGGGAACCAGCTCTAAAGTACAACAGCCTTCGGTAATCACAGAACTCGGTTCAACCCATCTCAATAGCCGGGTCAGAACTAGTCTACATCATACGCAAACTCTTATAACTATGAAGCTGACTTGCACAGTGTAAGTGATATGTAGCTCCCCACCTCAGAAGTGACAAAGAAACAACCTCCCCCAACTTGGTAACTCTAAGGCCTCGGTCTAGCAACTCTTTCCTCGAGAAGCGGGGTATTCCCTTCTAAGTTCAAGTGCAACCGGCTCAAGAAGAGGGGGAAGAAGTATAGACTTTTGGAAGCTCAGCTAGTGTAGCTAAGTCTCCCGCTGCAAGCTTCATGAGATGTAACATGGATACCATAAGCTTTTGCTTTATTGAACTATATACACTCCAGTGGGGTTATTAAATTTTCAATCCGACCCACCACTTTTTTGGAGTTCCTTTTTGCAATTTTTTTTTTTCAATTGCATCTGTACAACATATCTACATGGTGCAGCATATATACAAGAAATTTCTTCTTGAGCCAGTAGACTATCCCTCTTTTGAAGCTTTATTGCAACCCTCGGCTTCTGTCTTTAGCCTTCATCACCACTAGACCAAGTTGAGGTGCACTTCCTTCACTATAAGAAGAAGAGAGGTTCCGCCTAGAAGTACTACCCTCATATGCTACCCCAAGCCAAAGGAAACTGCCTCCTCACCACCTCATCCATGGAGAGCTATGTGAAAGGTGCCAGTGTCCAAGTTAGGTCCGGCCGACAAGAGCCATGCGTGTGTTTCGAAAAGTTCTAGTTAGTCCACTGAGGTGTCTTGAACCCAGCCCTGCTTTCTCAAAGAATTAAGTCTGACTGGACCTGAAGTACCTTAAACCTAGTTCCCATAAGGTTCCAGTGCAGTTAGGTGCAGTAAGATCCAACCGAGCTCCACTCTGAGACTTTATTAGACTGATTCAATCATTAAGCTCACTCAAAAAGAATATGAATGGTATGCTTTTGCTTATGCACAATGAATGATGCAGTTTTTCACAGAGGATTTAAAAAGAAGCAGAGAATGTTTTTACACAAAGAAATTTTGCACATAAAATAAGAGCTTGACACATACAAAAAGTAAATACCCTTATTTACACGGGCGTACTGCTTTATTTACAAAATGTATGAATTTATACAGACTGTACATATGTTAATGGAATGGTTTATTCAGGTTGTTGAGAAAGAATTTTACGTGATTTATTTCTGATTTACAGGTATTTATAATAGTGATCTTAATTTTGAAAATAGTTTTGCAAACTATAGTACACGATAATTTTTGCAATCAGTTACACACATTTGAAAATATTTTTGCAAAGAATTTTCACACTATATGTACATTTTTCACAATAATTTGGACAAACATTTTTCACAACATTTGCACACAGGTTTTTCAAATCCTTTCTTTCACACAAAGAAAAATTTTTGCGATCAAAACAATTTTCACACAGTTTGAAATCATTTCGCATCAAATTTTTCAAAACTGGTCACACTATTTTTCAAATCATACTGTATAGGTCTCTGATTTATTAATCAGTAGGTACAAAAGAAGAAAAAAAATGTATTTGACGTATAGTATGGTTCTGTTCTTATGAACTTTATTTGGCTTAGTCCTCATTTACAAATGAAAGATTTTTGTGCAAATTCCTCAGACTTACTCGAGAAACATTTTCACAAGGGTTTTCGAAAACTCTAGTCCAAAATAATTTTTGTAACATGTACACGCATTTGAAAACCCTTTTACAAATGTTTTACACAACACAGATAGATTTTTCAAAACAATTTTTGACAATCAACTTTTCACAATCATTTGCACACTAATTTCCACATATTTTGCTTTTACTCAAAGAAAATAGGTTTTACACACAAACTAATCTTTTCAATCGTTGAATACTTGTTCACGCTATTTTCAAACAACTTTCACAAGATTTTTCAAAAAAACGTTTCGTAAAACACTTTTCTGACTTACTAGTCAGTATAATTACAATGAGTCTGAGGAACTCACAATCATCTTTTATTATTATAAAGATACTTTTTACATTTTATTTTGTGTTGTAGTGATATTTTATTTTTCAGTATGAGTTATGGCTTTTAGTATATACACAGTATATACGACCCCCCTATACTTAGCTTGAGCTATGTCCTCATAGATCGAAAGGAAAAAGCAAAGACATAACTCGTACTGCGTATAGACAGATCTAAAGAATAAATACGAACGAAATGAATGAATGAGAAGTTGACCGTCCCCCCTATACTTAGGATCAAAGAATCCTTTGTATAGCAGACTGTTTACAAAGCGGGGAGGGTCAAGGGTGAGAATACACTGATCGTACTCAGATTGTCTCCCCCTATACTTAGGGTAAGATACTCCTAAGTATAGACAAGAAGAGGAGACAATGGAGAGGATCGAACAGAAATCAAGAACCCTAGGTGCTCACCCCCCTATATTTAGGACCAAGTACGTCCTAAGTATAGAAAACTGTCTACAAAGGCGGCACATTTTAGATAGAAAAAGAAAATAGATAAGGAAAAGAAGAAAAGAAGAAAAGAAGAAAATCAGAGCAATAATGGTTGGAGTACATCGTCTGAATCTTTTGGTGCTGCAGGAGGTGTAGAGATATCCTCGGGGTGCACTAACTGAATAGAGTCAACGACGGCCAAGAATGAATCTGGTTCCAAGTAAGGCTTCAGTAGTTGGCCGTTGACGACGAATGGCTGTGCGTCAGGGGACAATTCTGATATAGCAATGCTTCCGTTGTCACGCACTTCACATACTCGAAATGGCCCTGTCCACTTACTTTTTAATTTACCTGGGAATATCCGCAACTTCGCATCAAACAACCACACTTTCTGCCCAACATCGAAGGTCTTTCGTCTGATGTGCCGGTCATGCCAGCGTTTCACCTTCTCTTTGTACATCAAGGTGTTATCGTATGCGCAGTCTCGGAATTCCAAGAGCCTGTTCAGATCGTCCTTTCTCTTCTGACCACCTTTTCGTGAATCCAAGTTACAATTACTAATTGCCCAAAGGGATTTGTGAAGTAATTCCACGGGCAGATGACATGGTTTTCCATATACAAGACGGTAGGGCGACATGCCCAAGGGAGACTTGTAGGCCGTACGGTAAGCCCAAAGAGCTGAGTCCAAGAGTTGAGACCAGTCTTTTCTGTTTGGCCTAACAAGTTTCTGCAATATGGTCTTGATTTCTCTATTGGATAACTCCGCCATGCCATTGGTCTGCGGATGATAAGGAGATGCGACGCGGTGATCGATGCCGTACTCCTTCGTTAACTTCTTGACCTCTTTGTTGATGAAATGACTACCCCCGTCGGATATGAGAATCTTGGGTATCCCAAACCGCGAAATGATGTTCTTCTTCAGAAACTGGCAAACTGTTTTGCTGTCGGCGGCTCGGGCGGGGATAGCTTCAACCCAACGACTCACGTAATCTACGGCAAGAAGGATGTGCTCAAAACCTTGACTATTAGGGAAAGGTCCCATGAAGTCAATGCCCCATGCATCGAAAACATCTGCTATCTGAATGATTTTCAGAGGCATTGAGTCTTTGGCAGTGAGTGTTCCTTTCAGTCGCTAACAATCAAGACATCTTTTAACAAATTCTGCTGCATCCTTAAATAAAGTGGGCCACCAGAGGCCACACTGCAATACTTTCGCTGCCGTACGATCTCCAGAATGGTGCCCACCAGATTCGAGCGAATGACAATGCTCGAGGACACTAGATTGCTCCGTCTGAGGAATGCATCTGCGCCAAATGCAATCTGCTCCTTCCCTGAATAGAAGGGGATCTTCCCACTGGTAAAAGCGGATGGTCGACATGAATTTGTTCTTCTGATTCTTCATCCAATCCGAAGGTATTACCCCAGAGGCGAGGTAATTTACAATGTCAGCATACCAAGGGAGAGCATCCACGGCTAAGATAGCTTCGTCAGGGAAGGTCTCTGTGATAGGTGCGTTGCTCAAAGGAGAGTCATGCTGCTCTATTCTGGAGAGGTGATCTGCTACCACGTTCTGAACTCCAGGGTTGTCCTTAATTTCCAGATCGAATTCCTGGAGGAGAAGGATCCAACGAATCAGTCTGGGCTTGGCATCCTTCTTCTGCTGTAGGTATCGAATAGCAGAGTGGTCTGTGAAAATTGTGACCTTTGACCCCAACAGATAGGATCTGAACTTCTCTAAGGCGAAAACCACAGCCAGCAGTTCTTTCTCTGTTACTGTATAATTCCTTTGAGCTTCATCTAATGTTCTGTTGGCATAGTGAATGGCATAGGGCGCCTTATCTTTCCTCTGCCCTAGAACAGCTCCGACGGCAAAATCGGACGCATCGGTCATTATTTCAAATGGAAGAGTCCAGTCTGGAGGCTGTAAGATTGGAGCCTGAGTGATAAGCTCCTTCAATTGATTGAAGGCAAGGAGGACTGGCTGATCAACAATAAATTCTTTCTCCTTGCACAAAAGTTCTGTCAGAGGTCGGGCAATGCGGCTGAAGTCCTTGATAAATCGTCTGTAAAATCCCACATGCCCCAGGAATGACCTCACATTCTTTACTGACTGAGGTGGCTGCAGGTTTGAAATGACATCCACCTTGGCCGGGTCGACTTCCATGCCGCGTTTGGAAACGACATGGCCCAACACAATACCCTCTGTGACCATAAAGTGGCTCTTTTCCCATGAGAGCACTAAATTGACTTCCCGGCATTTCTGAAGCACTCTGTCTAGGTGCTCGAGGCAAGAATCGAAACTATCACCATAGACGGAGAAATCATCCATGAACACCTCGAGAAAACTGCCTACCATTTCGGCGAAGACCGCTAGCATGCATCTTTGGAAGGTTGCGGGTGCATTGCATAATCCAAAGGGCATCCTCTTGAAGGCGTAGGTGCCGAACGGGCAAGTGAAGGTAGTCTTCTCTTGATCCTCAGGGGCGATCGCCACTTGGTTGTACCCGGAGTACCCGTCCAGGAAGCAGAAGAACTCCTTGCCTGCTAATCTCTCCAAGACTTGATCAATAAATGGCAAGGGAAAGTGGTCCTTCTTGGTTGCTGCATTTAGGCGGCGGTAGTCAACACACACCCGCCAGGATGTCGGTACCCGAGTTGAAATCTCCTCTCCTTTTTCATTTGTGACCACAGTAAGCCCGGATTTCTTGGGAACTACATGCAGGGGGCTTACCCACTTTGAATCGGAGATGGGATAAATGAAGCCTGCATCACACCACTTTGTGATTTCCTTCATGACCACGTCCCGAAGGTTAGGGTTTAGCCTTCTCTGGAATTCGCGGGACGGCTTGGCATCGTCTTCTAAATAGATATGGTGTGAGCACAGAGCCGGATTTATCCCTCGGAGGTCTGATACGCTCCAACCAAGTGCCTTGCGGTTCTTTTCTAGAATCTCGAGGAGTCGAGGTTCTTGATCCAGATTCAGCCTGCTGCTGATGATGACTGGATACATGTGTTCTTCACCCGTAAGGAAAGCATACTTCAGGCCTGCAAGGAAGTGGCTTGAGTTCTGGTTTCAGTCTGTCCCCTTTACCGGTCACTTCTGATACCATGCTGGTGGTGGGATGTACTTTGAGACTAGTACCATCCTCAACATTCTGTTGAGATCCAAGTGATGTACCGAACGGTTCTGCGGTGAGCTGATTATGTTCGGTCTGGAGTGAATGCTCAAGAAGATGCGCTTGTATCTGAGAATCTGTCTCCCATGGATCATCGGAGCCTAGGACGACTGTGCTTTCCAAGTCCTCCTCAAGAGTGAGGATTTCTTGTGTCCATGGATCGTCCAGTGACAACTCCGAGTCTCTGATCTCCGCAATAAAATCACAGTCAGCTTCTGATGCTGCTTGACTTTCATCAGTTGTGGCGTTCTGTTCCTTGTTCATGGTGAGCGTGATTTGTTTGGTGTTCGAGCTGAAAGTGATCTTGCCAGACCCGTAATCAACCACGGCACCGGAAGTACGGAGAAATGGTCTGCCGAGGATGATAGGAGTCTGGAGCAGTGGTGCAGGAGAGTCCATGTCAAGGACTACAAAATCAGCTGGGAATCTCATCTCCTGCACGGTAACTATCACGTCTTCCAACAAACCGCGGGGCCGCTTAACGGATCGGTCAGCGAACTGAAGGATCATTCGTGTCTGCTTGAGCGGTCCCAGCCCGAATTCTTGCATTATGGACGAGGGCAGAAGGTTGATGGAAGAACCACTGTCAAGAAGAGTACGCTCGAAGACCTGATCAAAAATCACACAACTGATCAGAGGTGCTCCTGAGTCTTGCTTTTTCTGGGGGAGGTTGGTGATAGCTGCAACTGTGGTCATGGACAAAACGTGTTTTTCTACCTCTCGGCGTCTGTTGTCTTGCGCTGGGCGACGCCTGTCAGTACATGCCTCTTTCAATCCTTTCTTCACAGCTGGCATGTATTCCACGGCCTTTAACAAGGGAATCTCAACAGTTAATTTATCCAAAATATCTACAACTCCTGGATCAGACAATGCAGTTTTTCTTTTTATCATTTTTTTGGATTTTTGTATTGCATGCGGAAAAGGAATATTCACATTATTGGCAGGAAAATTAGAGTTCTTATTTACATCAAGATTATCGCCCACAGAATGTTGTACATCCGGACTACAAAAAGGTGTACAAGCTGGATCTAACTCTGCTGGTGCTGCTGGGCGATCAAAAAGGGTAGCATTGGCTCCATCGGCTGGCACAGGATCAGCTGCTGCTGGCGGCTCCTCCAAGGCTGGCGCGGCTTCACTTCTGCTACAGGCTTCTTTTTGGTGTTTTTGTTTTTGCGGATTTTTTTGTATTTTTGGCTGGAATTGCTTCTGGCAATGCACGACGGCTGGACTGGCTTCTCCTTCCTCTTCCTCCTCACCCGCCCCTGGAGCTGGCACGGCTGATGCGGAAGATGACGATCCACCTGTTTCTTTATTCACCCCATATCTGGTAGCAGGCGGAGGCAAGGCCCTACCGCTCCTGAGAGTAACAGCATTAGAAAAAGCAGTAACATCATTATCACACGCGGACTGGACATCACATTCTACCTGCTCCTTCTTCTTGAAATTGTTGGGGTTGGCTTCGACCTGCGCCGGAATGGTAGTGCGAGTGGCGGTCAGGTCATCAAGCCGCTTGGTCATCTCCGCTAGCCCTTGGACAAGCTGGGCTAGACACTCCATGGTGGGATTAGCTGGGGGCACATCAGAAGATGCAGCGTGCATACCACGCTGCTGTTGGTTAGATGGATGGGGAGGCTGCTGATGGTGTTGCTGTGGTGGAGCAGGAAGTTGAAGTTGTTGGTAGGATGGAGAGGGATACTGCTGGTATGATTGAGGTTGGGCAGCCGTGTATTGGTGATACGGCTGCGGATGGCGATACTGCTGCTGCTGCTGATACGGAAAATTCTGCCTCCATTGATGTGCAAATTGAGGAGGCTGCTGGTGTTGCTGAGAGGGGTGCCCAAAACGACCACCCTGAGGTTGGTGGTACTGCCGGTTGGCAAATGGCTGACCCTGGAGTTGTCCCTGAGGACGGGTCGGCTGTGCATCATTAGTCCAAACCCCATTAACTTCCTGGACCAGGGGTGGTGGCGGGAACACTGAATCGGTGTCTGAGATAAACTCTGGTTGGTACACAACCA
The DNA here is from genome assembly GCA_037367405.1 of Ottelia alismoides. Classification (NCBI taxonomy): domain Eukaryota; kingdom Viridiplantae; phylum Streptophyta; class Magnoliopsida; order Alismatales; family Hydrocharitaceae; genus Ottelia; species Ottelia alismoides. The sequence continues at coordinate 114,254 of JAZKJV010011859.1, forward strand.
TCTGCTGTTGCGGCTGGCTCTGATCAGGTGCCTGCACGTAGTACACGTGCTGAACTGTCGGTGGTTGCTGGCTTGGCTGAGGCTGGTGTAGCGGTGGTTGCTCGTCTTTTCTCTCAGCTGGAGCTTCGAGCGGTGCTGCCGACTGAACAGAATTGATGGTACCTACCAGCAGTTCTAGCTGCTTGGTGATGTGATCCAGTTTGTCCAAACTCTGGGTCCTCTTCTCGATTAAGGCGAGTTTTTCGAGATCTTTTGATCGCTTCTCGATAATGTCAACTTTAGAGAGATGTCCCCCGATGATGCTGAGGTTGGAGCTTTCATCTCTCTCTGATTCCTTAGATGCTGCCATGTGTACTTGCTTTTGAAGGATCTGGGGTTGCTTCTGATAAGCCTTGGATGAAGAGAGGGCGGCCTCTCCTTCGGCCATTTCTTCAAAGATCTGCCAGACGACATCTTCATCCTTATTGAAGTGTGAGCCCCCACATGCTGCGTCTACGAGCCTTTGACTTTCAATGTTCAGTCCCCCAAAGAAATGCTGAACCAAGCTGGTCTTCGGAATATCATGATGGGGACACTTCTCCTGCAGATCAGTGAATCTCTCCCATGCTTCATGTATCGACTCATGGGGTCCTTGGGAGAAATTACTGATACGGGCCCGCATCTGGTTGAGTCGACCCAGAGGGTAATACTTGTGCAATAAGGCGGACTTTAGCTCCTCCCAGGTCGTCACAACCTTCCCCATATGATTGACCCAATAAAGGGCCTTATCCTGTAGACTGAAGGGGAAAGCCGTCATCTTGACAATGTCTAGAGGGACATTGGGATAGTGAGTAGTACGGCAAATGCGGGAGAATTGCTGCAGGTGGATGTACGGCTCCTCGCTGGTGTTGCCATGGAATGCAGGGAGAAGGGCTATGAATTGGGGTTTCAGCTCGAAGTGAGCGTGTACCGGTGGAATGAGGATCCATTCGGTCATCTGGCTGTCTCCCGGATTGTATGTTTGTTTAAGGGTAGGTTTCGGTGGTGGTAATTCAAGATCATCATTGTGGTCATCACCACCTTCACCTTCTCCTCCCCTGCCTCCTCTGCCTCAGCCTCTGCCTCCATCATCATGGTTCATCATATCATTCAACATATCCTGAAAAGCCGTCTGCGTAAGGGCCTGCTCAGTCAGCTGCTGCTGTATTGCCTGGATGGATGCCAGCAACTGTGCATTGACTTGGTTCTGATCTGGCATCTGTTCCTCTGGTATGGGTGGCTGCTGACCCTTGCCCTTTCCTCCTGGCGCCATGTCAGGGTCTGAATCGGACGAAATGAACTCCGGAGTAGTCTCCAGTGCTCGCACTGCCTCCTATCTGCATAATGAGACGGTCCGAATCAGATCACTTGCCATAAATACTCAGCTGTCGTGATGAGGCTGGGGTTCAAGTCACCCCAGCGTGTTGTGAATGAAAAAAAATGATGTAGACTGTAATCGACTCCCATTCACAACGGCGATAGTGGGACAAAAGTGATCCCAGTTTATTGGGTGGCCAAGAGAAAGGTAGAAAACGAGGAGTCTGGAGTCCGATCCGCAATGTCCGGGTCAGTTCTCGGGAATCGCCTCGAAATTATTGGCGAAGGTGAGTCCATGGAATCGATGTAGGTGTCGGCATGGTCCCGACGAAACCATCCATGGATCAACTTCGCGGAGCACAAGAGAATATCGGATTTTGGAAGAACGATACGATGGTCAACGAGGAACAAAAAGGAGTGTAAAACAGTAGAAAGGCTCGGTTGAGCGGGGTGGTCAAAGGAAGACATAACAGAATTGGCGCAAAGGCGCGGGACTTTGATCTTTGAACCTTAATCTAGATCCATACAAACACAAGACAAAATCGGGTTCACCAACTCACGCCATGTGAAGCCGTGAAAGCTCGGCTATTTATTATCTTTTCATTTTTAGAGTTGTGATTCTCAGGCATATCTTATAACAAGTCCTTAGTACGCTACCCTATAGGAGAGAGAGTACTGCCGGAAGAGTATCCCGTACTTGTCCTCCTCCTGTGTAACCTGTAGTCTGTACTTTTTGGAGTCCTTGTAACCCTTCCTGGATCCCTACTCAGCCAAAGAAAAGAGAGAGGAAGCCGATAGGCGAAACCAATACTTCGGTTCTCGCTCGCAACGGAATCACCCGTGAGCGTGCAAGAACCTACTCGGACGCAGGACGATGAGACAGACACCCCCGTGAAGGCGTGGCCTATGCTCAATACTTCGGACAGGGTCGATGCTCTCACAACAGAGAGTCACCATTGGTGACCAAGTCCTACTCGCCTACGTACGATAGAAGCGCCATTACTTCGGAAATCCAGGCGATACACAAGGCAGTTGCAGACTGGGTTTTGGGCTCTAATCCTTAGGGGTCGCACTCGCTCAAGGGAGTAGGGTTTTGGTCCCCCTCCAAAGTACCTGAAAACAATGAGGGCTTTATGAACCCGGTACAAGGATAGTCCATTACAGATTTTAATTAAGGTCAAAGTTTATTTAGCAGTCCCCTTGTTTTAATTTTTGGGTTTTCACTTTTTTTGGATCTGTTTTCATACCAGCGCCTAACGTTTTTGTAGGTTTTCATTTAAGTCCTAGGTGCTCAAAATCAGAGGGAGATAGCGGAAAAAGCCGTGCAAGTGGTTCCATGATGGAAATCTCACCATTGAACCGAATGATGCATGCTGAGTTAGAAGACTTACAGTGCATCCCAGCTCTCTCCATGTGGTATGCAAAACAGAATTTTTAAACCTATCTACATGGCGGTGTGCATTCGTCAAAATCGCCCTAAACATTAGCTGCTATTAACGTGAAGAACCATAAGCTGGTCATTTATCTTTAACCCTAGGGTCCGGTCTTGGCTCACCCCTCCTCTTCTCGACACACTCGAGTTCAGGAGTAGCGCTTGATGGGGCTCGCTCGCGGCACATGGGTTAAGAGATAAATGACTTAGCTGTTTAAGTTTTGACTAGATCCATACGAAGTAGACTATAGGAACATGCATTCTTATTAATGTTTGGACCTAGCTACCGAGTCAAGCAACCTATATCTAAGGGCTCCAAGCACACAAAACAAAGTAAAATAAAGGCGAAAAGCACAAAACAGCGGCAAACAAAGAAAAGAAGGCGGTAGAAATTGCGGAAAACAGCGATGAGGCCCCCAGGTGAACAGACACCCAGGCACTGGACCTCATTGTGAAGAGTAGAGTCCTGTTAATTATTACATGCCAAAATGGTCTCTCTCTCACCATGAATTACAAAAATAATTTTCCTAAGTATCTAGCCTATCTAATGCCCCTCTCTTTGCTTCTTTGGTGCACTCTCCAGAAGAGAAAACCATCCTCCTTCAAGCTCGGCTGCCTTGGCCTCCTAGGAAGCCATCCTCGCGTGGGAGTCCCTTGCATCAAAGTCACAAAAAGATTGCATTAGCGTACTTAGTCAATTAGATAGAGCAGAGAAAAATAATCACAATAAATAAAGAAATAAAGCATGGTGATTAATGACATTAAAACACTAGCTGCTCACACAAAGAATGAATCATGAATTTACATTTTTATACAAGAATGACAAAAAATCAATTTGGCTATGCTCATTGCTCCCCGGCAACGGCGCCATCTGATGAGCAGGCCGATCTCCCACACGGGCCACCATAAAAAAAAGAGAAGTGTTGTCGCCGAGGCGACCACTCATGGAAGACCGCTGCCAATCAGCAATTAACCCACAATCCAAAGAATACAACAATCAAGCTCAAAACAAATGTGAATTAATCTTTATTTTACTCTACCATAAAATGTATAGTGACAAGTATGTAGAGGTCGAACCACAGAGAGCAACACAAAATACCATAGCCTACGTGCCAATCTTAGTCATCCTTGTGTGGGTTTTTTTTTTATATTTTTTTTATATTATTATTAAAATATAATACTTAAGTATCATGTATACATATAGATATATATTTTTATATAATACAAATTCCTTATATGTATATACATAGAGGTTAAGCATAGAGCTTATAATACATGTAATATATGTATATATATAGGTGCATCTAAATATAATATTATATATATGTATATATGTATATATATTTTTTTATATATCACATTAAGATTAAAAGAGAATACATATTACTAGATATATATAATATATCTATATATATATATATATTTGGATATATAGATATAGATATATATACATAAAAGGTGTGTTATAATATTCACAAAAATAATAGAAAATAGTCAAGAATTCAGGACAAAGATCTTTTTGGGATTTTCATGGTTTTTTACTGTTTTTATAATTTTTGGGTATTTCTGCAAGTATTTTTGGCATTTTAAAAATAGCTAAATCAAAGCAAACAGGGGACTGGGTACTGGCCGTCACAAAAATAGAGATTAAAAATATCTAACAGCCTCAAAAATGTTCCCCTTTAATTTTTTACTAACAATAATAAAAGACAGCATAAGTAGGGCCTGCGTTCATATTTTTCTGATTTTTCTTTGATTTTTTATATTTTTTTGAAGTTTTTGGGCATTTTTGAATTTTTAAGGTTTTCTTTTTGAGTTTTTTAGGGATTTTTGGCCTGACACTAATATAGGACAAAATACACTGCATATAATTTTTTTGGAATTTTTCAAGGCATTTTCATATTTTTTTGGGGTTTTATGAGTTAGACAGGGACTGAAAGACAAGTTTTTGATTTTTAATAAATGCAAAAATGCAACAAAATGCAAAACTAAAAATATGGCGTTCAAGCATGACCCAACAGGGGCTTAAGTCTATTTTTGCAAGATTTTTCGATTAAATATGAAGCATGAAATAAATAGACAAAGCCTTCAAAAATTAAATGGCCTGGCAGGGGTATTTTTGCAAATAAAATAGTTGGCAGGGGCATACATGCAAAAATTACAATAAAAATACACTTTAACTTTTATTTTCAGGACCATTTCATAAATACAAGAACCCGGCAGGGTTTAGATGCAATTTTCACGCGCCTCACGTGGTTGCTGCACGTGAGGCGCGGAGGGACTAAAATGTAAATGTAGAAACATCAAGGGGGTCCACTGCAATTTTTACAACTTATTTACAACTGAAACTTTTATTTTTGGGAGCAAACCCTAAATACAAAAAGTAAGGGGCGAGATATGAAATTTACCCCTTAAATAAGGCCTTGCATCCTGCGGCGCTGGAAGCGCCACTTATACACGTGGCGATCATCGGACGGCGGACTTCGTTTCGGCGATGAAGGGCTGGGATTAGAACATCCCAGCTGATCTGACGGTGGGTGTGCTTCTTCATCGAACGGTTGGCGTGCAATCTGGGCCAGCCCTCTCGATCCAACGGTGCAGAAGGCACCTGGAAGAACTGGGAAGGAACTCGCCCTCGGCGAGCTTCGATCGGGTAGCTCGGGCTCCTCCGGGCACCTCCTGCGCATCTGAAGCGTCCTGATCGTAGCTGGGAGGCCTCCGCGTCGTCTGACGGTGATCTCATGGCTCCTGGGGGCCTGAGTCGGTGGAGCGAGGTCGGAGAAGAAGGTGGCCCCCAAGAACCTCTTCCTGGTCAAAGCAAGCCCAGAAGGGCTCGATTCCTCGTGGTACCTGCGCAGGAAGAACCGCGGGCGAGAGAGCTATCTCCTCGACCCGGGGGTTATGAAGCTGCGGTGCAAGATGGAGGCGGGCGGAAGGGCTCCGGCGAGCGGCGGAGTTGGAACCCTGATTCACCAAGACCGAGGGTCCTGGGTTGATCTGATGGGTGCGAAAGATGGAGAAGACGACGAGGAACGAGATGGGATGATCGAGGTGGTCGGATACAGTGAGGTTCACGATGAAGAAGTCGCCGGAGCGGAGCTCCGGCGAACTTCGATTTTTGATTTTTACGCTAATGTGATCAACTAACAACTAAACTAACTACTGAAATGAAATGCTAACATTAAAAACTACCTAAGAATGCATTAAAAGGACAGCTCTTATACCTGGGGGCCTCCAGGGAGCAGGGCGGACGCCGGAGCTCCGCCGCGTCAAAATTCTCCTCCCTCCGGCCGAGTCTCGATGCTGGGCTACTCCCCCTGTCACGAGGAACAATCCAGGCACAAGATCTAGGCGTTAGGTTGGAATGAAAGTGGCCAAATTCGAGGAAGGAAGCGGAGCTTTTTATTTATAAACATTGGCGAGTAGCCTTATTGACCGGCGATTATTTCATGATCTAGAGAGCATTTAGTTGATCTGTGATTTCGGCGGGCATCATGGAAGATTGGGGAACAAATCTTGTGAAGGAAGCGTTGTCGATTGATGGATGGTGTGCCCGGGAAAAAGGGAGGAAATCGGGGGAGTGGACTGTTCAGAGCTGCCAGGCGTGGGATGGGACAGTTGACCAGGGGGTCAACGTTGGCCGGCGTCTCATTGGGCCACATAAGCCGCTACGAGACAAAATAGCAGGTCAGAAGGAAGATTGATTTATTTGACATCCGAAATGATTTTATTAATTTTTGCTTATAAAATAAAAAATGTGTATTATTTCATGTAGTATTTATTCCTGATTTTTATTGAATTTTTCGAGGTGTTTTGTTGTAGTTTTATTTTAGTAATGTGTATATGTATGTATTTACATGTATTTTTGGATATTTTATTTTTAATTTATTTATTTTCTTTTGTTATTTTCTTGGCTTATTTTATAAATTTATAACTTATTTTTGTGAGTATAAAGGTATTTTTGTTTGATTTTTATAAGTTTATTTGTATTTTTAAATAAATAGGTCTATGTATTTCTAAGTATATATATAGGTACTTTACCTATATATTATACACATTGTATTTATTTAATTAATTTTATGTGTTGTTATTAAGGATTTGTATTTTTAATAAGACACATATAATATATACATTATTATAAAAATATAAAAGAATAAAGAATAAAAGAATGCTTTTCCTTTTATTTATGCACATACAGGTAGTATAGGTATTTTGTCTATATATTCATAGACTTATTTTATTTTTACAAATTCTTTTTTTGGTTTTATTCAAATTTCAATATGTACATGCATTATATACATTATTTACAAGATTATAAAAATGCAAATTTATAGAAATACTAAAGATTGAATAAAATGAATATTTTAATCAGGTCTATATACAAGGAGGGCCAAAAACCTAACTTTCACAGATGGACTCCAAAAATTATGAGATCAATTTTATAAAATAGTTTATGAGATGCTATATACAATTAAAGGTGAGTTTGGGTGATTTGGAGTTTTTATTTGCAAGATATGGGTCTGTGAAGTTGAGATTTTGGCTTTTTATTCTGTGTATAAAATGTACACTGAGTGTTATTTTTACACAAACTCAATTTTGTATTTTTATTTACATTATTATCTACAACTTTCATGAACAAAGTTTCTTTATTTGAGGAATAAATAGTTATGTACAAAATAGGTGTCAAAAATGCATAAATGGATGAGATATTTATTGTATAATTGGCCCTTATCTCCCCCTACTTTATTCCTTGTCGACCAATTCCATTCTGGACTTGCTCTCGGGGTTAGGGTCATAAAATATTTGCAATATTTTATTCCTTTTTCTTTTCTTCTCTTTATTCTATAATTTTGGCATTAAAAACCTTATTTAATGTATAATAAATACAAATGAATAATGAATGCTATTATGTCCAAATTAATGCTGTTTACATGCATTTGCCGGGGTTTTTGAGGCCAAAATGATAGAATAAAGGTGATGAAATGGAGATTCATCACCCCCCTATACTTGCCTTTGCTAGTCCCTAGCAAACACTTATGCAATAAGCGCAAAATGAATGAAGAAAAGGAAAAGGAAAATGCAAGAAAGATAGAGTGAATTGGGGTGCTTTCAGTGCAATGCATGTCCTTTCAAAATCTGAATTTGGAGCTCCTGTCAGACCTTGGGTGTGAAGGTGTGTGGAACCTAGTCGGGAACCAGCTCTAAAGTACAACAGCCTTCGGTAATCACAGAACTCGGTTCAACCCATCTCAATAGCCGGGTCAGAACTAGTCTACATCATACGCAAACTCTTATAACTATGAAGCTGACTTGCACAGTGTAAGTGATATGTAGCTCCCCACCTCAGAAGTGACAAAGAAACAACCTCCCCCAACTTGGTAACTCTAAGGCCTCGGTCTAGCAACTCTTTCCTCGAGAAGCGGGGTATTCCCTTCTAAGTTCAAGTGCAACCGGCTCAAGAAGAGGGGGAAGAAGTATAGACTTTTGGAAGCTCAGCCAGTGTAGCTAAGTCTCCCGCTGCAAGCTTCATGAGATGTAACATGGATACCATAAGCTTTTGCTTTATTGAACTATATACACTCCAGTGGGGTTATTAAATTTTCAATCCGACCCACCACTTTTTTGGAGTTCCTTTTTGCAATTTTTTTTTTTTTTCAATTGCATCTGTACAACATATCTACATGGTGCAGCATATATACAAGAAATTTCTTCTTGAGCCAGTAGACTATCCCTCTTTTGAAGCTTTATTGCAACCCTCGGCTTCTGTCTTTAGCCTTCATCACCACTAGACCAAGTTGAGGTGCACTTCCTTCACTATAAGAAGAAGAGAGGTTCCGCCTAGAAGTACTACCCTCATATGCTACCCCAAGCCAAAGGAAACTGCCTCCTCACCACCTCATCCATGGAGAGCTATGTGAAAGGTGCCAGTGTCCAAGTTAGGTCACGGCCGACAAGAGCCATGCGTGTGTTTCGAAAAGTTCTAGTTAGTCCACTGAGGTGTCTTGAACCCAGCCCTGCTTTCTCAAAGAATTAAGTCTGACTGGACCTGAAGTACCTTAAACCTAGTTCCCATAAGGTTCCAGTGCAGTTAGGTGCAGTAAGATCCAACCGAGCTCCACTCTGAGACTTTATTAGACTGATTCAATCATTAAGCTCACTCAAAAAGAATATGAATGGTATGCTTTTGCTTATGCACAATGAATGATGCAGTTTTTCACAGAGGATTTAAAAAGAAGCAGAGAATGTTTTTACACAAAGAAATTTTGCACATAAAATAAGAGCTTGACACATACAAAAAGTAAATACCCTTATTTACACGGGCGTACTGCTTTATTTACAAAATGTATGAATTTATACAGACTGTACATATGTTAATGGAATGGTTTATTCAGGTTGTTGAGAAAGAATTTTACGTGATTTATTTCTGATTTACAGGTATTTATAATAGTGATCTTAATTTTGAAAATAGTTTTGCAAACTATAGTACACGATAATTTTTGCAATCAGTTACACACATTTGAAAATATTTTTGCAAAGAATTTTCACACTATATGTACATTTTTCACAATAATTTGGACAAACATTTTTCACAACATTTGCACACAGGTTTTTCAAATCCTTTCTTTCACACAAAGAAAAATTTTTGCGATCAAAACAATTTTCACACAGTTTGAAATCATTTCGCATCAAATTTTTCAAAACTGGTCACACTATTTTTCAAATCATACTGTATAGGTCTCTGATTTATTAATCAGTAGGTACAAAAGAAGAAAAAAAATGTATTTGACGTATAGTATGGTTCTGTTCTTATGAACTTTATTTGGCTTAGTCCTCATTTACAAATGAAAGATTTTTGTGCAAATTCCTCAGACTTACTCGAGAAACATTTTCACAAGGGTTTTCGAAAACTCTAGTCCAAAATAATTTTTGTAACATGTACACGCATTTGAAAACCCTTTTACAAATGTTTTACACAACACAGATAGATTTTTCAAAACAATTTTTGGCAATCAACTTTTCACAATCATTTGCACACTAATTTCCACATATTTTGCTTTCACTCAAAGAAAATAGGTTTTACACACAAACTAATCTTTTCAATCGTTGAATACTTGTTCACGCTATTTTCAAACAACTTTCACAAGATTTTTCAAAAAAACGTTTCGTAAAACACTTTTCTGACTTACTAGTCAGTATAATTACAATGAGTCTGAGGAACTCACAATCATCTTTTATTATTATAAAGATACTTTTTACATTTTATTTTGTGTTGTAGTGATATTTTATTTTTCAGTATGAGTTATGGCTTTTAGTATATACACAGTATATACGACCCCCCTATACTTAGCTTGAGCTATGTCCTCATAGATCGAAAGGAAAAAGCAAAGACATAACTCGTACTGCGTATAGACAGATCTAAAGAATAAATACGAACGAAATGAATGAATGAGAAGTTGACCGTCCCCCCTATACTTAGGATCAAAGAATCCTTTGTATAGCAGACTGTTTACAAAGCGGGGAGGGTCAAGGGTGAGAATACACTGATCGTACTCAGATTGTCTCCCCCTATACTTAGGGTAAGATACTCCTAAGTATAGACAAGAAGAGGAGACAATGGAGAGGATCGAACAGAAATCAAGAACCCTAGGTGCTCACCCCCCTATATTTAGGACCAAGTACGTCCTAAGTATAGAAAACTGTCTACAAAGGCGGCACATTTTAGATAGAAAAAGAAAATAGATAAGGAAAAGAAGAAAAGAAGAAAAGAAGAAAATCAGAGCAATAATGGTTGGAGTACATCGTCTGAATCTTTTGGTGCTGCAGGAGGTGTAGAGATATCCTCGGGGTGCACTAACTGAATAGAGTCAACGACGGCCAAGAATGAATCTGGTTCCAAGTAAGGCTTCAGTAGTTGGCCGTTGACGACGAATGGCTGTGCGTCAGGGGACAATTCTGATATAGCAATGCTTCCGTTGTCACGCACTTCACATACTCGAAATGGCCCTGTCCACTTACTTTTTAATTTACCTGGGAATATCCGCAACTTCGCATCAAACAACCACACTTTCTGCCCAACATCGAAGGTCTTTCGTCTGATGTGCCGGTCATGCCAGCGTTTCACCTTCTCTTTGTACATCAAGGTGTTATCGTATGCGCAGTCTCGGAATTCCAAGAGCCTGTTCAGATCGTCCTTTCTCTTCTGACCACCTTTTCGTGAATCCAAGTTACAATTACTAATTGCCCAAAGGGATTTGTGAAGTAATTCCACGGGCAGATGACATGGTTTTCCATATACAAGACGGTAGGGCGACATGCCCAAGGGAGACTTGTAGGCCGTACGGTAAGCCCAAAGAGCTGAGTCCAAGAGTTGAGACCAGTCTTTTCTGTTTGGCCTAACAAGTTTCTGCAATATGGTCTTGATTTCTCTATTGGATAACTCCGCCATGCCATTGGTCTGCGGATGATAAGGAGATGCGACGCGGTGATCGATGCCGTACTCCTTCGTTAACTTCTTGACCTCTTTGTTGATGAAATGACTACCCCCGTCGGATATGAGAATCTTGGGTATCCCAAACCGCGAAATGATGTTCTTCTTCAGAAACTGGCAAACTGTTTTGCTGTCGGCGGCTCGGGCGGGGATAGCTTCAACCCAACGACTCACGTAATCTACGGCAAGAAGGATGTGCTCAAAACCTTGACTATTAGGGAAAGGTCCCATGAAGTCAATGCCCCATGCATCGAAAACATCTGCTATCTGAATGATTTTCAGAGGCATTGAGTCTTTGGCAGTGAGTGTTCCTTTCAGTCGCTGACAATCAAGACATCTTTTAACAAATTCTGCTGCATCCTTAAATAAAGTGGGCCACCAGAGGCCACACTGCAATACTTTCGCTGCCGTACGATCTCCAGAATGGTGCCCACCAGATTCGAGCGAATGACAATGCTCGAGGACACTAGATTGCTCCGTCTGAGGAATGCATCTGCGCCAAATGCAATCTGCTCCTTCCCTGAATAGAAGGGGATCTTCCCACTGGTAAAAGCGGATGGTCGACATGAATTTGTTCTTCTGATTCTTCATCCAATCCGAAGGTATTACCCCAGAGGCGAGGTAATTTACAATGTCAGCATACCAAGGGAGAGCATCCACGGCTAAGATAGCTTCGTCAGGGAAGGTCTCTGTGATAGGTGCGTTGCTCAAAGGAGAGTCATGCTGCTCTATTCTGGAGAGGTGATCTGCTACCACGTTCTGAACTCCAGGGTTGTCCTTAATTTCCAGATCGAATTCCTGGAGGAGAAGGATCCAACGAATCAGTCTGGGCTTGGCATCCTTCTTCTGCTGTAGGTATCGAATAGCAGAGTGGTCTGTGAAAATTGTGACCTTTGACCCCAACAGATAGGATCTGAACTTCTCTAAGGCGAAAACCACAGCCAGCAGTTCTTTCTCTGTTACTGTATAATTCCTTTGAGCTTCATCTAATGTTCTGTTGGCATAGTGAATGGCATAGGGCGCCTTATCTTTCCTCTGCCCTAGAACAGCTCCGACGGCAAAATCGGACGCATCGGTCATTATTTCAAATGGAAGAGTCCAGTCTGGAGGCTGTAAGATTGGAGCCTGAGTGATAAGCTCCTTCAATTGATTGAAGGCAAGGAGGACTGGCTGATCAACAATAAATTCTTTCTCCTTGCACAAAAGTTCTGTCAGAGGTCGGGCAATGCGGCTGAAGTCCTTGATAAATCGTCTGTAAAATCCCACATGCCCCAGGAATGACCTCACATTCTTTACTGACTGAGGTGGCTGCAGGTTTGAAATGACATCCACCTTGGCCGGGTCGACTTCCATGCCGCGTTTGGAAACGACATGGCCCAACACAATACCCTCTGTGACCATAAAGTGGCTCTTTTCCCATGAGAGCACTAAATTGACTTCCCGGCATTTCTGAAGCACTCTGTCTAGGTGCTCGAGGCAAGAATCGAAACTATCACCATAGACGGAGAAATCATCCATGAACACCTCGAGAAAACTGCCTACCATTTCGGCGAAGACCGCTAGCATGCATCTTTGGAAGGTTGCGGGTGCATTGCATAATCCAAAGGGCATCCTCTTGAAGGCGTAGGTGCCGAACGGGCAAGTGAAGGTAGTCTTCTCTTGATCCTCAGGGGCGATCGCCACTTGGTTGTACCCGGAGTACCCGTCCAGGAAGCAGAAGAACTCCTTGCCTGCTAATCTCTCCAAGACTTGATCAATAAATGGCAAGGGAAAGTGGTCCTTCTTGGTTGCTGCATTTAGGCGGCGGTAGTCAACACACACCCGCCAGGATGTCGGTACCCGAGTTGAAATCTCCTCTCCTTTTTCATTTGTGACCACAGTAAGCCCGGATTTCTTGGGAACTACATGCAGGGGGCTTACCCACTTTGAATCGGAGATGGGATAAATGAAGCCTGCATCACACCACTTTGTGATTTCCTTCATGACCACGTCCCGAAGGTTAGGGTTTAGCCTTCTCTGGAATTCGCGGGACGGCTTGGCATCGTCTTCTAAATAGATATGGTGTGAGCACAGAGCCGGATTTATCCCTCGGAGGTCTGATACGCTCCAACCAAGTGCCTTGCGGTTCTTTTCTAGAATCTCGAGGAGTCGAGGTTCTTGATCCAGATTCAGCCTGCTGCTGATGATGACTGGATACATGTGTTCTTCACCCGTAAGGAAAGCATACTTCAGGCCTGCAAGGAAGTGGCTTGAGTTCTGGTTTCAGTCTGTCCCCTTTACCGGTCACTTCTGATACCATGCTGGTGGTGGGATGTACTTTGAGACTAGTACCATCCTCAACATTCTGTTGAGATCCAAGTGATGTACCGAACGGTTCTGCGGTGAGCTGATTATGTTCGGTCTGGAGTGAATGCTCAAGAAGATGCGCTTGTATCTGAGAATCTGTCTCCCATGGATCATCGGAGCCTAGGACGACTGTGCTTTCCAAGTCCTCCTCAAGAGTGAGGATTTCTTGTGTCCATGGATCGTCCAGTGACAACTCCGAGTCTCTGATCTCCGCAATAAAATCACAGTCAGCTTCTGATGCTGCTTGACTTTCATCAGTTGTGGTGTTCTGTTCCTTGTTCATGGTGAGCGTGATTTGTTTGGTGTTCGAGCTGAAAGTGATCTTGCCAGACCCGTAATCAACCACGGCACCGGAAGTACGGAGAAATGGTCTGCCGAGGATGATAGGAGTCTGGAGCAGTGGTGCAGGAGAGTCCATGTCAAGGACTACAAAATCAGCTGGGAATCTCATCTCCTGCACGGTAACTATCACGTCTTCCAACAAACCGCGGGGCCGCTTAACGGATCGGTCAGCGAACTGAAGGATCATTCGTGTCTGCTTGAGCGGTCCCAGCCCGAATTCTTGCATTATGGACGAGGGCAGAAGGTTGATGGAAGAACCACTGTCAAGAAGAGTACGCTCGAAGACCTGATCAAAAATCACACAACTGATCAGAGGTGCTCCTGAGTCTTGCTTTTTCTGGGGGAGGTTGGTGATAGCTGCAACTGTGGTCATGGACAAAACGTGTTTTTCTACCTCTCGGCGTCTGTTGTCTTGCGCTGGGCGACGCCTGTCAGTACATGCCTCTTTCAATCCTTTCTTCACAGCTGGCATGTATTCCACGGCCTTTAACAAGGGAATCTCAACAGTCAATTTATCCAAAATATCTACAACTCCTGGATCAGACAATGCAGTTTTTCTTTTTATCATTTTTTTGGATTTTTGTATTGCATGCGGAAAAGGAATATTCACATTATTGGCAGGAAAATTAGAGTTCTTATTTACATCAAGATTATCGCCCACAAAATGTTGTACATCCGGACTACAAAAAGGTGTACAAGCTGGATCTAACTCTGCTGGTGCTGCTGGGCGATCAAAAAGGGTAGCATTGGCTCCATCGGCTGGCACAGGATCAGCTGCTGCTGGCGGCTCCTCCAAGGCTGGCGCGGCTTCACTTCTGCTACAGGCTTCTTTTTGGTGTTTTTGTTTTTGCGGATTTTTTTGTATTTTTGGCTGGAATTGCTTCTGGCAATGCACGACGGCTGGACTGGCTTCTCCTTCCTCTTCCTCCTCACCCGCCCCTGAAGCTGGCACGGCTGATGCGGAAGATGACGATCCACCTGTTTCTTTATTCACCCCATATCTGGTAGCAGGCGGAGGCAAGGCCCTACCGCTCCTGAGAGTAACAGCATTAGAAAAAGCAGTAACATCATTATCACACGCGGACTGGACATCACATTCTACCTGCTCCTTCTTCTTGAAATTGTTGGGGTTGGCTTCGACCTGCGCCGGAATGGTAGTGCGAGTGGCGGTCAGGTCATCAAGCCGCTTGGTCATCTCCGCTAGCCCTTGGACAAGCTGGGCTAGACACTCCATGGTGGGATTAGCTGGGGGCACATCAGAAGATGCAGCGTGCATACCACGCTGCTGTTGGTTAGATGGATGGGGAGGCTGCTGATGGTGTTGCTGTGGTGGAGCAGGAAGTTGAAGTTGTTGGTAGGATGGAGAGGGATACTGCTCGTATGATTGAGGCTGGGCAGCCGTGTATTGGTGATACGGCTGCGGATGGCGATACTGCTGCTGCTGCTGCTGATACGGAAAATTCTGCCTCCATTGATGTGCAAATTGAGGAGGCTGCTGGTGTTGCTGAGAGGGGTGCCCAAAACGACCACCCTGAGGTTGGTGGTACTGCCGGTTGGCAAATGGCTGACCCTGGAGTTGTCCCTGAGGACGGGTCGGCTGTGCATCATTAGTCCAAACCCCATTAACTTCCTGGACCAGGGGTGGTGGCGGGAACACTGAATCGGTGTCTGAGATAAACTCTGGTTGGTACACAACCATCTGCTGTTGCGGTTGGCTCTGATCAGGTGCCTGCACGTAGTACACGTGCTGAACTGTCGGTGGTTGCTGGCTTGGCTGAGGCTGGTGTAGCGGTGGTTGCTCGTCTTTTCTCTCAGCTGGAGCTTCGAGCGGTGCTGCCGACTGAACAGAATTGATGGTACCTACCAGCAGTTCTAGCTGCTTGGTGATGTGATCCAGTTTGTCCAAACTCTGGGTCCTCTTCTCGATTAAGGCGAGTTTTTCGAGATCTTTTGATCGCTTCTCGATAATGTCAACTTTAGAGAGATGTCCCCCGATGATGCTGAGGTTGGAGCTTTCATCTCTCTCTGATTCCTTAGATGCTGCCATGTGTACTTGCTTTTGAAGGATCTGGGGTTGCTTCTGATAAGCCTTGGATGAAGAGAGGGCGGCCTCTCCTTCGGCCATTTCTTCAAAGATCTGCCAGACGACATCTTCATCCTTATTGAAGTGTGAGCCCCCACATGCTGCGTCTACGAGCCTTTGACTTTCAATGTTCAGTCCCCCAAAGAAATGCTGAACCAAGCTGGTCTTCGGAATATCATGATGGGGACACTTCTCCTGCAGATCAGTGAATCTCTCCCATGCTTCATGTATCGACTCATGGGGTCCTTGGGAGAAATTACTGATACGGGCCCGCATCTGGTTGAGTCGACCCAGAGGGTAATACTTGTGCAATAAGGCGGACTTTAGCTCCTCCCAGGTCGTCACAACCTTCCCCATATGATTGACCCAATAAAGGGCCTTATCCTGTAGACTGAAGGGGAAAGCCGTCATCTTGACAATGTCTAGAGGGACATTGGGATAGTGAGTAGTACGGCAAATGCGGGAGAATTGCTGCAGGTGGATGTACGGCTCCTCGCTGGTGTTGCCATGGAATGCAGGGAGAAGGGCTATGAATTGGGGTTTCAGCTCGAAGTGAGCGTGTACCGGTGGAATGAGGATCCATTCGGTCATCTGGCTGTCTCCCGGATTGTATGTTTGTTTAAGGGTAGGTTTCGGTGGTGGTAATTCAAGATCATCATTGTGGTCATCACCACCTTCACCTTCTCCTCCCCTGCCTCCTCTGCCTCGGCCTCTGCCTCCATCATCATGGTTCATCATATCATTCAACATATCCTGAAAAGCCGTCTGCGTAAGGGCCTGCTCAGTCAGCTGCTGCTGTATTGCCTGGATGGATGCCAGCAACTGTGCATTGACTTGGTTCTGATCTGGCATCTGTTCCTCTGGTATGGGTGGCTGCTGACCCTTGCCCTTTCCTCCTGGCGCCATGTCAGGGTCTGAATCGGACGAAATGAACTCCGGAGTAGTCTCCAGTGCTCGCACTGCCTCCTATCTGCATAATGAGACGGTCCGAATCAGATCACTTGCCATAAATACTCAGCTGTCGTGATGAGGCTGGGGTTCAAGTCACCCCAGCGTGTTGTGAATGAAAAAAAAATGATGTAGACTGTAATCGACTCCCATTCACAACGGCGATAGTGGGACAAAAGTGATCCCAGTTTATTGGGTGGCCAAGAGAAAGGTAGAAAACGAGGAGTCTGGAGTCCGATCCGCAATGTCCGGGTCAGTTCTCGGGAATCGCCTCGAAATTATTGGCGAAGGTGAGTCCATGGAATCGATGTAGGTGTCGGCATGGTCCCGACGAAACCATCCATGGATCAACTTCGCGGAGCACAAGAGAATATCGGATTTTGGAAGAACGATACGATGGTCAACGAGGAACAAAAAGGAGTGTAAAACAGTAGAAAGGCTCGGTTGAGCGGGGTGGTCAAAGGAAGACATAACAGAATTGGCGCAAAGGCGCGGGACTTTGATCTTTGAACCTTAATCTAGATCCATACAAACACAAGACAAAATCGGGTTCACCAACTCACGCCATGTGAAGCCGTGAAAGCTCGGCTATTTATTATCTTTTCATTTTTAGAGTTGTGATTCTCAGGCATATCTTATAACAAGTCCTTAGTACGCTACCCTATAGGAGAGAGAGTACTGCCGGAAGAGTATCCCGTACTTGTCCTCCTCCTGTGTAACCTGTAGTCTGTACTTTTTGGAGTCCTTGTAACCCTTCCTGGATCCCTACTCAGCCAAAGAAAAGAGAGAGGAAGCCGATAGGCGAAACCAATACTTCGGTTCTCGCTCGCAACGGAATCACCCGTGAGCGTGCAAGAACCTACTCGGACGCAGGACGATGAGACAGACACCCCCGTGAAGGCGTGGCCTATGCTCAATACTTCGGACAGGGTCGATGCTCTCACAACAGAGAGTCACCATTGGTGACCAAGTCCTACTCGCCTACGTACGATAGAAGCGCCATTACTTCGGAAATCCAGGCGATACACAAGGCAGTTGCAGACTGGGTTTTGGGCTCTAATCCTTAGGGGTCGCACTCGCTCAAGGGAGTAGGGTTTTGGTCCCCCTCCAAAGTACCTGAAAACAATGAGGGCTTTATGAACCCGGTACAAGGATAGTCCATTACAGATTTTAATTAAGGTCAAAGTTTATTTAGCAGTCCCCTTGTTTTAATTTTTGGGTTTTCACTTTTTTTGGATCTGTTTTCATACCAGCGCCTAACGTTTTTGTAGGTTTTCATTTAAGTCCTAGGTGCTCAAAATCAGAGGGAGATAGCGGAAAAAGCCGTGCAAGTGGTTCCATGATGGAAATCTCACCATTGAACCGAATGATGCATGCTGAGTTAGAAGACTTACAGTGCATCCCAGCTCTCTCCATGTGGTATGCAAAACAGAATTTTTAAACCTATCTACATGGCGGTGTGCATTCGTCAAAATCGCCCTAAACATTAGCTGCTATTAACGTGAAGAACCATAAGCTGGTCATTTATCTTTAACCCTAGGGTCCGGTCTTGGCTCACCCCTCCTCTTCTCGACACACTCGAGTTCAGGAGTAGCGCTTGATGGGGCTCGCTCGCGGCACATGGGTTAAGAGATAAATGACTTAGCTGTTTAAGTTTTGACTAGATCCATACGAAGTAGACTATAGGAACATGCATTCTTATTAATGTTTGGACCTAGCTACCGAGTCAAGCAACCTATATCTAAGGGCTCCAAGCACACAAAACAAAGTAAAATAAAGGCGAAAAGCACAAAACAGCGGCAAACAAAGAAAAGAAGGCGGTAGAAATTGCGGAAAACAGCGATGAGGCCCCCAGGTGAACAGACACCCAGGCACTGGACCTCATTGTGAAGAGTAGAGTCCTGTTAATTATTACATGCCAAAATGGTCTCTCTCTCACCATGAATTACAAAAATAATTTTCCTAAGTATCTAGCCTATCTAATGCCCCTCTCTTTGCTTCTTTGGTGCACTCTCCAGAAGAGAAAACCATCCTCCTTCAAGCTCGGCTGCCTTGGCCTCCTAGGAAGCCATCCTCGCGTGGGAGTCCCTTGCATCAAAGTCACAAAAAGATTGCATTAGCGTACTTAGTCAATTAGATAGAGCAGAGAAAAATAATCACAATAAATAAAGAAATAAAGCATGGTGATTAATGACATTAAAACACTAGCTGCTCACACAAAGAATGAATCATGAATTTACATTTTTATACAAGAATGACAAAAAATCAATTTGGCTATGCTCATTGCTCCCCGGCAACGGCGCCATCTGATGAGCAGGCCGATCTCCCACACGGGCCACCATAAAAAAAAGAGAAGTGTTGTCGCCGAGGCGACCACTCATGGAAGACCGCTGCCAATCAGCAATTAACCCACAATCCAAAGAATACAACAATCAAGCTCAAAACAAATGTGAATTAATCTTTATTTTACTCTACCATAAAATGTATAGTGACAAGTATGTAGAGGTCGAACCACAGAGAGCAACACAAAATACCATAGCCTACGTGCCAATCTTAGTCATCCTTGTGTGGGTTTTTTTTTTTATATTTTTTTTATATTATTATTAAAATATAATACTTAAGTATCATGTATACATATAGATATATATTTTTATATAATACAAATTCCTTATATGTATATACATAGAGATTAAGCATAGAGCTTATAATACATGTAATATATGTATATATATATAGGTGCATCTAAATATAATATTATATATATGTATATATGTATATATATTTTTTTATATATCACATTAAGATTAAAAGAGAATACATATTACTAGATATATAATATATATATATATATATATATATTTGGATATATAGATATAGATATATATACATAAAAGGTGTGTTATAATATTCACAAAAATAATAGAAAATATTCAAGAATTCAGGACAAAGATCTTTTTGGGATTTTCATGGTTTTTTACTGTTTTTATAATTTTTGGGTATTTCTGCAAGTATTTTTGGCATTTTAAAAATAGCTAAATCAAAGCAAACAGGGGACTGGGTACTGGCCGTCACAAAAATAGAGATTAAAAATATCTAACAGCCTCAAAAATGTTCCCCTTTAATTTTTTACTAACAATAATAAAAGACAGCATAAGTAGGGCCTGCGTTCATATTTTTCTGATTTTTCTTTGATTTTTTATATTTTTTTGAAGTTTTTGGGCATTTTTGAATTTTTAAGGTTTTCTTTTTGAGTTTTTTAGGGATTTTTGGCCTGACACTAATATAGGACAAAATACACTGCATATAATTTTTTTGGAATTTTTCAAGGCATTTTCATATTTTTTTGGGGTTTTATGAGTTAGACAGGGACTGAAAGACAAGTTTTTGATTTTTAATAAATGCAAAAATGCAACAAAATGCAAAACTAAAAATATGGCGTTCAAGCATGACCCAACAGGGGCTTAAGTCTATTTTTGCAAGATTTTTCGATTAAATATGAAGCATGAAATAAATAGACAAAGCCTTCAAAAATTAAATGGCCTGGCAGGGGTATTTTTGCAAATAAAATAGTTGGCAGGGGCATACATGCAAAAATTACAATAAAAATACACTTTAACTTTTATTTTCAGGACCATTTCATAAATACAAGAACCCGGCAGGGTTTAGATGCAATTTTCACGCGCCTCACGTGGTTGCTGCACGTGAGGCGCGGAGGGACTAAAATGTAAATGTAGAAACATCAAGGGGGTCCACTGCAATTTTTACAACTTATTTACAACTGAAACTTTTATTTTTGGGAGCAAACCCTAAATACAAAAAGTAAGGGGCGAGATATGAAATTTACCCCTTAAATAAGGCCTTGCATCCTGCGGCGCTGGAAGCGCCACTTATACACGTGGCGATCATCGGACGGCGGACTTCGTTTCGGCGATGAAGGGCTGGGATTAGAACATCCCAGCTGATCTGACGGTGGGTGTGCTTCTTCATCGAACGGTTGGCGTGCAATCTGGGCCAGCCCTCTCGATCCAACGGTGCAGAAGGCACCTGGAAGAACTGGGAAGGAACTCGCCCTCGGCGAGCTTCGATCGGGTAGCTCGGGCTCCTCCGGGCACCTCCTGCGCATCTGAAGCGTCCTGATCGTAGCTGGGAGGCCTCCGCGTCGTCTGACGGTGATCTCATGGCTCCTGGGGGCCTGAGTCGGTGGAGCGAGGTCGGAGAAGAAGGTGGCCCCCAAGAACCTCTTCCTGGTCAAAGCAAGCCCAGAAGGGCTCGATTCCTCGTGGTACCTGCGCAGGAAGAACCGCGGGCGAGAGAGCTATCTCCTCGACCCGGGGGTTATGAAGCTGCGGTGCAAGATGGAGGCGGGCGGAAGGGCTCCGGCGAGCGGCGGAGTTGGAACCCTGATTCACCAAGACCGAGGGTCCTGGGTTGATCTGATGGGTGCGAAAGATGGAGAAGACGACGAGGAACGAGATGGGATGATCGAGGTGGTCGGATACAGTGAGGTTCACGATGAAGAAGTCGCCGGAGCGGAGCTCCGGCGAACTTCGATTTTTGATTTTTACGCTAATGTGATCAACTAACAACTAAACTAACTACTGAAATGAAATGCTAACATTAAAAACTACCTAAGAATGCATTAAAAGGACAGCTCTTATACCTGGGGGCCTCCAGGGAGCAGGGCGGACGCCGGAGCTCCGCCGCGTCAAAATTCTCCTCCCTCCGGCCGAGTCTCGATGCTGGGCTACTCCCCCTGTCACGAGGAACAATCCAGGCACAAGATCTAGGCGTTAGGTTGGAATGAAAGTGGCCAAATTCGAGGAAGGAAGCGGAGCTTTTTATTTATAAACATTGGCGAGTAGCCTTATTGACCGGCGATTATTTCATGATCTAGAGAGCATTTGGTTGATCTGTGATTTCGGCGGGCATCATGGAAGATTGGGGAACAAATCTTGTGAAGGAAGCGTTGTCGATTGATGGATGGTGTGCCCGGGAAAAAGGGAGGAAATCGGGGGAGTGGATTGTTCAGAGCTGCCAGGCGTGGGATGGGACAGTTGACCAGGGGGTCAACGTTGGCCGGCGTCTCATTGGGCCACGTAAGCCGCTACGAGACAAAATAGCAGGTCAGAAGGAAGATTGATTTATTTGACATCCGAAATGATTTTATTAATTTTTGCTTATAAAATAAAAAATGTGTATTATTTCATGTAGTATTTATTCCTGATTTTTATTGAATTTTTCGAGGTGTTTTGTTGTAGTTTTATTTTAGTAATGTGTATATGTATGTATTTACATGTATTTTTGGATATTTTATTTTTAATATATTTATTTTCTTTTGTTATTTTCTTGGCTTATTTTATAAATTTATAACTTATTTTTGTGAGTATAAAGGTATTTTTGTTTGATTTTTATAAGTTTATTTGTATTTTTAAATAAATAGGTCTATGTATTTCTAAGTATATATATAGGTACTTTACCTATATATTATACACATTGTATTTATTTAATTAATTTTATGTGTTTTTATTAAGGATTTGTATTTTTAATAAGACACATATAATATATACATTATTATAAAAATATAAAAGAATAAAGAATAAAAGAATGCTTTTCCTTTTATTTATGCACATACAGGTAGTATAGGTATTTTGTCTATATATTCATAGACTTATTTTATTTTTACAAATTCTTTTTTTGGTTTTATTCAAATTTCAATATGTACATGCATTATATACATTATTTACAAGATTATAAAAATGCAAATTTATAGAAATACTAAAGATTGAATAAAATGAATATTTTAATCAGGTCTATATACAAGGAGGGCCAAAAACCTAACTTTCACAGATGGACTCCAAAAATTATGAGATCAATTTTATAAAATAGTTTATGAGATGCTATATACAATTAAAGGTGAGTTTGGGTGATTTGGAGTTTTTATTTGCAAGATATGGGTCTGTGAAGTTGAGATTTTGGCTTTTTATTCTGTGTATAAAATGTACACTGAGTGTTATTTTTACACAAACTCAATTTTGTATTTTTATTTACATTATTATCTACAACTTTCATGAACAAAGTTTCTTTATTTGAGGAATAAATAGTTATGTACAAAATAGGTGTCAAAAATGCATAAATGGATGAGATATTTATTGTATAATTGGCCCTTATCTCCCCCTACTTTATTCCTTGTCGACCAATTCCATTCTGGACTTGCTCTCGGGGTTAGGGTCATAAAATATTTGCAATATTTTATTCCTTTTTCTTTTCTTCTCTTTATTCTATAATTTTGGCATTAAAAACCTTATTTAATGTATAATAAATACAAATGAATAATGAATGCTATTATGTCCAAATTAATGCTGTTTACATGCATTTGCCGGGGTTTTTGAGGCCAAAATGATAGAATAAAGGTGATGAAATGGAGATTCATCAACAACATAGAGCGGAAGGCAAGCTTTGAGACAAGACATGACGGACATGATTTGACTACTTTCACTGATAAGTCCATTCCTATTCACCATGATTCAGATGAGACCGATCAGGACAAATTTGATTTGATTGCTTTTATAAAGGAATTTGGGCCTTTTGATAAATATGATGATACTGTAGAGGCTCACCTGGCTGAAATTGATCCTAGTTTATCTGATAATGATTTCGAGCCATTTTACTTCGATGTTTGCGAGACTTCCCAGACAGGACATGACCACACTACTTCCAATAACCGGTTTAGGCCTACACAATTTGAAACCATTGAGGATACATTATTGGTCAATCCTACTCAGTTTATGTCTAATGATGATCCCAATATTCACCTACACCTTGTCATATCCATACCTCAGTGATCCCGCAAGAAGGTTCATTTTCGACCTTCTTGACCTTTGTACATCCACTCCTCTTGTATATCATTTTGTTTCGCTCTTTCTTCTTCTGTTTTATCATTCACCCCTTTTCCGTGTGTATATATGCTATACTTAGGATGTGCTTTATCCTAAGTATAGGGGGTGAAGGATTTGTGTTGTTCATATTTGTCTTGTTCATCACTCTTGTTGTTGCCTATACTTAAGGATACTCTATCCTAAGTATAGGGGGTGATGTTGTTCATATTGTGTCTTTCTATTTTTGAGTCTGTACATTCTCTTCATCGGTTTTCCTCATTTGTACACTCTATTATACTTAGGATTACTTGATCCTAAGTATAGGGGGACCACCAACTTCTCTTCTTTTTATCTTTTCTTTGAGTCTTTGTATCATAGGAGTCTTTTCTCCCTTCTATACTTAGCACGAGTTATGTCTTCTTTTGTCGCTCTCTGATCACTATGAATACATAGTTCGAGCTAAGTATAGGGGGTGTCGTATATATTGTATATATACTTTAGACATAACTCGTACTTTTAAATATGTTTATTTGGGGGGATATGTATATAATTTTGTGAAATCCATGTGTGTTAAAAAAACCAACAAAAAACACAAAAACAAAAACAAAACAAAATGAAAAAGAGAAAAAAAAGGAAGAAGAAAATAAAAAAAATCTTGTATATACTTGTATATATTTTACTAACCCTTTTTTCCTTTTTGAAAAAAAACTACAAAACCAAAAATCTATAAAAACTTGCATAATTAAAAAAAAGCCTTTCTTTCACATCTGCATTTTTCTTAAAAAAATCCATAAAAAGTTCAAAATTAGAAAATTGTTTTTTAAAAAAAATGTTCTTTTCACATGTGCATCATTTTCTAAAAAAAATGCTTTCTTTGCATTGTACATATTTTCTTGCATTTGCATGTGCATTTTTCAGGATAGTATTGACATTTAAATTATGTCTGAAATAAAATTGAAGAATGGAGCTTAGTTGGTCCTTAATCCACTTAATTCTAGAGGAACCTTATAAGAAATGGAGAAGACATTTCGGGTCCTAATGACTTAATTCTTTGAGTCCATAAGACTATGTTCACATGTCATCTTGATTAGTCTAAGGAGAACATTTAACAACACACGCATGATTCTATCGGACCGTGGCTTATCTTGGACAAGCACTCTACATGTAGCTCTTCATGGATGAGGTAGTGAGGAGGCAGAATCTTTTGGCTTGGGGTAGCATACGAGGATAGTACATCTAGCGGAACCTCTCATCTTCCTCTAGGGAAGGAAGTGCGTCTCAACCTGGTCTAGCGATGTTGAGGTCTAAAGACAGGATGTTGTGGGATTGCAATAATTCTTCAAAAGAGGGATAGTCTACTGGCTCAAGAGGAAAAACTCCTTATGTACATGTTGCACCTTGTATATGCTTTAAAAAAAGTATAGAAAAATACAGAATCTCCAAAAGTGGACAGGCATGATTGAAAAGTAAAATTCCTGCTGCAATGAATATACAAGGATAAAAAAATACAATAGGAGTCCTATGGAACTTAGAGATTGTTAGGTTTTAAATCCATCTCTTATTAAGGTTCCAACACACTAATAATCCAAAGGTCCGACAGAGCTCCAAACTACAATTTTTTGAAGATGACTTTAATTCTCAATGTTGTCCAACTTTATTTTTCCTCTCTTTTTCTTTTTCTCCACTTATTCTTTCAAATAAGTGTTTGCTAAGGGACTAGCAAAAGTAAAGCATAGGGAGATGATGTTTCATCATCTTTATTCATTTATTTTAGCTTAAATCCCTTATAAAACACTTGTATATAACACTAACTCCATATTCTTACTAACTTGCATATGTATGTAAAATAATGTATATTTGTATGTTATTTTAACCTAAAATAAATAAATAAAGAAAGAAAGAAAGAAAAAAATAAAATAAAATAAAAAAGGAAGACTGTATATATGTAATAAATACAGGCTGACCCGAACCCCGAGAGAAGGTCAAGACTTGACCTGTTCGACCAGGAATAAAGTAGAGGGAGATAGGGTCCTCAATTAGAAAATCCAAAAAATTTGTGTGTTGTATATATTTGTGTACTACACTACTTTATTTGTACATTAATTTTGCCTCAAATGAAATAATTTTCAAAACCAAAGTTGTAAATAAAAATGTGTTCTAATTAATAAAAATAATTGCACAATTAAATCATGTATAGAATAAAAGCAACCACAATTAAGCACTAATTGAAAGACCAGTTCCTCTCTCTATGAACTTAAAATTGAACCAATCTCACTTCCATTGGATTCTAAATTAAATTATCTTTAAAATATTGTAGTTTCATAATTTTTGGAGTTACGAGTAAAAAGTTAGTTTTCTGGGGTGGTTTGTGCAATTTTCCCATGTATTTTGTGCATATTATAATTGTATATATTTGTAAATATTTTTACTAATTATTTAAAATAAAAATAAAATAATAAAAAAGAAGAAGCTAATTTGCTCATTTACCCATGCGTATAATGTCATATATGTATATGTATATAGTTGCTATTCTTAATTAACCACCATAAAAAATAAAAAAGTAATATTTTTTATTCAAATAAATAAAGTGACAAAAATTCAAAAAATTTTGTTAATTTTGTAAAAATAGTTTTATCTCTCTTTATCTTTATCTCATTTCAATTTTCATCTCTCTTATCTCTTTATCCAAAAAGTCAAAAATTCAAATTTCATCTCCATATCTTTTCTATTTATATGGCTCCTTCTCCCTCATTCCAACCTGATCAATATTTGGTGAGAGGAGCCCAATCTCTGAAAGTCTTCTTATCAAGAAAGGTGCCTAATGGTGAATCTCGAATTCATCACTCTAAATCTCATTAATTAAGCTCAAATCCCTCAAAATCAACAGCATTTCTACATCTATTCTGCATAATTAGCATTCATGCATGTTTTCATAAGAATTGCATTTTAGCACTAATTTTTGCACAAAATAAGAAGCCAAAAATCTCACTCAAAATTGACCTGTAGATAGCCTAAATTCCCGGATTTTTAACTCATTCATGCTAACTTCGAATACCACAAAACCACTCCATTGTGTACATATCACTAACAAGAATAAATGAAAAATACAAAAAATAATTAACCCAAATAAGTGGATCAAAAACCCAAACCCTAGTTATAGGATTTCCGGACTAAAACCTCCATATCTTCCTCATCCAGTGTTTGTTTTGCTCCTACTCACTTTTGAACTAATGTAATTCAATTATATTCAAAACAATACCAAGTTCAAGTGATTCGGAGCTCATATGTGAAAGTTGGGTTTTGGGCCTCTTTTGAACATTTTGTATTTTAGCGGTTTTTAACATATTATTTTATGTACATAATTAACCTATTTAAGTTGATTTATTTTTCATTGATCTTCTTTAATAAAATTTTTATTAAAATGTGTAAAAATCCAAATCCAAATTGAGCTTGAAATCAAAGAAACAAAATGGGTCCGAGTCTTCACTAACCAACTGTACAAAATTGGTATTGTTCATGTTTTATTTTATTTCTTTTAATAAATAAAAATCCAAAAAAATAGATTAATTGTAAATATTTATCTTTGATTTATCATATTTTTTCCATGTTTTTATCTGGTTCAAAAATGACAAAAAATCTATAAAATCAAAAAAATCAAGGTATTCTATGTATATGGGATACCCCAAAAATTCACGTTGTGCATTTGATCGGTTTTGGTTTTGATGTCTTCAAAAAGTTGTAGATCTCATCGAGATGAACAATTTTCATGAAGAAACATTTTCAATCCAAGGTCATTTGCTATTTATTATTCATTTTACAAAATCTTTATTTTTTGAATTTTGTGGTGCTGACACGTGGCAGCTCTAGGAGCTGCCACGTGTCAGCCATTTTCCGATTATTTTTAAATTGTTGTTTTTATAAAAATAAATAAATAAATCCTTCACGTGCGAAGCACGTGCCTCCCAGGTACGTGCAACACACGTGCCCCGCGCTCTCTCCCCAGACCGCCACGTGGCACGTTCGCGGCTGTCCGATCTCGGCCGATCGTTCGGCCGCTGGTCATCTTCCTCATCAGGCCTCTCTTCCCTCTTTTGGAACCTCTACCGCCGCCCCAATTTCGCCGCCATTCTCGCAACCGGCCACCGCCCTGTGAAATCTACGCCAATCTATAAGATCCACCTTCCATCTTCGCACCAGATCCAATCGCCGCCAATCGAGTTAATCACCGATCGACCTCCAGATATACTTACATAGCCGACCAACCCATCTTCTATTTAAGAAGCTCTGCCCCTCAACTTCGCCCATCCGTCGACTGCTCTAGGCGAAGCCCGGTGGTGACAGCCCGACCTTCGCCGTCGACGAGATCCAAGGTTCATGTACACCCTCGTCGCAGTGCTTCAGGCGTACAGCTCCAGCCTTAGTTGTCGTCGAGCCAACACCACAGCCTCCATCTACGACTTCACCGCCCGCCATCAACAACAACTTCACCTCTGCAATGTCATCTTCATCTCTGATCACTGGGAGCACAATCTCCGGCTGAAGCCTCGACGACCGCCGCATCAACGCTGGCCACATCCACCAGTCGCGGGCCATCATCCGCCTCGCGTCGCCGGGGAACAGAAGCTAAGAGGTTCTGCCCGCTCCGCCACGCCGACACAGCTCCGCCACAACAGCTCCACCTGGGCACCTCCGTTACTCCACAATCGCCCTCGGTCGGGCACAGAGCCCGAGGCTCCCCATGCACGTGCGGGGTACGTGCGGCGGGGGAGAACATCAACCACCCATGCTGCACGTGACCGCATGGAACATTTGTGAAGACCCCCCTCGGGTTAATCCATATTGCAGATTAGTCCAAATCCAGAAGGTCACGAGTTCAGGACGTGACCTATGGCAAAATTGCAGAACCCCCCCCCCACCATTCTGGTATTTACATTTCAGTCCTCTTTTACAGTTTCATGTTTATTTAAAATTGCATAAATAACCCTGTATATCTTTATCATTTTAGACCTCTACGTTGCATAGTTTATTTATCCAAATATAACAAGATGTTTGTCATTTAATTCTCTACAATTTGACATATTGTGGACATTTTTGTTATCGATGGTTAATTAATAATTAATTATTTTGTGGAAAATTGCATAATTTGCCCATTTATTGCTCTGAAATTTATTTTTGACCGTTGCTCTAAAAATTCTCGAAAAATCAAATATTATAGAATTAATTGCGTTGACATTGTGCCTAATGAGAATCGCATTTGCATGCATAATTTGTCCTGTAAAATTCATTTTGCATATTTCAGTGTTTGCTTTTTAATGGGTATTGAATCTTGTATTTTCAAGGTTTACAATTTTTCTAAGGTCTATTACCTAGTGATAGATCTTAGATAATTTTATTCCTCGAAAATAATTAGGTTTAATATTTATTATAATTAAATATTGAATTTCATTTTCTTTGCATTTGAAAATTCAAAAAAAAAATCATCTTGAATCCAAAAATTCCAAAAAAAATATAGTGCATTCATTTCATCATATTTTACATAGTGGCCAAGTTTTGTATTTTTTGGACATTGTTTGATCGACTTTTATGTTTTAGTCCCAAAATAGGTCGAATTTACATTTTGCATCCTTTATTGCATTAAAAAAATTACAAAAAAAGACCGCCTCAAAACCACGCACGAACTTTTATAGACATAATTCGAGGTTGTTCCTTTGTCTCCTTGTGTTCGACCTTGGAACTTGTCCAAGTAAAATAAACATAAAACCACGTAATTGAAAATTGATTAAATTATTGCGTGGTTATTTTCTTAACCGATTTTGATTGCCGCCTACTACCAAACGACAAATCATTATTTTTTTGCGCATGATAAACAAACTTCTTAACACGCGCGATTTCACACTCGTCATCTAACCTCTGAGCCGTCCGATGACAGCGCGCCGACCTTCGTCAAGTTGTTCAAGGTCTTTTTCGTTCCTAAGGTGAGATCCATCGTCATTTTTCTTATTTATCATCTAAATTAATCGTAATTTCATTTTGTCACATTTTTATTTCGTCGCATGTTTTTCTCGATTTAAAAAAAATCCATCTCGATTTGATCCGCCTCTGATTCCGAGTTCCAATCTCATTTTCATGACCCTATCATGTTCTTTTCAATCTTCCACGATCTTTCACCTCAACCGCGTACAGTGGCCAGAGATCGGATTCGATTCTTACATTTGTCGTTGGATCCCCATTCGCATATTCCATTTAATGTTGGGATCGAGCCATCATGCCCGTGTCCTAATTTGTCTATAAATAAAAAATAAAAAATATACAAAAAAAATTGCTTTCTTTTTCTTTAACATTTGTTTTGCATGATCATATAAAAAACCAAAAAATATATAAAAATACAAAAAATATTTTCTCTTTTGTTTTTGCTTTTCAAAAAAAATATAAAATTAAATTTAAAAAAGAAGAGAAGAGCATGTCGTCACCCCTCTCCTAGATGCATGCCCTCCCATTGAAGCAGTCATGTCGGCCACCGTCTCCTCCGCCTGAGGAGGATCCTCCTTGGCCATCGATCCTCTTCGTTGCCAGCCACTTGCGACATCACAACTAGGAGTCGTCGTTCACTTATTCAATTAACCAAAAAATCAATTAAAAGAAAGAGCAGGAATCTCAAAGGCACACTATCCTAGGTTTTTGTGGAATTTTTCTCTTTTCATTTTTTTAATTTTTTATTTCTATTTTTTTATTTTCTGATTTATAAATTTTTATTGATTTTAATTTTCAGATTTTTTTTATTTTCAAAAATAAGGAGCAATAAGCACAAGATAAGAAATACACACACCAACTCTTTAGTATTATTTTTTATTATATCAAAAAATGCTCAAAAAATCCAGAGAAAATACTTTTGGGTTTTAAAGATTTTGAAAAATTTTTGAAATTTTTTGTAGAATTTTCAGATGTTTTTGTATTTTTAAAAATCAAGCAGTGACAAAGATTAGAAACATTGCACATCCGGGAGTAATTTGCAACTTAAAAATATTTTAAGTGCCAAAACTCCTGGAAATTATTTTTATGATAAAATAGGGAGAAATATCTACAAATAGAGTCTGGAATAAGGATTTTTGGTTTTTTGTAGATTTTTTATGATTTTTATAAGATTTTTAGTATTTTTCAATTTTTTGGATTTTATAAATAGTTAATGCATAAAATTTGGATAAAATTTAAAAGACAATGAAATAAAACTACTCTATTTTTTGGAATTTTTGGAGCAATATTCAAATTTTTACGAATTTTAGAATTTCAGAAAGAGAAAAATGACATGTTTTTTATTTTAATAATAAAAAATGATATTAAAATGCAATGAAAAATTTATGCTAGGAAGAATAGCACATCAGGAACGTAGCATGATTTTTCAAGAATAAATTGAGCATTCCAATAAGAGAGCATGCGAGATAAATAGTATGGAAACAGGGACTAGTTCGCAATTCTTCAAAAGTTTTACAACAAAATATAATAAAAATAAATTACGGGATAAGTTTAGCAAATTACCCTAAATGTGCATGTGCACGTGATAGGTTGAAGATGGGTCTTTGGCGCAAATTGTGAAACTTCTGGGGTTGATATGTAACTTTCCCAAATATTTTTTTAGTCCCTAAGGCTCATGTTCGTTCCTTCCTTCGTTTCCAAGCAACAACAAGAGGAGGAGCATGTGTCGTCGCCTCTCTTTCTCTCCCCAGGCAAGCGGTGGCGGTAGTGATGCGGCGATGGTCGCGCAGCTTGCTGATCTCCAGGTGGAGATCGGTCAGGATCATGGGCACGCAGATGGGGCGTCGCCGCCCCTCTCTTCTCTTCCAAGGGCAACGGCGTCGACAGACTTCAGTGATATGCAACGGTGCTTGGAGAAGCGGCGCAGAGGATGCGGCCGGCAGTGAATGGACGGAGGTGCGACTTCGCGCGGAGGTGGTCGCGGGGGCAATGTGTACTACGGAGGTGGTTGGCGATGAAGAGTGTCGATGGCGGCGTGCGTGAGTGCGTGGGGAGGCGCACAAGGCAACCGGCGAGTGGAGGTGGTCTAGATGGAGGGAGGACGAGTAGGAAGATAAGTAGCAAAAATAAAAAAAATGTTTTTTTCGTCTGGGGATAGCAATGACATCTATCATTAATTTCCGATCTCGAAGAATTTTTCGACAACACACAACTCCCCCTTACTTTGGATATGCATCTTCCTCCTCCATTACAATGCCAGATGCCATGCATGTAGCCCTCCCACACCTTTGATTATTTCCACCATGCATCCATTTCATTCTCAGTCGTTACCTCATCACCCACAACCATCCTCCCCATAGCAGTTTCCACCACCCCTGACCCACCAAGAAAAACCAACTCACGCCGCCACTTACAACATCCACCTTTAAAGAGGTTGAGCGCCACTATCTTCTTATCTCTTGCCTATGGTAGATGCGAGAGCTACTTGAGGTGATGATGGTCATCAATATCGAGATACAGGGGGATCCATTTCATTTTTTGAAAATGCTCTATCTCCTATGAAGCTTCGAGGTCCACACACAAACCTCTCAAGGCCAAAACATCGGCTGAGCTCTGACGAGCATAGCTGCACACACCATATGCTAGAGGTAACAGAGGTAACATATTTCTCTCTCTAATCTCTTTCTCTCCCCTTCTTTTCTTCTTTTTCTTCTTCTTGAGTCATATTTCTTTACTATCATTTACTTTCCAATTGATTTTCACATAGATCAAATCCAACACATCTTGACTGATTCGCCCTCACCCATCTACCTCTTCACTTCTCTTTAACTTTCCAGAATCCTCACACCTTCGGCCAAGCATGCGTCCAGAGCTTTCGATCCTCTTCCTTCATTGCAACCCAGGAACACCTAACCCCTTCTCCTTGGCTTTCAGCAAGGACCGATCACAAGCTCGAGTCCCCTTTCTTTACAGGAACGAGTACCAGACCTCTGTCATGATCGACATGCTCCTCCGCATCTGACTACCCTCCTTTGGTGGAGGTGAAGAAGCTACCACCGTGAACCAAATAGGGGAGAATCCCTACACATATCATCCCCATCACTACAGGTGTCATTAGATAGAGAAACCCCATCTTTGATCCAATGGCAGAAGCTCCAGCCACCATCCATTGTACAATCATATCTGTCGAGTCACCACCATCGTCAGATCCAAAGGCATCCAGACATTTTGCTTTAAGTTGCTCAAACCTGTAGAAGAAGTCCACGAAGGTGCTTGACTCCAGACCTCTTCCCAAAGCTAGTCATGTGTGATGTAGCACATGATTAGACTATTTGCGAGCATACCCCTAGAGCTTCAAGTAATTGTAAAAGATCCCCTACCTAGGTCAAATTTCAATGACATGCTCCCGAGTCTCTGACCTTACAGTTAAGCTCTGATCAGTACCTATTTGAGATAAAAACTTTGTATTTTTTATTGCAGCTAAGTCCCAAGCTTGAACCTTTGAATAACATGCTCATTTTATGTTCAAAAATTGCGATCTTCATGTCTTTTTAAAGCCATTTCAATGCTCTATCTTGTGAAACATTTATAAAATGATTTGTATATTAATAAAATAGAGTATCTATTTATATATTCTCGGATCATTTTATAACTTGTATTGCATATTTTTCTGAGAAAATTGTATAAGATTATTGCTCAGCAGGGGATATTAGAGGAGATTTTGAGCACCTTTTTCTGAAGTTTTTTATTGCTTTTTGTGCTCAGAAAATGTTGAGATGTCCATTATTATGGGGATTTGATATAATTTTTATTGGATTTTTAATTAATAAATCATAATATAGGAGATTCTGGATTTGATTGCAAATTATTTTGTGAGATTTTTTATTTGTATGCATGGCTTAAACTAGAAATAACTTCATTCCCATCTTATTATTTGTCTTTTCCTTCCTTCATATACAAAGTTCTCAAAATTAAAAAACATAATAATTATATTGCTTTACAACATTGCATATTTTCATCTACGTCATTTTACCTACATAAAAAGTTAATAAAAATACATTTTTTTTCATTGTTAATGCATGCAATAGTATCTAATGTTCATCCCTTCATTAGAAATCAAATAAAGTTTTGAAAATCCCAAAAGCAAAAGATTACATTTGCATCCATCCTTTCTACATTATTTTTGACACAAAATTTTGATTGCAAAATTTATTAGATATCTAGATTAATTAAACTATGCAACTTAAGAATCGTTGTTCTTTAAGTTCGATCTTGTTATACTTACCAAGTAAAAATTGATCACAATTTCATTATTGAAATATGTTTTTTTATAATTCATTTCTATCTTCTATACTACAACAAGACTCTCTTAAAAGCATCTCATCAAATGGGTGTGTTGTCAGGGATCGAATCTCGAACACCAACGTGACAGATGAGAGTACTCACCATTGTACTACAATGACATCTTTAGGATCATTCTTCTTGTGGTACATTCTTTGGGACCATTCTTCTCTCAATACTTACGTTATATTGAAATTCCCTAATAGTAATGGATTCAAACACATTCTTCTCATGGTAGAGTATTTATCTGGTTGGGTATAAGTTATCCCTACTTGAGCCGCAGACAACAAGACCGTCTGGAAGTTCATAAAGGACAACCTATTTTCAAGGTTCGAGATTTCGAAGGTGTTGATTTCTGATGGGGTAGACACTTTTCAGCGGAGAGGCAAAGTAGTTTACTAAGGACTACGACATTGAGTACTATGTTGCTAACCCTTATCACCCACAGTCCAATGGTTTAGCTGAGGTGTCAAACTGGGAGGTTAAATAGAGAGCTGGGTCTTAATGAGCTTATTGAAATCAAAAACTGTGCATATAACAACAACACTATGTATAAGGACAATGTGAAGAGCTGTCATGACGGAAACATCATAACCAAGATCTTTGTTCATGTCAGAAAGTTTGGTTGTTTAATGTAAGTTTGAAAATATTCCAAGGAAAATTGGAATCCAAGTGGACAGGTCCCTTCATTGTCCGTGAAGTGTGCAATAATGGCATTGTTAAAATATTTGAGACGATTAACAGTGCACGATTTTTCCTGATGAATGGACATCTATTAAAACACTTCAAAAAATGAAATAAGCAGTTGGTCTAATGAGAAGATTTTATTCACACAAGCTTCTGATTTAGATGATAACTCAGCTCACCTTGTGTGAATCCTTGATTCAGATGGGCATCCTTCCTGGCAGCTAAAAGATTCATCTTCTCATATGTTCTTCCAAGTCCATATATACTCGATCTTACAAATGTAATTACTCCCCCACACTTAGGTGGATTCAAGCCTAAGTAAAAGAGGACCAACTTCATTGTGTATATCTCACTTCTATTCTTTTCTCGTACCTTTCCCTCGACTCAACCACCTCAAGCCCTCAAAAGCTTGAGTATAGGGGGCAAATCGCGTATTCTTTTTATTTACATATGCTTTGTAAGAAATATGTCTCCATTCCATCTTTTGCCATGAGGACATAGCACAAGCTAAGTATAGGGGGTGTATATACACCATATACTTTACCCATAGCTCGCACAGTAACGGTTTGTAAATCAAAAACTTAGAATGGGGGAGTATTGTTGTGTAATATGTATACTACACAAAAGTTTTTGTATATACATGTATAATATACATGTTTTGAACATTTTTGTAAAAATTTAAGAATATAACAAAATTTTTTGAAAAGTTATCATATTTTTCTTGAAAAAAAGAGAAGAAGAAGAACTAACAAGATGTATTTATCCCGGACATCTTCACACACACAAGACTTGTATAGTCCTGACTACTTGGTTTAGAGTAACACTAGAGTCTAAGTCTCACCACTCTTGTTCATTAGGGTTTTAAAACTTAATTATTCATGATCCCTAGTTAGAATATGTGTGTGTCATATTGCATGTAGAATATCAAGATTTAAAGGAATTTGACTTACACATCACTTGCACGATGACATACTCTTTGTGATGAGTCAATGTTTCTTTTGAGGAACTAGGATGAGAGTGTTTGAGTTAGGGCTTGATTCTTCAAGGGACATGATTAGGGATCACTTTATGAAACATGAGTGTCATCACATAAGCTAGTATGGAGACAAGGTCCATGTAACCTAGGTGCTAGTGTGTGTTAAATCTATAAAATTATGTATCATTATGCGCCAACTTAGTAAAAGTAGTAGAAACAACCATACCTCTCATTATCATTTCAAAAATTAAAGAACGGAAAGAGCTCAAGGTTTCAAAGAAATTTCCATAAAAAGAGCCAAATAAATGGCGAGTGCTCCCAACCTTTTCAAGTGTTCACTTGGGCCAAATCTCGTGGGCCATGAGTCATGCGAACACGAAAAGAGGACCTTGTATCATAAATGTTATAAATATGGGTGTAGAAGTTACATTAGATACTCAAAAAAGGCATACCTCGGCGCATTCCAAAAAAAATAATTGTAGACGACTCAAACTCCTTTACGGACATGATGATCCACAACTAAAAATACATACATGTGTGTAATAAGGCACCCAAGAGGAACTTGTTCCAATAAGAGAAGAAAAGAAATAACACAATCCCACTTTCTCCATACATAGCCTTTCCACTTCTACACTTTCAAGTCTGACAACTAAAGAGATGGTGGATTTCAGTGAGACTGTTATTGAATTAGAGGGTCTTTAGGAGAGTCTCTTAAGACTATGGCCTTCGGAGAAGCAAATAATATACATAGGAGAATGAAATCAACACATAAAGGCATACTCGTTACCTATATATGTATATCTGATGAGGTTTGATAACTAAAGAAGTTGAGTTCCTTTTGAATGAGATTTGGTTAGATTGTAAGTTAAGGAGTTACCTAAAACTTGCGGCCTAGTTTTCAAGTCTTGTATTCTCACGTTCACAGTCAGGGATTCAAGATAAGCAAAGATCTAAGTATAGGGTTGATGAATCCTCGATTCATCTACTCTATACAAAGATTCAGCAAATTTTCCTTAATAATTCACTAATTAAACCTTCTAATTCTAATTAATTAACTTCACTAATAGTGTTAGATATTTGGGTTAATTCTGGTAAATAAATAAATCCTTATTGTCACAACACTTGCACTTATTATGCCATGTACAAAAACTAATTATTTTGGCTAATTTCTTTTTTGTTTATCTTCTTTGAGTTATTTATTAACTTAGCATAAAGAAATAAAATCCAAAAAATATCAATAACTAAACAAAAGGGTGTATTGTGATGCTATATAGTATATATTTTTATATTTCCTGATTTTGATTTCTCATTTTGAAATTATTTAAAATAAAAAAAGATTAGTGTTTGCTTTTATTTCTAGAATTTATTCAGTTTTATGTTGCATTAATTTGCATCAAAAATTAAAATAAAAAGTACAAAACATTGAAAGGAGGTATTTTATTCTATAAAATATCTTCCCAAAATTTATATCTTGTACATGAGTTGTCTTTTGATTTAGGATTCTTCATGAAAAATGTAGATCTCATTAAGTTGAACATATTTCATGACGATCAATTTTCCATTTGAGTCCACCCTCTATTTATTTTTTATTCTCTTTCATTTCTTAGTCTGGCCGAAGTTCGATGCCACTTGGCTAGATCTTATTTTCCCACTGCATTTCCTAGTCAAAGATACTTTAGCGCATGCACCTTCATCTCTCTCTCTCCTCTCCAACCAATCGTGTGCCTCCCATCGTTGATCCTGGGTCAACACCTCTCATTTCCAGTTGTTACATGCAGAGAGCGTGGTCCTACTGACCTCAGATCTGCATCTTCCTCTTCTATTATGATTCTAGACACCCTGCATGTAACCCTCCCTCACCTCCGATCGTTTCCACGATGCATCCCACTCATTCTCAGATGTTACCTTGTCACCCATGACCATCCTCCCCATAGAGGTTACCACCACTTCCAACCCACCTATAAAACTCAACTCATGCCACCACTTCCAATATACATTGTTAGAGAGGTTAAGCGCCGCTATCTTTGTATCTCTTGCATGCGATAGATGCGGGAGGTGCTTGAGGTGATGATGGTCATCAACGACGATATCCAAGGGGATTCATTCTCTCTATTGTAGAAGTTTTAGCTCCCATAGAGCTTTGAGGTCCATCTGCAAACCTCTCGAGGCCAAGACATCGACTGAGCTATGATGAGCATAGCTCCACGCACCATATCCTATAGATAATAGCTCTCTCTACCGAAGTCGCTTGCTCTTTTGCTTCCCCTCTTTTCCTATTTTTCTTATTCTTAGATCATATTTCTTTGTTATCATTTCCTTCCCTGTATATTTTCGCCCAAATCAAATCCATACGAACCCATCTTGACTGATTCACCCTTAACCATCTACCTCTTCACTGCTCTCACTTTCTAGAATCTTCACACCTCCAATCAAGCACACGGTCAGAGCTTTGGCTCCTCTTCCTTCAGCATGACACAGGAGCACCTCACCCTATCTCCTTGGATTCATGTAATCATAGAGAACAAGCTTGAATACCTTTTCTTTGTAGGAGTGAGCTCTAGACCTCTGCCATGATCGACATGCTCCTTCACATCCAACTACCCTCCTTAGTTGGAGATGAAGTAGTTGCCATGGCGAACCAACTAGGGGAGAAGCACCACACAGATCCACCCCCCCCCCCTAAATACATATGTTGTTAGATCAAGAAACCCCAACTTTGATCCAACGACACAAGATCTAGTCACCGTCCACCAAACGATCAGATCTGTAGAGTCGTTATCATCTTTAGATCCAAAGGCATCAGAGCCTTCTGCTTCGGGTGGATTGAACCAGCAGGAGAATCCCACATAGGGGCTTGACTCAGGCCTCTTAATAAGCCTCAACTAGTCATGGGTAACATAGTACATAGATGGACTATTTGCGAACACACCCCCGAAGCTTCCAGGAACTGTAGAAGAGCCCCCATCTAGGTCGAGTTTCATTGATGCACTGCCAAGTCTCCGACCTTAAAGATAAGCCCTTATCAGTACCTATTTGAGATAAAAACTTTGTATTTCTATTGTAGTTAGGTTCCTAGCTTGAACCTTGAATAACTTACCCATTTGATGTCCAAAAATTACGATCTTGGTGTCTTTTAAAGACATTTCAATGCTCTATCTTGTGAGACACTTTGAGCATGGGTTGTAGATGACTTGAGTTATGTATTTATTTATGTATTGTGGGCTCATTCTATGACTTGGATTGCATATTTTTCTTTTTTTATAATTTTACAAGGGATATTTGAGGAGATTTTGAGCACCTTATTTTGAAGTGTTATATCGATTTTTGTGCTTAGAAAAAGTTGAGATGTCTATT
Organism: Ottelia alismoides; assembly: GCA_037367405.1. Lineage (NCBI taxonomy): Eukaryota > Viridiplantae > Streptophyta > Magnoliopsida > Alismatales > Hydrocharitaceae > Ottelia > Ottelia alismoides. The sequence continues at coordinate 153,431 of JAZKJV010011859.1, forward strand.
ATTACAAGATCTTATATAAAGTTGTAATTGGATTTTAAATTAACAAAATTACAACACATAAGATTATGGATTTCCTTCAAATTATTTTTAGGCCATTTTTATCTCTATGCATGGATCAAACTAAAAATAACTTTATTCATACCCTACCTTCTTATTTGTCTTTTCTTTCCTTGATATAAAAAATCCTCAAAACAAAAAATATCTAATAATTGTATTTCTTTGCATCATTGCATATTTTCATCTACATCATTTTACCTACAAACATATATAAAAAATGACATTTTTTGCATTGTGGAATCATATAATACCATCTCATGTTCATCCATTCATTAAAAAAACAAATAAAACTTTGAAAAATCCCAAAGGCACAAAAATACATCTGCGTCATTTAGATCCCACAGGCATTATTTTCTGACGCGAAATTATGATTTAAAATTGATTAAATATGTAGACTAATTAAAACAACGGAATTAAAAAATCAATGTTCCTTGAGTTCGATCATGGAATACTTACTAAGTAAAATTTGACCAGACTTTAATTATTGAAATTTGTGCTTTTTGATAGTCCATTTTCTATTGCATATACTAAAATTCCACTCTCCTAAGAGAGGCAGAAAGCGTCTCATCACCTATCAATAGATAAATGACCAAGCCTTTAATGTCAAATCATGGTTAAATGATTTCCAACCTCCCTATATTTTTTAGGGTTTTTATTAGTGGTAGTAACATTCATGATAAATTCATCAATGCATGATTCAAAGAGTTCACCAACAACTAGAAAGCCATTTATAATATGTTTACCATAACAACATATGATAAGTTTTTTACAGAATAGGAATGAATATCCATTTATAAAACAGATAACAAGTTCCTTATAACATCAAGAACATAGAGACATTCTCTAAGTAATAAGACTCTCCTACTAGATAATGATAGTCTACATGTCATGATGCGACTGCTGCAACAGTTGCATCAGATCCCATCTGGATGACTATCTCCCCGTCATCAAGATTTATTATTTCTTGAAATAGATGCAACGTATTGCGAACATGAACAAAAGTACTAGAATCTATGACCCAACTAGCTTCTCATCTTATGAGAAAATAAGTTTCAGTGATGAAAGCATATTTTATACTTGCTGGGGCATTATCTTTTTCAACTATTTTTAGGTAATCTGGATAATTACGCTTCCAGTGCCTTGGTTTATTGTAGTGATGATAGACATCAACTTTCGTTGATGCCATGCATATGAAACCATGAGAGGATGAGCAAACAGCTTGACTCTTCTTCTTCTTCGGGTCATACATTTACTAGACCTTTGCTTCCGATCGAACTTTCCCTTGACATCCGCAACTATTGCACATCCAGTAGGATTCTTCTTCATGACATCTTCAGTAGACTTTAATGAATATATGAGCTCAAGAATTTGTTACACTCAGCTTATTCTTGTGGTTGATACCATAAAATTATTGAAAGATTTGGGCAAAGGCATCAGAATGAAGTCGGACTACATGTCTACATCCATCTGTGCCCCAAGGGTATTCAGTTCAGAGAGGATACCAAATATTTTGATTACATGCTCTAAATTGGGGTTCCTTCATGCATTTTGTAGAAAATTAATTCTTTCAAGAGTTGTAGTACTATGTGCATTTCATATTGTTGAACACCTTTGTAAGATTCAGCATTATACCTTGAGCACCTTGTATGTCCCCATGTTTCTTCTGAAACACATTGGACATAATAACTATATGCAGTTCATATCTAGTATACAACAATGAGCCAATAAACGATCTTCATCATATTTTTCATTAAATTTTAGTTCTTCCAATGATACATGGTTTGTATGCTTGTTCTTGATGAGCACATAGCCGATGTGCTTCTAGAGAGAGCAAGTTCTACATTTCAGATCCAGTCTGAATAGTTTGATCCAGTCAATTGGTTGACTTCCAGAAGCTAGCTGAGTGGGTTCATGGATTTCATATCTGGGATTAAGAAATGCACTTATTATAACATATAAATAGTTATATATTCAAATTTTAATTATTTGATTAAGGAATTTGATATCAAAGTTGTCTTGTTCTTTAATACTTTGAAAGTTCATTCCCATAGTAACTTTCAAAACAAGAGATATACTTGCCACTATATCTCTGGCAAGACCTGGGCTCTCCCTTCCACCTTTGTTACACCCCAATAATATGAGAAAATATAACTCAAGTGAAGGAAGAATGAACTCATTCTACCTTATAGTCCAAATTGCATTTCCCAATTAGTTCTTTAACACCCGAGCCCACTGCCCCTAGGGTGATGTTGATTCATTAATAATTCAATCAATGATGAATATGGGATTCATCATCTTAATACATTAATCTTTGATAAAATACTTGAACAATCATGAAATAAATGTATCTATAATTCATAAATTAACAAAATCACTCTTGTAAATAAAACACTTTAATTATTGTATATCACGAAATAAATGTACCTATAATACACTATAACTTTGACTAAGTTTCACTCATTATTTTATGAAAATAATTAACTCTCCTTAAGTTATTTATTTTCTTTGAGTAAAGTTTTAATAAAATGTGCAGAAATCCAAATCTAAAGTGAATCAAAAATCAAAGAAAATAATTGATTTTGAGTTTGTACTAAGAGTCTGTAAATAAGTCTCTTTGATTTTATTCCTTTTTCTTAATTTATAAAAATCCAAAAAAATAATGTGTACATATTTTTATTTTTTTATCTGATTTTATTTCATTTTTATCTTATTTTAAAAATAAAAAATTGTAAAACACAAAAATGTGGTTTTTATATACATAGAACATCACCGAAAATACAATTTGTATAGATGATTGATTTTGGTTTTAGTCCCTTCACAAAAGTTGTAGATCTCGTCGAGAGGAACAACTTTCATGAAGGATGCTTTTTGATTTGACAGCATTTAGAGTTTTTTTATTGATTTTATTTTGTGTTTCTGAACATGACACGTATCAGCTCCTGGAGCCACATGTCGTCGCGCCCTCCCTCATTTACATTTTATTTTTCTAGTCATTGGATGAAGCATTCTCCATCCAATAGCTAGGGTTTTACCTCTCTTCACTTCTGCATGCCCCATGTCTCCACTACGGTCATTCGATCTCGACCAATCGAACGGCCATCCTACGTCGTCAAGCCCCGAGTATCCCGGTGCCAGCGCCAAGCCCCGATCTCCACCATCTCCTCCTTCCATCACACCGTGAATTGTCGCACTACCCTTGATTTTTGCTAACCCTTATAGCATCATTAAATCCAATGCCTCCGCCCCCATTCATGAGCATCTGCCACTATGTAAAGAAGAGAGAGCTTCACCCCCCCTACATCCGGTAACAGCAGCTATGTGGGGCTTGAGCGACGTCCATCCTCTCTTCAAGTTGAGATCTGGAGGCTCGTTATGTTACCATTGCAACATTGCCTAGAGATGTTGCAAATCTTGGGCTGCGCCAAAACCTTGAGCAAAGACACCGAGCACTGACAAGGTTGACCTTCCCAAACATGCTTCTCATGCTCCAGGCAACACCACCTTTCTCTCTTTCTTTCCCTATACTCTTGTCCAAATCCTCTACTATCCATCTTTCTTATCCTTCTTGATTTCTCCCAAATACACAATTCGAGTCGAATCGATTCCCCCTCCCCTTCTTCGTCTTCGTTAGGCCCTCTTTGCTCCGACCATCTCTACCGTTGGAAGTGTCAAGCTCGTTGGCCCGCCCTCTTCTCCTCATCACGGACCTCCATCTCCACAATCCCCTTGTATTTGCGTTAACACTGCAGGTGTCCACCGTTGCTTTGAGAACCTATCCATATTTAGCAAGGCACGGCCGCTTCATTCGTCATCACCTTCATCTTTAGCAAAGTCATCTGTGTCTCCACTGTGTTCCGCCCCTAGGTTCGGACGTGTGTCGATCAACTAAGGGGCCCTACAGGCAGTCACCTCTCTCAATATTCGACAATGTCGGCCAAGCCTCCACTACTTTCTTCTATCGACACCCTCATGCTACAGGCATCATAATGGAGCCTTGATCTGGAGATCATCATGCCTGGAGGACGAATGATCAAGAGAGGGAGTTGACAAGCAGTGACCCTTAGATCCACAACTCCCCCCCCCCCTCTCTTGATCCCAACCATTAATCCACGCCCGCATCTCATCCGCTGGATAGAGCTCCCATCTGACGGTCCAAGGTGCTCAGCATCACCCAACCGTGCCTCGATTCGAGCTACTTGCTTTAGGCCCCTCGAAGCAATCGCTGCACACCACCTAGAGGCCAAACTGAGCCTCACACCCAAGCCTAGCCTCACACGTGCTCGTGTGTTGTTGGGTGAAACTTTTGCACCTAAGCCCCTACCACTTTGAGGGATTCACACTCAAGTCCCCACCGCTAACATCTCAGGTGCCCATGCACGTGTCGTCGGGGTTTTGCAAAAATAGCCCTCCGAATATAGGTATTTGCATTCCAGTCCGTACATTTGTTTTACATTTTATTTCTGTAATTACATTTAGACCCCTCGCATTTGAGTCTATGTTTACACCCTTATTTTACATCTATTTTTAATTTGAAAAATTGCAGATTGTGGAGCATTTAATTCTCTATATTGTGAGAATTTTTGTAATTTGTTGAATAATGGTTAATTTATGATAATGTTTTTGGTGCAAACTGCCATATTTTACCCAGGTCCTAATCTGAAATTCGGATAAATTAACCATAGCTTTAAAAATTGCGAGAAAAAGCATAATGTGTACATTAAATTGTTCATTAATGTATGCCCAAAATTACATCAGTTGAATGTATGTTGTTCTCTGAATTATTTATTATGTGATTGGATTAATTAATTTTTAGTGGACTATAAACCTAACATTTTTAGGGTATAAAATTTTTCCTGGATAGGTCACCCTTGAATGTATCTAGGATAAATTTGATTCTTAAAAAAATCATCCTCTATTTAAAAATAATAATTTATTAAAAATCACACTATTTGCATTCATTAATTCATTAGAATTTAATTTTGCTTCCAAAATCTCCAAAAAAAATGCAATAGCTTAATTTCATCATTTCTAAAATTCTACCAAAGTTTAATAATTCTTTAGCTTGCTTTGCAATGAAAACAACATTGTATCAAAATTCTTTGCATTCATTTACCTTGAATCCAAAAATACCAAAAACATTTGTTGCAAACTGAACACTGAGTTTAATTAGTTGAAATCCTAGGTTGTCCCTTTGCCTTCTTGAGTCGACCATGGGACTTGTCCACGTTAAATAAATATAAAACCACATTCCGCTTAACTGTGTGATTCATCAATTTATGTGGTTATTTTTTATTGATCTGTAATTGTCGGATTGCAATGAAATGCTACATCTCATTCGTGACAATTAAGAATGGATTTTTAGGGTTCATCAACCAATCATAAATGGGAATAATACTTACTATGCACAATTCAATACCGTCTCAATTTTATAAGGAATGATACTGGGACCACTACACATAAGGCATGTCTCTTTCGAAAAGCAAAGAGCCCGCTCCATGTACGCTTGTACATCAGACCTATGATTTTGCATAGGCATCTCTGTTGTACAATCCATGGTGAGAGAACATTTCACCTTGATAGGAGACCATGGATGTCATCTTATCATCCTCCATATCCCTTTCAAATTTTGATTAATCATTTTGAATAAAATTCTTATGATTAACCATTCTAAGGAATTTCAGTCCTATTAATAATAAACTATTTTAATTGAGTTAAATTAATTTAATCATATTAAATTGTTATCAATCCAATGCAACCAACAAACAATTCATTTTCTTGATATTACTATAGTATACACCCTTGTTTAATATATTTTATTATTCTAATTAGTTAAAGTACACAGATACTTCTTATGTTACCCTTCCTTGAAATAGATCCAGCCAAGTTGTACAGCCTTGTTTAACAAGGAATGCTTCCACACAAATGCGGTGCGTGGTGCCAATTAGTTAATACATTAGCATATCTAGGCCTAGACACCATCATCATTCTAATTTTTGACAAAACAATCAGTGCAAATTTCATTAAGTGGTTTGACGATCTATCGACCATGTGTAATATTATATAATAATCATTCGAAATATTAGGTATATTAAAATATTTTTAAGTCTTAAATTTCTATTCATATCAAGCAAACAAGTTGGTTTTGTATGTAAAAGTTGATTGTAGTTTGAAACCAGGGTTTATCATAAAGCAACCATTCAATTATTGTTAGTGGTTATCAACTATTTCTATAACTATACGAATCATAATTTAATAAGAGTAAATTAATCATTTCCATGATTAATATTGAATGACGAACACTTTCAGAAATGTCATTGAGATGATCCCTTCATCTTCTGACCCATCTCCACTAAATATCACATACCTAGGGAAAACATAGTCGGAATCATGTGAACTAAATTCGAGCAATTTATTGGTTTAATTTTTAACAAATTCAATGTATTTTAAACATGTTTAGTGATAGGAAAACTTTAATAAAAATCATTTTGTTACAAATCCAGGTTTTCATGCAAAAACAACAATATTATGGAAATTTTTCGATTTAAAATGGTGCACGTTCATTGCCAACCTTTGACGAATCTTTTAGAGACATGTTCAAACATTGTAAATTTATTTAAGTATACCAGAATTGTGTTAAAATATGGCATAAACAATATCTTTCTCATATGAGCAAAATTCTATTCAAAAAATGCATCTATGCAAAAAAACAAGTTCATGTGCATCTGATATCCAAAATATTGTTCCCATGTGTTTTGAATTACATCCAAGACCTTCGGCTCTAATATCACTTGATGGTGAGGGTTTGTGCCTCATACATCATGGAAGCATGAAGATCGCATCATATGCAACCTAGGTTGATTAGTCATACTAGTCATAGGGGTCGGGGAAATTAAAAAAATTGACGAAACCACATGACAAGGAATGATTCCCATGGCGTTTCATCAAAGATCACACACAATAATTAGGGTTACATCCTGAAGCGTAATCATGATCCATGACTCCCTAAGTCTGATCCAATGAAGTGAGCACTTGTGGGTGCATGGATGAAACACATGCTTCCCACAATCCAAGTCGACAATCCGAGTGGCAAACCTCCTGATTTCATCTCACAGAAATCTGATGTCTCCTCCACGAGCATGAGGCATTGAAGAAGATGGAGATACATGAGCAGTCGGTCTGGCATCACAATGGCAATGCGATGACGGAGGAGCTCTCAACAAGCCCTAGGGTGGAATGCCACCAAGGGTTGAGAGAGAGAAAGAGATGGTGTGTAGAGAGAGAAAGAGAGTTGCAACTTTTTCTTCAACTTAATTATCTAGAGAAAAGGGCTAGGGTAAGATATTCTTTTATACAAAATTGTATGATTAGGATGCACTCCTAATTGAATCAATGGCCAAGATTTTATTAAAAAATTCACAATAATAATAATAAATTTTAAAAGAAAAATAAGTTGAATACATTTTTCAACAAATTTTATTCAATTAAAGTCAATTGCATTCTCATGAATAAAGATACAGAAGAGAGACACATTCTAAGAATGAGGAAAGGAGATAGCCTCCTTCCTCATTGAGGGTGGATGGTCGCCCTTGATTGAAGATCCAGTTTCCTTCTAAGGTAATCTCAACATGAAATATTTACTCATAATTGAATCAATGGTCAAGATTTTGTTGCAAAAATTCACAATAATAATAATTAATTTTAAAAGAAAAATAAGTTGAATACATTCTTCAACAAATTTTATTCAATGAAAGTCAATTGCATTCTCATGAATAAAGACACGGAAGAGAGCCACCTTTAAGAATGAGGAAAGGAGATAGTCTCCTTCCTCAATAAGGAGGGTGGATGGCCGCCCTTGATTGGAGATCCAATTTCCTTCTAAGGTAATCTCAACATGAAATATTTACTCATAGAATTATTTATCAACAAAATATCACCTAGTAATTTGCAAATTATTTGTAATAATTGCAAACAAATCATTGACTAATTATAAATCATATTCATCTGTCCAATATTAAATGTAAATCCAATTCACATTTAGTTGTATAATGTGAATCCAATTCACATTAACTTAGAAATTGTGAACTTCATTCACAATCAAATCTATCTCTCTATAATATTATAGATCACATCCATAATATCTGTGATTATAATGGATAGTGTTATCCACATTAATCATATCCATAATAATTAAATACAAATTAATTATCTCAAATGCCACTCTAAAATGTCTAAATAATGTGAATCATATCCATATTAATAATAATTATTATTTATAAATCATATTTAATCATCAAATTTCCAATGCTCAGATAATGTCACTAATGAAATTAATCTTGAACTCTTTCAAGAACAATGTGCCTTCTTCATGAATACTTGAAGATAAGAACACGGTGATTGTACATTCCATGTATAGTGACTTGCCGAATCTAATCTCATATCCAGGTCTAGAATACCTCTCATAGATGTGTGGTCGAGTCAAATAGTTTATCTAATCTTCTCGTTGCATCTGATTCATATTCAGATCATGTTCAACATTTGGACTAAGATTATATAACTAATCTACTAAGTGGGCTCACTAAAATCCAAACTTATTTCACCTCTCCCTCAGAATGGAAGCATCATGGTTATACAATCGAGTAAGATCACATCATCCTCGAGTATTCCTAATACATGTATGTCCTATGTACTGGAAGACCTAGAATAAACCAGATGTTCTGATCATGTTTGAATTGTTCCTTCAAGGGTTTATCATTAAGTTTTTCATTCGACCAATGGGATTTTATATCAATCATATGCTTTCTAAAAGAATATATTATACTTACAAAACATGTCATGTTTCTAAATCAAGATGACCACGTATGGAATTTGGTTGGTTCCATTTTTTCATGAGTGAGCTCGTGTCTTCCGATTCAGTAGTCAACCTAGATCCATATGAGAGATTGTATTTTCATGTGTCCTTATATGCACACTGGATCATTGGTGTATAGACGTTGATTAGTTCATCAACCTAATGGTATGCCTAACATATATACTCATACACATAGTAACACATCTGTCTCCGGTTAGAGGATATGTACATGTATCGTGTCATCATATGATATAGGTCTTGATTATTTCGATTCTGTTAAGTAAATTCTTTGACTTAACTTATCTGGTATTTTTGAATCTCTATTTCTATGCAAAAGACATGCATCAAGAGGTCGGTCAGATATCAACCTTTGGAGTAAGGATTATCATCTCCTTCTCAGGCTGGAGATCCTTTCTCAACAATCATTCGATGGTGCTAGTGAGTCCTCAATCTAACTCTTAAGATATCATCTCAGCACCAGCATCTATGATCCCACCATTGGTTCAACAACTGTATGATTATCAAGATGGTCATGGTAAATAACTCTAATTGTAATAAGAGACCTTATAAGTGCATATATTCATTAATCTCGGATAGGGAGTGAAAATCAATAACCTTTATTGAGTTACAAAAAAGGATTGCAGTAAAATTTGTTGTAGAAATGGTTCGCCTTAGGCTATTGTATCCAACTATCTCCTAGGGAGTAACCCTTTCTCTCTCTCTCACTCCATATATAAGGGGAGGGAGACTTCAAATGAGGTGTATCTAGGGGTGTAAACGAGCCGAACCTTAGCGAACCAACCCAGGCTCGGTTCGGCTCATTTAGCATACTTTCAGGCTCAGGCTCGGTTCGACTCGATAAAATGAAAACTATAATCAGGTTCGGCTCGGCTCGGTAAGGTTTCTAAAGGTTCGGTTCGTCTCATTAAAGGTTCGTTTAAGAATAAATGTTGTACATGTGTTTCTGTTCAAATGGAAAAATCGCAATTGCAAGGAAGGATTTTGCGGGGTTTCGGGAATAGGGAATATGGACTTAGGGAGTGGATGACTGGATGGGTTTGAAAAAATAAGTGAATGTCCTTATGTAATTATAGAATGTATTTTTTCCTTGTATATTTACAATATGAATGTATATATACTTTTATGTATGTATGTGTATATATAATCGAACTTTTAACGAACTGAACATGAGCGAACCTATCTTTTTGAGGTTCGGTTCATTTAGTTAATCGAGCCCAAACTCGTGTTCAGGTTTGGTTCGTTTATTTTCGACTCGAATCTCAATCGAACTTTTAGCGAGCCGAATCTGAACGAATGTCGAACTTGAGAAATTTCTGACAGCCCTAGGTGTGTCTTTATTTTTTATATATAGGAGAAAGTTGAAATGTGGTGGCACCTTTCCTACACTATGGTGCGACAACCAATGTCAGTCGTTTGATATTGATAAACAACACTCGATAAAAACACTTATCCGCACCAAAATTACTATTCTAATCGGATCTGATATACCATTTTTAGACAAAAATATTTCTTTTCCCTTTCAGTCTCGATTATAAAGCTAAATATTGATTAGGAATATTTGATTACTAAATATAGCATATCATTCAAGTTGGGTTCTCTCTTAATAGAGATCCATATCTATGTTCTTCATGATTTTTAAGTTATTCTCCATCAGCTTCATTAAAAGACATAGATGGTACACTCAAGATCTCATCGTGGTCTTGATATGATAGAGGTGCATTTTTTTTCTCTCACTTTTTACGAAAATCTTCATTCCATTTCGTTCATACCATGTTAGTTGATCGATGAATTTTCTTGATGGATTCAGCCATGATTTCATGATTATGGGAAGATATGATATCAATTTCTATTATTTTTTTAAATATCAGGTCATGGTTTATCTTTGTGGAAGTTCTTTTAATCTACTTCATGTTCTTTGTTTTGTGTTTTTGTTATGTAACTTGTAATTGTTTTTGTAAAATGTGTATCAAAATGCCTAATACGAAACCTTAATTTTTGGAAACTAGTTTATGCACATGATTGTTTCATTAGCAAGAAAATTGTAGTTACATTTTAATCTTCTAGTTTAAATAATTGGTATTATACGTTATATTTTAATTCACTGAATTTACAATTATCTATTTATTACTTTTATGTTATTCATTTTTAATAATAAGTGGCAAATTACTAATTGACTTCTTATTTTTGCATATCAACCTTTTTTGGGATGAGTGCATGGATTTTATCAAAAACACACAAACTTTACGCAAAAGATAACGAAGTTTGATGGATGCACGATATTGGAAAATTTTTATTGGAAACCTAAAAAATAATTTATATATTACTAATAAGTCTTTTTTTTTTACAAAAATCATAAGTTGATCACAAAAGAGACCATAAAATTTACAAAAAATATTGCAGCTTGCTCCTACAGAATGTTGGCTGAAATGAAATTAGATATTACATTTCTTTTTATAGAACTCATCTGCAGTTCCAATTAGTTAACCAGTTAGCATATCCTAACAAAGAGTGCTTTCACTACAATTAGTTAACCAGTTAGCATATACTAGCATGGACACCATCACTGTTCCAATTCGAGATAACAAAATGGTAGAAGTTGTTTTAAGAGGTTTTATCGATCCTTTCACTGTATGTGATACTATATAATAATCACTAAGAAAATTTAGGCATCTTAAAATAATTTTAGTTTCGTGAATTTCTAGTCATACCAAGCAAACAAGTTGGTTTTACATGTAAAAATTGAACTACAACTATTGTAGTTTGAAACTAGGATTTGCCATGAAGCAATCATTCAATGAAGGTTTATGATTATCAAATATTTCTCTAAATATATGAAATATCATCTGAGGGTAAATTCAAGATTAATAATGAATGATAAATACATAAAATTAATGTCACAAGATGATCCAGTTTTCGTCTGACATGCAGTGAAAGCAATGGAAGAAAACGGTATGAGAGCCAATATCTTTAGAAGATATTGATTTATATCATGATTAGGTGGAAGAAACTGATACTGATACAATCTCTGTGGAATAACTTGCATGCTTGAAATTGATGATCCTAATTATTTCATATCAACATTGCTTGTAAGTTAACGAGAGAAAAATATAGAAATTGAACATCAAATTATTGTTTATCATTCCGTAATTTTTATGCATTTAAAATCTAGTTATTCGTATATTTTCTTATAGATATCTGTCTTTTAGACCACAAGACGTGAGAAGACATGGAAAGTTCCAGTGCAAAAGAATTTCGGAATGATTTATGGCACCACTAATTTTACCAGACCACAACTTTGTAAATCATATTTACTTGTTTTGTGAGGTTTTATCATTGTATTTGAATGAATGGTCTTTATTTTTAAGTATTATGATAAATCTTATTATATGAAAGCATATATGAATATATGTTATCTCTTACTATCAAAATATTAAACCCGGTTTTAGCCGATTCGTTTAACAGCCCAACCTCATCAATGCCTATTGGATGTTAAACATATTACGTAGGTTTTTATGTGACAATGTAACCTCTTGCCGGAGGAAATGTTGGTTATAGAATATATATTATCGTCGGCCCATTTTGAGTAACGAAGGAAGGGCATGATGCCAATTTCTTTAGACGTGGAAGTATTTGGACCAAAGCTTTTACCTTGTGGATCCCATAACATTAAGGCAGCAATAATATTTGGAGGAAAAATGCTCCAACACCTAAATTTCAGCTTATCCATCCATTACTTTACTCTATATTATAAGCAGGGGGTCTTGACCCCTGCCTATTAATTTGTACCTTGAAAATTCCCATTATGTCCTTTTCAATTCCATCTGTCGCCCGCCCTGTGCTTCCGAAATCCCAACGACCGTGTCGCCATTCCGCCAGAGTCCATCATCGTCACCTAAAGGCACTCTCCTCAAACAACATCTTTCTCTCTCATGCGTTTTAATCCTCTTCCTCACCGTCAAGCACTTTGACTGGACCTCATCGCTCCATCTGCAGTTCCTCGACAATATCACCTAATTCGGCACTTACAACGCCATTGCGAGCATTGCCGACGTCATGTACTATAACATCACCAGCTTCCTCCAGAAGTATGGATTCACCCCGCAGATCAAATCAACTTTGCTGACTTGCTTACGGATCACATGTTCAATTTCTCCAGCAGCATGAGAAAGCCATGGCTTGGATTTTCAGGGTTGTGCTATTATGTTTCTTATTTGTTATTGCATCTAATTGTTAATGGTTGTTAGATCCAAACTCCCTACTTCTGTCTGTCGATAAATTGCCCAGGATTCTTACTTCAACTCCAAGTCTTCATCCTTCTCCGGACCCGATGCCACCTCCTCCAACGATTGTCGCTTGCATCACTGGCTCGGGCACTACCAGCGAGATCCAGATTCGCACGACAAATCATGTTGCCTCCTTCGACAATGGTCACTCGCATCATCAGTTTCAGCACCACCGACGAAACCATGATTAGCACATCAAATAATTAGATATTTCAAATCCCACTTCCTTTTTCTGTGGACAACATGTCAACATGATTGTTTAGCTGATGCTGAGTTTTGAAAGCTTTAACATAAGCTTGACAGACGACGACAATTTCAGCAGTGCAATTATCATGAGCTAATAAGAAATAGAGGAGGTCAGCAATTTGCTTTAAACTCCCCTTAGATATGAGCTTTCCAACTATTTAGGATTCGATCGGCAAGTTGGTGACGATTTATCAACAAATGTTGCAAAAAGAATAAGATCTTTTGGTACCCTTAGAATACTACAGATACCTAATATAATTAATTGAAATTTATGGGAAGTGTATGAATCAGGTCAAGGTTGATTATATTTTTCTATATTTGATTGGTAGGCAGAAAAGGACTTTTAATATTATAATTGAATTGTTCAGCTATGCATCAGTAAGAGAGTATAGTGTTGATGAGAATTTTTAAACTTCGCTCAAAGATAAATTCCTTACTGATCAAAATGTCCAATCTATGGTTCCCACATTGAACATTGGACTGATAGGTATGAAATTTGTGTGGAGTCATGTCAACATCGATTATATTTTCAGATCGTCGGTTGCTAGGCAGAAAAGTACCTTCAATTTTATAATCTAATTGTTCAACTATGCAAGAGTAAAAGAATATATAGACTAAGTTTAGAGGAAGATTTAAACTTCGTTTGAAGATAAATTCCTTACTTATCAATGTCTAATCCTTTGTTCTCCCATGGAACATTTGAGATGATGTTTTGTAGCCACTTCATAATTTAGAATATTGGATCCGGGTATAGACCGCGAGATCAGCATATTAATAGAAAGGCTATGATGAACTGGTACATTCTTTGTTCGTTCCACCAGCTTATTCATGTACTTCATGAAAATATAAACACAATCGTACAAATCCAAGCTTGGTGTGTTACTAGAGAAGTTGAACATGTAATCCACATGCTAGTGAGCAAAAGGAGGATTTCATCCGTGGGCACTTTGACAATGATCTCGGGTATGATGCAATCAAATCTCGCGAGGGCATTGCAAATGCCGACATGGGTGACGACATCGAGGTGTTGGAGCATTGTACCACTTCTCTATCTATTAGTGTTGCACTTCTCTATCTATTAGATCAAATCTCTTGTTGCAAATCACCTGCAAATTAACTAAAAATCTCAACATCTCATTAATCTCTTACTGTGATTAAGAGATTGATGAATCAAACATAAAGAATGGTGTTTCTCTCATCAATGAATCAATAGATCGAAAAGTCAAATAATTTACAAATCTAAGAATCTAAATACGACCATCTTATTCAAACCAGATACAAATTCTTAAAGTCCCGACATTTTTTGAAGCAGCTCTCACACGTACCTCATGTCCATTCCAAATTCATCACAATAAGCAAATAGGAACCGATTAATCACACGGAAACAAACAACCGGGCGAGATCCAGAAAAGGGTAAGCAATAAACAAATTGAGGGAAACAACATATAAGAAAGATTAGGTTAGAAATCACCGAAGCATCCATGAAATGGGCTGTCCTTAGAGAGGATTTCACCCCCAAAATATCGGTGCGAAGGGTATTGGCGATCCGCTCGCAGGATACGACGTTCACGATCTTCGTCCGCGCACACCGATGAGACCGTCCTCGAAAGCACCTCCGAGAACTTACAGCCAAGAAGAAACAGCGTCGCAGGCGAGAGAGAGAGAGAGAGAGAGAGAGAGAGAGAACAAGAGGGACGACGAGTTTTTTCTTGTGAGTGAAGAAAGACGGTGTCGGGTGAGGGATATAAAAAGAGGGGCTCACGTGCCCTAGCGCGCAGTGACCCTTGGTTTCCGAAAACGCCCCTCAACGGGCGTGTCCCTTCGGATTCCAAAACCTGTGGCTAAATCGAGTCGTTTGGATCGAGTCAGATTCCCAATGTGATCGAAATCAAATTAATCTGTCTGATTAATTTAATCGATCAGCCAAATAAAACTCGCAGCAAAAGTATCGAGATCCGAATTGACTCTCCCGAGCCCGAGCCGGTGCCGGAGCCGGAGACGGAGCGGAGCGCGCACGCGCGTGTGGTCCTCCATTCCTCCTCTCTACTATTGCTATAAGAGCTTGGGGTGGGAACTCATATATAAGTCCACCAAAAGTTTAGATCTCCAAGGTATGGTACTAAACTTCAACCCAAACTCATCCATGTTTCAAATTTGGGAATTCCCAATTTTCCCTCCAAACCATTTGGTTTCCCAATTGAAACCAAATTAACTCCAATTGTAATTACATAGATTTTCAATTAAAATCTAAATACAATTTTTAATACAACAATCCCCCACGAATTCACCAATTTGAAAAAGAGATTCAAAAAGAATTAAGAGACTTCTTTCGGCTGCCCACACTTTGCTTTCAGTAAAGGTACCTTCCGGTTTGAACCTCTACCTGAGTTTACTACTTTCACTTTAACAAGAACGAAGTGAACTACGTCTTGAACTTCAGACCTTAGTGTTAAAGTATACGGTAGAAACAACAAAGCGTTGTTCTTGGTGCAATCTTCAGGGTTGGTTCTCTTAAAGGTCATGCATCCTTATCTTGTTTCATTAGTGTGTTCAGGAAAGACCCTCTTCCTTTAACTGGGGCCCATAGTAACACTCATATAAGTGGCATTCTCCAAGGATGCACTGCTAACATCCTGCCCAAAGGCTTGAACCCATTCAGAGCCTACGCTCTTCCTAAACTTGCAGCTTAAACGGCACCCAGGCTTCCAGGGATAAGACACTCATGCTTACGCATTAAGATTAGAGTGCCAACCAGTTCTCCAAACAGCTTGTTATTACCACATTGAACCTACTTTGTGGGATCTCCACTCAGATAGGTTGGGTTGCTACTGTAGAGGAACTCCCAATGGGTCTCAGTCTCATCCCAAGCCTAGACTCTAGGACTAAAGATCTATCAAGTCCCTTAATCAATGGATCTGTCGTGTTGTCTTTGGATCCAACAAAATCCACAGCCAACACTCTTCGAGACACCAAATCTCTTAACATCTTAAGTCTGATTTGTATGTGTCTCCTTGTTTTCTGATTGAACTTTGAACTCTTGATCTTGACAATTGTGGTCATATTATCACAATGTACCGAGATCGCAGGAACAGGCTGACCTACCATGGGAATTTCAGATAGAAGTTCCCTTAGCCATTCAGCCTCAATTCCAGTGGTGTCCAAAGCACAAAGCTCGGCCTCAAAAGTAGATCGAGCTAGAACGGTCTGCTTCACAGACCTACAGGAGACTGCACCGCCTCCAAGGGTAAATACATGTCCTGTAACACCATTACTCCCAGACTCCTCTATTTTTCCTATCCAGCTTGCATCATTGTATCCTTCTAGTACATAAGGTTGTCTACCATAATGCAAACTAAGGGAAATAGTTCCCTTCAAGTACTTCAGTACTCGATCTAGAGCCTCCCAGTGAGTACGGTCAGGACAGCTAGTGAATCTACTCAGCTTTGCAACCGAGAATGAAATATCAGGTCTCGTGCAATTTGCAAGATACATTAAACTTCCTATCACTTGTGATTTCCTTAGCTGAGCTACAGGTACTCCACTTTTATTCTTAAATAACGTTTTGGATGAATCAAAATGAGTGCTTACAGCTTTGCAATCGTGATATCCAAATTTCTCAATTACCTTCTCAACATAGTGAGATTGAGAAACTACAATCCCATCAACTGGCCTTGTCAGTTTGAGACCCAAGATCACATCAGCAACATCCATTTCCTTCATCTCAAACTTGCTACTTAAGAATGCCTTAGTCTCATTAATAATCCTTATGTGTGATCCAAACAATAATATGTCATCAATATATATGCACAAGACAATACACTCATCACCTTTCACCTTGGAATAGACACACTTATCATATTCATGAACCTTAAAGCCACATGACAAAATAGTCTTGTCAAATTTTTCATACCACTGCTTTGGTGCTTGTTTCAATCCGTAAAGGGATTTGGCAAGCTTGCAAACCTTTCCCTCATTCCCATGAGTCACAAGCCCATCAGGTTGATCCATATAGATCTCTTCCTCGCCATGCAAGAAGGCGGTCTTCACATCCATCTGGTGAATGGAGAGATCATATACAGATGCCAATGTTATGAGCATCCGGATTGTGGTCATCCTAGTCACAAGGGAATAGGTATCAAAATAATCGATACCTTCCTTTTGCCTAAAGCCCTTAGCAACTAATCTGGCTTTATACTTGTCAATTGATCCATCAGGTTTAAGCTTTCTCTTAAACATCTATTTGCACCCAATGGTAGAGCACCCTTTGGGTAAATCGACCAACTCCCAAGTTCCATTAGCCATAATGGAATCTATCTCAGATTTAATGGCTTCCTTCCATTGTTTCTCTTCAGATGAAGCCATGGCTTCTTTGTAAATTAGTGGATCACCCTCGATATGGTAGACAACGAAGTCGCTACCCAGATCCTTGGCTATCCGATGTCTTTTACTCCTCCTTGGCTCAATCTCTTCAGAAAGATCATTGGGTTTAGGTTGAGTCTCAACCCCCACATTCGTTATCCTTTCCACTTGATCTGGAATAGATCCTGATGTAGAGGCGCCCTCAATGGTCAGATTCTGAGGAATCCCAGTCTTCAACGGGAAGACATCTTCAAAGAAGGTAGCATCACGGAGTTCAACAATGGTGTTGACTTCTATGCCCGATATCTCGGACCGAACTACTAAGAACCTATATGCATAGCTATTTTCCAAATAACCTAAGAAGACCGCATCAACAGTTTTAGGACCAAATTTCTTTCTCTTGTGTTCTAGGACTAAAACGTTAGCGAGACAGTCCCACACTTTAAGATATTTTAAACTTGGTTTCCTATTTCTCCAAAGTTCAAAAGAATACTTTTCCATATGTCTTGAAGGAACCCTATTCAGAATCTGGCAAGCCGTATTCAAGGCTTCTCTCCACATATAGATTGGAAGTCCAGAACTTTGTAAGAGAGCATTGATCATGTTAGTTAAGGTTCTATTTTTCTGTTCTGCTATCACATTTGATTGCGGTGAATATGGGGTTGTAACTTCATGAACTATGCCAAACGATTTGCATTATTCATCAAATAAGTTAGAGGTATATTCACCTCCTCTATCTGACCTAAGGCGTTTAAGCACTTTTCCTGTTTGTGTCCCAGTCTCATTCTTAAATATAAGAAATTTCTCTAAGGCTTCATCATTGGTTTTTATTAGATATACATAGCAGTATCTACTGCCATCATCTATAAAGGTGATAAAGTATTCTTATTGTCTCGGGTCAACACACCATTAAACTCACAGATATCTGTGTGCACTAGATCCAAGATCTCACTATCTCTACAGACAGACTGAAAATACTTCCTAGGTGTCTTCGCTTGTACACAGATTTCACATTTTTGAGTTTTATCAATAGTGTGTTTATGGATCAACTCTAAATTCATCGTTCTTTTAATTGAATATAAGTTTACATGTTCCAATCTACCATGCCACAGATCACAAGATTCTAGATTATTAACAACATGAGACACAGAACTAGAACATTCAGAACTCAAAACATTCATTTAATTAATGTTTACTGAATCACATCTAATTCTAAATAACAAATCAAAGTCTGACAAATAGCCTTTTCCATAAAAAATGTCATGTCTCAGAATGACAACTTTATTACATTTAAAGTTTAATTCAAAACCATTTCTAACTAAGATAGAGCCATATAAAACATTCTTCTTGATGTCAGGAACATGCAGCACCCTGTGCAATGTCCAGATGCGTTCAGAGGAGAACCTCAGGTTGACTTGTTCCGACCCTAGCACCTTGGCTGAAGAATCGTTCTCCATCTTCACAGTCCCACCACTACAGGTCTGATAAGAAGAAAACAAAGTTCTGTCAGAACAAATATTTACATTGACTTCCGTATCCACGAGCCACTCATTTGGATCATGGATATAGTATAGTTCAGGTTTTATAGAGACATACCCCTCGCTAGCCCCGAGTCCCGTAGTGATCATTTTCACTTATGTACTCCCGTCTGCAGCCTTAGGTTGAGCCTTCAAGGACGGACAATCCTTCTTCCAATATTGGTCAACCTGATTACAGTACTAGCAGGGTTTATTCTTTGCCTTTTTCTGGATCTTGCCCTTTGGTTTCATTTTATTGTTATTAGGACCCTTTCCCTTCTTTGCCCTTCGAGGTCATGAAATTGACCTTAACCTGAATATCGACAGGAAGCACAGGTTTTTGTTTCATGTGTTCCTCCTCTATGGCAATTGTCACCATCAAGTCATCAATAGAAATTTTCCCCTTCCTGTGTTTGAGGGTCATACCTAAGTCTTCCCATGACTTGGGGAATTTTTCTATGATGCACATGACCTGAAACTTCTCTAGAAGTTTCATTTCGGCATCCTCTAAATCATGGAGCAGGAGTAAAAACTCGTGTGCCTATTCAGAAACTGACTTCCCTTCGATCATGGAAAACTTCAAAAACTTGGCCACGGAGTATTTCTCAATACCGAGGTCTTCGGTATTATACTTCCGATCCAAGTCTTCCCATAGCCCCTTTGCAGTCTGTGTGGACGAACAGTATACGTCAAACAACGTGTTGGACAGAGCCAACAAGATGCAACCATGACATATACGGTCGCGTTCCTTCCACGCAGATTGCGCCTTCTGGCTATCAGGTGAGGGGTTTTCCATTTCCACCGTAGGACATTCGGTTTCAAGCATCGAGATTAATCCTATGGTGGTTAACCAAATCTTCATGCGTTGTTGCCAACGCTTAAAGTTCTGTCCACCGAACTTTTCAAGCATACCCGTCATATCTACCCTCGATTTAAACATTGTTTCCAACATGATTTTATAATTGGTTCCGGAAATCCTCTCTAAGATTGTTGTAAATAGGATCAACCATGTATATATTAAACAGTAATAATACGGATTCCAATGGATTGACAGAACAATATTACATATTATCAAGATTAATAACATGCAATTCCAATCCATTATCCGATTACAATAAGCAAACAGGAACCGATTAATCACACGGAAACAAACAACCGGGCGAGATCCAGAAAAGGGTAAGTAATAAACAAATTGTGGCAAACAATATATAAGAAAGATTAGGTTAGAAATCACCGAAGCGTCCATGAAATGGATTGTCCTTATAGAGGATTTCGCCCCCACAATACCGGTGCGAAGGGTACTGGCGCGGGATACGACGGTTCACGGTCTTTGTCCGCGCACACCGACGAGGCCGTCCTCGAAAGCACCTCCGAGAACTTGCAGCCGAGAAGAAACAGGATCGCAGGCGTGAGAGAGAGAGAGAATAAGAGGGACGGCGAGTTTTTTCTTGCGAGTGAAGAAAGACGAATTGACTCTCCCGAGCCCGAGCCGGTGCCGGAGACGGAGCGGAGCGTGCGCGCGTGCGTGTGATCCTCCATTCCTCCTCTCTACTATTGCTACAAAAGCTTGGGGTGGGAACTCATATATAAGTCCACCAAAAATTCAGATCTCTAGGGTATGGTACTAAACTTCAATCCAAACTCATCCATGTTTCAAATTTGGGAATTCCCAACTTTCCCTCCAAACCATTTGGTTTCCCAATTGAAACCAAATTAACTCCAATTGTAATTACATAGATTTTTCAACTAAAATCTAAATACAATTTTTAATACAACACATATATGCAGGGATTATATCAGTAGTTAATTATTGTATTTACTTTTTAAAAGAATGTAAATGTTTTTTTATTATGATTGTAACGTATATAAAGAAATCGTCACGATCATTTATATATTACAGATAAATATATGGATCGGCGACGTATACGATTATATAATTTTTTTTACAAATATAGATATGAATATCACAATAACCATTGTAGATGTTATTAGCAAAATGATTCTCCCGTGCGGGTTGTGCACTAGTTGATTGTTAAGGGGTGCGTCCAAGGGGGTGCGTCCTAGGGTTGTTCAATATATCAGGGTCAAACGGGTACCCGCCCCGACCCGTCAATTTGACCCTACTTTCACGGGTACCCGTGAAAAAATATCCGGGTCGGGTACCCGCAAGTTGCTAACCCGTTATATCGGAGTGACCTGGTGGAAATCCACCGGGTACCCGGTTGGATACCCGATCCTTGTGGACCTTAACCTTCCAATTCCGTGGACGCCCAACTTCCATCTTTGCGATTAGGGTTTACACCGCTCGACGCACTCCCCCCCGCCGACCGTCTGACACCTCCCTCCTCCTGTCTTGATTCACACGTCCGGCTCCCTCGCCATCGCGATGCCGCTCGTTGTAGCTCTCCGCTATATGCCCTGCCACCGAAGAACCCCATGTCTGGTTGCAATATGGTAAATCCCACACACCCAACTTCCACACATCCTTCGATAAAGATTTTCATCTCTGTAATTTGATATAAATCCCACTTAATGGAGAGGGAAGGCATGCTCGATGCCTGATTGTAATATGGTAAATTTCGAGGAATTCAAAATTGGTCTTCGACATGCCTATCTTATGACACATAATTAAAATTATAATTTGCACCTTTCGAAATGGGATATATTTAATTTTATATTGAATCAGATTA
Source organism: Ottelia alismoides (assembly GCA_037367405.1). NCBI lineage: Eukaryota > Viridiplantae > Streptophyta > Magnoliopsida > Alismatales > Hydrocharitaceae > Ottelia > Ottelia alismoides. The sequence continues at coordinate 175,452 of JAZKJV010011859.1, forward strand.
TTCCTAGAATAAAGTCCCCGCTGTTGACTTGGAACACCTGAAGGTATGAATGTTACAGACATGTTAACATTTGGATATGGATAAAGATGTGCATTATCATATTCTTGTTTGTTTAATACATGCACGTATGTTGATTTTACATTTTTTGGATTCATATGGAAATGCATCCATCATCATATTTCCCAAATCAAGGGTCTATTCCTTTGATTCCACATTTAACATAGAACTGAAATTGCAAAGGGATATCTGAGAAATAGACAATGTGGTACAACTTTCGCGATGTTGATGCTGAACTGTGTATTTTTTCTGTAACAACTCAGATGAGTAAACGCAATCTCGTTGGATAAAAGCGTGATGGAGTAGATACAAAGCACTAATGTTGTCCTTTGTATATGTGTCTGTATAAGATGGTGTACTCGGACAGATTTGTTTGGCATGAATATTGAAACGTCGCGTGCATGATTTGATTCGGTTTCACGTGCCAACATGAAAGAACAAGTTTCAGGTGATGTGCCTAGCGATATCTGAAGATGCCGACACATCTGGAAGCTCGAAGGTGCTGCTGATCTAGGAACAATACTACATAATCCGGTCACAGCGCATTGCGATCCCAATGCAACTCGACATGAGAGGGTGCCAGCAAAATCCAGTAGAAGATTATACATGCTGAGGGTAGTAGTGTGCCATTTGGAAATGTGTTAACATATATAACTGATATGATATTGGGAACCTTAGCTGATTCCGCTTGCTGAAAACAAAGAAATAGCAGCGCTCCTATTTTTGCTATGCTGCAAAACCAGACTACAGAGTCTGGAGACGTCTGTCTTCTTCAGAGGCTTCAGGAGGAAATCCTCTGCTCCTTCGTCCAGTCATTTGTGTAAGCAAAAAACCGTGACTGATGAACATTGAACACAAGAACACTGCGTTTATGTGTTTTTTGTATATATACATTTGATGTGTATATTTTTGCATGAGAACACGACTAGGAGGGGTACTTAAATATATTCCAAACCGAAATTGGTAGTTTCATTTTTCTAGACTTTGTAATGCCCTTATTTGCAAATAGAAAAAATCAACAAATTAGACAGTATATGTCTGCATGATAGTTGGCATGCTGCTGCAAAATTATGCTATGTTATGTGATATGTTATAGGTCATTTGGTATGTGTATATATTTGTTGAAGAGACCCGCGGGTACCCGTGGGTACCCATTACCCATTCAAATAATTTGGGTACCCGTTAGAACCGGGTACCCGTTGAAATGGAGCGGGTCGACCCGTTGACCCGGTAGTGATGGGTCGAGGCGGGTTATGATTGAACGGGTCGGGTACCCGCTCCATGAACACCCTACTGCGTCCGTATCAAAGAAGGCAAGAAAGGCACGTAAAGTAGGAAAATGTGATTTAATTATTGATTGCCATGTCCACTGATATTCTATCTTGCATTGAAAGATTTTGACACGTGTCATTTGTTATTTTAACGATGGCAGCATCTCAACCGCGGACCGCCAAGTGACCTAAAAGCAAAGTCTCCCATTGAGATCCATCCGACTGCTTAGTTTGTGTTGGGACGATCGTAGCAAGTGCTTGTTCGTTTGAAGAATAATGATGGGCATCTCTCCTTCCTTCAATTTCTTATCCTTCAATAGATGGTAGGGAGGAAAGCGAATGTGAATATATTCGTATCCGATCCGCTATCATATTCGTTTTATACATATTTTGACATTCGTATTCGTATTCGTTTTAAAATGGATGCGGATATGGATGTTACTTTGACATTCGATAATATTCGCATTCGTATTCGTATTTCATTTTCGTACATAAGTATAGTAATAGATTTTTTATTTATAAATATGTGTAACAATATTTTGTGACTGCATTCATCGTTGTTGATATAATTGTTATGAAATTATTATATCCGGTATATCCATTTACGTGTAAACCATCCAAAACATGTATATTTTAGCTAATCTATTAAAAATTTATATTATTATTCGTATTCGATTCGTATTTGTTTTACATTCGTATTTGTTCTTAAAGATATGGTAACACATTTTTTACATCCGTTAATATTCATATCCGCATTCGCATTCGTATTTTGAAATGGATAAGGATATGATTATACCTATATTCGTATTCGTATCTGATCGTTTTCATCCCGAATGACAGTCAATGTTTGGTCATGGAGTCAAAATGAGGTATAAAGTTTCTCTCACCATCCCTCCATCATCATCCTCTCCTCCGGAAAAATACAAATAACTACTAACAATCTTATCTAACATAACCCATTATCACTCATTATCATCTCCCAACTACTCAACAAAGAATAGCAAACTACTGCTACTTATTTCTCCTTATATCTCTCTTTATTCCTTTCTTCTTATTTCTCTACCAAACAGCATCTAAAGGTGAATTTGAGCGAGAGTTGGAGTTTGCATCTGTCAAAAACTGTCCGCGCAAGAGAGGGGTGTGTGCAATGTGCATGCATTGATGAGGAGAAGTTGGAGGTCTGCTCGTCTAAGATTAATGATCACATGGATGGAAAGATATTGGACACTATCTAATTTTTTAATCAAATGTAAATCATGTAAACTATTAGCAATTACACACTATCATTTTCATAATTACACTGCAACCTTCATTCCACTTAGAGGGTTTGTGCGACTTGCAAGTAAGGTATTCAGGTTTATGAAAAAGAGAGTGTACACGTTGATGCTTGGATTTATATAAATCTGAAAAAATAACGTTTGATTTTAAGCACAATTTGGTATGAATATCTTGACATTTTAGTTTATATATGATTTAGGATTATTTAATGACCACATATATGCTGATATTTGCTTTTATATAACTCAAGAACATGTATTGTGTTTATATATATATATATATATATATATATATATATATATATATATATAGGGTTAAATGAGGCTACACCCAGGTTGTAGCCAATTGGCTACTCCCACCCATATTTTTCCCTCATTTTTTTATTTCTTTGAAAAATAAAAATTTGTATATTCATCACTATATCCCTCTAACATTCTATTAAAATTTCGTCAGAAACAGAGACTCCTAAGCCCTCCATCCAAACGTCATTTTTTTAACGATCGCATGATTTTTTAAATCGACCCTGTTTGGATGGAGGCCGTAGGAGTCTCTGTTTCTGATGAAATTTTAATAGAATGTGAGAGGGATATAATGATGAATTTACAAATTTTTATTTTCCAAAGAAATAAAAAAATAAGGGAAAAATAAGGGTGGGAGTAGCTAAGTTGGCTACAACTAGGGAGCATACTCCCTTTTCCCATATATATATATATATATATATATATATATATATATATATATATAGGGCCCTTCCAATGAGGTGCACCTTTCTTGGGTGTACGGAAAGCCCATCACGAGATCCGTTAGATCTCGATCTAGCGGTTCTTCATCCAAAAGGTTATTTTAGTCCATACATTTTCGTTTTAAATTTGAATTTAATTTCGAATTTGAAATTTATTTCGTCTTTATATTTTTTTTCATTTTTAGCGTGTCTGATTTGGTATTTTTTGTTGCCTTTTAGTTACTGAATTTTCGTCAGCATGGTAGCATATTCGCGCAATGTAGAATAGCAGCTTTTTTGTAAAATTCCCCTTGATATTGTAAAACTGCATCCTGCATTGTAAAATAAAAATAAAATTAGTATAATTTATATTATAATAATTGTAATTTTGATAACACTATTGTAAAAGATCATAGACGCTTTGTAAAATCTGTATGAAGATTGTAAATCCATCAGATCCTATTATATGCGTTTTTCACAAATGCCAAGCATCTTTGTAAATTTCGAATCCCTGTTGTAATTTTGCATCATGCGTTGTATAATAAGATCATAGTTAGTAAAAAAATGATATGCAATTGTAAAATACGATCTGAGATTGTAAAAAAAACTCGGGATTGCAAAACAGTCTGAGATTGCAAAATAGTCACTTATATTGTAAAATACGATCTGGGATTGTAAAAAAACACTCGAGATTGCAAAATAGGTCATTATATTGTAAAAACCTGGGCACGCCCTCCATCTCCAGCATCCTCTCTACCCGCACCTCCTCCGCCCTTCTCCTCCACGACCCACCTCCTCCATGCACATCCTCCTCCACCCACACACCTCCGTACACGCTCTCCTTCAACCTTCTCCTCCATGATCCACCTCGCCCACAAAAAAATCAAAAAATCTATGTGGTGCATATCCGATCTAACCAAAAAAATCAAAATAACATTTTGGTTCCACAAAAAATCAAAAAATCCATGTGGTGCATATCCGATCTAACCAAAAAAAATCAAAATAACATTCTGGGATTGCTTCACCGAGTGGATCAACCTGGATTACACGCCATACCTCTCTACAATCCATAGTCATGAACGCATACCGTGCCGGCCGGATCTCCAGTAGCCATGAACCGTCGAGAGACTTTCGTCCGGGATTACACGCCATAATCCATAGTCATGAATCTCGTGCAACCATCCGGATCGAGAGAGAGAGAGAGAGAGTGAGAGAGGGCGAGGAAGAGAGAGAGAGAGGAGATAATTAAGGAGAGGAGATAATTGAGGAGATATTAATTGGATTCTAAATATAGAATATGTTAAAATGACTATAATGGGTTTTTCAACATTAAAAGTAATTAAAAATGGCCTATTAATGATAACCATCGGATTGATTGCGGATGGTCTCTCTCTCTCTCTCTCTCTCTCTCTCTCTCTCTCTCTCTCTCTCTCTCTCTCTCTCTCTCTCTCTCTCTCTCTCTCTATATATATATATATATATATATATATATATCAACATATGTGGTAACTCCAAATTCATAGTATCAGATCATAGACCTCTCAGCAATAACCCATATTTATTACAATAATGATCAACATCAAGAAATCTCGAACTCCTCTAATGGTCTGTTGGTAGAAGATGTGAACTCCCACTTTAAGGATCACTCACCCTCACCCTTAACTAGTAAAAAAACACCAAGAAATCGCTTATGCAAGCAAATGAACTAACGAGAATTACTTTGTTACTCCATACATCAGTTATAAAGTTGAGATATGGAAAATATACCCAACCACGACACGAATACAGTCCGTGGCATCTCACCTAACATCAAACATGATACATGCCCGCCCACCATCCAACATAGCATCTCCCACGGATTCTGAGAATTCCAAAAGGAAAAACTATCCGGAATATGAAGAATGGGACAAACCTCATCACATTTTTTTCTAATGGTAAGTGCTGAGGACCTACAATCAAAAGGAACTAATAAGATAGGTAGATCCCCAAAAACATGCCATCAAAACGAACTAACATGACTCGTCCTTGAAAACCTGCTATCCAAACAAACTGACTATAAGGAGTGCAGGTCCCAGTGACCTGCTATCAAAACAAACTAATACATAACAGGTCCTCAAAGATCTGCCATCAAAACAACCTGACTTCATGACAGGTCCCTCATGGCAAATTGGGTTGCAAATGGTGGGAAGGAGAGACGATGATGGTGGTGTGCATGGACAGACAAAAAACCCCACATCACGTCAGAAAATGTTTCCCAAAATAGTTGAATTGGAGATGGTGAACGCTTGGTGGCAACTGACATGATTGTCCATTTAGGCTTGGGTTAAATTATTGGGTGAGAACCATTTTCCTTCTTGAGATGGATGCACCAAATCAAACATTTCCCTATGCTAAGTTGCATCGTCTCCAAAAATTCACATGCAAAAAGTATCCATTATGGCAGATTCCTATCTTTTTGATAAAAATAAATCCTGCGCAGTAGTAGCTAGAGTTTCGGAAACAGATTCAGAAGCCAAGCCAATAGATTATGTAATATTGGTTCTCTTCCCCATAGGCAGGTAAAAAGGAATAACTTAGATAGTTCCAGGTATCCAGATTACACTAACTAAAGAACACTAGCACGACTATCCATGTTTGGCTACTTATAACATCACATGTAACAAGAACAAATTAATTTAAAGCAGCTTCGGCAAGGACAAGGCGTGCGCATCTGATTTTGACGATTAAGCACATTCCATATACAATTGAAAAATGCACGGGCCTACTGCATCGGTGATAGCACAGGAGTTACGATGATTCTTGTCAGAACTCTTAAAACATTTCCTGGGATTTTCTAACAATGCGGCCAACCTTTTTCTTGAAGTCATCTTTCCTCTCTCTCCATTGTTTCTGCAATATCAATGTAAATCTAATGAATGCATCATGAACACTTTTCTGGAAGCAAACTGCTTATTAAATTACGACGTTTATTTGTTGCAATCGAAGCCGATGAAAATCAGAAGACTTGGGCTACACATATGTCGTAAGAAGAGATATAATTACAACTTTAAAACGGAACGGAGTGGAAAACCATTTTCCAAATCACTTATGGTTGCCCTGCTCGATAACCAACCATAAGATCAACATCCGTCTCCATCTCAGTATGCTTACCTCGAATTAAAGGTAAGCATCTTGCTTTTTATTTTTTTTTTCTTAAAGAGAAAATAAAAGCCTGTGAAATCTAGCGTTTTGAACTATTGACAGTAGCTGGAAAACCATGCATGTTATGATTACGTACTAAATAATGGGAAACATTAATAGTCTTGAGTAATTATGGATTTAGGTAATGGATGTGATACTCATTATGGATTGAAAATTCCAAGAACTATTAAATATATAATATCACCAACATAAATATTTTAAGAAAACATAGCATTAGAGTGACTTCGTGTTGACTTACCGCAGCTTCAATGTTTGCAGGTGACTCGTCGTTCGGACTAGAAAGCATGGAAATAATGCTCAAAACAATGCTCTCAACCTGCAGATTTCAGATATATCAATTAACAAAGCATACAATAACAGGATATACTCGTCTTCCACAATGATGTAAACTAGAAAGCATCGAGATATTATTGCTTAGAACAATGCTTTCAACCAGCAGATTTCAGATGTATCAATTAACAAAGCATACAAAAACTGGATATATTCTTCTTTCACAATGATGCAAACTAAGGACTCATTTAACTTGGGAATGAGAGAAAAAATAACCTGTCTTTTCTCCCCTAATCCTGAGTTTTTCTTATCCTCGGAATTATTATTCTCCTTTCTTATTCCACAACTATTATTGGAATACGTATTCCCCTTAATACTTTTAAGTAATGATTACTTATTAACCCTCATTCACACTACCTACTCCCAAGTCCCAATAACTACCAATAATACCACATTTTGGAATACGTATTCCCCTTAATACTTTTAAGCAATGATTACTTATTAACCCTCATTCACACTACCTACTCCCAAGTCCCAATAACTACCACTAAATTCCACATTCGCACGAATAACAAACAAACATGAAGAATTCCTACTTATTCTACCTTTATCCCACCAACACTAGAGAACAGGATTAGGGAATAAACCCCCTTATTCTTCGTTATCCTCCTAACCACCTTCCTTTTTCCCCAAGTGAAGATCGAGGAAATGAAGTATATTTGACAGAACGATGCACCACATCATTCTATTGAACAAACGGAGTAGATTATCCAGGATTTATTGTACGAACGACACCAAACCAGAGCCACCAATGATAAAGTTAAGCATCCACCAAACCACAGCCACCAACAATAAGATTAAAAGCGTGGGCTTCCTATCCCCGTGGAAGTTTCATATCCCGTGGAAGTTTTTTGTCATACTAATGTTTTCTGACGTCTCTGGCACCCTGAGCTTGATATGTTACATAGAGATGAACACACCTAGTGCATTTTCCGGTTTCAATCTAGATACTGTCGGTTATTAAGATAACATGTAGAACAATACTACTTGCAAAATAATTACATCACTGGCTACAGACCACTTGACTAATAACCAGCAGTATTACCATAAAAGCATGCAAATGATCATATTTCATAGTTTTCAAATCTAAAAAGTATGATATAGTTCATAATTCATAGTTTTCAAATAGTGTGGGTAGAAAACAATAGTGTGGAACCCTACTCCGTGAGGAGCGATATGAAACCACAGGAGAAGGCCTCTCAACATGCCAGATACTCTTTTATTCCTTTCTCTCTATCAATTAATTGTTACAATGTGTGTGAGGCTCCTTATATAGCCCATCAGTCAAACCGAGTCCCACTCACAGTAGATGTGGGAATAAACTAGCGGATGTGGTAATTAGATCCTAGAGGGATCCAATTATACATGTGACGCATACTCTAATACTTCCCCTCAAGCTAGAGCATGCAATGCTTAGCTTGGACAAATAGAAGAAATCACTCTCTCACACAATACAGGACACTACGGACAATATCAACTCAACGCAAACTCTGATGGTTTCCTGCTGAGGAAGTTGCTTCTCATGTTGTGCTGGTGAGGAGGAATTAAAGGATTGGAGTATGAACTGCAATGAATCTCCTCGGAGAATGTGTGCTCTATACTGCATCTGTCAGTGACTGAAACTAGAATGAATCTCCACCTGGAAAACTATGGCCCATATAACTGCATCATCTCCTTGAAGGGTCAAACTGAAAAAAGTCATAGAAACATCCTCGTCGGAGTCCACGGTCGTTGGAGAATGGAGTCTGAAAGTCACCTCGTCGGAGAACTGGGTCCCTCCCATACTGGCTCAGAGAATGGGATCTATACTCTAGAGTCACTATGAATCCACATGAAAATCCTGAGTCCACAATGGCTTGGAGAATGAGATCTTTACTCCGGAGTATCTATGGATCACATAAAAACCCTGAGTCCAGATCAAAGATGGGAACCTCTCAAATAATGATCATGTATGTACATGTGCACCACGAATTAAAGACTCTGAAACGATTTGTAGAATCTGAATCTGATAATTTTATATAGAGTCCGAATCTGAATGCTTTCCGCATACTCCCCCTATCTCCCATACTTGTAGGAAAACAATGATGTCGACCAAGTAGGAAGAATACCTAAAGATGGAGAAACAAAAAAACAACTCTCTTTTTTAATCCGTCTCGATTTTTCAGTTTTCCTTTTCTTTTTTGTATGGTTTTTTGTATGATGCCTCCTTTTTTTCAAAAAAAAACTCACAGCCCTCCCCTCCCTCACCCATTTGTTTCCCTCACCCATTTGTTTGAATCAGTGAGGACCAACTTTGGGCCCATATTGGACCCCCCCCCCTCTTCCCCTTTTTTTCATAAGAAGCAGATCGGGCACAAATCAGGCCCAAAAGAGGTCACCCTCCCTTTTTTTCTTCTCCCTTGTACACCCTCGCTTTTTATAATTTACCATCAGAATTAGGCCCTTTTGCGATCTTTACAAATTTTTTCAACAGGGGAAAAATTGGATATGGGCCTCCAACTATTTAGGATTCCCCTAGTGGGAACCCGATCATTGCCCCGATGGGGTTTTCCTTTGAGGTCAGCACCCCCAAGTAGGAACTAAAGATGCACATGGGGGTCACATCGAGTAGGGAGGTTCGATCGCTTGTTCCTGGAGGTTCTTCTTGGGAAGAAGGTGTCGCCGCCACTGCTTGGGGTTCTTCAATGCACAGGGGGGCTTGCTTTGCCAAACGAAGGTTATGGGAGGTTGGAGAACCAAACACCCAAGAAGAGCATGGGGGCATGCGTGATCGTGAGTCTATAGGTGGAGCCCTGATGGGCCTTGGATTTAGCAGTGTTGCTTCGGTTCAAGTATGCAATTACTAAGCAGAGGCGTAACCCGAGTTGGAGTCGCTAGAGACTCTGCCAAAGATAGGGGAATCTAGAGTATCGTCGTTGATGGTCTCTCCGACAAGGATGAACATCTGATTGGCCTTCAACATGTGCAAAAATCTAATCATTTTTCGTCTTCTTCAAAACAGGGACCCATGTGGATCCGAACACCTGGAGATTAATTGTCAAGAAGCATGGGGATTGGATTTCTCAACGAGAACCTTTTTTGTTGATTGACTTGCAGGATTGCTAAAGCCTGGAACTTGTTGGAATACAATTAGGGTTTTGTCAGGAACCTAATAGCTCTCTCAAACTTGATGTTGAACTTTAGATTATGCACCGAATTAGGGCTTGAGACACTCTGATCATCATTGGCGTCGACAGTAGGTGCGTAGAATTAGGCTCGATTAGGAACCTTAAAACAAATCGTGTTGAACATATCAAAACTCACGTCATGAACATAAAATAAATCCGCAAGAACCGAACCCGCTCTGACACCATGTAGAAAACGATAGTGTGGAGGCATATCAGAGATAAAGAGATATAAACTTGGAAGAATATTGGGATTTAATGTGGAACCCCACTCCATGAGCATGGCCTCAAATTTCAGCAAAATTCGGTCGAATTTCTGTCGAATATCGATATCCAGTCGAAATCGAAATTCGACCGAAATGACCGAAATATGGGGGTCCTAGTACAAAAAATGACTTAAATGACCGAACGGTCGTAATTCCACCGAAATTCCACCGAAATTCCGTTTTGGTCGATACCGAAATGGTGACCGAAACTGACATTTAGGGCCTTGTCCATGAGTGGGATGAAACCACGAGAGAAGGCCTTAACATGCCGGATACTATATTATTCCTATATCTCTCAACACTTACAATCATGGAAGGTCGTATCCCGGTATATCGGCGATATATCGGTATCGACAGGTCACCGATATATCGTCGATATGGTTGATATCGGGTATCGACATGTCAAAAATGCACAATCTCGATCGGATGTCGGCGATATGGGTTGATATATCGTCGATATATCGGCGATATATCGGTATCGACATGGTACCGATACCGATACCGATATCGATATGTCCTTCCATGCTTACAATAAGTATGGGGTTTCTTATATAGCCCACTAATAAGATCGAATCCCACTCACAGTTCATGTGAGACTAAACCAGTGGATGTGGTAATTGGACCATAGAAGGATCTGATTACACGTCTATACATGTGAGACATACTTTAACAATATATATGGGTTTAATGGGGCTTACCCCCAGGGGGAGCCAACTTGGCTACCACCCCCCCTTATTTTTTTAATTTCTTACAGTATTTTCTGAAAACACCTGGGGGATTTAGATCACTATATGACATCATATTCTCATTCAAATTTCGACTCAATTCGAGACTTCTATCTCATCCATCAAGCATGTCAATGGACATTGGGCAAGAACGGCCAGGCATAGAGATAGATTTATGACTTGATGAGCTGAACCGTGCTGGCTTCATTTCCAACAAGACCCTCGATGGGATAGAAATAAGCTAGGGAACGGGCAAGGGAAAACTATGGCCGGTTGCTTTGAGTTCGATTCGGATATGACCTTAGGTAGGAAGAGCTTTCTTTAGTTTTTGAACGAGACTTTTGATAATAACCTTGACATCTTGCATGACGCTTGCTTACTAGACGAGTCAAGAGAGAGCAACTAGTTTAGAAGGAAGAGTGCAAAAAGGATCGAAACGTCAGGAAAATGCAAGGCGCGTCATTAGAGGGGCTTGAATGAGGATGGATGTTGCAGGGAGAAGGTGACCTTTTGTTTCAAGAGCAAGGACTTCTGCCTAAGGGTGTTAGAATTGCTGAAACTGACCTCTTATAGAGAGAGCAACTAGTTTAGAAGGAAGAGTGCAAAAAGGATCGAAACGTCAGGAAAATGCAAGGCGCGTCATTAGAGGGGCTTGAATGAGGATGGATGTTGCAGGGAGAAGGTGACCTTTTGTTTCAAGAGCAAGGACTTCTGCCTAAGGGTGTTAGAATTGCTGAAACTGACCTCTTATAGCTGGACAAGTTAAGAATGTCTATTTTACATGAAACTTGGTGTCATATAGTAATCTAAATCCCCCCAAGGTGTTTTCAGAAAATACCGTAAGAAATAAAAAAATAAGGTGGGGTAGCTAAGTCCCCACCCTCCCTTGGGGTAGCCCCATTAAATTCTATGTATAAAAAAAACTAAAGTTGGTTTTCACCCAAGCTATTGCACACTTACTGTCTCCCCACCCCCCTCCCCACTCTACGAAGCACCGCCTCACAAGGCAACTAGGGCACAGCTCCCTCTCTATCGGGAAATCGCATCCCACTCCGATGCCTCCTTTGCTACACATGTTGCAACATGATGACTCTAATGTTGGGTTGGACAAGGATAGTGAGGACTCCTTCCGGATCCCCCTGACGAAGTGAGACAACTCATGCCATTTTGATCAATCTGCTCCTGTTCTTTATAATCATCTAATCATTCCTAAGAATCTGGAATCACAATTCTATCCGATACCAACAAGAGATTGTTCTACGACGTAGGCATCTATCCAAGCAACGATGGTGACCATATAACCTGACTCAATCGAGCAAAGAAAATACGTTAACTTTTATGGGTAGTCACAAAAAATCGTGTTTTTACCTCCGTAGGGGCAATTTCTCGGACGAGATGGAGGAGATGGTGAGCAACATAGCGCCATGTTCCGTGAGTCGAGATCTCCATACGTAGATCAACTCGAACAGATAGTTTTGCTGACTGACGAAGCCGCAGGAGAGATTCAGGGAGCTACAGGGTTTATTCATGGATATGTTCAACTATTCTTGGGGTCATCTTTCATTTTATTTCTAAGAACCTGGCCATCAGCACATTTCAGGTGGTCTTGGACCCTTGGTACCAACCACTCTTGGGGGTAATCTTTTTTACCCCACCTTGAATGTGTCAAACTTGAATAAAAAGTCCGCATATGTAGTGCATGCTTTAATTTGACTTCTTTTTTTGGAAGTGCTATCACAATGTCGTTTGCAGTTCTGTCACATGAATATTTCAAAAAGTTACTGAAAATAATCACAATCACGCCGCTAATTGGAGTTCTGCTCACAATTCTGCTTTGTGCGAGCCCAGTAAGCTTTTCATTTGATTATGTCATTTGGTTGATATAAGATATGCTTACATTTCAAACTAGACAAACTAAAGTGTGAATTTCAACTCATGGTATCTCTTTCTAGAGAATTTGAGCATCAATACTTTGTTGTCTAAGCGGACTCTTATTTTCTGTTTTGGGCTAGATTGGACAAGTTCCTGAAGTCTTAAAAGATCAAGGTGCACAGTTGATCCCCCATGTAGCTGCATTACATGTTGCTGCTTTTGCTCTAGGTTACTGTATGTCAAAGTTTTCATCATTCGGGGGAGTCAACTTCTCCAACTATTTCCACTGAATGTGGGATGCAGGTATCACTCACTTTTACATCTTGCATCTGATCACGAGGAATATACTCACTTTTTTGTCGCGACTCGCATCATTAATCCCACATGGTATCCCAATTTTACAGTTAACTATTGTTAGTAATTATTGTTCTAGTTTCTTCTAAATTTAAAATTTACTGAATACTCAGTGTTTCACGCACACTAATTGAGAAACATGCAGGTCTATGTGAATTGAGATATTATTCATTTGGTGTATTGTTATACTAATGTCATGTTTATTCATATTGATTTCTCACGAATTCAAAATGATCAAAATTATATAAAGGTATACAAAAACAAAAACAAAAAATGCCACTAGTAAATTGCAAATTTAAATCTAAACCCCAAAACCCAAATTTTTGATCTAAAATGCACTATGATATCTACCTCTAAAGTCGGTCGATCGTAGAATCCAATCCAAATATGGAGTATCGGGCAACTTTTATTTGGCTAAATATTTATCTACAAGTGTCGGCATTTTTTTGTTATCCATAATGTCACTTATATTCCATATAAACATTTCCATTCAGATTTATTTGCATAATATCAAATAATATCATATACATCTTTTTCTGTGCATTTTAAATATTAATTATGAAAAATTATACTAAATGAGGCAATGATGCTACATATCTAGCGGGTATCGCGACGGAATATTTGTCCTTACAGTTGAAATGGCGAGGTAATTTGGCCATCTTTAAAGAAACCATATTGCAGCCTTTCAATATTAAGGAATGAAGCTAATTATGGATATTTGAGCCTCAAATTTAATTATGCATCAATTTCTTTAATACATGGTTCTTACTTATTATGGAAAAAAGGAACACACACGCCTTTCAATATTAAGGAAAGGGAAAATATTTATGGAAAAAATGTGCACCTCAATTTAAGTTGTTCATTGATTTCTTAAATACGTGCTACTTGATTATAGTGAAAAAAAACAACACAAAATTTCTCCCCAACTTATGCCACATGATTTTATGTGGGGTTTCTTGGGTGCATGGAGGAGTTTCTTATGTTATTTTTTACAAACTCCGGTTTTTACTCCCATTAAGTCGTGTTCTACTCTCTTCATGCCGCCTTTTCTCTTACGCGTGCTTCCTATGTTTGCATGCTTTCTCCATGACGCCTCCAAGTGAAGTGGCGCGGAGATTTGGATTTCTTCATGATTCATTTTGCAGCTTTTTATAATAAAATAAATGAAAATTTGTGAATGTTAGTTTTAAAACGGTTAATTTTTTAAATACGCATGGTTTTTATTACCATTCTTGGCACTGAAGTTTTTAAGTCCGTATTAATTTTGGATTTATGGGTTAGTTTGTACTCAATTACTTCTTTCACATCATAATTTTCTCATGAAGAGGCAGTCATTGTGTGTCCTTTTTATCTTCTTCACTATGAACTATGTTCATTTATTTTATCCTTTCATTAGTTTTTTCCCTCCTCTTCAGGTATGTATTATCATCTTATGTAAATTTAACTATTTTTTTAAATAACCAATTCTTCTATCTTTTTTCCAATTATAAAAGGTGGGGTTTTCTTCTAAAAAGTGTAGTTAGTGATATCCCCATATTATGGTTCGGATGTCTTCAGAAATTAGACTTCTTCATCAGTACTTGCGATGTATTTCTATCTTCAGCATTCTTTAGACATTTTTGCCTCAACGACTAAAAAAGGTACGTTATTCTTGTAGCTAATTACAAAGCAACATTGTGGTAATACAAATGATGACGATAATTTTTGCAGAATTAACAGTTGCATATGTTAACTGACCCGAAAATAACGTGATTTAGCATGAATTTGAAAATAAAATTGCAGTTTTCCAAGTAGTACACTGCAGCGAAGAACGGGTACCATCCTAGTATTATAATAAGCATGCAGAATAACCCTATTTGCAATATTACCACATAACTGGCTGAAAATTGCATGGTTAATAAACGCTGTCATATGATCATATTCCATAGTTCATATATGATATTTGTGAAATACACAGAAGCGTAAAAGAAACTTGTAGATAATCCTACTTGAAGATCACATCACTGGCTAAAAATTGCATGGTTAATCCTCACAATATTACCATAGAAGCATACAGATGATCATACTACGTAGTTTTCAACTTTTCTTACAAAAATATAAAATACAAAACTCAAGAACCATGCACGCTTTAATTGTAAGCATTCTGATGTTAGCCTATAGAGAAAAAAAATGCACACAAATACCTTCAGTGGCAAATAATACAATTGCATTACTCAGGATGGCACTCCACTAACAAAAGGAAGATTCGATCATAATAGCGCATCAATTCACAACAACAACAACAACAAAGCCTTTTCCCACAATTAAGTAGGGTCGGCTACATGGATTCTTCGCCTCCATTCAGATCCATCTTGGGTCAATCCCGGTCTTATATCCACAAAACTAAGATCTCTTCGTATGGTCTCTTTCCAACACTTCTTAGGCCGTCCTCGCCCTCTTTTAGCCGGCTCAACATCCCAACACTCGCATCTCCTAACTGGTGCATCAGCTGATCTTCTTTGCAAATGTCCAAACCATCTTAAGCGGTTTTCTCGCATCTTATCCTCGATCGGAGCTACACCAACTTTCTTTCTGATTGCATCATTCTGAATCCGATCTTTACGTGTGTGCCCACACATCCACCTTAGCATTTTCATTTTTGCTACATTCATTCTCTGCACATGTCTATGGTTCACGGGCCAACATTCAGATCCATAAAGCATAGCAGGTCTCACGGCTGCTTTGTAAAACTTTCCTTTAATTTTTAAAGGAATTTTCTTATCACAGAGAACATCAGAGGCTCCTCTCCATTTTAGCCAGCCTGCATTTATTCTATTAATAACATCTCCATCAATTTCCCCATCATGTTGCAAAATAGATCCCAGATTATCCTTTTCTTTTCTTGGATTTTCTCGTTACATCCCATCAATGAAGAGATAACAATGGAGAGCTCTTGAACACTCTTAATTGCCTGGTGCTTGTGCAGTACTGATTCCATTCAATGCACCAGGGTTCAAATCCAGACAATTACCCTATTACTTAAAAAATGGAGCTCGGACAGCAAAGGTTCCTCTCATTTATTTCTTCTAGTGTTGTATTTACGAAAAGGGGGAGAGAGGACTATAAAAGAGATGTTAGGGATCCTTGAATTTCCCTTCTTAAACGATTTTATTGAACCTTTTAATTCTTTAATTTAAGAGTCTAATGGGGCTGCCCTCTTGGGGCAGCCAACATGGCTGCCTCCGCGTCGTTTTCGGCATTTTTTATTTTTTTTTAGAAAAATATCGTCATGTATATTCATCCCTATATCCCTCCTAGATGTCATTCGAATTTCGTCAGAAACAGAGACTCCTACGGCCTCCATCCAGACAATCATTTTTTAACGGCAACAGGATTTTTTAAATCGACACCATCTCGATGGAGGCCGTAGGAGTCTTTGTTTCTAACGAAATTCGAATGGCATATAGGAGGGATATAGGGATGAATATACATAGCAATATTTTTCAAAAAAAATAAAAAAACTGCCGAAAACGACGCGGGGGCAGCCATTGTTGGCTGCCCCAAGGGGGAAGCCCCATTAAACTCTTAATTTAATACACAAAAGTAAAGCAAGCCTAATTGGTTGATGAGGAAAAGGTTCGAAATATTGATATTGTATCGGTAAGCTTGAAAATGGATATACGACCGATATCATTGGAAATCTCATAAACACAAAAAAAAAATATTTTTTCACATATTAAGATCATCTTAATTCGTAAAATGATAAATAACATAAAATACACACGTATGAGGTATACTAAGCACATCAACTCACATTATATTGCACATATTATCGCAATTAGTGTTGAGTGTTGACTGTTAATTGTGAAGGATAAAATTCGAACAATAACTCAAAGATATAAATGAGGGGTATTTAGCACACTAGATTTGTAATACATTGTATATTATGCATAAACAAAATACTGAGCTATATTGAAAATTAAACAAACATATAATTTTTTTAAAGAACATTATTAATAATAATTATATTTTTGAATGAAAGAATATGAATTAAATAGATTGGAAAGAAATCTTTTCTAATTGAACTAAAGAAATCATTGCCGATTTGAGAATGTAATTTGGTATAATAATTTACTAAAATTAATATCGATCGGGGCATATTACGAATCTGTGATTCTAATTTGATTAACTTTAGATTTTTTCATCTCTATTGCTAAAGGGAAGCGAAGCCTCCCTTCAAACGGAGGTCTCGTTGCCCGGTCAGTGAGCCGAGGGGATGTCTAGGGGAGCAGGTGTGCTCCCCCTGTAGGGTGTGGGACAGCACCCCTCACCTAAATATAGGTATATCGTAATGTGTTGTTAATATTGGGAGTAAGTATGAAAGCAAAAAATCGAGCAAATCGACCATTAAACGTAAAAAGGGTGATATCGAGTAATATGCATGCCCAATAGATGACATCGGTCCATATATCAAGGAAAAATTTACCTGAAAACTTTCAATTTCGATCAACATGTATCAATATTGTTGATATCTCGTTAATATATCCCCAATATCAGGGAAATCTATATGCACTGAATATTAACATACCCAAGTCATTGATATCGATATATCGATGATATATTGCCGATATATCGTGATATCCAATACCATGGATGATGCCCTTCTAAACTAATTAAGTACATACACTTATAGTGAATCTAATCTGGGTTTGTAGTACATATCTGGTAATCCCACATGATATTAATTATTGAAATATGCAAAAAAGATAAAAATGCAATGATCAAAATATCAAAAAAATTATGTTGTATAAGACAGTAAAGATTATTGTCCTACTCCAACGGAAGTGGCTTAATAATCATTTTTTAAACAGAAAAAGGGAGAAACATACTAAGGTGCCCAAACCAGATATATTACTAAAAAGATAAATATTACAGAGGGACTTACAATATCCATAATTCAAGAAGAGACCTAGAGTGAAAGATTACATTTTCGCAATAGAAGCACTGAGAAGAGAAAAGTACACCATTTGTGCCTAACCAAATAACCCAGATTGTTGTCAACGGTCGTAGGATGCATCCCTAGCATGATATCTGGAAAGAAACGTAGATTCCAAGAATTAATCAAGGTCCTGATGGTTAAGCCAACTTGAATTAGCCCCAGCCCAAATTGGGGCAGTCTCTGCAGGAAGAAGAGGTAATCTATGATTTTGATGTGTTTTTGACAAATCGGACATCTATTGGATATATCCGGAAAGAGTCTCGCACAACGGCCCCTTGTCATCTTCTCCATAAAAGCCACATAATAAACCAATTCTACTCGACAGATGTTGTAATACGCGTTTTGAGTAATTGTGAGTTTTGTAGAATATGACTACACTATGTTTTTGAATGTTATCAAAGTGTTATTTCAAGGAAATATTGAATTGATAGTATTCACACTATACGCCATGATACAACCATTTCATTGAAACTTGTTTTGTGTAAATCAGAGACCATCTTGAATAATTATGACTTAATAAAAGGATCTCCGGATTTTGTAACACATCTAACATAGTACTGCATCTAGAAATCTGGAAGTACTAGAAGTAGTAGAATCCAATACTAGTATAAGGGCACAATGTTATAGATTTATACTCATTAGATCATAATCGCATCATTAAGACTAATTAAGCGTGACTAGTACTAATTACCCATCATTAGTAATAATTAAGTGTCATTAGCAAAAGCAGGACACATAGAAGACAAATCATGGGACACATGTCGTTATTCATTCAGGACAAGTGTCAATACACAAGAGTATCATGTGTCATCATTCTAAGACTAACATGTGTCCGAGTGCATATAAGGCATGTGGCCTCTTGCTTGGGCAACAAGTTCTCTCATGCATAGGAGACAAGTGGCATGGTGCATGGATGGCAAGTGTTGCCATGTGTCTTCATGCATGAGAAGGAGGTAACATGTGTCTTAGAGCCTCCCTTACATGTTGACACATGTCACCCATGCAATGGGGTTGGATCCCTATATATACCCATGAGCCCCCATTCTACTCACTTCGTCACACACCCCTCTCACCACCTTATAGTCACAAGGCCGTCGAGGTTGTTGGGGAGCACGATAGGAGTCACGGCGAAGCTCTGTCGGTGACCGAGAGCGCATTAGAAGTCGTAACGAAGTTCTGTCCGCTATCAAGCCGTAGTACTCAATCTAAGACGGATATAGGGGGTATTCACTAAAGAAGGCGATCTCAAGCGCTATTTTAAATCAATAATATTTAGTTTTTATGCATGGTTCTGAATAGAAAGTTGGCGATCGTGTTTACTAAAGCGTTTACATATGAACTGCAAGTACCATACAGTTGATATGAAATCAGGTCTTTAGAAAGTATTTCAAATTTCCTTTCAAGTATTCTATCAAGATAGCACGTTTTCAAAGCATATAGTTCTTTGTGGAACACAAAACATAAGTTTCACTACTTAGATTTGAGCTTTATATAAAAGGAACTTGTTTGGACAATAATTATGTAATATGTATCGGTTTTCAAGTTCTCAATAGTTTCCAGTTGTAAGAATATGCATGCTATGTCAGATTGTTTAATGTTTGTGAATTAGCTATTATGAGCTTGAATTGGCAAGACTACAGGTTATTAGTGGTAGGAAAAGAATCAGGAAGTAAGCACCACAGTAGCTATTTTATAAAAGTCATGAACTAGCCATTAGATATGGTGATGTCAGATATGACCCTGAAACAGCCATTAGATATGGCAAACCATTAGATATGGTATCAAGAGGACTTTGGGTCTGCATTCTGTATACATATACGCTTTGGGTCGTATGCAGGGTGTTTTTGGTCTTTGGGACCGTCTGCGCGTATGACTTAGCTTTGTTTCAACGTTCATGAATCGATAACTTAGCCACAGTGGTGATTAATGCAAACAGCTTGATAGTGACAATTATGTTTCAGTTTATCTTCTTTTGAAGTGATTTCCAGTATTCAATTGCAAAACTAGCATGTTGTTATATGATTACTGTCATAAAGTCTCTTTCAAGCTATTTCAAAGTTATCAGTATAAATTTTGGTATGATACTCATATTTCAACTTTTAGATATATGTAAAAAGCTTGAGATCCTTTCACTGGGTCTAAGCTCATAAACGAGTTTAGACTCATCCCTTTATATTATAATTATATACAAATCAACAGAATCACGATCAGAAGGAGAAAGGACTGATTATACACTAGAAGGAGGTGGTTTTTGTTTTCGTTGTTTTTTTGTAATGTATCTTGTTTTGTAAGGAGATGTAATAGAACTTGTGTAAGACACTTGCTTGTATTGTGAACTTTATAAATACAAAGATGATATGTTTGATGAGATTGCTGCATCTGTACTTTGAGGAAAATGAAGCAGAAAGATCTCTTTCGCGGCACGTCCTGATTAGCGGGACGGGTCGTGACAACTTGTGGTATCAGAGCAATGGTTTTAGGATCTTGAGCAAGAATTATATTAGGAGTTAATCTATAAATATTGGAAGATAATTTAGTTATCATAAATTGCTTTGAACTTAGAAGAAAATTGATGTTATAGTCTTGAGGATATTTGGAATCATTAGTGGAGGATTTATGTTGATGAAGGATCTAATTGAGGTTTTATTTTTATAGGACACAATGGCAGGAGAGCAGCCACAAGCGACCACCCAAGGCCCTAGTCAGGAGAATAATAACAACAACATGTATGACATGTTGATCTTGATAGCTCAAACACTAGGAGGCATGGCTGCCCAGTCCGTTAAAAGACATGAATTTGAGCACCATTTGCCATTTGAACATGTAAAGAAGTTGGGAGCAGAACCATTTGTAGGAGACACTGATCCAAAGAAGGCAGGGGAATGGTTCAAACATATGGAGAAAATATTTGCTCTAATGGACTGTACGAATGAATGAAAGTTAAAATATACAATATTTCCACTGAAAGATAGCGCTGATGATTAGTGGACATCGGTGAAAATGAAATATCCAAACCCATCTCACATTACATGGGAGATCTTTGAGAAAGAGTACCCAAGGGTTTATCAGGAGGAGAAACATAGGGAATTCCTATTTCTTACTCACGGGAGCAATTTGTTTGATGAATATGAGAAGAAATTCACAGAACTTTCAAAGTTTACTGCTTCTCTGGTTGCAACAGAGGAAGAAAAGTGTAGACGTCTAGAAGATGGTATGCATATTGACTTAAAGGAAATGGTTTCGACCACGGGATATACTGATTATGCAAAATTAGTGGAGGTTGCTCGTAGGGTTGAACGAGTAGTGATAGAAAGAAGGAAATGCAATGATCACAGAAAGAAAAGGTTTGCAGATAGACCTCAATGGAGGGGAAACATGAACAATGAACCAAGAATAGTTGAGAATTCAAGGTAAGATAATAGGTCAGCTCTTAGAGTACAAGAGAATCAAACAAATAGATTTACAGTTGGGACTTCTGAAAACAGAACATTTTCTTTTCCACAATGTACAAACTGTGGAAAGTTTCATCCGAGAAGTTGCCGCAAGGGCACCGCTGGGTGTTATCAATGTGGCGAGATAGGCCACATATGTCAGAATTGTCCCGCACTTGTCCAAGGCCTTAGGGTTATGGGAAGACCAGCACCAAATGAAAATCGTGATATCGTTATTCGTCGTCCTCCACTTGCAAGGGAACAAAATAAAAACAATACACAGAAGACATCGAACCAGAGAGAGGGAAAAGCTTTTGCTATGACCTTAGAGGAGGCCATATCTGCGGATGATTTTGTATCAGGTACCACTATTATTTTTGGTAAAAGTGCACATACTCTTATTGATTCTGGTGCAAGTCATTTTTTTATTTCACAAAGATTCTCCATATATGCTGATAAAGTAACAAATACTCTCAAGCATGCTTTAGCAATTTCTTTGCCTAAGGGAGAACCAGAAATTATTAGAAATGACCTCCGAAATTGTTTGGTTAAGATAGGAGAAAATTATATTGAAGTAGACCTGATTCCTATGGAGATAAGGGAATTTCATGCTATCATTGGAATAGATTGCTTAAGTACATATCATGTTCTTCTAGACTATCATAAGAAGTGCGTTACTTTTAGAAAATCAGGTGATGTTGAATTCACTTTCTATGGAGAAAGAAGGATATATCCTACCCATGTCATCTCCTGTCTTTTAGCCCAGAAGTTGATAAGGAATGGATATTCCTCTTATGTTGCTTATGTGTTTAATACTAAGGCAGAAGCAATCAGTTTAGAAAATATCTCTGTGGTGAAGGAGTTTCTAGAAGTGTTTCCAAATGAACTGCCAGGAGTTCCTCCTGATAGGGAAATTGAATTCATTATTAACCTCGTTCCGGGTACCAATCCAATTCCCTTAGCTCCTTACAGAATGGCCCCAACTGAACTCAAAGAACTCAAAACCCAATTGCAGGAGTTGACAGATAAGGGATTTATACAATCTAGTATGTCTCCATGGGGTGCTCCCGTTCTATTTGTCAAGAAGAAAGATGGTTCCATAAGACTTTGTATAGATTACAGGAGACTGAATAGAGTGATTGTCCGCAGTAACTATCCTCTGCCCAGAATAGATGACTTATCTGACCAATTGCAAGGGGCCTCTGTATTTTCCAAGATTGATTTGAGATCTGGCTATCATCAGTTAAAGATTAGAGGAGAAGATGTCCCTAAAACTGCATTCCGAATCCGATATGGGCATTATGAATTCTTGGTAATGCCTTTCGGCTTAACAAATGCCCCTGCTGCTTTTATGGATTTGATGAATAGAGTATTTCGCCCTTTTCTAGACAAATTTGTGATTGTGTTTATTGATGATATTCTATGATATTCTAGACAAAAGAGTATCATGTGTCATCATTCTAAGACTAACATGTGTCCTACTGCATATAAGGCATGTAGCCTCTTACTTGGGCAACAAGTTCTCTCATGCATAGGAGACAAGTGGCATGGTGCATGGATGGCAAGTGTTGCCATGTGTCTTCCTTCATGCATGAGAAGGAGGTAACATGTGTCTTAGAGCCTCCCTTATATGTTTACACATGTCACCCATGCAATGGGGTTGGATCCCTATATATACCCATGAGCACCCATTCTACTAACTTCATCCCACACCCCTCTCACCACCTTAGAGCCACAAGGTCGTCGAGGTTGTTGGGGGAGCACGATAGGAGTCACAGCGAAGCTCTGTCGGTGACCGAGAGCACATTAGAAGCCATAACGAAGTTCTGTCCGCTATCAAGCCGTAGTACTCAATCTAAGACGGATATAGGGGGTATTCACTAAAGAAGGCGATCCCGACTCGAGTTGGATAGCGATCAGGTGAGGGATTCTCAAGCGCTATTTTAAATCAATAATCTTTAGTTTTTATGCATGGTTTTGAATAGAAAGTAGACGATCATGTTTACTAAAGTGTTTACATATGAATTGCAAGCATCATACAGTTGATATGAAATCAGGTCTTTAGAAAGTATTTCAAATTTCCTTTCAAGTATTCTATCAAGATAGCACATTTTCAAAGCATATAGTTCTTTGTGGAACACAAAACATAAGTTCCACTACTTAGATTTGAGCTTTATATATAAGGAACTTGTTTGGACAATAATTATGTAATATGTATCGATTTTCAAGTTCTCAATAGTTTCCAATTGTAAGAATATGCATGCTATGTCAAATTGTTTTATGTTTGTGAATTAGCTGTTATGAGCTTGAATTGACAAGACTACGGATTATTAGGGGTACGAAAAGAATCAGAATCAGAAAGTAAGCACCACAGTAGCTATTTTATACAAGTCATGAACTAGCCATTAGATACGGTGATGTCATTAGATATGACTCTGAAACAGTCATTAGATATGGCAAACCATTAAATATGGTATCAAGAGGACTTTGGGTCCGCATTCTGTATACATATAGGCTTTGGGCCGTATGCAGGGTGTTTTTGGTCTTTGGGACCGTCTGCGCGTATGACTTAGCTTTGTTTCAGCGTTCACGAATCAATAACTTAGCCACAGTGGTGATTAATGCAAACAGCTTGATAGTGACAATTATGTTTCAGTTTATCTTCTTTTGAAGTGATTTTCACTGTTCAATTGCAAAACTAGCATGTTGTTATATGATTACTGTCATAAAGTCTCTTTCAAGCTATTTCAAAGTTATCAACATAAATTTTGGTATGATATTCATATTTCAACTTTTAGATATATGTAAAAAGCTTGAGATCCTTTCACTGGGTCTAAGCTCATAAACGGGTTTAACTCATCCCTTTATATTATAATTATGTACAGATCAACAGAATCACGACCAGAAGGAGAAAGGACTGATTATACACTAGAAAGAGGTGGTTTTCGTTTTCGTTGTTTTTTTGTACTGTCTGTTGTTTTGTAAGGAGATGTAATAGAACTTGTGTAAGACACTTGCTTGTATTGTGAACTTTATAAATACAAAGATGATATGTTTGATGAGATTGCCACATGTGTGCTTTGAGGAAAATGAAGCAGAAAGATCTCTGTCGCGGCACGTTCTGTTAGCGGGACGGGTCGTGACAGATGTAGCTCCAAATGAAGTTGCAATCCGAGATCAAGGAATCCTTCCTAGGAGGTGGAGGTTTGGAGGTTGCATTGTAAGCCCTTTTCACGGAGAAAGATTTATCCTTCTAGATCCAATGATCTCCGCTCATAGATGGCATATCAGTATGTCTCGGCGACTCCAACAAAGTGAGGAAGTCCTCTAATCGTTAGTTCGAAAAAGCAGCTAAGACGTAAGGCATCCAATTACCATCAATACAGCAATCCACGACCCGTGCATTATGGTCGCCGGCCAATGCAAAAGTCCATGGAATCTCATAGAGAAAGACACATCACCCGTCCAGTTGTCTTTCCAGAAAGAGGAGTTCCCATTACCAAGCATCGGTTGAAAAAGTTCCTAAAATCAAGGCAACAGCGCGGTGATTCATTTCCAAAAGGCTGAGGATTGCACATGCGGACGTTGCGATATGCCAAGGGGATCCCCAATATCATAGATCTTTCGAATACGCATGCAACGAATGTATTCATCTCTACCGCAAAGCCTGATGATCCATCTTAGTAAGAGCACCTTATTCATAGCCTCTAAGTTCTTGATTCCAAGGTCACCATCCAACTTTGTAGCATAACAGTCTTCCGATCAAGCGGGTGAATTCCAAAACCATCTTACCCGGGTTTACCTAGAGAAACCTACGCTACGCATGATCTTCTCTAGTTTGTTCCTGAGAGGCTGATACCCACTAGCAAAAGGCGCGATGACATAAAGAAGACCGAAATAGCATAGAATATTGCTTCAATAATCACCAACCATCCACCTCGATAGGATGGCAGCTTTCCAACCCGATAGCTTTTTCTCCAATTACTCAATAATCAGCAGCCAATCCGAAATCTTGATTCTTCTACAAGTGAGGGGATTGTTACCATGTAAGTCCGAGGAGAACCATTCCTACAATAAACCATATCCTTGGGCTCTATGGCCTTGTGTAGTCGATATACATGCTCCCCCTCGACTATATACCCTGACGGTTGCATCATGTAGACCTCCTCCTCAAGATTGCCATAAAGAAAGGCGTTCTTCACATCAAGTTGATAAATGGGCCAAGCCTTGTTGGCAGCAACAGAGAGAATGGTATGTATCGACCCCATTCTGGCAACATGATGTATCGACCCCATTCTGGCAACATGCGAAAAGGTCTCAAAATAATCAACTCCAAAGGTTTGTGTGAAACCTTTGGCAATAAGTCTGGCTTTCAACCTGTCAATAGAACCATCAGGCGATTGTTTGGTCATGAAGACCCATCGACAAGCCACATTGCGAACTCCCGGCGGGGCACAGCACAAGATCCCATGTGCTCCAGGAGGTAAGTGCATCCATCTCCTCATCCATGGCTTGTCGCCAACCATGATCCTGCATTGCACTGAAATGATCTCTTGGAACAGAAATAGCATTCAGAGCATCTCCAAATCTCTTGTCACAGCTAGATAAACCATTTGTAGAAGTAAAATGTGACATGGGGTGATACATACATTATCTTTTTTGCTTGCGTAGAGCTATAGGAAGCTCCCTAGGTACATCCAGGACAGCAGTGGTGGGAGCACTCAAAATGGTAATATCATCCTGCATAAAAGAGACAAGCAAAGATACAAACACTGGTGTAGAAGGTATAAAGGTACGCTGGCGAGTATAAATGATTGGCGGAGGAGGGAGGTCCAGAGGAATGTCACTCATAATCTGTGTGAAATAACTTGTTTGCTCAAAGAATGTGACATCAACAGACACATAGTATCGACGTCCAACAGGATCATAGCAGTGATAGCCTTTCTGGGTACGAGAGTACCCAAGAAAGACACATTTGATGGCACGAGATGATAATTTGTCAGCTGCATGAAAATTATGAAAAAGGCAATACAACCAAAAGTTCGTAGATGTATGGGAAAAGAAGACTCGGTAATGTAAAGTAAGGAAAATGGAAATGCCCCTTTGAGAACAAATGAAGGAACAATTTTGATGAGATACGCTGCAATAAGGATAGCACCTCCCCAATATTCTTTAGTAACGCTCATTTGACTAAGAAGAGATCTGGCAACATTTAGCAAGTGTCGAAGTTTCCTATCAGCTATACCATTCTGTTGCAAGGTATATGGACATGATGTTTGGTGAGCAGTTCCCAGGGATGCAAAGAAAGAGGTCAAGTCATGTTGGGTTAACTCAAGAGCCTTGTTAGTACGAATGATCTTAACAATGCTAGAAAAGTAAGTTTTAGCATATTGAAAGAAATTTCTGACAATTTAATTAATCTTTGAACGCTCCTTTATTTACCCAAGATTGACTATAATCATCAATAAAAACTATAAAATAACGATGACACTTAATGTGCGGATCGGACAAGATGAAAAGTAGCAGTACTACGAGACTCAGTACGAACAGGAAACGAAGATTGATACTGTTTCTCGAACTCACATGCCTCGCACTAAAAGGTCCTCAGAGCAGAGAGTTCAGGAAACATCATGGAGATGGCAGAGGGATGCCTGAGCGCAGATGCCATAGGAGCGGATCTTCGGAGATGAACGCAACACCAACAAAATTGGAGTCCGAGGGTATGTCAAGATAATATAGGTCGTTCTTCTCATGACCCCCACCAAAAATCTGCTTCGTCCGAATGTCCTGAAAATAACAACAAAACTCATCAAATATCACACGACAATGAAGCTCAACACAAATCTTGTGAACTGACAACAAGCTAAAAGGAAAATCAAGAGCACAGTGAACTCCCGAAAGTCGAAGCTTGGAAGAGAATTCCATAGTTCCAACAGTAATTATCTGTGATTGAGTCCCATTAGCGACTCGAACTGACTTCACATAGGTAGATGGTACGGAAGAGGTGAGCAGACTATCTTCTCAGTGATATGAGTAGAAGCACCGAAATCAATAATCCAAGCTAGAGTAGGAGTGATAGCAGAGTTGACTATTTGTACCTGAAGGAGTAGCCAGAGCAGCAGTTGGAGTGTTACCAGTGGCGATTGGACCTGGAGTTTGAAGGATCTTCATAAGGTAGGAGTAATCTGCATCATTAAGATGAACAATCTTGTTGCTGGAGGTAAGTGATACCTCTTCCACATCATAGGCATTCTCATAAGCATTATTGGCGTGATAAGAAGGTACGCCAAACTTCTGCTAGCATCGTTCAATCGGGTGGTTCCACCCGAAATTACTCCTTCGCTGCAAGATTTCTAGAATGCAGGCCATCAAGGAAGCAGTATATCTGCCAATCAAAATGTTATTGTATCTGTTTGGTGCAACATGAGGGCTCGAATATTGCAAACTCCTCATACAGACTGGAGAGATACATGTAGTACTCGATGAGGGTGGAATCAACCTGAGATGCCGACCAGATTCGCCTGTAAATGTCTGCAAGGTATGACTTTGTCTTCTGGGAGTATGTTTACTTGAGATCGTCCCACATTTCCTAGGCCGTATTTTTGTAAAGAAGATTTGAGGCAATGTGAGTCTCAACACTACTAGTCTTCCAATTGATAATCAAATAGTTGTCAGTCTGCTAGTTGTCGTACTCTTTGTCCTTTTCATCTAAAGGATCTTTAGTCAAAATGTAGAGTTTCCTCTGACCACCAATGAACACCATAAAAGATCGAGACCAGAGCACGTAATTTTCTGTGCCCTTGAATTTGATAGTAGTGCCTTGTGCCATAATATTTGTGGTCAAGGATTTTGTCTCAGTAGAAAGAAGGCGCCCACGGTGGTCTTAAAATAGAAAGCTGTGATCAACTAAGGATGCATATAAGAGCTAAAAAATGCCCTATAACTCACGTTTGCCCTTCAAGAAGGGTTGAAAACCCTCAATGGACAGCAGATCTGGATTCTTAACAGCGGTCTGTGATGAGTTTTGATCTCCAAAGAGATGTACGCTACCCACAGAGGATAGTTGTAGGGCTGACGACCTTCGTAGGAGGTCCTGAAAATGCAAGGCAGCACTAACGGGAGGGTTGTGTGCCCCCTTGCGGCACCGGTAGGTGTTGAAGATGCTCTTTGGGGTCAAGTTGTTGCACTGGAGGCGATTGGAGGGCCTTGCACGGGGCTCCAATTCAAGGAAGAGTGTTGGGAAACGTGAATGAGATGGTTTATTCCATAGCCCTAGGCTCTCTTATATAGGAGAGTAGCCTATGGGTAAATTACATAAAGAGAATAACAAGAAAAATAAAATAACAAAGAGATACACATAGCTTATATGCGTCAACACTCCCCCTCAAGATGGAGCATAGATATCAATCATGCTCAGCTTGGACGCACACTTCTGGAATGGGCCTCTAAGTAATGCCTTGGTGAAAATATCAGCAGTCTGATTCTCTGATGTGACGTGAGATGTAGCCAAGGCCCTAAATGCCGGTTTCGGTCACCATTTCGGTATCGACCAAAACAGAATTTCGATGGAATTTCGGTGGAATTTCGATCGAAATTTCGGTCATTTCGGTCATTTTTTGTACTAGGACCCCCATATTTCGGTCATTTCGGCCATTTCGGTCGAATTTCGATTTCGACTGGATATCGATATTCGACAGAAATTCGACCGAATTTCGCTGAAATTTGAGGCCATGGATGTAGCAATGAACCCCTTCTGAATCATGTCACGTATGTAGTGACAGTCGACCTCAATATGCTTGGTCCTCTCATGAAAAGCTGGGTTATTTGCAATGAACAAGGCGGCCTGATTGTCACATTCCAACATCATAGGAAGAGGTATATCAAGACATAGATCTGCAAGTAAGGATTTCACCCACATCATTTCTGTGCTGGCCTGGGCCATAGCCCTATATTCTGATTCAGCACTGGATCTAGCTACTACTGTCTGCTTCTTGCTCTTCCACGAAACTATAGCATCTCCAACATAGACTGCAAACCCCGATGTTGACTTCCTGTCCTTGGGGCATCCTGCATAGTCTGCATCCGCGCATGCTGTGACAGAAATCTCCTTTCCTTTCTTAAATAGCAAGCCTGCACCTGGAGATGATTTTAAATATCTTAGAATCATGTGTATTGCATCCATATGGGCCTGACGTGGTTGCTCCATGAACTGGCTCACACGACTCACTGCAAACTGTATATCAGGTCTAGTGATCGTGACATACAGTAATTTGCCTACCAGTTCTCTGTACCTTCTCTTATCCACCTCTTCTGTGTCATCATCATACAGCTTCATGCTAGGGTCCATTGGTGTCGTAGCAGGTCGACACCCTAGCATACCTGTCTCACTCAGTAGATATGTGACATACTTCCTCTGTGTCATGACTAATCCATATGGATTTCTAGCAAATTCCAGCCCCAGAAAATATCTAAGGACTCCCAAGTCCTTGGTGACAAACTCGGTCCCCAGCCTTTCCTTTGCCTGCTTAATGCCTTGGTCATCATCACCTGTAATCATGATATCATCAACATAAACCATGATTACAATGATATCTCTCGCCGTCTTTTGCACGAACAAGGAATGATCAGCATTGGAGCATTTATATCCTTGTTTCTCAAAGAGGTCTGAAAGCTTCTGAAACCATGCTCTGGGGCTCTGCTTAAGGCCATAGATGGCCTTATGTAATCTGCAAACCTTGGAACACTCCCCCTCAACAGCAAAACCAGGTGGTTGTTGCATATAGACTTCCTCCTGCAAGTCTCCATACAGAAATGCATTCTTCACGTCCAGTTGATAGAGTGGCCAGTCTTTAGCAACCGCAACAGATAGCAGGATCCGTAAAGTGGAATGACGCGCCACAGGGGAGAACGTGTCTAGGTAATCTACCCCATATGTCTGCGTGAAGCCCCGAGCAACAAGGCGTGCCTTGTACCTGTCAATAGAACCATCTGCGTTGTGCTTAACTGTAAACACCCATTTGCAACTCACCAGGCTAACGTCTGGAGGTATAGGAACCAAACTCCAGGTTCCTCTAGACTGAAGTGCCTCCATCTCTTCTTCCATTGCTAGTCGCCATCTAGCATCCTGCATAGCATCCTGATGGTTCCGTGGAATGGCTGTAGCTGAAAGTGCCATAGCAAACGTCCTAAACTCTCCAGATAGCCTCTCGAAAGATACCGCTGCTGACAATGGATATGTGGCACAGCTTCGTTTCGGCTTGCGTAGAGCGATTGGAACATCCAGATCATTTGTGTCATCACCATGCTCCTGTAATGCATCCTGCTGGGAAATGTCGTCAGATCCATCAACATTAATATTTTCATTACATACCGTAGGCGGGCTAGTTGACGGTTCATGACCATGAGCTGGAGGAAGCCTGCGAGTGTAATGAAATGGTAGCGGGGATACTAGTGATGGTGGTGGTGGTGGTGGTGGTGGATTTTGCGGTGGTGGTGACGGTGGCAATGGTGATGGTGGTGCCATGAATACGGTATCAGGAGGTATAGATGGTGGCTGCATGTTCCCGGATTCTGAAAAAAACATAATGGATTCAAAGAATGTAACATCTGCACTGATCATATACCGCCGACGCACAGGGTCAAAACACTTGTACCCCTTTTGAGTTCTGGAGTATCCCACAAAAACGCACTTGACAGCCCTAGGAGAGAGCTTGTCAGAACCAGGCGACAACTGATGGACAAAAGCGACTGACCCAAACACACGAGGGGTAAGAGTGAACAGATCCTTGTCAGGATAAATAAGTGAAAAAGGAACCTGTTCATTCAAGACAGACGAGGGCATACGATTTATAAGATAACATGCAGTGAGGACTGCATCACCCCAGTAGGAATACGGAACATGACTCTGAATGAGAAGTGACCTTGTGACATCAAGAAGGTGACGGTGTTTTCTTTCTGCAACCCCATTTTGTTGAGACGTATGAGCGCAGGATGTTTGGTGAACAATTCCTTTAGAGGAGTAGTAGTTGGCTAGATTATTGGTGCACAACTCTAAGGCATTGTCACTTCTCATAATTTTGACAGTTGTGGAAAAAACATTCTGAATCTCATTTAGAAAGTGAATAATAATATTTCCATCTTCAGACTTATTTTTCATTAGAAACACCCATGATGCTCTAGAGAAGTCATCCACAAATACAATGTAAAACCTGTGCCCCTGATGATCGGGAACACGACTCGGACCCCAGACGTCGACATGAAACAACTCAAACTTGGAGTTACTACTCCGACCTTGACTACTGGGAAAAGATGACCTGTGATGTTTTCCCAACTGACACGCCTCACACTGGATAGGTGTGTGAGAAAAACTATAAGGTAGGACTAGACGCAACTTCTGAAGCGGTAAATGACCAAAACGCAGATGCCACAGGAGAGGAGATACTTGTTCTGCGGGAGAAGCTGTGATTCCGGCAAACGGGGTCTGGTTCAGACGATAAAGGCCTCCTTGCTCATAGCCATGACCAATCACGTTGCCCGTACGGATGTCCTGAAAAATCAATGAAGATGAATCAAAAATAGCTCGACAATGAAGATCCTTCGTAATCTGACTAATTGACAACAAATTCATAGAAAAATGTGGTGCATGCAAAACATTCTTGAGCTGCATAGAAGACGTCAATCTAATCTCCCACTGACCCGTGATAGGAGAATGCGTGCCATTGGCAATAACTACTGTCCGTCCTGGAGGAATCTGAGTGTATCCTTTAAGTAGGCTCTGGTCGCCACATAGATGATGTGTAGCGCCGGAGTCCATGATCCATGGCAGTGTATCAGATCTACTACTGTGGAGTGCAAGTGGACTACCTGAAGTACTGGTAGATGCCGAGGCAGAAGCAGCAGCATCAGTATGGTTCTCTGTAGTCGGTGTTGGACCAGATGGTGGAATAATGCCCCTGAGACGGGCAACTAGATCATCAAATCGTTGATCCAGTGTAGCAGCAGATGGGGCTCTATCTGCTCAGCGGCTCGTGCGGATGCAGGAAATCCATGCTTTGAGTAGCATGTATCTTCAGTATGTCCGACTCGGTGACAATATGAGCATGTTGGCCTAGTACGGCCACCCCTTCCACGGGGAGTACGTCCACGGCCCTGGTGATGAGAACCACGGCCTCTGTAGGCCGCCATGGCTGAGGGATTCTGACTCGCAGCTGCTGAAGGTACTATGATCCTACTCATCCTGTGAAATGCCTCCTCCATGGGAGGAATAGTCGAGTCCGCCAAAATCTGTGAACGTGCTGCCTCATATTCTGGATCAAGTGCAGCGAGAAACACATCCACCATCGTCGCATTTCTGTATGTCTTCTGCTGTTCTGGCGTGGCGGTAAGAGGCATGAAGCTATGGAGCTTCTCAAACATCCCTCTCAATGATGTATAGAGAGAATGCAAAGGACGGTCGTTCTGCTTTATTGTGAATATGTTATGCTGTAGTTGCAGAATCTTCGTCTCATTTTTCGCCTGAGAATACGTTGCCGCCAGGATATCCCACATGTCTTTAGCCGTGGGTTGATGTAAGATGTCATTTGCGATTTCAATCGCCAATGTACCGGATAGCCATACCTTGGCATATGCATCATCGGCCTCCCATGAGGCATAAACTCCAGTCTTCTCAGCAGGCTCGGGCTCGGTAAGAATGTGCTTCTTACCTGTAGACTTCATCATACTCATGAACTGCATTGCCCACAGTTCATAGTTCGTACCATCCATCTTGACAATGGGCGCTGGACCACGAAATGCGCCCATAGATGGGAAATCTGCCTTGCTTTCTGACATGATGGAGACGGAAGACTGGAGCGACTGAGAGGATATAGTCTATGTCTACAATGACATAGATGGGATTAGTTGTGTGTGTAGACTTCAGGCAACTAACCCCATGTAGATCAGGAGCTGTGCCCTAGGGTTTTGGAACTTAGGGCACGTATGCACGTGCAGGAAGCACGCGCGCGCACAACTGAATGCAAGTGCAGGCGCTTTACACAGCGCACAGGAGAGCGCGCGGTGACTAGATGCGCGCTAGGCGCAGGATGCGCGGTGGCTGGAGTCGCACGCTAGATGCACAGGCGCACAGTTGCTGCGCACAGGATGGATGCGCGCAAGATCGGCGAGGCGCACAGTTGCTCAGGCGCTGGATGGGTTGCGCGCTAGGTGCGCACGTTGCGCGCTGGATGCGCTAGATGCACTGCACGCTGCGCGCTGGAGTCGCGCAAGATGAAGATCGCAGGGGCGAGATCGCAGGTGCGAGATGAAGATCGGAGAGACGCCGCAGTCGAGCAACGAAGATCGGAGCGGCGCCGAGAGGGGAGAGAGAGAGAAGAGAGGCCGGCGGGTGGGGTGGGTTAGGGTTAGGGTTTCGAGAACTCCGGTCTAGGACCGTCGCTCTGATACCATGTTGGGAAACGTGAATAAGATGGTTTATTCCATAGCCCTAGGCTCTCTTATATAGGAGAGTAGCCTATGGGTAAATTACATAAAGAGAATAACAAGAAAAATAAAATAACAAAGAGATACACATAGCTTATATGTGTCAACAAAGAGGACCCACGCAAGCTTTTGCGAGGCTTGAAGGTGGCGATGGGGATTTTAGGTTAGAACCCAGTCTAAAACCGTTGCTCTGATACCATGTGGAGAAGAGAGACGAATAGGATATGTATTACATAGGGCTAGGATCTCTTATATAGAGAGAAAACCCTAGAGAGTGCAAGAGGAAAAATACATAAATATCCTTGAGGAGTTACGGAACCCGAAAGGTTAAAGGTACGGAACCTGAAGGGTTACAAACATAATTGTAATATAATAATTCTAACAGTAGCCATACCCTCCGCCTCCCCAAACTCTATGTCAACCCTCCAACGCTCCAACTCCAGCAGTCCCAACTGCCATCTTCATCATCCATTCCTCCACCATTCTTCATCTAAACTTCCTCCCGATCAGGTTGCCCTATTCCGCATGCTCAACCTTAGCATCCTTTGTTGAATGTCCATCAACATTCAAAAGCACCACCTCCGATAGCAGTAGATTCAAGCTCCTCTGGCGTCGCACTCATGTGCCACTATTCCTATCACGAAGACCCATAGTCTGCTCTCAACTTAAAGCTGGAACAGCTATTTAATTCTTTGGGTGATCACACATGTATATTGCAGTTATTTTTCAGTCCATTTTCGTGTTGTGAAAGCATAAGGATACCTTTTACGTGGTTTCTTATATAGCAAGCAATTAGCAACATGCCTTTAATGTTTGTGACTTTCTAGTTGGCCTTGAAATTAATATCATCCGCTACAGTGCTGAATCGAACTTGCCTATTTCATTTTAGCCCAACATTTTAATAGTTCAAATCAGCAGTGCATCATCAGAGCATATATCTGTCATTGCATCAACTGTTACAGACCCATTTGGATCTAATTATTTGTGTTTGTATATTGTGGTTTCAATCTGATATCATCAGTTTAGTTTCGCAATCTTAATCATGATAGTTAGTATTTGGTTAGTAAGGAATACAGTAAAAAAAATGGTGAAGCATTCTCCCACAATAAGTAAGGTCGATTACATGGATTCTTACTCAAATACATGTTGAAAGATTCGACTATTTTACGCGGGTTGTCGACTACCTAACGCAACCCCCGCAAGGAGGGATTTGATTAGTAAGGAAAATTGTATTGGGAAATAAAATAATTTAAAGGTATGAGAGAGACGTATGGAACACAGTGACGATGGTTTAAAAATATGGATATGTGGCTAGGACAAAGTTGATCTCGTTGGCTTTTTCATTATCAAATCATAACTCATAATTGTTCTATTATTTTTCCTAAACTTCGACCCAAAAGGAAAGTGGATAAAGGTATCAACTTAATTACGACATCGAAATATCAAAAAGATTTAATGGTTCAAAGGAAAAATGTGAAATAAGAAACCCGAAAGGAAATCAATATGCAATTCAAAGTCATAGAAATGTGATTGCATGAAGTTTGTTCATCAAATTACGACAGTGTAGTAAAGAATCCACTGAGAGGGTCTCTACGTATCCTAGACAGCTACAACCAAAAATATCATAATGTTGAATGAGATGCAATGGAAATCAATATTCAATGATACTTCCTCTTTCAGAGCCTTCAATTAAAAGAGCATTTCTCAGAATGGTCAAGCTTGCTTGACTATGCCCAATTCAATTGAAAATAAACATTTATTCTATAACCAAAAGTAAAGATTTAATTATTGTTCGGCAAGAAAAATGATATTTATTCTTACAGTGTGTACAGGTGTCCAACGCTCACTTGCGAGTTCATATCCATTTGGGTCGTCCCCAGGTGGATG
This sequence comes from Ottelia alismoides, assembly GCA_037367405.1. Taxonomy (NCBI): domain Eukaryota; kingdom Viridiplantae; phylum Streptophyta; class Magnoliopsida; order Alismatales; family Hydrocharitaceae; genus Ottelia; species Ottelia alismoides. Next base: position 211,464 of record JAZKJV010011859.1, read on the forward strand.
AAGAATTGATATGCATACACGTCCATCAGGATAAACTGACAGCATGAAATTAATTGTCATCAGAAAATTTACTAACCATAGATATTCATGTCACAGTGGAGGAGATGGACATTACCATTTGGATGCCACATTTCTGATGTGAATCTAACTGAAGGTGGGCTATTTGGGTAATTAGCTGGGAAGCTCATTATTGCATTGAAGTAACCACCTTCACTGTATTTAAAGCAAATACAGCATAAGACATGACTGTTAAAATAAAACACAACCAATAAAACTGAACTTTAAAATTTAATGCAAGTGCATGTCCAAAATTGAATACATTTCATGAGAGGAAGCTCTATACGATAATTAAAATCAAGCACTGCACATCTATCTTGTAAGTGATAGTAAATTTCTTCTCAACATGATCCATACCACATATCCTTCCGCATTTACTGCACACAGGCATGTCATCTCCAATTTCATTGTAGGATTAGGAGAATAACAAATGGGAAACAATAGCCAGAGGAAAAAGTCCCCAAGGGTATTAAGTTGATCGACTCTACTGAGTAGCTTTCATGCCACGATACATAGCAACAAGGTTGTTGAGATATTAGTTATCTTTCTTATTGATTTCTTATTTTTTATTTCTTTTGTCCTCTTCTTGTAATTTGCCCAATAGATTCCTCTCCTATAAAAGCGAACTCTAAGGGCTCTCATTAATTAACTCGTTCTTTCCCTCTACATGTTATCAGAGCGATGATCCTAAATCGGAGTTCCTGTATCCCACCAAAGCCCTACCCCCCCCCCCTCAGCCGCCGCTTGCCGCCTCCCCTGCATGCCGTCGCCCCTCTCCCTCCCCTTCAACAGCCACCTAGGACACAGCACAACCCAGCCCCCCCCCTCCCATGAGATTCAGGTCGCCGCCGGCCCTCCCATGCACCTTCGTGCACCTTTGCGGTTTGATTTTCGGTCTGAATCAATCTGATTTTGACCGCAAAACGTGATTTCAGGCATATAAATCACGTTTTTCATCTTATCGAGCAGCAAAGATTGATGAGGATGGTTATATAAGTCCACCGTACAACCAATCCTTCGTATGCTAATGTAGACTCGTTCATATCGATCTACTCCCCAGTTGAGTTCCGTGTTTGACCATTTTACCATCAAGTAAGTGAACAAGGGTGAAATTTTTTCGTCTGAAGCCTTCAAGGGCACGGCTCCCATCGCTAAGATGGATGGGACCAACTATGAGTTGTGGTTCATGCAGTTTCTCGCCCTCATGCAGTGCAACAACGAGGAGCACATCCTGACAGATCCAGAGCCAATAAAAAAGACTGGGGCAAATGTTTCTTGAAAGCAAGATGATGCGTGTGCGCGTGTTTGGCTATGTGGGACCCTCACCATAGACTCATAGAGATAGCCAGTGATATTCTGAACCAGCACACCACCAAGGCGATGTGGGACACTTTCTCTTCCGCCTATGCTCAATCGAAGAATGAAGCAAAGATTCTTCAGCTACAATTTGATATCTATAAGGTCAAGCAGAATGGGCATCTTCATTCCATGCGAGAAGCTTCATAGCTATATACGTATTACGACATCTCTGGAGCAGCAAAAGGCTTACAGGAACTCCAAAACGATTGGAGTTTTCATGGTTGGCCTTGATATAGAGTATGATGCAAAGCGAACACAGCTTCTCACTGGAGCTACCATACCTCCCATGGAAGAGGCCTATACATGTCTCAGCCAGATTATCATGCCTTTTACGGCCACTCCCCCGCCATCTTCAGTTATGGTCGCTTCTCATGGCCGAGGAGGAGCAACCCAGTCTAGAGGATGCACCCCTCGTGGCAGAGGCGAGGGACATCTACGTGGACCTTGTACCTTCTACCGTTAGTCGGGACATGCAGAGGATACATGCTACCATAAGCATGGATATCCTGTTTTTGGTCATGTGGCAGAGCAGGTAGAGCCTTCAGATACACTTGTTTCCCAGGTCGATCCTCGCTTAGATGATATTGTATCTCGTGTTCGAGAGATCATGACTCATGTTGCAGGAGCCACCACTACAGATGCCGCAGCCACAACCTCTTCAACTTCCTTAGATATTGCTTATGCTTTTACTAGTAGTATTGGTGCAGATAAGACAGGGCGGATTATAGACCCTGGTGGTTCCCACCATCTGTGTGGAGACAGAGTGCAACTAAGGTCCTACAGGACCATACCACTTGGTAGATGGGTTTTCATATGCCAATGGCGACTTGTTACCCATTACATGACAGGGGGAGTTGCAGTTGATGTCGTTCATGCGTCTTCATAATGTTTTATATGCTCCTGACTTTCAGACGTATTTACTTTCCATTAGTTATATAACTAAGGATTTCATTGTCATGTCATTTTTTTACCCTTTGTCTCTTGTGTTTCAGGACATACTCACAGGCAGGACAATTGGATTTAGCCGTGAGCAGCGGGAATTTTACATATTGGTTCAACCTCCTCATGTTGGTGTTTCTACTATACCTATTGGACCAATCTTACCATATCCGTGGCATCTTCGTTTTGGCCACCTTCCTCTGCAAAAGATGTATCATATTCTCCCTCAGATCTATATGAGATCCTCCTTCAAGGGCGAGGCATGCCAGCTTGGGAAGCATCACCGTTCCCTCTTTCGATCCCTTCAGAGTTGGAGCAGTTCCGAATTATTTGAGCTCCTACATTTAGACATTTGGGGTGCGAGTCACGTTCCTGATCACCAGGGACATTGTTTTTATCTAGTTGATGTCGATGATTTTTCTAAACTTTCTTGGGTCTTTTTATTGCAGATTAAGTCTGAGGCTGGATCAGTGATCAAATATTTTATTAATGAGATAAAGAGTATTTTTTTTGCAAAAGTCAAATATCTTCGTTCTGATAATGCCTTGGAGTTCTGCACTTTACAGCTTTCTGAGTTTCTTAGATCTCTTGGCAGTGTTCACCAGACCTCATGTGCTTATACTTCCCAACAGAACGGTGTTGTCGAGGGCAAACATTGTCACTTACTTGATGTGACCAGAACCTTGTTCATACAGAGTCGTGCTCCTCATGCTTACTGAGGCGATTCTATCCTCGTTGCATGCTATCTGGTGAACCGCATGCCCTCGTCTATGTTAGGAGAGAAGATTCCTTTATCGAATGTGTTCTCAAGAAGGATCTTTTCTCCCTTATACCTCGTGTGTTCAATTTTGTTGCATTTTTTCATGATGTCTCCCCAGGTCATGATAAGCTCTCTCCCATAGCTATCAAGTGTATTTTTGTTGGCTACTCTCGTATCCAGAAGAGGTACCGCTGCTTAGATCTGCTCAAGAGAAAGTACTTTATCATTGCTGACATCATTTTCTTTGAGTATGCCATATATTTTTCTCCTACAAGTGATAAACCAACTCCGTCTGATTATGATGTTGAGATCTACATGCATTCACCTCCTACTGTCATACCACCACCTCCCTCTACTCATGCACCACCACCACCTAAACCTGCTCATGTGGCTCCACCTCCTACTATAACTCAGTTTTTGACATGTATTTTTACTCATGGGTCTCGCTCGGTTTCCCCGGCTCACATGTCTTGCCCATTATCCAGCATGCCTCAAGTACATAATGAGTGTTCACGTAGGGAGCTGCGTCTCCCAATTGCGGTAGTATGGGTGATTTGGCTGGCCAAGAATGTGCGGATTTTCAACGGGCAAAGATTTTATAAGGAGAATGTCTTCTGTCAGGTGGCCTGGGTTCTGGAGTCTTGGTAGTAGGCGGGGTTTTCTCCTTTGCTACTCATGTAACTTATGAGTGCTATTTCTTCCTTGTATAATATTTATTAATAAAACACTGGGGTGAACGCCTATGAGTGTCTCCCCCTTCTTTGGCCTCAAAAAAAGTATGTAATGAGCACATTGTTTCTACTGATGGTACTACAGAGTTGTTTGTCCAACAAGATTCCATACAGGCTGAGAAGGTGCCCTCTCAAGAGGGGAACTCACAGGTTCCGGACTTGGCAGATAATCTTGATGTGTCGATTGCTCTGTTTAAGCCGAAACGTGCATGTGCTACTTATCCTCTTGCAGTCCAGGTTTCCTTGAGTTGGTTGTCAGATGATTTTAAGATATTTACCTTAGCACTATCAATTGTGGAGGTACGACGGACATATCATGAGGCTCTTCAGGACAGTCAGTGGAGATTAGCTATGGAGGAGGAGATGGTCGCGCTACAGTCATGTGGTACGTGGAGTCTTATTTCTGCTTCAGTTGGCGCATTCGTTGTGGGATGCAAATGGGTGTTCACTGTGAAACACCGTACGGATGACATTGTGGATCGGTATAAGGCAAGACTTGTGGCACATGGGTTCACCCAGACATATGGGGTGAGCTATCAGGATATTTTCTCTCCAGTTGCCAGACATTCTACTCTACATATTCTACTTTATGTTGCTGTGACACAAGATTGGCCCCTTTACCAGGTTGATGTGAAGAATGCCTTTCTCTATGGAGATCCACGGGAGGATATCTACATGCAGCAGCCACCTGAGTTTGCTACTGAGGGTGAGTGTCAGAAGGTTTGTAAGCTAGAAAAGGCTATCTATGGCCTTAAGTAGAGTCCAAGAGCATGATTTTAGAAGGTCGCGGACTTGATAATGCAACAGGGATTTGTGCGATCAACTGACGATCACTCGTTATTTGTCTACAGGACCCAGAGAGGTACTATTGTCATTCTTGTTTACGTTGATGACATTATTGTTACAGGGGATGACGAACAGGCATTCAAGGTGCCAAGGACTTCATAGGTCAACAGTTTGTGACTAAAGACCTTGGATATTTATATTACTTCCTTGGACTAGAGTTCGCCAAGAACCAATGAGAACTTGTGATGAGTCAGAGGAAGTATGTTATTGATCTTCTTTCAGAGACAAGCATGGCAGATTGTAGACCTGCCACTACTCCTATTGACCCGAGCATGAAGCTCTATGATGATGACATTGAAGATGTCAACAAGAGGAGGAACAAGAAGCTTGTTGGCAAGCTACTATATGTGACTATTAGCAAGCCTGACATATCCTTTGTCGTGAGCAAGGTGAGACAGTTTATGGAGCATCCCATACAGGCACATATGGATGCAATCCATATGATTCCGAGGTAACTGAAGACATCACCAGGTACGGGACTCCTTTTCAGCAGAGGCACATCTCTTTCAGTTACAGCATGTGCATATGCAGATTATGTTGGGTGTCCAAAGGATAGGAAGTCTACCTCATGCTTTGTTGTGTTCATAGGGAATTCTCTAGTTTCATGGAAGAACAAGAAGCAAACTGCGGTTACCAGAACGAGTGTTGAGTCAGAATACAGGGTCATGGCGCAGACTAACATAGAGATGATGTGGGTCGGATCTGTTCTTACTGAGCTGACTATAGAGGTGTATCTTCCCATGCACCTCTAATGTGACAATCAGGCTACTCTTTTCATTTCGAACAGCCCAACCTTTCATGAGATAACGAAGTACATAGAGGTGGATTGTCATACACTCGTGACATGATACAAAAGGATCTTATCGCCACTACGCATGTCAACTCTGGAGACTAAACAGCAGATGTTCATACTAAGATCCTAGACAAAGGGCCTTATCAGAGATGTTTCAAGCTGAGCATGATCGATATATACGCTCTAGCTTGAAGGAGAGTGTTGAGATATTAGTTATCTTCCTTATTGTTTTCTTATTTTCTATTTCTTTTATCTTCTTCTTGTAATTTGTCCAATAAGTTCCCTCATATATAAAAGAACACTAAGGCCTCTCATTAATTAATTCATTCTTTTCCCTCTACAAAGATGAATGAGCATATATGAGAATGGTTTGACATAGAAATATCAAATACAAACAAAAAATGCTGTATTTATTTCATGTAGTAGCAATCTTTAATTGTAACATGTACGGTCTTTATCACTCATCTCAAGTAGTGATAATTAGCTGTTGACAAGAAAAACGTAAAACACCGATCCTTAAAAAAAGTGCAGGCAAGAGAGTTGAACTCCATCAAAACTCTATGGTCGGAGACAGAATCACTCCGACATCCATTAACCATTTCCTTTGTATTCAGATAGAGTTCCAGAACTTGCCCAAAGAGTTGTCCAAATTTTCACGACATGTAAACCCCGTGTATTTGAACCAAACCTCCAACGAGATGGTTCACCATATTTGCCGAAAACAGAATCTTGCAATTCGGTATAGCTGCCATTGTAGTCATGCAGTTTAATTTCTTAATCCGGGCTAAGACTACGCAGATATGTTCAAAACAGTACAGCGATCACACAGCAAACATAGTAGATCACGAGTAAAATGCAGAGACGAGGAACAATTGCAGACTAGAGAGTATCGGGGGGGCCGATGATGGTGACGCTCCACTCGAACACATTGCTGTCGTCCACGAGCCCCGCCGAGAACCCGTCCACCGGATGCTTCATGAGATCTGCTCCCACCGAGGAAATTGAACAGGAACAGATCAAAATCGGAGGATCGAATCATAGAAATAGCCCTAGGAGGACCTCGATTCGGTCGCGACCACAGAGACGTGTGCCGCGATCGGATCCGTACCTCTAAGTTGCTTGCCGAGGAGAAGGCTCGCCTGGCTCGCTGCAGCCATCAGAGATAGACGCAGAGAAAGGGAGATGGAGAGAGGGAGAAGGATGGAGGTGGGGTTTTACTGCTGCTTGATATCGTTTGGGAATTTATTTATTTGATAAGGATGCGGTGCGGCGGCTAGCATCGGGTCTCGCTTTAAAGATGTCAAAAGGATGGGATGCGGTGCAATGACGGGATGGAAGGGAGAATGATGAATCAAACTTAAAAGAAAATCTCGTGGAAATACGAAGGAGAACATGAAATAGCTTTTGTAAATGAATATGATCAAAACAAAACAAAGGTGGCACAAATATAGAGAGATCGGTCCAGTAGGCATAGTAGAAACGCCAACAAGAGGAGGTTGAACCAGTCTGTAGAGTCCCCACTGCTCACGGTCGAAATACAAGAGACGATGGGTCAAAGATGGCACGACAATGCAAAATCTTCTTAATCTAACTAATGGGAAGTAAATACATATGAATTCAGGAGCATATAAAACATTCTGAAGATGCATGGATGGCGTCAAATGCACCTCCCCATGTCCTGTAATTGGTAGGTGGTCGCCATTGGCAATGACAACTCATCTACCATGTGGTATGGTCCTGTAGGACCTCCTTTGTGTTATGTCTCCACAAACATGATGAGAAGCACTAGAGTCCATAATCCACTCTGTCACATCTGCACCATTACTGACAGTGAAACCATAAGAGATACTTGAGAAGCTCGAAGAGGCTCCAGTTGCAGCAACTGTGTCTGTAGTGGTGATTCCTACAGAAGTAGTCATAATCTCTCAAATACGAGAGACTGTATCATCCATGCGAGGATCTGCTTGTGAAGCAAGAGTATCTGAAGGCTCAATCTGTTCAGCCACAAAGACCATAAATGAGATATCTACGCTTCGGGTAGCATGTATCCTTTTGACTGTTACTTTTTATTGATCAATAGTTCACTTTTTATGATGATCATTTATTTGAATTTTGAGTTCTGTAACCGACTATTTGATCAATCATGTCCTTTTGTCTGATCAATCATACGAGCATTGATCGATCATGGTCATTCCAAATTTATACGTTACTATTTTTAGCTTCCGACGGTTACATGGTTGAATCCCTACAAAAGGAGACCCCTACCTCCTCATTTCAAAACACAACTCATTCGAGTATTCTTCTCTCTCTCTCTCTAACTCTTAAGTGCTCATATCTTCAAGAGAGAAGATTTTTAAGCAGAAAGTTAGCTCTTATTTGTTGCAAGCTCCTCAAGCTCTCTATGTACAGCTAGAGATTTCCTTGAAACTACTTCGATAAATTCGGTGATATTTTTCAATTATATACCTTTCACTTGTCTTAGAGATATATTTGTTGGAATCACGTACTTGCATAACGTATTGATATGTTGTCTCTTCTTATTGTTGAATATTGATCATTGTTAATTGATTTTTTATTTAGTCCACATAGATAATTGTTTTATTTTGTTGAAGCTAATGTTGCTCTACAAATACTCTTGGAGTTCTCTCTGTAGGAGGCTCAAGGTAGAGCCTCATGCAGTGCTGCAACTATTTCAGTTGTAGTGGTGACTTTGGTCTTTGATCCAAAGTTATGATTTTGATGTGTAATCCAAGGTTGTAAGCTTTATGCTTGTAATCGATTGAGATATTTGTTTAAATATCTCAGTATATAGTGGACAAGTTGGTTGACTCTGCTAACCAGAAATCCTAAGTCAGGAAGGCCTGGACCGTGGATTTCACTCGCTTGTGTTCCCATGTTAACATACAGTGCAATGTTATCGTTGAATTGTTGTCTCCGACTAGATTTGCATGCATGCTGTTTTCTTATGCGAAAAAGATTTTAATATACCGTACTTCATTCAATCCTGGATTTTATTCTATCCGCAAGTACTGTCATACTCATGTTTTACTTGGGTTCTGTTCATTTCTTTCAAAGACTTGGCCTTATCTGAATTTGAGAAGCTATAAATGGATTCAAAATGAACAAGGATATACCATTAATAAGTTAAAAAAGATGGTGGAGAGTTTGAGAATAAAAATTTTCTGACTACTATGCTAAGGCGAGGATCTATCACGAATTCTCTACACTTAGAACAAAGGCTTAGAATGTTGTAGTTGAGCGGAAGATTCTCTCTTTCAGAATATGCATGTACAATGCCATGTAAATCTGACTTGCCTAGATACTTTTGGGTAGAAGATGTAAACACAACACTCTTTGTCTTAAATATGGCCTTGATCCGACTAGGATTAAAGAAGACACATTTTGAGCTCTACTACAAACACTCACCAAGGATAGGCTATTTCTGTGTTTTTAGAAGCAAATGTTATGTTATTAACACTAAGGATAATCTCGACAAGTTTGACCTGAAGAGTGAAGAAGGCACCTTCCTAGGATATTCTTTACGTAATAAAACTTACAGGCTCTTCATCAGGGAAAAAAACAATTATTGTTGATACAGCTAACATTTTTTTTTGATAAAAATGTAAGTAAGAATCCTCAACTACACATATTAAAAAAATGAAGATGACGCTCAAGTAGATCTTTCTAGTATACTCTAGAGTAGTGATCTTATGGCTTGCACAAGGACTTTAGATTTGTTAGATATCATTCAAAGAGTTGGGGATTGGAGACATTTCAAAAGGAATCCAAGCCATATCACACTAAAATTCATTTAATTCGTGTTATTTTCTTTTGTATCCTCAGCGAAGCCAAAGTCAGTCGACAAGACTTGCAACATTGGTTCTTGGTTAATGGAAATGCAAGATGAACTTGTTCAATTTAAGAGAAGCCAATTATTTGAGCTTGTTCTTTGACCTGAAAAACACATAGTTATTGAACCAAGTGGGTTTTCAAGAACAAATTGGATAAGTCAGGGAAAATTGTCAAATTCAAGGATCAGATCATATCTTTAAGCTCAAAAAATCCATCTATAGACTTAATCAAGCTCCTCGAGCACGGTAGAATCGACTTAGAACCTTTTTACTCATCGAGGTTTTAATGTATGGAAAAGTATATTGCAGTTTGTTTGTGAAGTCTATCTCGTCTGATTTAATAATTGAGCAAATTTATGTTGACGACATCGTATTTGATTATGTCAATGCAGTTCATTGCAAGGAAATTTCTAAAGCTATGCAAGAATAGTTCGAGATGAGTATGATGAAAGAATTGAACTTCTTTTCAGGGTTACAGATCAAAGACAGAGTGTAGTACTTTCTTTTCAAACCTTAAGTACATGAAAGAGATGCTCACACAATTCGATTTTGACTATTGCTTACGAAAGTCTATATTGATTGTCATAGGGACTAGACCTGGTCAAAGTGCGGGTCAGACAGAATGAGCAAGGTTCAAAAACCTCTACCTAAAGATCGTAAAAAAACATGGGATGGTACATGGCCCATTTTGTTCTTTTTCAATTGAATTTTTTTAAGGGATTTAATAATTATAAATGATTTTATTAATACCCTTTATACTTTATATAACTAATATAAGTAGTTTACATGTTACTTGACATGTAAACTATTAAATTTTATTTAAAACTAGTGTCACATATGAAAAACTTGAAGTTTATCATATTAATATATGCACTATTCCGCTTATATTTATATATTTTTATTTTTTGTTGGTTGGGCTGAACCATACCTAAAATTTCCTACCCAAGCCCGGCCCATGAGCAGGCTGGGCGGGCGGGCCCCCAGCTCGTTGGCTAGGTTTACTAGGGACACATCTTGACATAGACAAGTCAAGGAAGCATGTCGCATCAAGACTATACATAGATACGGTAGGATATATACTCAGTCTAACTGCAAGCAAATTTGATATATACTTTTCAGTACTTGTTTAGTTGCACATTTTTAGTTAGCACCAAAAGAAAGTTACACGAAAGTAGTAAAAAGTACCACTCATTATATCATTTTTACAAAAGATTTAAGTTTATATGAAGTTACATGGCATATATTTATATGCATACAGTGATGTTGATTTTGCTGGTAGCTGCATTGATAGAAAGAGTACAAGTAGAACCTTCCAATTCATGGGAAATGCCCTTGTATCGTGGTTTTCTAAAAAGATAACTTGTGTATCTTTGTCGTATTCGCCTACTCTCGTTTACCTAGATGACCCCTTGACCTATTTTGTGGAACGTGTTCATAAAACATTATCTATGGTACACTGTATGAAGACGTTCTTCAACCCTAGCTTTTTCCAGGTTAGCCAGATGCTCTCATAGACTCCATCTCACTAGAAAACATTGCAGAGTTCTATATCAACCTCAAGGACATTAGCAACACCTTGACCTACCATCCCAGAACCACCATTAATGACCAAACCTTTGTCGTTGATACATCTATGATTTTATCACATCTTAGGTTGCACAGACTCATGACCTAGTATCATTGAAGTGATCAAGTCTCTTAATCACAATAAAAGTTAGAGAAACCTTGATGCTAGTGCATAATCTTTCTACCTTCAAGCCATTAGCATCATCATATCTGAGGGAGGCAACATAGGTAGAAGATTGACCACAGTCCATGCAAATAGGCCTTTGTCATACCTCACATAGTCCATTCTTCACCTCACATGGAGTCGAGTAACTGTAGCTGGCTTAAAGGACACCCTCGTGAATCACCAAATGAACTCAATGGATCTTTTGCTCGTTCACCATCATTGAACTTCAATCCCTTTAACGAAGAAGATTCAACATCATCCAACATTGTCCAAACTTAATTTATTTGTTGGTTAAATGCCCTTGACAACCACTGACCTTGTCTAACCCTACGAACCGAGATTCTTTATTACTTGATCCGACTACTTCTCGTACCTTACCTCCTCCTCAACCATTGCTGCAACCTATTGTGGGGGTCGTAAATAATTTTTCGCATGGATCACAGATGGGTTGTTGACATTTTTGAGTTTTAGTAGAACTCTAGACGTCCACTAGTTACTGATACAATAAGGAAGAGCTCCCAACGCTGAGCAAGCAAGGAGAAGATCACCATCGATCTTGAGCATGCGATTGGGTGCAATACAACATTCCTCTAAGCACCGGTAATTAGTTACTAAACATGTAATAAACAATGTTATGGGTTTTACAAATGCCATGTTAATGAGAAGAGAGATAGAGAGAGAGAGCTAGGGATCAACGCCAAGTGACAATGGTCATCACAATCTCGGGCTAAGACCTTACCCACAGTGTGATCTAGAGGTGTCTCTGACCCTTTTTTCTAGTTCATCAAGAAAAGATTAGAGCTTCTCCGGTCCACTTCATCATCGGATTGAGGCGAGAACATGAGTGGGACACCATCTCTCCAACTTTAGATGATGCCACAACAAGTGATAACTTTCCCTATTTTCTTTTCCCTCTTCTTATTTCTTCTTTATTCTTGTCTGTTCCTTGTTTTATCAATCACATCTCACTTCATTTTATTCTTTGTAACCCAATTCCAATCCGACCTTGAGATCCATCTTCACATTCCCCCCTTCGCTGCTTCTTCTTCCTTCCACGACCTCTTGTTGACTCACTCTACTTCCCGCGTATGACAACGGAGTCCATCACCACATTCCTCTCCTTTTATGTAACAATATAATTGAGTCTTTCAACCTCTAGTCTAATTTCACTTGCAAGTACCAACGAGTCGACTGAAGCCCATAACATTGGAACTTCATTAGGAATCACGAGATGGATCCACCCTCTTTCGAGCGATGTCAGTAGAGAAACTATTCATAGGGAGATAGAAGAATGGAGGTTCTAAATGCACCATTGATTCTCTCCCCCTTCTCTTATCCAATGGCATCGAGTAACTCCAAGCCCACACATCCGAACATAACATGCAACAACAAGACACAACCACATGTCCCGAGCCAGGGTTGAACTCCAAGCCAAAGATCCATCACGTGATCGACCCCATGAGGGGTAGTAAAAGTGTAGTCACACACCCTCGCTCTTTTCTTCCTGGAATCTCATGCGTAATCCCACTTCTTTTAGGCAAATTGCAAACATTTTACTAATATTTTGATAATTGCAAAGGATCCCCTGTAAGGTTATTTTGAGAAACTTTCTTATTTAATTTTATTTCAATTAGGTCCTTGGACCATTTCTATGAAATAAAGTGAGCATCTTTTGTATACATTTATGTTCTTGGTTTTGTTTTAAAGAATTTTTAATTCTCTGTGTTTTGAACTATCGTATTTACTCTTTTGAGAAACATTTGATTATCAATAAATTGTTGAGTTATTCAATATCTCTGAGCTCGTTTATTCCTATCAATAATTTTATTACTCGGAAAATTAGAGTTCAAAGGGGCTTGGGGGGACATACAGAAACTTGTGATGCCTTTTTCATTGACAATTGTTGAACAATGAAGATTGGAATTAATTGAAATATCTGAGATTTTGCAACTACTCATCATTACTACATTTGATTGACCTACATTTTTCCTTCAATAACTTCAGATTGATTTATGATCTATAATTTGCTTTGAACATTTTTATAGTTACTTAAAGATCACATGACTTCTCATTGCATCTCATATTGACATTTTTACATTTAAAAAAACTAAAAAACATTGCATTATTTTATTTTCTTTCTTTGCATTGCATTTATTTTCTTACATAAAAAGTCATAGAAAACCATTCTTCACATATTTATGTTAGAATCTTATTTATTTTTGTTTTAAAGCTGACACACACATTAGATCTACTTGTATAAGTGTTTTGATTTTGCATGTCTCAAAAGAAGTTATAAGATCTCAACAGAAGTTCTTTAGAAGTTTCTTTTCATATAATTGTTAAGTATTTTTACCTTGTAATTTTGTGCAGTCATTGCATGTACTCTAAATAATAATCAATTATTGTATCTTTGATGATGTACACAAAGAGTCGGTATTGCTACCAGTCAAAGTCAAATTTCTTGCAACAAAGTCAACTTCAAGTCAGACCCTCAATTGATCGCTCATTGCAACTCATACTAATAAATCATTCATTGATCACTCATAGTACTTGCCCTGATCAATCATTCTTTAGCCAACTAAAGAACACTTTGAACCAGTTAATATTTGATTTTTGTATGGTCGGCAATTCGTATGATTGCTCATTTCTTTCTTGTTGATCAATCATTTTTTGAACATTGTCTATCCTTGACTGTTACTATTTATTGATCGATAATTCACTTTTTATGATGATCATTTATTTGAATTTTGAGTTCTATAACCGACCGTTTGATCAATCATATCCTTTTGTCCGATCGATCATATGACCATTGATCGATCATGCTCTTTTGTTAATCGATCATTCCAAATTTAAATGTTGTGTTTTAGCTCCAGACGGTTACATGGTTGAATCCCTAAAAAGGAGGCCCCTACCTCTTCGGATCATGGCTTTCACCTTCCTGGATTTCCACCTTAACGTACCATGCGATGTGATTGTTGGATTATTGTCTCCGACTAGATTTGATTGCACATCTTCTGCTTCCGCGAAAAAAGATTTTAATATACTATACTCCATTCCCCCCGTCTAGGGTATATTCTATCTGCAAGTACTGTCATAGTCATGTTTCACTTAGGGTATGTTCATTTCTTCCAAATACTTATCCTTCTCTGAATTTGAGAAGCTTGATAATTGGATTCAAAATGAACAAGGATCTACCATCACTAAGTTAAAAAGATGGTGGAGAGTTCTAGAATGAATTATTTTGACTACTATGCATAGTTTAGGATCAAGCACGAATTCTCTACACCTAGAACAAAATCTTAGAATGATGTAATTGAGCGGAAGAATCACACTCTTCAAGCATAAGCCCATACAGTGCAATTTGAATCTGATCTACCTAGATCCTTTTGGGCATAAGAATGTGAACACAATTTTCTTTATCTTAAATAGGACCTTGATCCGATCAATATTAAAGAAGACACCTTTTGAGCTCTACTATGAATGCTCACCAAGGATGGATTATTTCTATGTTTTTGGGAGAAAATATTATGTTCTTAACACTAAGGATAATCTCGACAAGTTTGATCCGAAGAGTGAAGAAGGCATCTTCCTAGGATATTCTTTATGCAGTAAAGCTTACAAGCTCTTCACTAAGAAAAAAAAATGACTATTGTTGATGCAGTTAACATATCTTTTGAAAAAAACTTAAGCAAGAATCCTCAAGGGCTTGCTCTGACCAAGACTCCACTTTTTTCTCCATCTGTATAGCGTATGAATTTCTTGGAATGTATACTGACCAAAGATGGGAATGAATGGATAAGAATAGGAATTATAGTACCATTGGAAGAGGCACCTGTGGGAACATCTTTACTGATGATCCATTTCATGTGATACCCTGCCGCGAGGCATGACCATGAAAGTAATAAAAAAGAAAAAGGTATGTATTTGGACCACTGTTCGATTTGGGATTCTCCAGAGAAGATGAGATGCTCAAAAGAAAGACAAACATATTAGAAAATGAAGAAAATGCTCAAGTAGATTTTTCTAGTGTACCGAGAATGGTGATTCTTATGGCTTACACAAGGACTTTAGCTTTGTTAGAGATCACCCTAAGGAGTTGGTGTTTGGGGACATGTCGAAAGGAATGCAAACCAGATCACACTTAAATTCATTTGCATTATTTTCTTTTGTATCCTTAGTGAAGCCAAAATCAATTGATGAGAATTGCAATATTGATTCTTGGTTAACGACAATACAAGATGAACTTGTTAAATTTAAGAGAAATCAGATATGGGAGCTTGTTTCTAGACATGAAAACAACACAGTTATTGGAACCAAGTGAGATGAGTCCAGGATTGTTGTCTGGGTCAAGGATCATATCATATCTTTAAGTTCAGGAAATCTATTTATAGATTTAAGCGAGCTCCTCGAGCATGGTACAATTGACTTAGAACCTTTTTACTCACATGAGGTTTTAATGTAGGAAAAGTACATTACAATTTGTTTGTGAAGTCTATCTTGTCTGATTTATTAATTGAGCAGATTTATGTTGACGACGTCGTGTTTGATTCTATTAATGTAATTCTTTGCAAGGAATTTTCTAAATATATGCAAGAATAGTTTGAGATGAGAATGATGAAAGAACTGAAGTTCTTTCTAGGGTTGCAGTTCAAAAAACAGAGCTTAGTAGTTTATTTTCAAACCTTAAGTACATGAAAGTGATGGTCACAAAGTTTGATTTTGACCATTGCTTGCGAAAGTCTACACCGATTGGCCTAGGGACACATATTGATCTAGACGAGTCAGGGAAGCTTGTCGCCTCAAGATTGTACAAAGATATGATAGGATCTATACTCAATCTAACTGCAAGTAGATTTGATATACTTCTCAATACTTGTTTAGCTGTATTTTTAATCAACACCAAAAGAAAGTTACACAAAAGTAGTAAAAAAGATCACTCGTTATATCATTTTTTCTAAAGATTAAGTTTATCCGAAGTTACATGGCATATATTTATTTGCATACAGTGATGCTGATTTTGTTGGTAGTTGCATTGATAGAAAGAGTACAAGTGGTACCTTCCAATTCATGGGAAATGCCCCTTGTACTATGGTTTTCTAAAAAGGTAACTTGTGTAGCACTGTCGTTTTCACCTACTCTCGTCTTACCTTGATGACCCCTTGACCTAGTTTGAGGAACGTGTTCATAGAAAATTTTCCAGCGTATACTACGATTTTAAAAAAAAATTGTATGAGGACGTTCTTTGATCCTACCTTTTTCGAGATTACCTAGGCGCTCTCATAGACTCCATCTTGCCATACAACATTGTAGACTTCTATATAAACTTCAAGGACATTAGCGACACCTTGACTACCATCCTATGACCACCATTAATGACCAGACCTTTGTCATTGATACTTCTACGATTTTATCAGATCTTAGGATGCATAGACTCATGACCTAGTATCACTGAAGTGATCGAGTCTCTTAATCACAATGGAAGTTAGAGAAACCTTGATGCTAGTGCATAATCTTTCTGCCTTTAAGCCATTAGAACCATCATAGCTGAGAGAGGAAACATAAGTAGAAGCTTGACCACAGTTCAGGCAAAGAAGCCCTTTTCGAACCTCACATAGTCCATGCTTCACCTCACATGGAGTCGAGTTACTATAGCTAGCTTAAGGGTCATCCCCCACAAATTACTAGATGAACTCAATGCCTCTTTTGCTCATTCACCATCGCTAAACTTCAATCCCCTTTAACAAATAAGATTGAACATCATCCAAAGCTTCCGTTCTCATTTCCAAACCTAACTTATTTGTTGGTTAAATGCCCTTGACAACCACTAACCATGCCTGTCCCTGCACACCGAGCTTCTCCATTACATGGTCTGACTACTTCTCATACCTTACCTCTACCTCAACCATTGCAACAACCTATTGTGAAGGTCGTGAACAATCTTTCTCACATATCAAAGATGGGTTGTTGTCATTTCTGAATTTCAGTAGAACTCTAGTAGTTTGCTGGTTACTGACATAATAGGGAAGAGCCCCCAAAGTTGAGAAAACAACGAAAAGATCACCATCAATCTTGAGCACACGACTCAGTGTAATAAATCATCCTTCTAAGCACCCGTAATTAGTTAGTAAACATGCAACAAACCATGTTATAAGTTTTACACATGCCATCTTAACTTTTAGTATTTACATTTATGTTTTTCTAAATCGTTAATCGAGATGATTTACATAATACTCCCCAATTTTTGTGCTATGCTATTCATATTTTTAAGTATATTTTTAACTTAAATAATGCTTTAAGTAGTTAGAACTTGGAAAATAATAAAAATAATACACTGCTCTATTCAACTTGAAATACTTATGGTGTATACCTTTACTGTTTTTTATCTATTTAGACAATGTCTTATGCATTTAAGCTATGTGAATTAGACTGAAATAATCTATTTTTTTTAGTTCTTTGATTTATTGCAACCATTATAATGATCCATTTGTCTTACTATTTAAAATAACAACTTGTACAACTTGGGTTCTTCTATGACTTTTCCAAGAATTTTCAGTTTTCATTTATTATAATAAAATTTTGTATTATTCCTTTTTAAAATACTAAAAATTGATATATTGTTCCAAGAAATTATAAAAAATAATGTAGCTTCTCTACAGTCTAGGGTGGATGATCTATCCGCCCTTAAGTGGTATTACCAACCATTCTGGAGGAGCAGTTGATTTAGCATTTTTTAGTCTTCATCTATCAGGTGTTTCACTAGCTCAAAATACCTCATCGCTCAATAGAGAGTGAGAGCCAAAGCTTATTGACATCAACTGCAGAGAAAGAAGTCCAGGAAGAGGCAAGAAGCCGTAGAGAAGCGAAGGCGAGCTAATACCTCACTCGTCTCACTTTGTTCTACCTCGCATGCTCCTACCTGCAAAAAATTCATCAATTAATCTTACACAAGTTATATATAATAAGTTATAATTTTCTTGACTTATTTCTTGTTAACTATAATAAAAAAGATTAAACGCCATTAAAAAATTAAACTATTTTTGTAAAATTCACAAAAAAAACATCTCTCTACTATTTGCCTAATTTTGGATATGTAAGAAGCTATTTTATAAATTAGGTTGCTTGCTTATTGCTTTGAAAAGAGCATAAAAAGAATAAGTAGAAAAATGCTTTGAAAAGAATGGAATAAGTAGAAAAATGCTTTGAAAAGAATGTCTTCTCCTTGTGTGTCATAAATCTTATTCTTAGTTTTTGTCCTGATATTCAGCCCCAGAATTGCCACTATACATTTGAATAAAAGATGTGAAACTTGATTTGATTGGCTCAGGTTACAATGATCACATTATTAACTCAATTGAATTAACATAAACCCTAAAACAAGCCATCGGATTTTTACCTAGGATGTGTGATCCTCATATTATGCAACTTCTAGTATTCTTTTTTATTTTTTATTTTTTGTTTTACTTTAGAGTGCTACTCTAAGTGGTGAGTTAAGCCATCAATCGGTTACATAAGAATTATAAGTATAAATAAGAGGAGAAAGAATGATAGGTATATGGACAATGAAATAATAAAATCAAAAAATAAAACTTTTCACTAACATATAGTTAAAATCTTGTGATAAATAAAGAATAGAAATAATAAAAAATATTGCTCAAATTAGTCTTCTCTTCATGGTAAATTAAACGTACTAGTCGTGTGGAATGACATGAAATAAAAAAAGATTAGGCCAAATATCAGAAATAATTAATCAAATAAATTAAATAAAAATTACGTGCATGTTACCCCGGATAATATTCCAATATATAATGATTACTGAGGTTTCCTATGTGCGTTTTAATCATGTGATTGAGACATGTAAAAACCCAAGTTAATCAAATAACATTGTAACTACTCTATGATTGCGCCAGTCAAGTGTCGAACTATAAAGAACAACTAATTAAAGATTGATTAAACTAACTTATACATTCTTAGATAAACAAAAACTGACCTAACATATTTATCTTTAGGTTGACCTATATCAAAATAGGTTAAATATCCTTAACGAATTTATGGTCTTTTCGCAAAAAATGGAAATTATTACATGAAATGATGGTGTTAAGTTAAGTAAGACTGAAATGCATTAATAGCATAATTGTGGAAGATAAAATGTATTATAGCAAAACCCACATACTAATTAGAATGTGAATAAAGAATGGTGGAGCGACTAGCATCCATATAATAAAAATCTAAATTAAGAGAAAAAGGAAGACTTTTGCAATAAGTGGACAACAGAAACTCTAAATGACAATAATAACAAACATGACTAACATAATGGACCAACAAATAATAAAAGAATAGTAGTGCATCGGAAACTAAATAACAATAGAAATTGGAAGATTGTGATTTAATCCTTTATTTTCTTTATGCATCGAAAAACCCAACACTTATTGGAGCTTTGAGCTTGATGCTTTAAGCCTAAGCTTTGACGAGGGCTTACCAGAACATGCTCGTGCATACATATTTTAATGATGATGAAAAGGTTTTATTTTGCATTAACTTGTACTAAGATTTGTAAAACAACCTCAGAAAATCATGATAGGTAATCATCTTTTCTTCTGATGTCCTAGATCGATGGAGGTATGAAGGTCTGCAAATATCCCATGCATCAGATGGGATGGTCGAGAATATTTATGGAGTTCTGTCGGCAAAAATTGGACATGCTCAAGGGAAGGGCGTGTAAGAACCTATGCGGTATTGTGGACGATTTAGCTAGCGAGAAATGAGTTAGTCTTCAAGGGTATGCATTTTTACTTTGAAAATGTATTTGGCCATGCCCGTGTTCTTTTTGACACGTGGCATTTGTCATTTGTCTATTTTTGAATATATTTATTTTGGATGAGCCTTTAAAGGAAACTCATCCTTTTCCTTAAAAAACGATAATGAAGATCAAGCTAAAGATGGCAAACGATGCATTCATGCCAAGGATAGTTTGATCATGCAAGAGTTCATCAGAAAAAAAAGCAACAAGAATAAAGCTATAGAATAATGAGATGAAGATGCCATTGATCCAGAGAAGACGAAGAGATCAAAGTCCTTGTTTTTTATTTTACGAGAGAAGTTTTTATAACGTCATATATATGCATTGCATATCATCTTGGCTCCATACTTAAGTTCTTAGACCATGATCAATTGATACACCAAAGTTTTAGATGACCATTTCATTTTTAGATGACCATTTCATTTCTTTTCTAAAAATCCCTGGAACGTCCACTACCACCCAACAAAAGCTTCTATTTAGTTGAATAATCTAATGTCTAAAATGTTCCTGTCGAATAAATTACTACTGCTATGCAATTAATTTCTCATCTTTATTGTTTTTGTTTCGATCAACTAGGTAATATCTTCGGTCAATTAAAATAATTTTCAACCGACTAATTTAATCTATACATTGATTATTTTTGTGACAGTTGCTGAAGGTCGATGTCTTGATGAAGAATTTAATGACTTTGTGGGGCTATAGAGGAGATCCTAAGGTATGATTTTACTTATTTACTTAAGCATTCCAATCACATCTTTCTAGCACAGAAAGTAAGAGAGTCTTGCCCAACTCAACGTCAACTATTGTGAGAAAATAAGGTATTATGTGCGCTCGAGCTTCATGACCAGTACGAATATTTCCATTTGACATCGTGCTACAATGCATATAATTTAATCAGATACTACCTTGATTCAGAGTCCTACCTTAGATTTAGTTGAGATTATTTCCATGGAGTCTCATACTAATTACAAATATAGATTTGTCAAGTCCAAAAATGTAACTTGTCAAATCAATTTCAAGGAACCCATCAATCCAAACCAATGAGATGGGTTATCCTTGTATGAGCAAACAGAAACTATGTTCGAAGATAATCAAATCTATTCTGATGGTCCTCAAATCTCAATCCCCATGATGGAGGTTGTGGAAATTCCAATGAACCCCTCCTGGTTATCAAAACTAAAATTCGATTTTATCTTCAAATGTGACATTAACAAGGGGGGAAAATCCTTTTGGTTATGATTGCATCAAAAGCTGAGGAGGGGCTTCCTATAATGGGAAACCCATAACATATGGGACATTATTTTAATAATTATTAGAATATTCAAATTTAATTAAATTCACAGCAGATTTGGAAATTTTTTAAAAATAACCATCTAGCGGCATCTGAGGTGTCGATTTGGGCTCAGTGGCCAAATCGGCACCTCAGTTGCCGATTTGGGCCGTAATTACCAATCAGCATCTGAGATGTCGATTTGTGCATAGCCCATTTTGAGGATTTTTACCTTTACCATACTTTTAAGTTTTTCCAATAACATCATATCCATAATATTTTTTACAATTATATATGTGCCCTTATACTTTTAGGGAAGTCATGATAGTGATCTTTTACTTATCCGTCACAATATTCTCTAGCCTTATCCGTCGTAATATTCTCCAAAAAGTTGAGGGTGTAAATATTCTTCAAACGTGAAATCGTAAAGTTGAACCACTCCCAAACTCCTTAAAGTACGTTTTATTAGTTCCAAACAAGACCTTATACGTCGTAATATTCTATAGCCTCACATCGGCCTTTGTGTGGGTTGAAAGAACACAAAGTTACTATATATTGGACCATTGCAACCTAAAGGGCATTAGTCCCTCTCATTAAGATAATACTCTTACACCCCTAGTTAAGAATATGTGCTAAGCATATTCCAAAAGATATGCTATATACCTACGGATTAAATTACATTTTTTAATAAATTCTTACCAATTCTCAGAAGTGTATTTTTTTCCCAAAATGAGTAGTAAAATTTCGTACGACATCTCATAAAGATCTATGCAATTTATAATGTAAATAATCAATAAAACAATAAATATCAAGACATTGATCATGCCATATTCAGAAGCTCAACATTTTGTATTATAACATCTAGCCATTTAAAAGAAAAGCAGATATTCTATTAAAATCCTAGAAGTTTTACATTTTCTAAGAAGTAATAAAAAATAGTTTACATATTCTATGGTATCTATTCCTGAAAATTCCTCTTAGCCCCCTACTTCTCCGTCACCTCCTCCATCGTTTCCTTTGCCAGTGTCTCCCGTCATTTTATGACTATCTTCGCATGTTGTTCTTTTTGTCTTTTTCTTGATATTCTATTATGAATGCATTGGTACATGCCCATGAGGATGCGACTTAGCTGAGGACTTCCTTGGAGGTTTACCTGATTGAGTAGCTTGATCTCTTGTGCTTCTCACACTTGTTGACTGCTGTGGTGGATCTGACTGTATAGGCTCATTGATTCTTACTCATAACGATGGTCTGCAAGGCAACTCTGGAGGCTATTGCAGTATTATCATGGGAATATCAAAGAACTATCTCTCAAACTCAGTTGTCTCAATTTGGCGAACCATGAAAAATATCTCCGCTTGAAGACCTTATGAATTGTATTGAGTTGGTATTATGAGCTGAGAGGGTCCGGCGTCAAATTGACTTGAAGGACCATCATATAATGATCCCGCAAATTGTGATTGACTTCAAGCTTTGATATATCCTACAATCATGAATAACTACGTTATACTAATTAAATATTTTAAAAGTAAACACTAAATTGAATTATTGAGATAGTTATATATACAAAGTATTGCAACCTGAAGTCCCAAAAGTTGATTGCTCTTGTGGCAACCCTTGTATGCTAAATCCCTCATAATACATACCTAAAAGATTTGGATTATATTCAATACAAAAAAAAGTTAAAACTAAATTGAATCATCGTAGTAATAAGACAAAGGAATTATTGCAATCTAAAGTCTCAAACATTGGTTGTTATTGTTGAGATTCTTGTCCGTTGAATCCCGTATAATGCATACCTAAAAGATTTGGATTCTATTAAATACATAAGAAAATAAAAAGTAAATTGGATTGTTGTAATAATCAGACGAAGAAATTATTGCAATATGAAGTCTCAAATGTTGGTTGTTGTTGTTCAGATCCTTGTCCGTTGAATCCCGCATAATGCATACCTAAAAGATTTAGATTATATTCATAATCTAAAAAAATAAAAACTAAATTGAATTATTGAGATCATCACATAAAGAAATTATTGAGATTCCTCTCCGTTGTATCTCACATAACTCATTCTTAAAGGGATTTGAATCATATAATTATAAAAATGAGTTGACCAAATGATAACTAACTAAATCAAAAGAATTAACGAAACCTGATGCTCCTAAGGTTTGCAGCTCTTGTTGTGGCATGTACTGCTGGTCATAGTGATAAAATAGATACATCAAAGAGAACATGTTAATTTTATCATATCTTCATCTTTTGCCTTCATATTCGACGATAAATCTGGTGATCTTTTAATTTCATTCAGACTGTTCTTTTATTGCAAAATCGTATCCACCTATTTAATTTATGATTCATTGCATTAATATAACATCGTACAATTAAAGATAATTAAATGCAACACACCAGGCGTCTTTCTATTGACCCATGAGGTTGGTAAGCTATTGTAGGAGGTGGAATATACGTCTGAATCCACCTTCTTGTTATGCTCCAGTACCAATGCATGTATACATTATTGTTTGCATCTGAATGCTCAAGAATTATCGATTCTTCTCTATCCTCCCATCAATCTACATATTGTTGACGTAGAATAGATCAATCTAGGATGTCAGTGCTTCATGTTTTATTATGTCGAGAGACAACACATATCTTCTCAACGGAGGTTGTGATATGTTGTCGCATCTCAAATTGACCCATAACACGATGCGGTAAATGGTGATAATGTTGTAATTAACAAAACATTAACTTACATGTCACTTATTATAGGCTACACTCCTTACTTTCTCCGTGGATAACTTAATCTATTATGATCAGGTTGCTTGCAGATTTTACACAACTTTGACTACACACACATTTCATCCATTTCAATTTGAGTACATGTTAGGATGTATCGATCGAGTGGAATACCAGTGGATTTGGAAACTCGATCCAACATATCAAAATAAGTTATCTGATATAAGAATATAACCATGTGCTTTTGGACCCCAATATAGTCTACATGATCTGACACGCTCACCGATTTATCCCAATATAGTAATATGGGAACATTGTTTGATGCCATATCTAAGGATAAATCACATAAATTGATTATTAGATCTAGTTTTAGAGTAAAAGAATATGATCGATACATTTTGATGGATGTGAGCATGTAATTATTTTTTATTTATGTATATTTTGCTTAATCACAACACTTACATTCATATGAATATCTAAATCCCATAAAGATGAATATTTAATCTAATATATAATTTACTTTATAAAATTAATATTTATTTTTAAAAACATGCAGCTATTTTTAATTTTTATCTATTTTTCTTAAATATGACACTTACATTCACAGAATATTTAAATCCCACAAAGATGATTATTTAATCTAATATGTAATTTACTTTATGAAATTAATTACTTTTAATTTTTATATATTTTTCTTAAGCATGACACTTACATTCATGTAAATTATGTAATTATTTTTAATTTTAGTGCATTTTGCTTTAAGATGATACTAACAATCACGAAAATAGTCAAAAGACAAAGAAGTATACGTAATCTAATATCTAATTTGATATACGAAATTAATATATATATTTTTTACATTGTCTAATTGCACTACAAAAAAATACGGGATTAGCGTGCACATGATGGCTCGTAATATGCACGCCAAGTGCATGCAATGTGCATGCGTGATGACTGGGCAAGCACATGTGCTCGTTGACTGCGTGATCGCTGATACGAGAGTCGCTCCGACAGGTGGGCGAGCACATGGGGACGTTATGTCCTCGGCTGCTTATTGGCGTGCACATATGTGCTCGTCCCAACGATCGCCCCTATAAAAAAGGGCGATCATCTACGGAGCCCCTGGTGTGCTCGCCCAGTCTGATGTGTAGAAAAAAATTATACAGGTTCGGCGGGGTTTGACGCCCCCGTTGAACCTGTATAGCCTGCCAATAAACCACTGTAGGTGCTTAATATAGTCGATAGGCATATATATAGTATATAGGTTCGTCATTAACTAGCATTGATAAGTCGAACTCACACAATATACATTAGAAACTAAACATTCATATCTAACATTTAAATACTACAAATATATGTTTGAAGCAACAACGACAAGTAAAAAATACAACAATTTATACTATTGAAGTTCATATAAATTGAAAGACGTGCCAAAAGTTCAACAACAACACAAGCCTGTAGCAACAAAAATTCACTTCTTCTTTGATTTAAAAATTTTAGAAATTAAACCCTGATTTGCTTTCTTTTTTTTCCTTCTCCTTCTCTTTGAACCTAGCATACATGCATGCCTCTTCTTCAAGGTCGTTCTCCTCCTCCTCTTCGTCATCCGATTCAATCTCCTCGGGTTGAGATGGACGCACTTGTGACCTATATTATATATGGAGGATATATACATGTTACTTGCATTTTGTAGATATAGAAATATAAAATTATTGCTCATTCTAAGCAGAATACTTATACGTACGCCATGAAATCTTCTCGGAGCTTTGTCACCTGCTCCACCATCATCGCCATCTGCGATTCCATTAGCATTGATGATTGGGACGAATGTGGTTGTGTGTACGACGTCTGGGAGTACGCAGAATAGGAATGACGATGTTCCTCCACATAGTATGGAGGAAGACCACCAAGCATCTGCTTCCTGTTCGCCACAACGTCCCTCTCCTCCAACACCTTATAAGTTTTTCATTGTTTAATAGGAAATTGTATATAAAAAATGAATATAGTAAGTTAATATTTATCTATACCTGCTTCTAGACCGTTTTATCAAATAGTAAGTTAACATTTATCGACACAAGATAGTTCCATCTGAATCCACGACACGGGAACCTTGTGCGTAAGCAAATTGTATCTCAAGTTTACATAAAAGATGAGAAGAGAGTGTCTTAATTATCTTATTACTTGAGCCCATCCATAAGGATTCAAACTTACTAAAAGATTGCCGTTGTCACAAGCTTGCTTATTTCTGACGAAAATTCGACAGCATAACCCTGCACCTCTCCCTTATACCTCAAAAATCAATCGCAATCAACTTTCAAAATAATCATATGAGTGATTATTTCGATAGTAAACTATGATTGATTTGGTATACCGAAGAGGAAGGGGTTATGAACCGAATTTCAATCAGAAATAAACAACTTGTGACAACGATCACCTTTTAGTAAGTTTGAATCCTTACGGATCCCCTTAGTCCGGGATCTCCGAACTAAGAAAAGCTAACATAAATGTAATACTTTAAGATCACTTTATGTCATACATTTGTACGTGCTACAAATGAGACTATAAAATAATCTTGAAATATTTATTCATTTATGTTAGCCAGGCAATTACGTAAATTTGGTTGGTTAACGTTGGGGATAGTGATAAGTGTGATCCGAATTTAGTGCCTAATATAGTGCTTGGCTCACTAATATTTGATGGGTACCTGAAAAAAACGAATTTTAAACCTGCAAACATCAAAATCCACGACCATTGAGGGATAAACATCCCAAAGTGAGTCCAATATTGCTTTGAAACAAAAAAAATATAACACAGTTAGAGGTGATCAAATCCTCCAATGTGTTGCACACGCCTCCCGGTGTGTAGGGCCACACACCACCCGGTGTGGAGGGACGCACTGTGTGTGAATGATTTTGTGCGATTTTATAATAATTAATGATTAGTGTTTTAGACTTATCATTTAGCCTAACTATAAGTTAATGTGATATACTTGATCACATTAACTAGAATTTAATGTGATAATAAAATATCATAGAAGAAATATTTCTTTTTATAGTTATTATCAAGCACCAACGATTATAACTTAAATAAATGAATAATTTGACATCCATTATATAGTTCTTATTCCCAAAGGCTTTGTATCTCTCATCCCCTCTTTAAATGAACCTAGTGTTATGAAAATAGTGTTATGACACTTCTCTATATCAACATTCCCTAGTGTTATGAAACTAGTGTTATGGCACTTCTCAATGAACCTAGTGTTATGAACCTAGTGTTATGAACTAATGTATCTCTCATCCCATCTATATCAACATTCACCTACTTCTCTATTTAAGCACTTTACTTGTTGTGACATTTAATCAAACACTTGGCATACCTATAATATTCCATCTTTATTAGACAAATATATACTCAAATCTAACAACAACTACAAATTAAACAACTATATGAAGCATAAGCAACAAGATTAACAACTATATGAATCAAAACCCTAAACCTCTAAAATAAGTATGAAATCGAATGAAATACGTAAAAAAGAGAGAAATGATGTTAAGATATACCTAAAGAGGGGTGTGTGTGTGTGATTGAATAGTCAAACGGAGGTCCCTCGACGCGGTAATGGCCGAGCACGGATCGTCGGAGGGGATGAAGGAAGAAGGGACTCGCATAGGAATGAGGAAAGAGGGCGCCCGACGTTCTGTTTACGGGCTTGGGCGAGCACACTTATGTGCTCGCTCAGTGCTCGCTAGGTGCTCGCCTAGAATTTGACACGTGTCGATCCAGCCGCGCCTTGAAATTCAACTGGGTGAGCACAACAGGGCGAGCAACTTGTGCTATTCAAGTACTCACCCATATACGAAAACATAACCGCGCCTCTAGATTCAAAAGGGCGATCAGACCGGTGAGCACATGTGCAACCTAAGTGTTCGCTAGGCTATGAGCGAGCACATGTGCTCGCCAAGTGCACCCCATCGTGTGCACACCAATCACGCTTTTTTTGTAGTGTTGTTATTTGATCTATAACATAATCTATATTTTTAGAATAATTAATCATATTCATAAAAGGGCAATTGATTTTGACATTAGAATGTCCAAATCACACAAAATTATTTCCTATTCAAACACCAACTTCTCAAATTTTTTCTTAAATGTAATTAAAATTGAATATAATATATAATATTAATATTTATTCTAAAAAATGTGTAATTATTTTTAATTTTAGTATATTTTACTTTAAGATTACACTAACATTCACGAAAATAGTTAAATGCCATGCAAAAGTATACGTAATGTAATATCTAATTTGATCTATGAAATTAATATTTATTTTTTTACATTGTATATATTATTTGATATATGATTTAATTTACATTTTCGGCTAATAACTAATCCCATTCATAAGAGAGAAATTGATTTTGATATTAGAATATCTAAATCACATAAAAATTATTTACTATTCGAACAATAACAAAATTTATTGATATTAACTAAATTTATACAACCCAGTAATAGTTAGAATTAAAAAACTATATGTGTAAATTTAAAATTACCTGAAATAAATATGATCTTCAAAGCAAGCAAATATATCCGAACAAGTTATAGGATATAATAAAATCCACAAAAACATAGTCTTCTTATTAATTAACAAATCTGTAAAAAGTGGTTATGAAGAAAAAGGAAAGTTCGGATTCGCTCTTAGAAAAAAAGATTATCGGAAGTCAGATGGGAGAAGAGCAATTCAAGAGAGATTGAGAGGGTTGAGAAGAAGAAATGAGAGGGTTGAGAAGAAGAAATGATGAGGAAAATGAGTAGATGTGAGGAAATGGAGAGGCACAGGTGGGATTTATAGGGACAAAAGGGAGGCAACCAACTGTTGAGCACGAATTCTCGAGGACAAGAATTATTGATACGATACGAATTGTCGTTGTTATCCCCAAAAATCCTGTGACAGACAAACATTTTTTTTATTATTTTTGCTACTTATTAACCTGTATAACGGACATGGTCGAACTCAGGGAGGCTACAAATCCCGAGGGTTATTCAATTAATCAAAAAACAATTAAGAGAAAAACATGAATCTCAAAGGACAACTATCCTTGGTTTTTGTGATTTTTTATCTTTTTATTTTTTTTGATAAATTTTTTATTTCTATTTTTTTATATTTTCTGATTTTCAAAATTTTAGTGATTTTGATTTTGCAATTTTTTTAAAATTTCAAAAATAACACAAAGAACTATTCACAAGATCAAAAATACGTATACCAACTCTTTTTGTAATTGTTCAATTTGTCAAAAATGCTCAGAAAAATTCAAAGAAAATATTTTTGGGTTTTAAAAGTTTTGAAATGTTTTTGAGAATTTTTGTGGAATTCTGAAATGTTTTTGTATTTTTCTAAAAATCAAATAGTGAGAAGATACGAAATTGTGCACAACCTGGAGTAATTTGAAACTTAAAAATATTTTAATTACCTAAAACTTTTATGACAAACTACAGAGAAAAATCTACAAACAAGAACTGAAATCACTATTTTTGGATTTTTGTAGACTTTTCTGTGATTTTTATAAGATTTTTTATATTTTTTAATTTTTTGAGGGGTTTTTTATAAAGAATCAATGCGTGAAAATTGGTCAGAATTAAAAGACAATGAAATAAAACTACCCTAATATTTTTGGATTTTTTGGAATAATATTTGAATTTTTATGAATTTTTAAATTTCAGGAAGACAAAATGACACTATTTTTTATTTTTTAAAATATCAAATGAAATCAAAATGCAATGGAAAATTTATACAATGCAGATGCACACTACAAGAGTCTAAGTTAATTTTTTGAGAATTTTGTACTAGTAAAAATATTTATTTCAATAGAATAATCATGCAAATTTGAGTTTGAATAACAGAGAATGAAATGCATAAATTCAATGTTTCTGCATTTAATAAATAACAAAAATATAGTACAAAGAGGAAAACATAATTTACCCATGAAATGCGTGCAAAGCATGTGACTTGAGGAGACAGGGACATTTCTGCAAATCTATAAATGTATAGGGGCTCAAATGTTATTTGCCCAAGTTGCACATGCTAACCTCTAAGTGCAGGGGCACGTTTGTACTTTTAGAAACCTTCGAGGGCTTGATTGTAATTTCGCCCAGAATTATTTTTTTAATTGAATCTAGGACTCTCTTTCTCTATTCTTTGGTCAAAAGCAAGGGGAGCAAGCAAGGGGTCGCCGCACTCCTCTTCTTCGGCGGGCGAGAGCAGCGCGTGGCTGGGCTGAGGCAGCATGGGACGCGGAGGGCGGAGGTGCGGGTGGCACGCGTGGGCGGCTGAAGGAGATGCATGCTAGGAGGCAGGGGGCCAGTGGGGCGGCGGTGCTGAAGGAGGGTGGCTGGGTAGGAGGCGCAGGATCCCCGTGCGCGGCGGCAACGACGGATGGTGAACGCGGGGGCTGGTGGGACGCCGTCCCAAGCGGCGGTGCTGAAGGTGGGCGGCTGGTTAGGAGGCGCGGGGACCTGGATGGTGACGGATGGAGGGGGCACACGACAACGGGACCTGGGCGACACGACTGCGTGGAGGAGGGGCCGTGCGGTGGAGGAGCACCGCCCCAAGCGGAGGAGAAGGAGGGGGCCTGTGCCGCCCTCGTGCGGCGGTGGATGTCTGGAGCGGGCGGCAGTGGATTTTTTATTAGTTTTTTATTATTTTTTTATTTTGTGATTATTTTTTGTAAATCTGAAAAATAGAAATTAAAAATAGGATATAGAAATTTTTTATTTTTATTTTTTTCATTATTTTTTAAATGATCTTGCAAAACAAATGTTAGAGAAAAAGAAATGAATAAATTTATTATTATTATTTTTATTTATTTTCAAATTGGAAAATGAACAGGGATCCGGCGAAAATGAAAGGATCGAATCCGATTCTCCGACCACCGTGCGTGGTTGGAGTTGATAGGTCGTGGAAGATAGAATAGAACGCGTGGAGATCGAAAAAGTGAGATGAAAATTCAGAATCAGAGACAGATCAAAATGAGATGGATTTTATTGTTTTTTTTAAATCTAGAAAAAATAAAATGACGATGGAATAAAAAATACGATGAAATAATCTATGATTAACCTAGGATAAAATAAGAAGAAAATTGATGATGGATCTCACCTTAGGAGTGGAAATGGACCGTGATCGCCTCGACAAGGCCGACTCGCTGTCACTGGACGACTTGGAGACTAGGCAACTTTCTCGACGAAATTTTCTCTCGAAGATCGGGCTCCTCTCTATAAAGATTAATCAAGTTGAAATGAGGGAGAAGGAGCCATATAAATAGAAAAGATAGAATGAAATCTGAATTTTTGAATTTTTTGGATAAAGAGTTAAGAAAGATGAAATTTGAAATGAATTTTTGATTTTTTGGTGGAAGAGATAAGAGAGATGAAATGAGATAAAGTAAAAGAGATTAAACTATTTACAAAAATATCTAATTTTTTTGAATTTTCGTCACTTTATTTATTTCAATTAAAAAATATTATTTTTTTATTTTTTTATGATGGTTAATTAAAAATAGCAACTATATACATATACTATATACATATATGACATTATATACAAGGGTAAATGGGGAAATTAGCTTTTTTGTCCTAAAAATTTCATTTTTTTTATTTTTATTTTTATTTTAAATTATTAGTAAGAATAATTTACAGATATATACAAATACAATATTTACAAAATACATGGGAAAATTGCATAAACCACCCTAGAAAACCAACTTTTTACTCGTAACTCAAAACATTATGAAATCACAACCATTTTAAAGATAATTTAATTTAGAATCCAATGGAAGGGAGATAGGTTCAAGTTGAGTTTGTATGGAGACGAAATTGATCTTTCAATTAGTGCTTAGTGGCCTTTTCCAAGTGTGGCTACTTTTATTATGTACATGATTTAATTGTGCAATTATTTTTATTAATTAGGACACATTTTTATTTACAACTTTCGTTTTGAAAGTTATTTGATTTGAGGTCAATTAAGGTACAAATAAATTAGTGTTAGTTTTATACAGATATACATAAAATAAGTGAGAAGTATTTACAGCAACACACACACACACATTTTTTTTGATTTTCTGCTTAAGGACCCTTATCTCCCGCTATTTTATTCCTGGTCGATCAGGTCAAGTCTTGACCTTCTCTCGGGGTTCCGGTCAGCCTGTATACAGTCTTCCCCCCCTTTTTTTCTTTTCTTTATTTTCCTTCCTTTCTTTCTTTATTTATTTTAAGTTAAAATTAGTAAGAAGTGTACAATATTTACACAGATGCAAGTTAGTAAGAATATAGAGTTAGTGTTATATGTAAGTGTTTTATAAGGGATTTTAAGCTAAAATAAATGAATAAAGATGACGAATCACAGATTCATCATCCCCTTATGCTTTACCTTTGCAAGTCCCTTAGCAAACACTTACTTCAAAAAATAAGAAGAAAAAGAAAGGGAAAATAAAGAAAGTAGGACAATAATGAATATTAAACTTATCTTCATAAAATTGTTGTTTGGAGCTTTGTCGGACCTTTCGATAATTAGTGTGTCGGAACTTCTGTGAGACTTAGAATTTTAAAATCGACAGCCTTCAAGTTCTACACATCATTATCACAATTTCGGCTCAGAAGTCATCTTAGATCAATCCTCTTCCCAAAGCATACCCTATGAACATTGAACAATCGACTCATGTGTGTGAAAGGTTTTAGCTCTTCCCATCCAGAATGTCGGACTACCATGCGAATCTCCTCTCCAGTAACTCGTCCTCGGGGAGCCAAGTATTTCCTTCTAAGGTCTGTTGTGCTGTGTTCACAATCGAATTGGGGGAGAAGTTAGAAGGAGAAAAGAACTGGAGGGTGGCCAGTGTAGTCACCTCTCCTTGTGAAGCTGGCCAGTGTAGCCGAGTCTCCACCAAGATTTGCCGGTTTTCTTGAAGCTTGGACCTTTTTGGTCAGATATTTATTTGGTAGTGGCTTCTTTGTATTTAGATTTTTGGTGGTTCTGATTGGATCTTGTTGTGCCCCTACGGATATAGAATCTTTTAGTTTCCGTACATGTTTTGGGGTCTTAGAAAAAATTGTGCCCAGCCGTCCATCCCTTTTCTGAAGCTTTATTTCAACCCGTACTCCGGTCTTTAGATTTCTACGCTACCGGAAAAGAAACTCACACAGTCTTCCAACATCCCGTTTGAGTTGAGCTAAGTGCATAGTACGAGTGTACAAATTAATTCCCTATTCCAGAGTTGTACCCAGAATGAAGAGACCGGGTTCGACACTAAGAGTCAAACGCTGGACATTGTCATGTGGAACTCAAAGAATTAAGTCAAAGACCTGAAGCTTCTAAAATCCTCTTTCTCGGTGAAGTTCCTCTAAGATTTAGGTGGATTAAGGTCCAACTAAGCTCCATTCTTCAATTTTATTCTAGACATAGTTTAAATGTCAATACTGTCCTGAAAAATGCACATGCAAATGCAAGAAAATATGCACAATGCAAAGAGTTTTTTTCAGACAATGCGATGTAGAAGAAGTTTTTTTTGAATTATGCAAGTTTTTATAGATTTTTGGTTTTGTAGTTTTTTTTTCAAAAAGGGAAAAGGGTTAGTAATATATACAAGTTTTTTTTTGTTTTTGTTTTTTGTTTTTGTTTTTGTTTTTCTTGTTTTTGTTTGTTTTTTTGTTGTTTTTTTTGTTTTTTTAACACACATGGATTTTACAAAATTATATACATACCCCCCAAATAAACATATTTAAAAGTACGAGTTATGTCTAAAGTATATATACAATATATATGACACCCCTATACTTAGCTCGAACTATGTCCTCATAGTGATTAGAGAGCGACAAAGGAAGACATAACTCGTGTTAAGTATAGAAAGGTAAAAATACTCCTATGCTATAACGACTCAAAGAAAAGACAAAAAGAAGATAAATGGGTGATCCCCCCGTACTTAGGATCAAGTAATCCTTAGTAGAATGTACAAATGGGAAAATCGATGAAGAGAATGTACAAACTCACAAAGACATGATATGAACAACACCACCCCTTATACTTAGGGTAGAGTATCCCTAAGTATAGGCAACAACAACAAGGGTGATAAACATGATGAATATGAACAACACAAAACCTTCACCCCCCTATACTTAGGATAAAGCACATCCTAAGTATAGCATATATACACACGGAAAAGGGGTGAATGATGAAATGGGAGAAGAAAGAGTGAAATGAAAGGATATACAAGAGGTAGTGAGTTTATGTATCGGACGCAGAAGGTGGAATCAAAAGATCATCGTCTGATACCAAAGATATAGAATCCACAACGGACAAGAATGTATCATGATCTAGATATGGTTTCATCAACTGTCCATTCACAATAAATGGCTGTGCGTCAGATGACAACCCATATATGACAATACTCCCATTGTCACGCACAACTCTCACGATGAACGGTCCTGACCACTTGCTTTTCAATTTTCTTGGAAACAACTTCAACTTAGCATCAAATAACCAAACTTTATGATCTGGGGAGAAAGTCTTCCTTCGAATGTGTTTATCATGCCAGCGCTTGAATTTCTCCTTATACATAAGTGAGTTATCATATGCAAAGTCTCGGAATTCCAGTAATTTGTTCAAATCCAACTTCCTGTTCTTTCTTGCCTTCTCATAATCTAAATTACATACACGGAGTGCCCATAAAGATTTGTGAATTAATTCCACTAGCAGGTGGCAAGGCTTTCCATACACCAATCTGTAGGGAGACATACCCAAAGGAGATTTGTACGCCGTCCGATAAGCCCATAGAACTGAATCAAGCATCTGGGACCAGTTCTTCCTATCTGGACGTACAAGTTTTTGCACTATCGGCTTGATCTTCCTATTTGAAATTTGTGCCAAGCCATTAGTCTGAGGGATGGTAAGGAGATGCAACTTTGTGCTCAATGGAGTACTCCTTCACAAGCTTCTTTATTCTCTATTAATGAAATGGCTTCTCCCATACGAAATCAGTATTTTAGGAATACCGAACCGTGCAATAATATGGTCCTTGAGAAAGGAATACACTGTACGACTATCTGCGGCTCGGGTTGGGATAGCCTCCACCCATCGACTAACATAATCTACGGCGAGCAGGATGTACTGAAATCCCTGACTAACAGGAAATGGATCCATGAAGTCTATGCCCCAAGCATCAAAACTATCATAAATCTGTATATATTTTAGGGGCATGGTATCTTTGGAACCCACAGTTCCTCCCATTTTCTGACAATCAGTACAACCTCGAACATACTCTGTAGCATCCTTAAACAATGTGGGCCACCATAGACCACTCTGTAAAACCTTTGCTGCCGTGCGTTTCCCTAAATGATGCCCACCAGATTCTAATTTGTGACAATGCTCAAGTACACTGGTGTGTTCCTCATGAGGAATGCACCTTCTCCAGATACAATCTGCACCCTCGCAAAATAGGTACGGATCCTCCCACTGGTAATAATGAATCTCTGACAGAAATCTGTCTACCTTGTACTTCGGCCAATCTTGTGGAACTTTCTTGGAGACAAGGTAGTTCACAATATCTACATACCATGGGAGTGAGTCCACAGACAAAATGGCCTCATCTGGAAAGGTTTCGAAAATAGGAATCATGTTCTGCTCAGAAGTCTATGTGTCTGTGATACGGGAAAGGTGATATGCCACAACATTTTTTACTCCACGTTTATCTCGTATCTCTAAATCAAATTCCTGGAGAAGAAGGATCCATCTGATAAGGCGTGGTTTGGAATCCTTCTTTGCCTGCAAATATCATATGGCAGTGTGATCCGTGTACACAATGACGTGTGAGACGATGAGGTAAGATTTGAACTTTTCTTGCCCAAACACAGCTGCTAACATCTCCTTCTCTGTAACTGTATAATTCCGATGTGCTTCATCTAGAGCCTTGCTAACATAGTTTATAGAAAATGGTATCCCATCCCTTCTCTGTCCTAAAACCGCTCCAACTGCGAAATCTGATGCATTCATCATGATCTCAAAAGGAAGAGACCAATCAGGTGGCTGTAAGACAGGAGCACTAGTAACCATTTCTTTCATCTGATTGAATGCAAGGAGAACTTTCTCATCGACAATGAAATCAGTCTCCTTACACAGAAGCTCAGTCAAAGGTCTGGCGATTTTGCTGAAGTCCTTTATGAATTGCCTATAGAATCCTATGTGTCCCAAAAATGACCTCAATTGCTTCAAATTCTGCAGTGGCTCTAACTTGGAAATCACATCAATCGTAGCCGGGTCAACCTCCATTTTGTTGAGCACGAAATCTTGAGGACAAGAATTATTAATACGATATGAATTGTCGTTGTTATCCCCAAAAATCCCGTGATAAACAAACAATTTTTTTGCTACTTATTAACCTATATAGCAGATAGGGTCGAACTCAAGGAGGCTGCAAATCCCGAGGGTTATTCAATTAATCAAAAATCAATTAAGAGAAAAACATGAATCTCAAAGAACAACTATCCTTGGTTTTTGTGATTTTTTTATCTTTTTAATTTTTTTATATTTTTTTATTTCTATTTTTTTATTTCTTCAATTTTCAAATTTTTAGTGATTTTGATTTTGCATTTTTTTAAATTTTCAAAAATAACACAAAGAACTATTCACAATATCAAAAATACGCACACCAACTCTTTTTGTAATTTTTCAATTTGTAAAAAATGCTCATAAAAATTCAGAGAAAATATTTTTGGGGTTTAAAAGTTTTGAAATGTTTTTGAGATTTTTTGTGTAATTTTCAAATTTTTTTGTATTTTTCTAAAAATCAAACAGCGAGAAAATGCGAAATTGTGCACAACTTGGAGTAATTTGCAACTTAAAAATATTTTAAGTCCTCAAAACTCCTGAAAATTATTTTTATGACAAACTAAGGAGCAATATCTACAAACATGAACTGAAATCACTATTTTTGTATTTTTGTAGAATTTTCTGTGATTTTTATAAGTTTTTTTTATATTTTTCAATTTTTTGGGATTTTATAATAAATAAATGTGTGAAAATTGATCGAAGTTTAAAAACAATGAAATAAAACTACTCTATTTTTTTAGAATTTTTGAACAATATTTGAATTTTTATGAATTTTTGAATATGAGGAAGACAAAATGACACTGTTTTGATTTTTTAAAGATATCAAATGAAATCAAAATGCAACGGAAAATTTAAACAATGCAGAGACACACTACAAGAGTCTAAATTAATTTTTTGAGATTTTTTGTGCTAATAGAAATATTTATTTCAATAGAATAGTCATGCAAATTTGAGTCTGAATAACATGGACTGAAATGCAAAGATTCAATGTTTCTGCATTAAATAAATAAACAAAATATAATGTGAAGAGGAAAACACAATTTACCCATTAATTGCGTGCAAAGCACATGACTTGAGGAGGCGGGGACAAATCTGCAAATCTGAAAATGTCTGAGGGCTCAGATGTAATTTGCCCAAGTTGCACATGCATCGCACATGCTAAGCTCTAAGTGCAGGGCCACGTTTGTACTTTTAGAAACCTCCGTGGGCTTGATTGTAGTTTCCCCCAAAATTATTTTTTAATTGAAGCTAGGGCTCTCTTTCTCCGTTCTCCGTTCAAAAGCAAGGGGAGCATGCAAGGGCCCGCCGCACTCCTCTTCTTCGGCGGGCGAGAGTGGTGCATGGCTGGGCTGAGGCGGCACGGTACGCGAAGGGTAGAGGCACGGGTGGTGCACGGGCGACTGGCTAGGAGGCACGGGGGCCGGTGGGACACCGCCCCAAGCAACGGTGCTGAAGGAGGGTGGCTGGCTAGGAGGCGCGGGGGCGCCTTGAGTGGCGCCAAGGGCGGATGGTGAATGCGGGGGCCGGTGGGACGTCGCTCCAAGCATTAGTGCTGAAGGAGGGAGGCTGGCTAGGAGGCGCGGGGGCCTGGATGGCGACGGTTGGAGGGGGCGTACGACGATGCGACCTGGGCGGCGCGACTGCCTGGAGGAGGGGCCGCGCGATGGAGGAGCACCGCCCCAAGCAGAGGAGAAGGAGGGGGGCTGCGTCGCCCTCGTGCGACGGTGGATGTCTGGAGCGAGCGGCAATGGATTTATTATTATTATTTTTTATTTTTTGAATTGTAAACAGTGAATAAAATTTTTTTATGATTATTTTTTTGTAAATCTGAAAAATAGAAATTAAAAATAGGATATAGACTTTTTTTATTTTTTTATTTTTTTCGTTGTATTTTTAATGATCCTGCAAAACAAACGTTAGAGAAAAAGAAATGAATAAATTTTTTATTTATTTACAAATAGGAAAATAAACGGGGATCCGACGAAAATGAAAGGATTGAATCCAACTCTCCGACCACCGTGCGTGGTCGGAGTTGATAGGTCGTGGAAGATAGAATAGAATTGTGGAGATCGAGAAAGTGAGATGAAAATTTGGAATCGGAGATGGATCAAATTAAGATGGATTTTAATTTTTTTAAAGATCTAGAAAAAAACAAAATGACGATGGAATTAAAAATGCGATGAAATAAACTAGGATTAACCTAGGATAAAATAAGAAGAAAAATGAAGATGGATCTCTCCTTAGGAGCGGAAATGGACCGTGATCGCCTCGACAAGGCCGACTCGCTATCACCAGATGACTTGGAGACTAGACAACTTTCTCGATGAAACTTTCTCTCGGAGATCGGGCTCCACTCTCTAAAGATTGATCAAGTTGAAATGAGGGAGAAGGAGCCATATAAATAGAAAAGATAGAATGAAATTTGAATTTTTGAATTTTTTTGGATAAAGAGATAAGAGAGATGAAAATTGAAATGAATTTTTGATTTTTTTAGTGGAAGAGATAAGAGAGATGAAATGAGATAAAGTAAAAGAGATAAAACTATTTAAAAAATTATCTATTTTTTTGAATTTTGTCACTTTATTTATTTGAATTAAAAAATGTTATTTTTTTATTTTTTATGGTGGTTAATTAAAAATAAAAACTATATACACATACGATATACATATATGACGTAATATACAAGGGTAAATGAGGAAATTAGCTTTTTTTTGTTTTAAAAATTTTATTTTTTTGTTTTTTTTTAATTTAAATAATTAGTAAGAATAATTTACAAATATATACAAATACAATATTTACAAAATACATGGGAAAAATGCACAAACTACCCTGGAAAACTTTTTACTCGTAACTCAAAAATTATGAAATCACAGCCATTTTAAAGATAATTTAATTTAGTATTCAATGGAAGTGAGATAGGTTCAAGTTGGGTTCATATGGAGCCAGAATTGATCTTTCAATTAGTGCTTAGTGGCTTTTTCCAAGTGTGGCTACTTTTATTCTGTACATGATTTGATTGTGCAATTATTTTTATTAATTAGGACACATTTTTATTTACAACTTTGGTTTGAAAGTTATTTGATTTGAGGTCAATTAAGGCACAAATAAATTAGTGTTAGTTTTATACAGATATACACAAAATAAGTGAGAAGTATTTACAACAACACACACACATTTTTTTGATTTTCTGCTTAAGGACCCTTATCTCCACTTACTATATTTCTGGTCGATCAGGTCAAGTTTTGACCTTCTCTCGGGGTTCGGGTCAGCCTGTATACAGTCTTCCTTTTTTATTTTCTTTTTTTATTTTCCTTTCTTTCTTTCTTTATTTATTTTAGTTAAAATTAGTAAGAAGTGTACAATATTTACACAGATGCAAGTTAGTAAGAATATGGAGTTAGTGTTATATGCCGGTATTTTATAAGGGATTTTTAGCTAAATTAAATGAATAAAGATGACGAATCTCAGATTCATCACCAACGGACAGTTTCACCAACGGTCCCCTCCCCAATCGACACTTCAGGTGCCGATTTGGGGAGAGCGCCAACGGTCCACTCTTGTGGATGACCGTTGGTGTCTCTCCCCAAAATCGTCACTTGAGGTGTCGATTTGGGCTTGACTCCCCAAATCGACACAAAATGTGCTGATAGATGATAATTTTTATTCTTACCATGATACATATTTAATTATTTATGATTATTTTAATAATTATTTAAAAATTCCTAACACAATGGATTTTATCTAAGCTACCTCATAATAAATGGGCGACTGATATGGGTCTGATCGATAGTCAATCTACCCCAATGAGGGATCGCTAGAATATCCCGTTTGCTCCCATTAAACCTTTGATTGAAATAGGAAACCTCGAGAAAGTATAAGCTCCACAACAACATTTGATTTACTTTGGTGCTTTTGTCATGCACTTCCCTTTGAATAAATGGGATAATCACATCGCCCATGGCAACACCAACCCTTTCACTAAAAACATATCCTCCTCAGCTGATGGGGATGAACTGAAGGATGGTTTTGCACAACAAGAAAATTAGTTCTCAAAACTCATAATTGGAGCCTGCCACAAAAATAACTGGCAACGAAATCATCGGTGACTACCCGTCAGTTTGATGGAAAAAGTAACCATTGTGTGCAAACATTCAAAGAGTCGAGGCCTGGGAAATACGAACAAAATCCACATCAAATCTAGTGTCACACAAAGGTAATGGAAGATCTCACAAAACTTGCTTTTGTTACCGTGTACACATGACCAAACTTGGGGAAATTGAATCGTGGTCTCGATTGCTTCAAATTTCTCCAAGATGGCCATATCATGCATTTTTATACATGCACCATAACTTTCTTGCATTACGAGCAATCGGACCACAAGATCGCCTCATGTTCTCTTCACCATTTATCCTCCATTAATCACCACCATTGAAAAACCCTAATCAAATGGCTCCACCAAAAAAATCCCCAGTGCTAACGCACAAATTCTTCAGCCTAGAGTTGAAAAGCTCGAGTGAAACCTCGAGGCCCGCCACATCGATGGCTATGTTGCAGGCTTCCAAGGAGCATGTTGTGATAGCGTCAAAGGTCCCCATAAACCACTCAAGACCTAGACTGATTTGCATAATGCTGGACATTTACGGGAAAATTATGATCCCATTATGGAAATCCGACATCTGTGAAGAAGCAATACTTCTGAGTCATGAATATTACGAATGCCTTGTTTTGTAATTCTCAAGCCTATTACATCAGTAAAATGGGCTTGTGAATGCTTGGATGTTGAGCTCTCATATAGCTTTCAATTGGATGTGGCTGATATCTGACTTCTAATAGATAGTGGAGGTCGACTCTGAGGAAATCTTTACTACCTTTTCTCACAACTCCATCTAGGTGATTGATGGCTCATGGATTTGGTTCTATAAGTGATCTCCATGTTTAGGAACCAAGATGGTGGAAGAGATCTCAACTTACTGGATAACTAACCTAGGATTACCTTTATATCATTGCTACTCCCATGTCCTTGCTTGCATGGTAAAATAATTAGGCAAGTTGATTAACTATGAACCCAGTGACCTAACCAAACCAAGTATTGCGATGACAGCTCTTCAATTGGCCTTCTGGTGGACATTCTAGGTATTAATAGCATGTAAAGAGCTGTAGAAGTCAACACGGTGGATGGAATCTTCGAGTTTATGTTCCACCCATAATCCCACCATCGAATTATTAAGTTTTGGCACTGTGACCCGCCTGTGGTGGAAAATACCAAGCTCATCAATCCCAAAACATCATACAAACTTGAAGAGGAGTTGAATAACAAAGCCTTCAAATGGTTTTGTGAGGAGCACTTGATAAAACCTACTATCGAGTTAAACCTTACAGGTTTTAACCTTTAATTTGCCCTAGACTACATGGATAAAGGTCAACCTAAATGTCATCTCTTTTCCAAATCACCGTGGCCCCTCCACTCTTCATCCTTCCTTACCTAAGATTGACCTGGATTGCTCGAAACTTAAAGAAGTTTTGGCTTCGATGAAAAACATGGGCCGTAGATTGGGCCCTTACTTCTTGATCACATCGAATACATTCTGACATTTGTGGTTATTACAAACACCATGATGCTTGAACCTCTAAATCTAGTTGTGGATCTCGGCAAGATGGAAGCTACTAATCGTACATCGACTCCAATTTCTATGGATCACAAAGGCAAATGTGTGGCATCTTTAGAATCAAGTTCTTTTTCTTTAAACAGTTATCTATCATCGAGTTCATTAATATGCAGTGAAAATCTATTAAAGTTTTCTGAGTTTTATTTAGAAAGTCAAATGGAAAAGTGGATTTTATTAAAGACATCCTTTCCAATAGATTTTCTTAGAAAGATGATCATTTAAATTTGAACTTAGAAGTGAGCCTGCTTCATTCTTAATTTGCTTGATTTAATTGTCCATTTATGGTTCTATCTGGTGGGGATTGCAATCATTTAACATGAAATATTAGAGGAGCTGAGGCTCTTATTAAATGGGACCTACTTAGGAATATAAAAAAGACTCAACGACGGAACTTAATCTTCATCCAAGAAAATAGGATTCGAATATTACAAAACCTTGATCCAAGAGGGTTATGTGATGATTTCACTTGGCATTCAAACCAAAATTGCAAATCATGGGGGGATACTTTTAGGACGTGACGATTCTTTCTACTTATTTATCAATTGTGAAGATCTCGATTTCTTTTCGATCATGGACCTTAGGGTTTCATACTTTAACCTAATTATTTGTTTTGCAAATGTTTACAGTCTGTTGGTTGAGACTTTAAAACATGAGTTTCTCTCCTAGATACAATTGGTGGATACTTTTCTATACCCCATGATGTAAAACTGGTGATTTCAATCTTCTTAGATTTTGCACTGATCGACTACCTCGAGACCTAGTAAAGAAAAATGACAAATATTCAATTGTTGGATTAACGATATGATTTGTTGGACTTACAAGACAAAGACTCCAACTTCACTTTGGTCAGGGTCTTCTAATTCAATTCTTGGGCTATCTTGGATCGTTGTTTATTAAGCTAGACATTTTTCAACTTTACCGTCTGTGCTCCACAAGGAGACTTCAAAAAGCTTTTTCAAACCATAATTCCCTCCTTCTCAAACAAAATTTGCATTCTTCTCTCCAATATTCAAAATGGAATCCTTCTGGCTATTGAGAGACTGCTTCAAATTATCGATTCAAAATTCTCTGGCAGAGTCACTAGCATCTAATAACCCTGATCATCATCGTGCTTCAAAAATCAAAAGATTGAGGCCACTTATAACAAAATGGCATTGCGATTCTATGCCAAACATCACAATATAGGTTGAAGATTTGGAGGAGAAAATTTAATCGATCGAACAAAAATGTAACCCATTAGATCAATCAATTTTAACATCCTTAAATGAAATGAACCATAAGTTTGATCCATTAAGAAGGGATGAGTTTCATATCTGGACTCGGAGGGTAAACGTAAGATACATTAATGTGGGAAACTCAAATATGGGATTTCTAAAACTAATGGCCTTGATAAGAGACTCTAAAAACTACATAGGTGTTCTCAAAACTAATGAGGGTAGCATCGTTAATGAATTTGGAGAAATTTGCGAGGTTATTTTGGACTTTTATGGTAAACTCTTCAAGGACCCAATTGACTTTAAAGAGGAGATTTAGATACCTAGTGATTTGATTACTGGTCTAGAGGACAAGGAGATCATCTACAAACCATCCACTTTGTAAGAAATCAAGAGCATTATATACTAATTCAAAAAGAACAAGGCCCCTTGACAAAATGGAATCATCATTGAATTTATTCAAAAAAATAGGAAAAAACCAAGCCAGACTTCTTGGATTTAGTAAACCACATTCAAAATTCACAATTCAGCATCAAGACTTCCGACAACTATATGATTCCTTAGTGGCATTTATTTTTAAGAAAGACGATCCCTTAGATATTGAAAATTACTGACCAATTAGTTTAATAAACACATCAATTTGAATCATATCAAAATTGATTGCAAATCTTTGGGCTCTGATTCTCAGAGACTATACAACCATCACAATGTGCTTTTTTGAAAAATCAATCTTCTTCTCATGCGTTCATTGTTATAACTACTATTATCAATGACTAGTCCATCTAGGAAGAAATAGTTAATTCTCAAGATCAAATTTAGAAATGCATTTGATATACTTAGATTGATATTTGTTCTGGGAACCCTAAGAGTAGCAAACCTTCTTACTTGTTTCATTTCATGGGTTGGAGCTTTACTTGAAACCACCAGAATTTCGTTTAAAGTCAATGGCCCCTCATTTGGTTGTCTAAAGCCTGAATGCGGAGTGTGATAAGGAGATCCCATCTCCTCTATATTTTTCATACACCCCCTATCTATACTGGATGATATGTTACCAAACTAAGTATATCTTGGAAATTTCGAGGTTTTTTAAAAGAGGGAGTGGAATGCATGATCACTAATGTACAATTAGAAGATGACCTATTGTTTTTCTTAGAATATGAAGAATCCGAACTAAAGGAGGTCTTATCCACGATTCAAATATTCAATAAACTCTCGGGTCTTGAGATTAGTTCTTCCAAATCCAATTTTTTGCATTGAATTTAACAAAACAAAAATTGAGGGGATTCATTCGATTTTGGGCTGGCATATTGGAAGCTTCCCTATTACCTATCTGAGTTTCGCCTTATCTCGAAAGAGATTAAAGACTCAAGATTGGGAACCCATGATAGCAATGTTCAACGTTAAATTGCAAGGCTTGAAATCCAAATTCCCACTCCTACCTGCAAGAGCATCTCTCCTGAACTCCTCTTTCTCTCTTCTCACAACACTCATGATGTCGTCTTAATATATCATTAGGTATCTGAGATAAGATTGATAAAATTTGAAGGAAATTCCTTTGGTGTGGCAACATACAAACAATGTTGTAAGAAAATGTGGCTTGGAAAAAGATCTTGTGTCCTAAATCCAATGATGGACGGGGAAATATTAACCTTAGAATTTATAGTAACTCAATATCAACAAGATCGGCTTTCAATACACTGGACCACAAAAATCCTTGGATTTCAAGCCTTATTAGCACCTCATCCTTTTCTCAAGGACTGATTACTCTCTGACAGGGAGGTT
Source organism: Ottelia alismoides (assembly GCA_037367405.1). NCBI lineage: Eukaryota > Viridiplantae > Streptophyta > Magnoliopsida > Alismatales > Hydrocharitaceae > Ottelia > Ottelia alismoides. The sequence continues at coordinate 256,358 of JAZKJV010011859.1, forward strand.
TAGCTGCTAAATCAAAAACTTGAAAGGCGCATGTTAGAGGTTCTTCTGACCTTATTCCTATAATTTACAAACAAGTGAACTCATGCTACTTAACATCTCTTTGATCCAGTCCTATAAACAGTTCTAGACCTCTTCTAAAATATTTCTAGATATTTTTCCAACACATCAAAATAATGAAAATCTTTGTCAAGGAAGGACTTAAAATTAAGAATGCAAAAAATAAATGGTTTAAAAGCCTCAAAATTAGATACTAACAGCCTTTGCAATAAATTTAAAACGCTGCAAAGAACTCTTAGTGAAGTTCATGCTACGATCACCACCAACAATAAAGATTGTACTATTTCCCTTGATATACGCGAATAAATGCGAATCAACCACCAAAAAGGTCTATAACCTCAAGGATAATGGTGGAATCTCCATTTCCTTTCATGAAAAAATGTGGTCCAAATCTTTTTAACCAAGGGTGACTTACTTTCTTTGGTTATTGGCCGAAAAATTATGGCTCCAGACCACCTGCATAAATTTAATATATCTATGGTAAATCGTTGTTATTATGTTTTGAACATACCGAACACATTTCACACTTATTTTCTGATTGTTGTATCACAAGAAGAGTATTGAAGGAGTTTAATTTGATGCCAAACCTAATTGATTTCTTAAAAAAATCAACAATCCAGAACTGCTACATGATTCTATCACTGATTGGAACTCTCTCGCAATGAGAGCAACACTACTGATGAATCTCTACTTCATCACCTTTATTCCTTCATTTAGGCCTTAAATCCCTAGTCAAATGCATGTATCATTAATATGTGAAACTCAATAAGTCACATAAAATATTGTATAAAATAATGTACAAAATATTGTATTTAATTTCAAAATAAAAAGAATAAAGGAAGAAAAGAAAAAGAATGAAGTCTCAAAGACACTGAGTAACACTATCCCCTGAGACCCAGTCATCACGATGACTTAGTCGACAAGGAATAAAGTAGGGGTAGATATGAAAACCAATTGTACAGAATACACAACATAGAAACCCTAATTTTATAGCCCAATAATTATATTTTTGGATATATTTTATTTTCTTATTTCAAAGCTAAAATAAATAAACTTCGAACATGGATATTGTACATAAAAATACAAAGGAAAATAAAAAATTTATTTCGTTAAAAAGCACACTGTGCTCGTAACACAAAATGAAAAACCACAAAGAAAACTTGTATACCTGTATCTTCTCCATAAAACTCAAAATTCACCAAAACTCACCGTTATTATACCATAAAGCAAAATTATTTATTTAATAATAGTGGATTTATTTAATTTAGAGTAAAGATGCAAAATATGACATTTGGGTCGTCAATATGCAATATATCTGCATATAATATTCAATATTATCATTCTTTACATTTTTCAGTTCCTTATATTTTATAAATCTGTAAATATTATTTAAAATGTATATATACCTATATATACATGTAAATAGTAACACCTAATAAAATGCATTGTAAAAGTAAATAAAAATGCCCTCAAAATACTACATAAAATTACAAACATATTTCATGTTTTATCTATAATTTAATAAAATCATTTTCTAGTTTTAATCGAATTTACACAATATATTATCCATTCTTTTTCTCGGTTGTTCCATGTGGAGCAACTAGGAAGCGATCTTTGTTGACCGGGCGGGTCAACTGTCCTTCCCAACACCCTCGCCCATGTCAGACCACCTTTTCCCCTGATTTCTCCATTTTTGCATGCATGCCCCTCACCTCCTTCCTTCTCGAGACCACAATCATCGTTCTCCCCTATCGTACTTGTCCTCCACTCACACCCGCATCTTCACCAACCACCATAGAGCGTCTCTCCATCTTCTTCCCCTTTATGTACTCCACCACCTGTATAAAGTCAGAGCTTCACCTCCCTTTTTGGTTTTGATCCTAATTCTTCCTTGTAATCCCATTAGGATTCCACCTCACCGAAGCTTGTGGTGACATCACAAGCATTCGAGCCTAATGGGCTTGGAGAATGGATTGGTTCGTGTGATTCATCGGATGATCTCGATCGAGCTTCTCCTGCTCCAAGCTTCCTAGCTAGTCAAGCTGCTAGGTAATGTTATTTAGTTTGCTTTTCATTCTAGTAGATTAGTCCTGCCTTTAATTTCAATTATTAGTTTCCAATTTAGTGTAATTTTATATTTTAAAATCACAGAGCCTTAAGATCCTACACCAAATTCATTATACTCCGTCCATTTCCGACCATCATTTTTGCCCCATTTCATTCCCTAATCATCTATCCATCGAATCTCCTTGTTTCCCCTTGATCCTGCATGATCGAGCGGGAGTCGGAGCCCCATTCTTCGCCTTCATCAGAGCTCCTCGACTCACTTCCTCGTTGCGCATCCAGCTACATCCTATGGTCGAGCACCTTCAGCTTGAGACCCTTAGTCTTTTTGTGAAGGTCCACGATCCAAATGACCATCTGGAGCACCATCCTAGAGAAAAAATAGAGGCTCTAGGTGATATGAGCTCTAGGGCTCCTCCAATGAGCCCTGGACACATTTGAGGGTACATACAGACATTCAAGGCTTCCAGGGTCGAGAGAAGAGCTTCATTGAGGGAAGAGGTGGATGAACATGAGTGGAATCAGAGAACAAAGCTTGCTGGATCTTTGTTCTTTAGGAGTTCATCCATATCCCTCCTACACCATCGGATCAGGTAAAGGGCCCATAACTAATCTGGGCCCTTGAAATCAAATGAATCGGTGTGCAGTAGCAACCACTCATCCCGCAATGTGGAGCGATCTCATCCCTCTGATCGTGCTCTCTTGAAGGGTAAATTATCAAGTATCCCCTCCAATTTTGTACATTTTATGTTATTCCTATAAATATTTAATTATGTTCAATATTTTTTGTAACAATTGAAACTAGGCCCCAACATATCATGTAAATCACCTCGAGGTCCAGTGCCAGGTCAGCTCACATGGTCCCTGATGTGAGTTGGCCAATTTTCCCTGAACCCATCCCAGATTTATTTGTTTGCTTTTATATACAAAATTTGTATTTCAGTTCAAAACTTTGGGTATTTTGCATGTACATCCTTGCATTTTATTTATAATTCATAAATGCCCCTACCAGCAATGTACAATTAATTTTGTGTCCTTTATTTTTAATTAAATAGACCTTTGCTCTATAAATCTTGCCAAAACTAGTGCATGTGCTCTGAATGATGTTGTTACACTCCCATATTTTTATTTCAAATTTCATTTCATTTTTATTTATTAAAATTAATTCATGATCTATTTATTCCCTGTTCAAATACGAAAATACAAAAAATTATAAAACCACTTTCAAATATTAAAAAAATAGATAATACATTTTACTATATAATATTGCTGCATACCAAAATTAAAAAATATAAAAGTAAACACTAAAAATTTAAAAATCATCCTAAATCTAAAAAAATAGAAAAAAATTCTAAAAAATCCCTCAAAAATATTTCTGTTCTATATTTATATACATACATACATACATACATACATACATACATACATACATACATACATACATACATACATACATACATACATACATACATACATACATGCATGCATGCATGCATGCATGCATGCATACATACATACATACATACATACATACATACATACATATCACTACATATTAAAATAGTTTTGAGAAATCTTAGAGTTGTTTTTTTAAATATCAAAACAATTCATCTTGGTTATTAACTCCCTATTTTGGAGTATTTTGAATTTTAAAAATTCCTAAAAATTAGAAAAAATCACAATAAATTTCACAAAAATAAAAAGGAAAAACATTTTATTTTGCAACTTTGAGCATTTATATTTATATCTATAAATATAAACTATATAGGGGGCTGAAGTACTTCAAGGGTAACTTGGAGCGACTGGCAATGGTTAAAGCTAGGGTTGATCCTGACAACTACTTCTTGAGCGAGCAGAGCATACCTCCGCTTCACTACCAACATACGCAGCTACAGTATCCTCCGCTGTTAAAGACTGCGTTAGATGTGTGCAATATGTGTCGCTTTTTATTTTCATGTACTAAATAAATCCTTATCTCAAATTTTGTCATTTTACATATTTATTTCCTGCAAGGTCATGCATTCAGTCGATATTACGGGCCAACTTGCAAGATTATAAATGTGTACTAACCATACGTGACTATATATAAATAGTTATACTTATATACCTATTAATATTAATTATATTATTATAAATACTTAAAATATATTTTAATAACTTTAAAAATTAAAAAGGATTGTTCTTATTTGTATTTACTGAATTTTCCTATATTTATTACATGTATTATATTTTAGTAATATCATACATATTTCTATATATGGATATATACAGATATACTTATTACATATTAAAAAAGAAATTAAAATTTAGAATAATATAAAAAATATAAAATTTAAAATAAATAACTAAAAATATACATAAAAATGTAATGTAATTAAAAACCCACAAAAAATTAAAAGCAGGAAAATTACACAAAAATATTTGTTGTTTATTTTCTAGACAATAAATAGTCCTATTCACGTATTTGATCTTTGTGGTTTGACACTCTACACTGATTCACTATACACATATTTTATAGAGTTAAAATTAATTTTTAACTCACATTTTCATAGATTTATCTTAGATTGTGGGTTGATTGTTGTTGTATTTGAGTGGTTTGGGATCCGAGTACTACGGGAGCGACCAACACAATGATTGCCAGACTCGACTTATTGGGCACCGCATACCCTCCAAGACTAAGCGTTAGAATCCCCATTACACTTGAGTAAACAAATGGCACCATTGTTGGGGATCAATACACGATAGGTTTTTAGTGTACATATTTATTTGCATAATTATCTCTTTTATTTCTTTTTATAAAATATTTGTTTTTTTGCTTTTGACCATTTTCTTCGTTGATATTCTTACGAGAGACCACATGCAAAGGTGACTTCATAGGAAGTCGGTGTACCCAAGGCGCGATGAGATTGACCTTTTCTATATAGGTCAATTGGAGAGAGAAAGAGAGCGAGATCGAGCGAGTGAAGAATAGAGTTTTTTGGCATAGAAATTTTCTTTTTATTTTGTGAGAGTGACATTTATTTCTTGCAATTATGAATTTATTAATTTTTAATAATACAAGTACCTGGACATTTTGGACACAACCACACTCCGAGGTCTATTGCCCAAGTGATTGTTCACTTGGGGGCCCTATCAGTTTTTTTTTCATTTTCTTTGGCTTCTTCTTTTATTCTCCATATTTTCCCTTTGTTTTTATTTGTTTTCTACGTTTTGAGTTTTCAACCTTATATTTATTTATTTTTTTATGATTGAGCCCATAGTTTTTTAGGAATTTCTTAGCCAAGTAAATTAGGTCCAAACACTTAATATCTGCATGCTCCTATAAATCTACATTTGGACTTAGCTCAACATTGAAATTTTGACTACTTGTACTTGAAATCGAGCTCCGTGAGAGGCTCTATACAACGCTTGCAGGATCTACTATGGTAGATATCGATGAACCTCCAAGACCGGGCCATTGGATTTCTCTTCTAGGTATTTAATAGTTGGTTCTTTACGATAATAGCAACTTTTACTTAGGGTGATTTCACCATTTCCATCTGCATGTAGAATAATTTAAATTCATAGTTTTCATCTCGCATGGAGAGAGCTGGGAAGCATTGTAAGCCTTCTAACTTTGCATGCATCATTAGTTACTAAGGTAAGATTTCCTCCTTATTTTCAACTTGCACGGCTTTCCCAACACCTCTCCTAGTTTTGTATCACTTAAGATTCAAAAGAAATACAAAAAAATCGTTAGGCATATTATTTTGAAAAATACTTAAAAAGTGAAAATCAAAAATTAAAACAAGGGGGTTGTAATGCGCATTTTAAGTAGTTGTGAGTTTTGTAGAATATCACTATATATACTATGTTTCTAATTGTAAGCAGTGTTATTTCAAAGAAATATTGGATGCATAGTGTTCACACATTACGTTTGACACAGTCAATAGATTCGCCTTGATGAAACATTTACTTTGAAACTTGTTTCGTGTAAATCAGACAGCATATTGAATTATTATGACATTAAAGAATTCTCTTGATTTTGTAGCACGCCAAACATAGTACCACATCTAGTAATTTGGAAGGTGCTAGCTACTTATAAATAGTAGAAGCTACTACTAGTGAACCGTGGCTTAGCAATTTTGGGCTATGATTGAGGGATCCAGTTGAGCCCAAGCCCAACATGTTGAACGTGCCAATAATCCCCAATAAAGGATCGGTCTAGGGCCCAGGACGTTACATATTTGTGCTCATTAGACCATAATCTTGTCATTAAGACTGATTAAGCATGATTAATATTAATTACCCATGATTAGCGATATTTAAATGTCATTAGCAAAAGTAGGATACATGGTTCAAGAATAACATTTGTCCTAGTGCATGTAAGGCATGTGATGTTATGCATGTGCACCAAGTGCCCTATTGCATGTACAACATGTTCCCTCATGCATATGAGCCATGTATCATGGTGCATGGATGACAAGTATTGCCATGTGTCTTCATGCATGATAGGGAGGTGACATGTGTCTTAAAGCCTCCCTTAGATGCTAATACATGTCACACATGCAAAGGGGTTGGAGGCCTATACATACTGATGAGCTCCTCATTTCTACTCATTCCATCCCACACCGCTCTCACCACCTTAGAGCCAGAAAGTCAGAGAGAATGCTGGAAGAGCACAGTAGAAGCTACAATGAAGTGCTTTCGTCTATCAGGAGCACGATAGAAACGACAACGATGTGCTGTCAACTATCGACTCTAGTAGAATTCAAAATGAAGTGCCGCAGTAGTTAGAGATGGATATAGGGGTATTGACTAGATGAGGTGATCCTGACTCGAGTTAGATAGAAGAATTAAGTGAGGGATTCTCAAGCGCTACTTTAAGCAATAATCTTTAGCCTTTATGTGTGGTTTTGACAAGTAATTACATAACAAGTATGCACTCGTGTTTTCTAAAGCTTTTACATATGAATTGCAAGTACCATATAGTAGATACGAAATCAGGTCTTTAGAAAGTATTTTAAACGTTGTTTCAAGTGTTTTATCTTGATAGCACTTTTTCAAGCATATAATTTTTTGTGGAACACAAAACATAAGTTTTACTACTCAGATTTGAGCTTTATATAAAGAAATATATTCTGCACAGTTACTATGCATTATGCATTGGTTTTCAAGCTCCTAATAGTTTCCACTTGCAAGAATATGCATGCTATGTCAGATTTTCTTTTAAGTTCATGAATTAGCTATTATGAGCATAAGTTAGCTAATACGGATTATTGGTGACAAGAAAAGTTGGTGACAAGAAAAGAATCAGAATTAAAAATTAAGCACCACAATAGCTATTTTGTAGAAGTCAAGAACTAGCCATTAGATATGACCCTGAAACAACCATTAGATATGACAAACCATTAGATATGTTATCAAGAGGACTTTGGGTCCGTATTCTATATACATATAGGCTTTGGGCTGTATGAAGGGTGTTTTTGATCTTAGGGACTGTCTGCGTGTATGACTCGACTCTGTTTTAGCGTTCATGAGCCGATAACATAGTCGTAGTGGTGTTTAATGCAAACAACTTGATAGTGATAATCATGTTTCCGTTTACTTCTTTTGAAGAGATTTCAGTGTTTGATTGCAAACTAACATGTTTTTGTATGATCACTATCATAAAGTCTTTTTCAAGTTATTTTAAAGAGTTCAACACAAATTTTGGCATGATACTCATATTTAACTAACAAGTATGTTAAAGCAAACTATGCAAGCTATTTCAATATTTGGCTATATATGTAAAAAGCTTGAGATCCATTCGTTGGGTCTAAGATCATAAATGGGTTTAGACTCATGCCTCTATATTATTGTTATGTACAGATCACCAACTCACGAACAGAAGGAGGAAGGACTATTTATACACTAGCAGGTGGTGGTTTTTTTACCGTCTGTTGTTTGTAAGGAGATGTAATAGAACTTGTGTAAGACACTTTTTTGTAATGTGAACTTTAAATACAATGATGATATATTTGATGAGATTTGCCACATGTATACTTTAAGGAGAAAGGCAAAGAAAGATATCTGTCATGACACGGACGGATCGTGACAACTTGTGGTATCAGAGTAATGGTTTTCATATCTTGAGAAAAAAATATTAGGAGTTGATCTATACATTTTGGGAAATGATTTAGTTATCATAATTTGATTTGTACTTAGAAAAAAATATTAAAATTGTAGTCTTGTGGTTAATTGGAATTGTTATTGGAGGATTTATGTTGATGAAGGATCTAATTGAGGTTTTTTTATAGGAAAAAATGGTAGCAGAGTAGTCACATGCGACCACCCAAGGCCCTAGTCAAGAGAGTGATAACAACAACAATGTGTATGACACGTTGACATTGATAGCTCAAACTTTAGGAGGCATGTCTACCCAGTCTGTTAAAAGACATGAATTTGAGCACCATTTGCCATTTGAACGTGTAAAGAAGTTGAGAGCAGAACCATTTGTATGAGACACTGATCCAAAGAAGGATAGGGAATGGTTCAAACATATGGAGAAAATATTTGCTCTAATGGATTGTATAGATGAACATAACTTGAGATGTACAATATTTCTGCTAAAAGATAGCGGTGATGATTGGTGGACATCGGTGAAGATGATATATCCAAACCCATCTTACATTACGTGGGAGATCTTTGAGAAAGAGTTCAATGAAAAATATTACCCATGGGTTTCTCCGAAGGAGAGACATAGAAAGTTCCTATTCCTTACTCAACGGAGCAAATTATTTAATGAATATGAGAAGAAATTCATAGAACTTCCAAAGTTTACTACTTCTCTGGTAACAACGGAGGAAGAAAAATATAAGCATCTAGAAGATGGTATGCATATTGATTTAAAGGAAATGGTTTCAGCCATGGGATTTACTGATTATGCAAATTTGGTGGAGGCTGCTCGTACGGTTGAATGAGTAGTGATTGAAAGAAGGAAATGCAATGATCATGGAAAGAAAAGATTTGCAGATAGACCACATTGGAAGGAAACCATGAACGAAGAACCAAGAATAACTGGGAATTCAAGGCAAGATAATATGTCATCCCATAGAGTTTAAGGGAATCAAACAAATAGATTCACAATTGGGACTTCTGAAAAGAAAAAACTTTCTTTTCCACAGTGTACTAACTGTGAAAAGTATCATCCGGGGATTTGCCGCAAGAGGACCATTGGATGTTATCAATATGGCGAGATAGGCTACATACGTTAGAATTGTCCCACACTTGTCCAATGCCGTAGGGTTATGAAAGGAGACACAAAATGAAAATCATGATATCGCTATAAATCGTCCTCCATCCGCAAGAGAACAAAAAGAATGTACAGAAAAGATCAAACGAGAGAGAGGGAAAAGTTTTTGCTATGACCTTATAGGAGGCCATATCTGCAGATGATGTTGTATCAGGTACCACTATTATTTTTGGTAAAAGTGCATATACTCTTATTGATTCTGGTGCAAGCCATTCATTTATTTCACAAAGATTCTCCATATATGCTGATAAAGTAACAAGTACTCTCAAGCAAGTTTTAGCAATTTCTTTGCCTAAGGGTGAATCATAAATTATTAGGGATATCCTCCGAGATTGTTTGGATAAGATAGGAGAAAATAATATTGAAGTTGACCTAATTCCTACGGAGATATGGGAATTTGATGCTATCATAGGAATGGATTGCTTAAGTACATATCATGATCTTCTAGACTATCATAAGAAGCATGGTACTTTTAGAAAACCAGGTGATGTCGAGTTCACATTCTATGGAAAAAGAATGATGTATCCTACCCATGTCATCTCCTATCTCTTAGCTAGAAGTTGTTAAGGAAGGGATGTTCCTCTTATGTTGCTTATGTATTTAATACAAAAGCAGAAGGAATCAATTTAGAAAATATCTTTGTAATGAAGGAGTTTCCAGAAGTGTTTCCAAACGAACTGCTACGAGTTCCTTCTGATAGGGAAATTGAATTCACTATTAACCTCATTCCGACTACCAATCCAATTACCTTAGCTCCTTACAGAATTGCCCCAACTAAACTTAAAGAACTCAAAACCCAATTGTAGAAGTTGACAGATAAGGGATTTATACAATCCAGTATGTCTCCTTGTGGTGCTCCTGTTCTATTTGTCAAGAAGAAAGATGATTCCAAGAGACTTTATATAGATTATAGAAGACTAAACATAGTGACCGCCCGCAATAACTATCCTCTGCCCAGAGTAGATGACTTATTTTATCAGTTTCAAGAGGCTTCTGTGTTTTCAAAGATAGATTTGAGATTAGGGTATCATCAGCTAAAAATTAGAGTCAAAGATGTTCCTAAGACTGCCTTTAGAACTCATTATGAACATTACGAATTCATGGTAATGCCTTTTGGATTGACAAATGCCCCAACTGCCTTTATGGATTTGATGAATAGGGATTTCCGTCCATATCTGGATAAGTTCATGATTGTATTTATTGATGATATTCTAGTATATTATAAAACAGATGAAGAACATAGAGAACACTTGAGAATTGTGCTGCAAACTTTGAAGGAACACCGATTATATGCAAATTTTAACAAATATGAGTTTTAATTGAAGAAAGTTGCATTTCTAGGCCATGTCATATCTGAAGAAGGAATAGCAGTAGGTCAATCAAAGTTAGAAGTAGCTCTTAGATGGGAACGACAAATAAATGCATAAGAAATCCGAAGTTTCCTTGGATTAGCCGGGTATTATCGTAGATTTGTTGAAAACTTCTCTAGAATTGCAATACCATTGATAAGATTAATTAGGAAGGATGTGAAGTATAGTTGGGACGAAAATGCGAGAAGAGTTTTGAGGAACTCAAGAATCATCTTACCTCAACACTTATCCTTAGCCTTCCTTTAGGACAAGTAATTTTGTAATCTATAGCAATGCCTCAGGACAAGGGCTGGGATGCGTCCTGATGCAGAATGATAAGGTGATTGCTTATGCTTCTAAAAAACTAAAACAACATGACTTAAAGTACCCAACTCATGACCTTGAATTAGCAGCTATAGTGTTTGCCTTAAAGATCCGGAGACACTAGTTATATGGTGAAACTTGTCGAATTTTTATGGATCATAAAAGTTCGAAATATATTTTTTCTCAGAATGAGTTGAATTTAAGTCAAAGAACATGGTTAGAGCTAATCAAATATTATGATTGTTCCATAGAATATCACCTGGGGAAAGCCGATGTCGCGGTTGATGCTCTCAGTTGAAAGTCTAAGGGCGAGCTATCTCACTTAAGAGCAGAGTCTTTACAGGTGAAAGAGATACATGAAAATTTAACCATAAATAACTCTGGAGCCTTATTAACATTCTTACAAGTGAGACCATATTATATGATAAAATTAAGGAAATACAAGTCCATGATCCTGAAATCATTTGAACAGTTGAGAAGATTAAGGGAGGTGACCAAGTAGGATATATAATAGATGGTCAAGGGGTCTTATCACTTAAAGGAAGATTGTGTGTTCCGAGGAAATCCAATGTAAAGACTAGGATTCTGGAGGAGGCACATAACTCCATGTATGTTATGCACCCACGAAGTACTAAGAGGTATAGAACACTTAAGACGTGCTATTGGTGGTCTGGCATGAAGAGACAGATTGTAGAATATGTTTCTAGATGTCCTATATGCCAACAAACTAAATCGAAGCGTTTGAGACATGTGGGTACATTACAACCACTTCCTATACTAGAATGGAAATGGGAACACATCACTATGGATTTTGTTACGGGATTCCTATACCAGAATGAGATTTAGATAGATTAACTAAATCTACACATTTTTTAGCCATTAACATGGCATACAATCTAGACTGCTTGGGAAAGATCTTTATTAATGATATAGTTAGACTTCATGGGGTACCTGTGTCAATTGTATCCGATAGAGATCCACGATTCACTTCCAAGCTTTGACCAAGCTTACATAAGGTTATGGGAACAAAATTAGCATTTAGTACAACCTTTCATACCCAAACAGATGGCCAATCAGAGCGGACCATCCAGACTCTAGAAGACATGCTTAGAGCTTGTGTACCGAGCTTTAAAGAAAGCTGGATGAACATCTCTCACTTATAGAGTTTGCATACAATAACAACTATCATGTTAGTATTGGGATGGCACCTTATGAAGCCTTATATGGTAGACCATATAGAACACCTATCTGTTGGAGTGAGGTTGGAGAACGAAAATTGGTCCAACCTAAATTAATACAAAGCACAATAGAAAAAGTTAAGGAAATCAAGAGATGCTTGAAGGCAACACAATGCAGACAGAGAATTTATGCAGATAAACAAAGGAAACACTTAGAATTTCAAGTGGGAGACCATGTGTTTTTGAAAATATCTCCATGGAAAGGCCTAATTAGATTGGGGAAGAAAGGGAAACTAAGCCCTAGATACATTGGCCCTTATGAGATCACAGAGAGAATTAGAAGTTTGGCCTATTGATGAATCTCGGATTCATCACTCTAAATCTCATTTATTAAGCTCAAATCCCTCAAAATCATCAGCATTTCTGCATTTATTCTGCATAATTAGCATCCATGCATGTTTTCATAAGAATTGCATTTTATCCATTATGTTTGCATAAAATAAGAAGCCAAAAATCTCAGCCAAAATTAACTTGTAAATAGCCTAACTTCCCTGATTTTTAACTCCTTCATGCTAACTCCGAATGATCCAAAACCACCTCCACTGTGTACATATCACTCACGAGAATAAATGGAAAATACAAAAAAATAATTAACCCAAATAAAGGGACCAAAAACCCAAACCCTAGTTTCAGGATTTCCGGACTAAAAGCACCATATCTTCCCCATCTAGTGTCCAATTTGATCCTACTCACTTTTGAACTAATGTACATTCAATTACCTTCAAAACAAAATCAAGTTCAAGTGAATCGGAGCTCATATGTGAAAGTTGGGTTTTGGGCCTCTTTTGTACATTGTGTATTTTAGTGGTTTTTGACCGGGTTTTTTATGTACGTTCTAACCTATTAATAAAAATCCAAAAAAATTAGATTAATGTGTCTTTATTTATCTGTTTTCCGGATTTTTATTTTGTTTCAAAATGACAAAAAAATACAAAACCCAAAAATCAAGGTATTTTATGTACATGGGATACCCCAAAAATAATCACTTTGTGCATTTGATCGATTTTGGTTTTGATGTCTTCATGAAAGTTGTAGATCTCATCGAGATGAGCATTTTTAGTGAAGCAACTTTTTCGATACGAGGTCATTTTCTATTTATTTTGCATTTTACAAAATCTTTATTTTTCGATTTTTCTGGTGCTGACATGTGGCAACCCTTGGGGCCGCCACGTGTCAGCCATTTCTGGCCTCTTTATAACTCGTTTTATAATAAAAAATTTAAAATAAAAAGGCCGCACGTGCAAGGCACGTGCCTCCCAAGTACGCGCCGTGCACGTGCAACGCCCCTCTCCCACTTAACGCCTCGTGGCACCTGGAGGGCCGTCCGATCTCGGCCGATTGGACGGCCCATGGCCTTCGTCTTCAACCTCCCAGCGCCGCCCCTCCGTAACCTCCGCCGCAATTATTGCCAACCGCAACCGCCTCCGCAACCTCCTCCGCTCATCTCGCGCCTCCCACCATCGCCGGCCTACGCCTCTAACCCTATTTAAGAACATCACTGACCCACGCCTTCACCCATCCGCCTTCTCCTCCAGGATGTTCCCCCTCCGTTAGTGACAGACCGAGCCCTTCCTCCCGTCAGCGTGATTCGGGGTCATCCACCTCGTCGCAGCCCAACCACCAGTGCTGCTGCTCCAGCTCCGACCAATCATCACCATCGAGCACCCCTCCTCCAGGTATACCCTCCGCTACTGTGCATCACCATCTTTTCCCGACATCACCTCGATCACTTCGCTTCTGTACCTCCGCTTCGATTTGCATCATCATCCTCGTTACTTCTCATCTCCTCGATCACATATCCGCCGCACATCACTGCCATCGCCATCAACGCCTCCGTCTTCACCACTGCCCCCAAGCTTCATCGACGACCCTCCAGCAAGCAAATGTCTCCGCCTGCACTGACATGATACTCTCATCATCAACAACGCTGCAATACCGCAATGAGCATCTCTGACAACCACCACCACGCCACCTCTCCTCCGACGACCCTTGGTCGTGTGTCGGCCCTTACCAGTCGTCCGATCAGCCCACATCCTCCATCAGCACCGTTGACACCTCGGCTACCCTCACCGTCATCTGATCAAGGAGAGCCCTGATCTCGTCGTTCGATAAGCAGCATCCATCAGCCATTCGATTCCACCCGCATCGACGACCTTGATCCACTCCGAAGCTTGCTCCGAACCAAGTATCTGAGCCAGATCCTTAGGCTCAACCCGAAGCACACGAAGGCGCCACGTGGAGCCCTCGTCCCTAGCCTTCAGCCGAACCACTTCAGCACGTGGTCTACACGTGAGCCTCATGGAGAATTGCAGAAGATCCCCTAGTGTTTCTCTAATTTGCTCGCCAGCCCCCGCCGACCAGGGGTCACGTGCATCGCACGCGACCTCTGGCAATTTTGCAAGAAGTAGCCCCTAGAAACGGTAATTACCAATCAGCCCCCTGCATTTATTTTTATATTTATTTATTGTAGATATACCCCTGTGTTCCCTAGTGATTTTGAACTTCTATATGACATTATTTTATCATTCGAAAAATAGCATGATGTTCCTCACTTAATTCTTTACATCTTGACATATTGTGGATATATTTGTGATTGATGGTTAATTAATTATCAATTGCTCTATGAAAAATTGAATATTTTGCCCAATTTGTGCTCTTTAATTTTTATTTGATTAACCGTTGCTCTAAAAATTCCCGAAAAATCATATATTGTAGAGTTAATTGTGCTTGACATTGTGCCCAAAAAAGATTTGCATTTGCATACATAGATTGCCCTGTAAAAATCATTTTTCATAATTTAGTATTTGATTTTTAATAGGTATTAAATTCCATATATTCGTGGTTTAGGATTTTTCTGAGATCCATCACCTAGTGATAGATCTTAGATAATTTTATCCCCTGAAACAAGTAGGTTTTATATTTATTATAAATATATATTGAAAATCATTCTGCTTGCACTTAAAATATCCATAAAAAAATCATATTGCATCCAAAAATTCCAAAAAAATTACAGTGCATTCATTTCGTCATATTTTGCATTGTGGCCAAATTTCATATTTTTCGGACATCGTTTAAACGACTTTTACTTTTTAGTCCCTAAAATAGGCCGAAATGGGATCTTGCATCCCTTCTTGCATTTAAAAATTTCAAAAAAAAGACCACCTCGAAAACAACGCATGAATTTTGATAGACATAATTCTAGACTGTTCCTTTGCCTCCTTGTGATCGACCTTGGGACTTCTCAAGTAAAATAAACAGAAAACCGCATTCATTAAAACTGATAAATATTTTTTGTGGTTATTTCTTGACCGATTCCGATTGCTGCCTACGGGCACGAACGACAAAATCATATTTTTACGTATCACGATAAATACATCTTCTTAACGAAGCGAATATCGGACCCGCCACCTATCGTCTTTGGCTTCCATCAGAACTAGCAAGGATACATGATGTTTTTCTTATTTCCACACTTCAGAACTATATTTTAGATCTATCCCATGTGATACAACCCCAAGAAATTCAATTTAAGGAAGATCTATCATACAAGGATGTTCCTGTAGAAATTCTAGACTATAAAGTACAAGAACTTTGTAGAAAGAGGATTCCCTTAGTCAAAGTTTTACGGAGGAGTCATGTAATTGAAGAAGCCACATGGGAATGAAAGGAAGAAATGAGATCTCAATATCCCCACTTTCAATCTAGTAAAGGTACTTCAATTTCGAGGATGGAACTTATTTTAGGTAGGAGAGAAATTGTAATGTACGTTTTAAGTAGTTGTGAGTTTTTAGGATATCACTATATATACTGTTTCTGATGTAAGCAGTGTTATTTCAAAGAAATATTTGATGGATAGTGTTCGCACATTATGTTTGACACAATCAATAGATTCTCCTTGATGAAACGATTACATTGAAACTTGTTTTGTGTAAATCAGAGACCATCTTGAATTATTATGACTTTAAAAAGTTCTCTTGATTTTGTAGCATGTCAAACATAGTACCACATCTAGTAATTTGGAAGGTGGTAGTTACTTATAAATAGTACAAGCTACTGCTAGTGAACCAAGGCTTAAGAATTTTGGGCAGTGATTGAGGGGTCCAGTTGATCCCAAGTCCAATATATTGAACGAGCTAATAATCCCCAATAAAGGATCAGTCTAGGCCCGAGACGTTACATATTTATGCTCATTAGACCATAAACATGTCATTAAGACTAATTAAGCATGATTAATATTAATTACCTATGACTAGCATTAATTAAATGTCATTAGCAAAAGTAGGACACATGGAGGGCAAATCATGGGACATGTGTCGTTATACATACAGGACATGTGTCAATACACAAGAGTACCATGCATCATCATTCAAGAATAACATGTGTCCTAGTGCATGTAAGGCACGTGGTGTTGTTATTCATGTGCACCAAGTGCCCTCATGCATGTACAACATGTTCCCTCATGCATATGAGCCATGTGTCATGGTGCATGGATGGCAAGTGTTGCCATGTGTTTTCATGCATGATAGGGAGGTGACACGTATCTTAAAGCCTCCCTTAGATGCTAACATATGTCATACATGCAAAGGGATTGGAGGCCTATATATACCCATGAGCTCCTCATTTCTACTCATTCCATCCCACACCGCTCTCACCACCTTAAAGCCAGAAAGTCGGAGAGAGTGCTGGAGGAGCACAGTAGAAGCTGCGGCGAAGCTCTGTCAGCTATCAGGAGCACGATCGAAACTGTAGCGAAGTGCTGTCAGCTATCTACTGTAGTAGAATTCAAAATAAAGTGATGCAACAGTCAGAGACAGATATATGGGGTATTGACTAGAGGAGGTGATCCTGACTCGAGTTAAATAGAAGAATCAGGTGAGGGATTCTCAAATGCTACTTTAGGTAATAATCTTATCCTTTGTGCGTGGTTTTGACAAGTAATTACATAACAAGTATGCAGTCGTGTTTTCTAAAGATTTTACATGTGAATTGCAAGTACCATAAAGTAGATATGAAATCATGTCTTTAGAAATTATTTCAAACGTCATTTCAAGTGTTTTATCTTGATAGCATATTTTCAATCATATAATTCTTTGTGGAATACAAAACATAAGTTTCACTACTCAGATTTGAGCTTTATATAAAGGAATATGTTTTGAACAATTACTATGCATTATGTATTGGTTTTTAAGCTCCTAATTGTTTCCAGTTGCAAGAATATGCATGCTATGTCAGTTTTTCTTTGCAGTAATGTGAGCATAAGTTAGCTAGTAAAAATCATTAGTGACAAGAAAAGAATCATAATTAAAAAGTATGCACCACAATTGCTATTTTGTAGAAGTCATGAACTAGCCATTAGATATGGTGATGTCATTAGATTTGAATGATCCTGAAATAGCCATTAAATATGGCAAACCATTAGATATGCTATCAAGAGGACTTTGGGTCCGCATTCTGTATATATATAGGCTTTGGTCCGTATGCAGGGTGTTTTTGCTCTTTGGGACCGTTTGCATGTATGACTCACCTTTGTTACAAAGTTCATGACCCGATAACATAGCCACAATGGTGTTTAATGCAAACAACATAATATTGATAATCATGTTTCAGTTTACTTCTTTTGAAGTGATTTCATTGTTTGATTGCAAACTAACATGTTTTTATATGATCACTGTCATAAAGTCTCTTTGAAGTTATTTTAAAGCATTCAACACAAATTTTGGCATGATACTCATATTTAACTAACAAGTATGTTAAAGCATTCTATGCAAGCTATTTCAACATTTGGCTATATATGTAAAAAGCTTGAGATTCTTTCACTGGGTCTA
This sequence comes from Ottelia alismoides, assembly GCA_037367405.1. Taxonomy (NCBI): domain Eukaryota; kingdom Viridiplantae; phylum Streptophyta; class Magnoliopsida; order Alismatales; family Hydrocharitaceae; genus Ottelia; species Ottelia alismoides. The sequence continues at coordinate 274,485 of JAZKJV010011859.1, forward strand.
AGCTCATAAATGTGTTTAGACTCATCCCTCTATATTATTATTATGTAAAGGTCGACAGAATCACGATCAGAAGGAGGAAGGACTGTTTATACACTAGCAGGAGGTGATTTTTTTACTGTCTGTAGTTTTGTAAGGAAATGTAATAGAACTTGCGTAAGACACTTCTTTGTAATGTGAATTTTAAATACAATGATGATATATTTGATGAGATTTGCCACATGTGTACTTTGAGGAGAAAGGCGAAGAAAGATCTCTATTGCAGCACATTCTGGTAACATGGATAGGTTGTGACAGGGATTGTTTAAGAAATTTTGACCTAAATTAAAATTCGTAATGAACAATCATTGTTTGGGGTTCATAAAGCCCACATTACTTTCTGGTACTATCTAGATTGAGTGAGGCACGATCCATAAGGAGTAAAGCCTAAAATTAGCATGAATATCACCTACTTTTTGACTTGATTCATGAAGTAATGGTGCTTCTATTGTACATGGGTGAGTATGGCCTTCTTGATGACGATGTTCTCATATTGTGTAGAGCATCTGACTTGTCTGAAGTATTGAGGCCATCCCTTCACATGGGTGTCTATCTCATTGTCCTGCATCCGAATACCTCACTTGTGAGGGAAGTAGTGGTTTCGCCTATCACCTTCCTCCTATGTTCTTTGGCTGAGTAGTGGATCCATACCCGATTTTAAGGATTCTCTTGAAAAAGTGGATGCTACATGTTACAGAGGAAGTGAAAAGTACATGATACTTTTCTAGACGTACTCACTCTCTATAAAGTTACCCTCTTTGGACTTATTAAAAGTTTGTCTGAAAATAATAATTAAATTGAAAAGATAAAAATAGCCGAACTCTTACGGCTCTACATTGTGTTGGGTTGGTGAATCCATACTTATATTGTGTTTGTTTCAATTAGATATAATCAAAGATCTAGTCAATCATACTTGCGCTATTTTCTTTTCATTTGTTTTCATTTCTTTTTTCTGTTCATTATGAGCCTCTTCTTCTTATCTCCATTTCATATCATTCTATTTTTATCACCATACTCTTCTATTCCCCTTCTAATCCTCTTGATCCTCCAAGATGTCACCTCATGGATGGTTTAGTTGGGACACTGTTGACAACTACATCAATTCCATGAACTCGGCCACTTCAATAATTCAAGGTGATTCATGAGAACCTGATTCATATCTTGCGAATCAATCTCCAAACTCCTCCACTTCGTCTTTGTATTCCTCGATAAACTGGGGTCACTCTTGTCCCTCCATTCGCCCCCTGTGGATGGAGATCTATTTCATCCAATTTCAAATGCTCAATTCACACACATCTGGGATTGACCATAATTATAGATATGTTCCATTTGATGCCACCATTTGCTAGTCTGAACGGGATGCATCTTTCTATGCATAACCAACACTGGACCACGTGTAGATCACATCCTTTGAGTCTGATTTAGAGATGGCTCCTCAAGGGAAGAAAAGGGACTGAATCAACCAGACCAGGGCTTGACTGATCAGAACATAATTAATGCACAACAACTCGCATCCATCCATTCCATCCAACAATAGGTGATAGATCAAGCTCTTGCCAAGTTTGCTTTCCAAGAAATGCTGAATGACATACAGAGAGAGAGAGAGAGAGAGAGAGAGAGAGAGAGAAAGAGAGAGATAATAGAGGACGAGGAGGTGATGATGAAGATGGACACCATGGAGGGCATGCAGATGAGTCGAGGGGAGAGAGGCCCAAGCCCACCCTCGAAGAAACATACAATCCTATTGTTGGCCAGATGACAAAGTGGATATAATTACTTGAAGTCCACAAACATTTTGAACTGAAGCTGCATTTTATGTCTCTTCTTCCCTCCTTCAATGGGAACACAAATGAAGAGCCTTATATTCATCTTCACCAGTTTTCTTGCATTTGCCGCACTGATCATTACCCCAACATTTTGTTGGGCGTAGTCAAGATGGTCACGTTCCCCTTCAACCATAAAAATAAGGCTCTACATTAGGACAACCATATGGGGAAGGTCATGATGACCTGGGAGGAAACTGAAGTCTATGTTCCTCTAGAAATATTATCCACTTGATTGTCTTAATCAGATGCGAGCGAGAATAAGCAATTTCTCCTAAGGACCGCAGGAATCCATTCATGAAGCCTAGAAGAGATTTAGAGATTTACAGGAGAAGTGTACCCACCACTACATCCCTCGGACTAGCTTTATCCAACACTTCTTTGGGGTCCTCACTCGAGAAAGTCAGAGGCTTATTGATGCTACATGTGGTGGCACTCATTTTAATGAGGATGAGGATGTCATTTGGCATATCTTTGAAGAGATAGTCGAAGGAGAGGTAGCTCTATCCTCAACTCGTGCATACCAGAGACTGCCACAGATCCACCACAAGCTCGTCAATATGGCAACATCTAGTGAGTAGGACATGGACGAGAGCTCCAATCTCAGCATTATCGAGAGACACCTATGATAAATGATATCAAGACCTCGAGAAACTATCTGTGATAGAACAAACTACCCATCACAAGGACAAGATGGAGCATATTTCAAAGCAGCTGGAACTGCTTGTGAGCATGATCAATGTCGTGTAGTATGTGGGCTTGGAAACCACCACTCTTACTCAGCCAAAGAAGATACCATCTCGACATCAGCATCAACTGAGTGCAAGTTAGCTTAAGGTCCAGCATGTATACTACGTGCAGGCTCCTAACCAGTCGCCTCTGCCATCGCCTTAGTAAATTGTCCTTTGCCGCCCAGAGCCCCAACCACCATCTTATGCAGATCCATTTTTCCCACCACTACCAGTCATTCATGAAGTGAACATCATCTCGAACAACGATGCCCAATTGGCACATCCAAGTAGACAACAACAAGGCCATTCTTCAACACTGAGGCTGTATCGCCAACCATCCAGTGGGAAGTCTGTCCAAGGATCTGACCAGCCTCTACAGAATCGACCTCCATAATATAAGAACAACTAGAGGTTGAATCAACATTATCAGCAACCCATGTACTGCTAATACCAACTGTGTCACATTTTGCACGACTGCTTCTCAAAGTCAGTATCCTCCTCCATAATTTCATTAGCCGCAACTCCCTCCTCCTCACCACAACCAACAATATTCCCATCAGCAGCCTTCGCAATATTACTCCCAAGCATGATCAACATGCTGAATCATCAGAGGATGCTCCTGTAAAACCAACGCTTGATTACTTGGCCCAACTTGTTAAAGGCCTAACAGAGATGTCTCAAAAGCTCGACAACCTTACTACCACCAAAATTCTAACTCTAGCACAGGTCGTGGTGAAATCCAATAACTTCAAGCACAAAAAGAAGGGAGTTTGTGTTGTCTCCATCGATCCATCTGAGTCAGGTATTTCAGATTATATGTTGTCTAATTTTGCGACTCTTAGGAGCATTAGAGTATTGCAGTCATCAACCACCGCTAAGGGGAAAAATAAAGCATCTTCTGGAGAGACATCTTCTAAATCAATTGGTCCAGTAATAGATCTGGGTGAGGAAGAAGATGACGGAGAAGCAACACCAGCCACCCACCACCACCAAGAGGAAAAACAACAAAAATCAGCAAAATACAAATTTTAAAAAAGAAATGAAGAGTCGAAGCCTAAAAGGACCATCGTCGAAGGAGCCTGCACCAATAGCCCTCTCAGCATAGTCTAACGAACTCAAAGCTCATGCAGATATACTTTTGCCTATTTTGAATGATGGTTCATCTTTTAGCCAGCCATATGTACAAAGTGATGTAAATAACAACTCTAAATTTTTATGTGAATATTCCATTTCTTGAAGCAATGAAAACAACAAAAATTAGAAATTTGAAAAATGCATTGTCTGACACTGGAGTGGTCGAAATCATTGAAAATCTTTTTTAAAAATGCCACTCATGAAGGCCATGGAGTACATGCTAGTTGTGAATAAAGGATTGAAACAAGAATGTAACTCAAAGCGTCAAAGACACAAAAAGAGATACAACAGAGGAGAGAGAGACACATCTTAACCATGCCCACCATCAACGCTATCAGTAATCTCACATAGAATAAGAAAGACAAGGGAGCACCCAACGTCAGATGTTGGATTTTTGACCAAGATTTTGTGCACACTCTGCTTGATAACGAGTATCCTCACTACTATAAGATTTGGGTTTGGGATGCTTAAGCATACAAGAATGACCATGAATCTGCAGATCGATCTATTAAGCGACCAAGAGGTCTATTGGAGTACATTATCGTAACTGTGCAAGACATGCGATTTCTTGATGGACTTTGTTGTCCTAGACATGGACTATCCCGCACCATTACTCCAAACCCCAATTATTCTTGTTCGATTGTTCTTTCGCACAGCCGAGGAGGCCGTTGACTACGGGTCTGAGAAGATCACATTCTGCTCTAGCTTTGATAAAGTTACCATGGATATGGTCAGCAAGCTGAAAGTCACATCCGATAAAAGGAGAGAAGAATCATCTGCTAAAGACTGTGACATTGTGGATACTAACGATCAACAAATATTTTTGGATGATATTCTAACATTGGAAATCCTCTCTTCAAAGGAGGACCTAGACAACACAATCAATCAATGCTCTATTGTCGATTGGGAGACAAATGTGGAATCGGAATCACTTATTTGCACTCTATTCATAGAAGATTCATGCCAGACCAAACATGAAGAATTCATTACAGATATATTCGACACATTTATTTCAGAGCTAGTACACCACATTGAATACAATCAGTGACTAATTTATGTTTCTTCACCTTTATTCTTTCATTTTGGCATTAAACCCCTAGCTAAATGCATGTATATAACATTAGTTTATGAAAATAAACACCAGATAAAGTGTACAAAATATTATATAAAATAGTATACTTTTATTATATTTAATTCTAAAATTAATGAATAAAGGAAGAAAAGAAAAAGAAACAAAAAACCATAGGTGTTGAGTGACCCTAAACCTCAAGACCAAATCATCATGATGACTCGGTCATCAAGGAATAAAGTGACGGCATATAAGGTAGAAAAAAACTGTAAAAAGATTCATAGAAAACCATACATAAAACCCTAATTTTAATTCATCTATAATTTAATTTTGGGACCTATTTTATTTATTTTTTACACTTCAAATAATAAAACCCTTAATATGAGTTTTGTTGACAAAAATACAAAGAAAAGTACAAAACTATTTTACAGAAAAATAATGCACAATGTGCTCGAGACACACAAAATGAAATTCCAAAACCCTAACTTCACAGACTTGTATCTTCTCCATATGAACTCAAAGTTCATCAAAATCACCTTTAACTGTATATAACTTTTAATAAGTCGTTTAATGAAGGTGGTTTCATTTAATTGGAGTAAAAATGCAAAAGTTAGGTTTTTGGACCCCTATTGTACATTTTACCTGAATAATATTCATTTATTTATTCTTTATACTTTTCACAGTTTTATATTTTTAACATATATACATAATTAGAATAAAACAAGACATTAAAAATACACTAAAATAAATAAATGTGCTTAAATATATAGATGAACCTATACATATACCTATATAATAAACCCAAATTTTATTTAATGTACATAACACTTCAGAAAAATACAATAAAAATATAATAATGTATAGTTAAATAAATTACAAGTTTATGAATTACATGTATAAAATAATAAAAATATGAAAAGCAATATAAAAATAAAATATACAATATTTAAGTAAATATACCTATATCTATACTCGTAAAAAGTAACTTATAATAAATAACTTCATAAAAATAAATAAAAATATGTATAGAATACTACATAAATTAGGAATAAGTTTTTATAAACATAAATTAATTAATTTGCTTAATATTTTTTTATCAAATTTAAAAATGAGTTTTGATTGTCTTTTCCTGGTTGGTGCACGTGGACCAACTAGGGGCTTCGCTTCGTTGTCCTAGGATCAACTATACACAATCCCTTATGATTTTTGTCAGAACTGCACCCCCTCTCTTCTAGGGGTGCACATGGATCGAATAAAATCGGCAATCTGATCCAATCCGTTATCATGGGATTAAATCATTTTGGATTTATAAGTCTAATGGATCGGATTGGATTGAGACTTTACAAATCTGTTCAATGTGGATTGGATTATCGTCAAAATCCGATCCAATTCAATCCTTTAATCCGTTGATAAAAAATAATATATAATAATTTATTTCTTATCGTTAAAGCATATTTTATATTTAATTTTACTCGAAAGCTATGTGTAAATATCCAAGCTACTCTTTTTAGAGTTTAAACCCATTCCAACTCAAGCTTTACCCCACAACACTTGGTGTAAACCCCCTTATCCCATCTCATTTGTTGGTTAAAAAAAGTAATACCTACCCACAATGTCCTTTAAGCCCTTCTAATATTATAAATGAAACATCCTTCTTAAAAAAACACCAAAGACTAAACCCCCTTGGTACCATTCCAAACAAAACATCTACCCGCATTGCACCTCAGGTGTACACATCTCCACAGGATGTTGTCACGACCCCAATTCTGGATCGTCGGACTTTTTACTCAGCAATAATTTATTCAGCAATCACAACTATCATTCAGAAATAGGCTGCAAATAAAGTATATTCAGAATAAAGTATTTTAACACTTTTCCAATCACAAAATAAAGTTCACATAATACATTGTCCTACTATAACCCTTTACATGTACATCAGCTAGAAAAGAAAATATACGAAAATATTACTAACTACCTTACAAAGTAAAGCTAGGGTGGCTGGCTGGATGGCTAGCCGCCCACACCTAAGTAGGATGTTACACAGATTTCTCCTCGAACCACAACAGAAAACGAATCGGAAAGAAAGATGAATAAAGAACATATCTTGGAAGAAAAGAGAATGAATTGAAATCCTAGTTTGCAAAGAAAACTAAGAGAGGATCATACCTTTCTCCTCCTCGTTCTCCTGGCAGCGCTTCGCTAGCGCTCTTTGCCTGCCTCCCACTCCTCCTCCCGACCTCTCAACCCTAGCCCCTTGGGGTGGTGGTAGTGGAAATCATAGAGAATGAATGTGTGCGTGTGTGTGGGGTATTTATAGGCTCCAAAAAACCCCTAACCATGGTCAGTATACCATGTTTTAGCCCTTAACCACGGTTTGCACGGTGGGAAAAGGAATATATATTAGGGGGCATCTTCCCTCTAGGCCTTGCTTCTATCCCATGCCCCAGATATATAATAGCAGTAAGGACGAGAGGCTTATATAAAGACTAGAGGGGGCTATGACGTACGTGAACATGATCCGATTCCCTGCGTGGTACCCTAAGTCAGACAGAATTCCTGAACGAGGGGCTTCTCAAGCTAATCAAAGTAGTAGGAGCTCACCAAGAGAGACTATCGAGCCCCTCTGGGTGCCTCCCGCTAGCCGGTCCGGACAAGAAGATAGCTAGCCCGTCTGGACAACAATTCTTTTTTAGCGGCCCATGATTTTGGCCAAAACTTATCCTAAACTTAGGGATTAAGTTAGAACAATACAGAGGATTCTAGATTCTCTAATGACATTTAATTAAGGTTAATCGTGATTAACTTTCACTAATCACGATTTAACTTTCGTTGCTTATGCTTATCTTTTGCTAACTATTGATTAGTGTTCACTAATGGTCATTAGTGGTTTTCAATCTGTCATTAGTTTCTTTAATCAATTTTAATTAGACTTAATGATGGTTATTATCGGTTAATGACGTCGTAAACCTTTTTACTTCTCTTTCTTCCAAAAATCATAATAATTCCAAACTAAGTCCGATTCTTACGAAACGAATTTTGTTGGTTTCCTCTTGACTAGATGAATCTTATGATATAGGATGCGAGAGGGACCAAGTTCAATGTTTACAATTATAACAACCTTAAAGGAAGTCTCGTCCTCGAGACTAGAAATGCAAGCATAACAACCTTAAAGAGGATTGAAATCATAACAACCTTAAAGAGAATGAACACCATTTCATTTATAATGAAGATATACAACACATAGTGTTATCATTCAAACAAGTAGGGGTATTTCTCTCTCATTTCTGCCTCAGGTTCCCATGTGGCTTCTTTAAACTCTTTGTTCCACCACAATACTTTAACTAGAGGCACCTCTTTATTCCTTAATTTCTTGATATCTCTACATAGTATTTCCACAGGCATTTCTTGGTATGTCAGGTCTGGCTCAACATGTAAATCATCATAACTTATCTTATGCTCTGGATCCCTAATGTACTTTCTCAGATTTGATACATGAAAAACATCATGTATTGTCGAAAGATGTGGAGGAAGCGCAAGTCTATACGTAACTTTTCCAATCCGCTGAATGATTTCAAAGGGACCCATGAACCTGGGTGCCAACTATCCATGCAAGCCAAACCTCTGAACTCCTTTCATAGGCGATACTTTTAGGAATACAAAGTCGCCTATTTCAAACTCAAGGTCTCTTCGCTTGTTATCACTATAGTTTTTCTGACGACTTTGAGCAATCAACAGTCTTTTTTTGAGCAAGCTCTATAGCTTCCCGTGTCTCTTGCAGTCTATCTGAATCATAAAGGTTCTTTATCCTGACCTCTTGCCAATACAAAGCAGTAGTACACCTACACCCATAAAGTGCTTCAAATGGTGCCATGCCAATACTTGTATGGCAACTGTTGTTGTATGTGGATTCTGCAAGAGGAAAATGTTTCAACCATGATCCTTTCCATTCTAAGGCACACACTCGTAGAATATCCTCTAAAGTCTGAATAGTATATTATGATTGACCATCTATTTGTGGATGATATGCTGTGCTCAAGAATTATTGTGTGCCTAAGGCTTTCATGAAGTTCTCCCAATAGTGTGAGGTGAATCGTGAATCTCGATCAGAAACTACTTCCTTTGGGATACCATGGAGGTGGATCACATGTGTAATATATAACTCAGGAAGCTAGTATGGAGTGAAAGATAAGCTTATTGGAATAAAGTTTGCTACCTTCATCAGAAGATCTATTATAACCCAGATACTATCTTTACTACCAGTCGTCTGAGGTAAGCCAGTAACGAAGTCCATGAAAATGCTTTCCCATTTCCATTCAGGTATAGGGAGGGGTTGCAATAATCCTGGTGGTTTTTAGTGTGAAGCCTTTACCTGCTGGCAAGTGAAACATGAATTCACAAACTCAACAATATCTTTCTTCATTCCCGGCCACCAAAAGTATGAATGAAGATCGTTATACATCTTTGTAATTCCTGGATGAATAGATAATCTTGAGCAGTGCGCTTCATGTAAGATGTCTTTCCTTAGTTCAGGTGTGTTTGGTACACAAACTCTGTGAAGGTTATACAGTAACCCATCTTGTATATGAGATCCCTCTATCTCATTCTTCTCAAGTTGTTATTTCAAGCCTTTAAGGATTGGATCATCCTCTTGTGCTTTCTTTATTCTATCCCAGATCTTCGGTTTGTATCGGTGAGGAATAGTTATAGTATCGACACTACTATCAAATGGTTTCCATTCACTTAACATTGATAGTAAACCCCAGACATGGATAGCACTCACCAATCCAGGTGAATAAGTTCTTCTGCTAAGGGCATCTACTACGATGTTCCCCTTATCAGGGTAGTAGGAGATAGTAGGAGATAGTGCAATCATAGTCTTTCAACTATCTAGCCACCGTCTCTATCTCATATTGAGTTTTTTCTGATCAAATAGATATTTCAAGTTTTTATTTTCAGTGAAGATTTCAAAAGTAATACCATAGAGGTAATGTCTCTATATCTTTAAAGTAAAAACTATAGCAGCTAATTCAAGGTCATGTGTTGGGTAGTTTTTTTTCATGTGTCCTGAGCTGTCGTGATGCATACGCAATTACCTTACCATGTTGCATAAGAACTGCTCCAAGTCCTTCTTTAGATGCATCAGTGTACACTGTAACCCCTTCACTCCCGCCGTATGAATGGGACTTACATGTGTCAGACCTTATGAATGGGACTTCCTTTTGAGTTAGTCTAGTCATTGGATATGCTATTCGTGAAAAGTCCTTTACAAATCTTCTATAATATCCAGCTAAACCCAGAAAAGATCGTATTTCTGCGACAGTCTTCGGGCGATTCCAACTCATCACCGTACTAACCTTTGTAGGATTAGCTGATACCTTCTCCAGAAATAACATGACCTAAGAAAGATACTTTAGATAGCCAAAAGTCACATTTGCTATATTTAGCATACAATTTATTCTTCCTTAATGTTTCAAGTGCCCTCTTAAGATGGTATTCATGCAGATACTTATCCTTGGAGTAAATAAGCACATCGTCAATAAAGACTACTACAAAGTGATCTAGGAACTCCTAGAATACTCTATTCATGAGATCCATGAAAGCTTCTGGGGCATTTGTCAGTCCAAAAGACAACTAAGAATTCATAATGTCCATATCTAGTTCGAAAGGCTGTCTTGGGGTTATCCACATCTTTTATTTTCAACTGATGGTATCAAGATCTTAAGTCAATCTTGGAATACACAATTGAATCCTGTAACTGGTCAAAGAGATCATCTATTCTTGGTAGAGGATACTTATTCTTTATCGTCCTCTTGTTTAATTGTCTATTGTCAATGCACGATTTCATTGACCCATCCTTTTTTCTGACAAATAAGACAAGTGCTCCCCATGGTGAAGTACTAGGATGAATGAATCCTTTATCTACTAGTTCTTGCAACTTTGCCTTTAACTCTTGTAACTCAGCTGGATCCATCCTATATGGAGGGATAGAGATAGGCTGAGTATCGGTATAAGAGAGATTTCAAATTCAATCTCTCTCTTAGGTGGTAATCTAGGTAGTTCCTTTGGAAATACATCAAGAAACACACACACTATAGGTACATCTTCTATCGTTCGTTCTGACCCTGATGTAGTGGATACATAAGCTAAATAACCTTGGCACCCTCATTCTAACAATTGTTGAGCCGTTAGAGTAGATATGTACTTGACATCATCACTGGATGTCTTTCTAATAAATTGAAACTCTATCGATTTAGGAATGTGAAAAGTTACTGTCCTGGAAACAATCAAGAAATGCATGATGCCTTTCTAGCCAATCCATCCCAAGGATGAGATCAAAGTCATCCATTTCAAAAAGTAATAGGGAAACATGTAACTGATGTCCTGCTATCAATACTACACAATCATCCAGGATTTCTCAGATTATAAATACTTGTCCTCTTGGTCCCTTGATCAGATAGGATTGTTGTGCTTCTATTGGTACTTTACCCAAAGTGGGTACTAACCGTCGAGCAATAAATGAATGTGAAGCACCAGAATCAAATAAGACATGTATTGAAAAGCCATGAATAGTAACAGTATCTCGTACGACCGTGCCTGAATTGTAGGCTTGTTCTTTGGTAATTGCATTGAGCTGGACATTAGGAGTAGGCAAGCTAGAACCTGCAATGCTTTGTGGTGGTTGCTGTGTAGGAGATGCTCCTTGTGAGCCACGACCTCTACCATGTCTTCCTCCGCGTGTTGCTCCATTGCTCGGGGTGGATGTTATACTATTAATCCGAGTTGGTTTAAACCCTGAACCTCTCAACTGCGGACAATCTTTCCTAATGTGACCTTCTTGATGACAGTGATAACATGCACCTGTTCCTGTCTGAACTGAAGACCCTACCACAGAGGTACTAGTTCCTGGTGTTGAGTTACTGGGGTATAGTGGAGGTCTAGAGAAACCCCCTCTTCCAGATAATTCCTGATCCAAGGTCTGTAGTGAGCTTATACTGGAACCGACTGGATGATAGCGACGATCTCTACGGTTATAATGTGCCTTGCATTTGGATGGTCCACCATTAAAGTGGAAACTTCTTCTTTGGCAGTTTTCATCCCTCTCCATCTCAATAAGAGAGGCGATGTCCATTGCTTTATCTATAGGTGTAGCTCTAAAACCAGCAAACTTTTCTCGCAAATCTCCCTGAAGACTGCTAACAAATTTGGTAAGACACTCTTGTGGTGAAGCTTCTAGAGCTGGTGAGTAATGTAATAGCTTGGTAAAGAGGATATGATAATCTCGTACGGTCTTAGAACCCTGGTTCAGAGAAGCCAACTCTTCACTTTAATTCTTCCCAATGAGAGGGACAGAAGTGAGATTGGAACCTCTCTTCAAAGATATCCCATGGAACATGATCTGCTAATTTCTTGGAAATTGCTATCCACCATCGTCGTGCACAATCTGCCAGGGAGTAATCAATAAAGTGCACCCAAGTGTCAACTGATGCATGGATTATCCTCAACATACTACTAACATCATCGAGCCATAATTCGGCCTTGGCAGGTGTCTCTACACCTTTGAATTGAGGAATATTTCCCTTTTGGTAATTATCTAGTAATATTTGGTGTCTAAGAAGGGCTTTCTCCAATGCGCCTTCAGCTGGGGTAGGAGCAGACTCAATTGAAGGATGGTGACTAGATTTTTCTTCAGATAGATGACAAAACTTTAAATTCTAGCATCCAGAAGGTCTGGATGCCTCAGGTCTCTCAACTTGTGCATTGAACCTCTCCTCTAATGCTTGCTGCTTTTGCCTCATTTCTTGCAGCATTGTCATCATAGTTGCTAATTGCCTAGACACATCTTGGTCTGCCATAATCCTGGTATGAGTAAAGGTCAAAGATCAGATCCTATATGTCTTAACATGATGTACATAAGGGACAATGACTTGTGAATGGTACTGTAGTCAGTTTATTAAGATCAAATGATCTTAATACAACCACAGTTTCTTAAAACCGCTCATAGTTGTCAATTACTAAATAAATTACTGGAGTAACCGGGCTCTGATACGAAACTATCACAACCCCAATTTCGGGTATTCGGATCCTCCCATATCCAGATCTGGTTACTCAGCAATAATTTATTCAGCAATCAAAACTATCATTCAGAAACAGGCTGCAAATAAAGTATATTCAGAAGAAAGTATTTTAACACTTTTCCATTCACAAAATAAAGTTCACATAATACATTATCCTACTATAACCCTTTACATGCACATCAACTTGAAAATAAAATACACAAAAAGATTACTAACTACCTTACAAAGTAAAGTTATGGTGGCTGGTTGGATGTCTACTATTTAAGCTGACTAGATTACTAAAGTTCTTGCGATGGCTCACATACACCTGTTGGATTTTCTAAAAATCACTGGATAACAATTAGTGAATGCTACGTAACGAAGAAGAGAAAAGTAAACAAATTGTGTAATTTTTCAAAAAGTTGATATCACAAAAAGTTTCATTCATTCTCTTTAATTTAAGTCCTATCCTTTCTATCCTACGTAATGGATTAGTCCAAACCCACCATTCTTGGACCCGAAGCTATGGACACTTCGGGATTGGAGATTGCGTTGATCTGATGAGCGTATGCTGCCGCACGTCGCCTCAACCAATCCTCCAATACTACACTGACAATTTCCTTTTCATTTATTAATCAGAGTCTCAAACCCTCAGCCTGGAAAATAAAGGAGCACACTATCCCCGAGGACTCAGTTGCTTAAGCCTCAGGCTAACATTTAATCATATAACCTAGTAGCTTTAAATATATATTATTGTGACCCAGCCGCTAATGAACCACCCGTGCCTCCACATGGCACGACCACATCTTCTGTCGTTCAACCCGAAGATATTGGCTCCCGGTACTACGCGTTGCAAATCATTCATTTCGTGCGCACTTATCATAACAGGGCAACCGTGTACCATTGATGAATCTGGGATTCATCACTCTAAATCTCATTTATTAAGCTCAAATCCCTCAAAATCATCAGCATTTCTACATTTATTCTGCATAATTAGCATTCATGCATGCTTTCATAAGAATTGCATTTTATCCATTATGATTGCACAAAATAAGAAGCCAAAAATCTCAGCCACAATTGACCTGTAGATAGCCTAACTTCCCTAATTTTTAACTCATTCATGATAACTCCGAATGATACAAAACCACCTCCACTATGTACATATCACTAACAAGAATAAATGAAAAATACAAAAAATAACTAACCCAAATAAGTGGACCAAAAGCCCAAACCCTAGTTTCAGGATTTTCGGACTGAAAGCCCCATATCTTCTCCATCCAGTGTCCTTTTGATCCTACTCACTTTTATCTAATATACATTCAATTACCTTCAAAACAAGACCAAGTTCAAGTGAATCGGAGCTTATATGCGAAAGTTAGGTTTTGGGCCTCTTTTATACATTGTGTATTTTAGTGGTTTTTGACCTTATATCTTATGTACGTATTTAACCTATTAATAAAAATAAAAAAATTATATTAAGGTGTCTTTATTTAACTTTGATTTTTCCATATTTATTTCGGATTTTTATTTCATTTAAAAATGACAAAAAAATACAAAACCCAAAAATCAAGGTATTCTATGTACATAGGATACCCCAAAAATATCACTTCGTGCATTTGATCGATTTTGGTTTTGATGTCTTCATGAAAGTTGTAGATCTAATCGAGACGAGAATTTTTTATAAAGGAACTTTTTTGATCCGAGGCCGTTTACTATTTATTTTCGATTTTACAAAGTCTTTATTCTTGGAATTTTGTGACGCTGACACGTGGCAGCCCCTGGGGCCGCCACGTGTCAGCATTTTTTGGCCTCTTTTAAATTCATTTTTATAAAAAATTAATTAATAAAAATACCCGCACATGCGAGGCACGTGCCCCCAGGCACGCGCCAAGCACGTGCGCTCCTCTCTCCCTGCCCGTCGCCACGTGGCGCATTCGAGGCCATTCGATCTTGGCCGATAGAACAGCCTGTGGTCGTCGTCCTCCCGCGCCCCCTTCCCAAACAAGCAGCCGCCGTCGCTCCCACAATCCTCGCAACCGCCGCCCCCATGATCTCTGCACCGGCCAACCACCTCCGCGAGTCACCCGCATATCTTGCCGTCGCCGATCTCCCTCTAATCTCGGCCGCTCATCAAATCTCCGTCAACTCCTTCCACGACCGGCCGCCTCTTCCTCATCTATTTAAACGAAGCACCGCCCCGATCGCCAAGCATCCGCCGTTCTCCATTCTGGAAGTGACAGCCCCGACTCGTCGGCGTAATCCGAGGATCGCGTCCTCGTCGCAGCTCCGCCGAAGTGCTGCTGCTTCGCTCCGGCCCTACACCGTTGTCGAGCTCCTCTCCAGGTATATCCTCCTTCCCCCTCTCCATTCTCCTGATCATTTTCATCTTCTCATGTCTCTCTATCTCTCTTGTTCATCATCATCACCCACATTGACTCCTTCGCCGACAACGAACACCGCCTTTACCTTCTCCGACTTCGCCTTCGACTACGACTTCCGCCTTCTCCGTTCAACCGCTACGCCACTGAACGACGTAAAATATGCCTCCGCATCGACCAACATTCAACTTCGAGCTACTCCTCTAACGCTTCCCCAACCGCTGGCTGCGACCTTCTTCCCCGACACGACTCATCACCAGGAGCCACAACGCCACCCTTCGCCTTGGTCGATCTCGCGACACCATCGGAGCTCCACCTCGCCTCCTCTGCCGGCCATCGCTGCCTCGTTGCAGTCCGCCGTGAGACACCAGCCACTCTGCCGCATCCCCGGGCGAGGATCCCGAGACCCCCACACACGTGAGGCATACGTGCATAGGGGGAACTTCTTGCATTCGAGCCCTTGGAGTTCCCCACATTCCCAGAAGCACCACCATCCAGAAAACACGTGCTCTGCACATGCCTGCTTGGAGGATTTGCGACAACTCCCCTGATGGACCTTATTTACATATCAGCCCTGCCAGCCAGAGGTCACGTGCTCCGCACGTGACCCTCTGGCAAAATTGCAGCAGGCCCCCCAAACGTTTTGGTAATTACATTCTAGCCATGTTGCATTTTCATATTTATTTTATTTATTTATATTTATTTTGCAGTTGTATCCCTATGTTCTCCCTCTGTTTTGAACCTCTTCTCGACATTATTTTATTATTTAGAAAATAACATGATGTTCATCTTTTAATTGTCTATAGTTTGGCATATTGTGGACATTTTTTGTGGTCGATGGTTAATTAATAATTATTTATCTTGTGAGAAATTGCATACTTTACCCATTTCTTTCTCTGAAATTCATACTTGATTAACCGTTACTCTAAAAATTCCTGAAAAACTACATATTGTAGAATTAATTATGCTTGACATCGTGCCCAAAAATATTTGCATTTACATACCATAGATTGCCCTGTAAAAATCATTTTCATATTTCAATGTTTAATTTTTAATAGGTATTAGATCTCACATTTTCGAGGTTTAGGATTTTTCTGAGATCAATCACCTATTGATAGATAGATAATTTTTGTCCTTGAAAATAAGTAGGTTTGTTATTTATCATAATTAAAAATTGAAATTCATTCTATTTGCATTTTTAAAAATTCATATCACATCCAAAAATTCCAAAAATATTGCAATGCATTCATTGCATTATATTTTACATTGTGGCCAAATTTCATATTTTTTGGGTATCGTTTGATCGACTTTTACTTTTTAGTCCTTGAAATAGGCTGACATTGCATCTTGCTTCCCTTATTGCATTTAAAAATTACAAAAAAGACCACCTCGAAAACCGTGCACGAACTTTGATAGACATAAATCTGGATTGTTCCTTTACCTCCTTGTGTTCGACCTTGGGACTTGCCCAAGTAAAATAAACATAAAGCCACATGATTGAAATTGAATAATTATTTGTGGTTATTTTCTTGACCGATTCCGATTGCCGCCTACAACGAACGATTCATTATTCTTTAAGCACGAACAATATAAAAACATATTCTTAACGCTGCGATTTCGGACTTGTCAACCTACTAGGCAGAGAAACGCTAATACAGGTTCCTTCCGACAAACCTACAGGTTGCATGCCCGACCTGTAGTTCTACTCCCAATCATCCTTAATGTGACACACGATACATTTCAGGATCCAACTCAAACCACATCAATTCCCATGATGTAATTCTTTCGTTAAGTCTTCGATTTGCATAATCATCAATACTTAGTATAGACTCACATATATATTATTCATATTCATATATACCGGTATTTATGCTTATTTTAACTCCCAAACCCTATCTTTCCAAGTCACTACATCAATTCGATGCTTAAACCTTATTTTAGTGGGAATCACAAAGGAACTTTTAATACTTTATCAAAAATAACCAAAATTAAGGTTCTTCGTAGCAAAGAAAATAAAATCAGAAATTTCAATGATCTCATATGAAAACCCAACAACAAAAGGATGAATTTTGTTACCTAATCAAGCTCTCTCTCATGTATACAATGCTTTATCGTGATTATTTTTCAAAAAGAAAGACTTATAGCTTCTGAAATAATCGAATCTCATTTTCGTATCAAAAGCACTAAGAGTGTGCCAAGAACACTAAGAACGAACGAAGAACACGAAGAACAAATGAAGAACACAAAGAATGTGAAGAACATATTTTTCTCTTAAAACTTTGGCAAAACTTTCCCTTATATAGGGTGATATTTCTAGGAAAAGTTCGGTAGGGTTTCCCCTTGTATCGGGATATATTTCTATAAAAATTGCGGCAGAGTTTCCCCTTATATCGGGACATATTTCTGTAAAAATTTCGGTAGAGTTTCCCCTTATATCGGGACATATTTCTAGAAAAATTTCGGCAGAATTTCCCCTTATATCGGGACATATTTCAAAAGAAAAACGGAAGAAGTTTCCTCTATAAAATCACCGAGAGGAAAACAATAACGAAAATGAAAGAATATACTAAAAAACAAGAGATGAAGAAGGTAGACACCACGCATCTTAGGTGAGTGAATGTATGACGAATCATAGGGTTCATTGACGTGCATAGCCGCTCGTACCTAAGTAGGGTATTACATAGATTTCTCCATCAAAATAACTATAAAAGCAGAATTGAAAGAATAAAAACATAAGCGATGAAGAATCTGTAGACACCATGCGTCTTAGATGAGTGAATGTGTGACGAATCACATGGTTCACTGACATGCATAGCCGCCCGCACCTAAATAGGGTGTTACACAGATTTCTCCTCGAACCACAACAGAAACGAATCAGAAAGAAAGATGAATCAAGAACAAAGCTTTGGAAGAAAAGAGAATGAATTGAAATCCTAGCTTACAAAGCAAACTAAGAGAGGATCATACCTTTCTGCTCCTCGTTCTCTCGGCAGCGCTTCGCTAGCGCTCTTTCCCCTCCTCCCTACTACTCCTTCTGACTTCTCAACCCTAGCCCATTGGGGTGGTGGTGGTAGTGGAAATTGCAGAGAATGAATGGATTGGGGGGGGGGGGTATTTATAGGCTTCAGAAAACCCTTAACCATGATTAGTAAACCATGGTTTAGCCCTTAACCGCGGTTAGAGGCCCATGGTTTTGGCCAAAACTTATCCGAAACTTAGGGCTCATGTTAGAAAATTCCAGAGGATTCTAGATTCGCTAATGATGTTTAATTAACACTAATCGTGATTAACTTTCATAATCACGATTTAACTTTCACAGCTTATGCTTATCTTTTGCTAACTATTGATTAGTGTTCACTAATGGTCATTAGTGGTTTTCAATCTGTCATTAGTTTCTTTAATCATGTTTAATTAGTCTTAATAACGGTCATTATGGGTTAATGACATCTTAAACCTCTTTACTTCTCTTTCTTCTGAAAATCATAATTCCAAATGAAGTCTGATTCATATGAAACGAATTTCATTGGTCTCCTCTCGACTAGCCGGATCTTATGATATAGGATCCAAGAGGTATTAAGTTCAAGGCTTTACATTGCCATCTTCTTCCCCAGTTGTACGCATGCATAACCATATCTCCCTCGTACATGTACAACCATACCTGTTCCTCAGCTTCCGTAGACCTCCCTCATGCACAGGTATCTAGATCTCCTCAACCAGCTACCGTCTCTTCATCAACAATGCCCTCCTTGTCCCCAATCATGCGCACGTTTAGCTAGACCTCCCTCACGCCTATGTAGACATGAACCTCAGATATCTCCCTCCCGCACCGCGCAATTGTGCATGGTTCTTGTCCCAAATCTCCTTCGTGCACATTCCTCTCTCTCGCACCATATCACTAAGCATGTTAGTTCTACTTCCTATTTGACATATACAAACTTGAAATTTATTCAAACTAATTGCTTCTATGGAATCTCCGGATTGCATGCATGATATTTATATTTAGTTATACAATGATTGTTCTAACTAAATTCATAACAAGCATATATGTATTTGCCTTCCAAAAACTATCTATCATTTTCTTTATATTTATCTATAATCTCAATTTTAGAACCATGATTTGAATGTTGAGGTTTAGTGTGCTACAAACTTAATCATAGATTAGATGAATATTAAAAATTCGAACCAATTCGATCCAATAATCCGGTGGATCGGATCGGACTAGATTTGAGTGTTTAATGGATTGGATTGGATTGGAAAAATAAAAATCCGTTAAGTGTGGATTGGACATGGATTAAGCCAAAATCCGATCTATGTACACCCCTACTCTCTTTTTCATTTTTGTGGCTTTGATCCACTAGTCGAGAGCTTCTGATCTCTGCACCACCTCATTACCTTCACCATCCTCCATTATGCTAGGGTAGTAGATAAATTGTACGATCACTCCATCACCAGCAAGTCCGTGACCAATCTCACCTACCACCTCTTATATAAATCAACCCTCTCCATCATTTTTTACTTTTTGATTCCTCTTCTTCCAGTTTTAGCCCCTTTGATCATGCTCTAGAGCTCCACCTTGGTGACAGCAAGCGGTTGCTGCCGATCTGCGGTGAGGAGAGCTCGAGGAGGAGAAGATCCAACATCTCTGGCAAGCTCCACCATGAGGCTTCACCTCTTCAACTCCGGCTGAATCGAGGCCCCACCCTTCATTTTTAGGTAATATATTTATCTTAGATTTCATTTATGCAATTATATTTTAATTTGATCTAGTAGATATTAGTGTATTTCTAAAAATCTCGTTCGCTTGGAGCTTGAGCTCCATGCCCAAATTCGTCGTTAATCTCACCGTTCAACACCGATGATCATATCATTTCTAACTTCTCCCATTTCTCTGCAAAAGCCACATCGTATCCTCTTCGATTCAACTCGAATCGAAGCGATTCGAAGCTCCCTCCATCTCATTCGCATGAGCGTCATCGTCCGTCCACTCCCTGTGCTTCTCGGCTTCACCAATAAGTCGAGGTGAATCACCTCGAGCTTCTCCATCTTTTTGCACAGGAACGAAGTCTCGAAGACCTTATGGAGCCTCGAATCGAGTGTGGATAACATACCTAGTTTGAGCTAAGAAGATCCCAAGATCCTCCCTTGATCGACCTGTATGTCAGTCAAGGCCAGCTGCACTTGTAGAGGAGTCCTTGCTCGGAGTAGGACTTCTCTGTGAGGAGAACGAAAAGAGAAATCAAAGATCGAAGGGAGGGGGAGACAGAGTTCTTCCCTGTTCTTCCAACCATCCTCAATGCCATAGGATCAAGAAGTGCGACCCAAGTCTAATACGGGTCGTTTAAATTAAACAAAACACCGCCTCTCTCTAGCCATACGATCAACGTAAGTGAGCCCATGCAACTCATTCACAACTGTTCCTCTATGCAAGATTGGGAAAATTGCATGACTCCCCCTCCACCTTTTTGTATTCTATAAATATTTTTGTAAATATGCTATATCATTCAAACTTTCTGGAGAACATATAAGTAAGCCCTCAGACTTTATTGTAATTGTGTTTAGGTCCTTGTTAGGTTCACGTGTCTAGGCATGTGTAGGCAGGTGAAAATTGCATGCTATCCCCACCAATTTTATGTTATTATGTTTTAATATAAAATTTACGTATTGTAGTTCAAAGTTTGTGGTGTATTTATCTGTAGACCTTTATCTTATATTTTATTTACAAATATACCCTTGCTAGCTTTAGTATTTTTGTGCTTATTTATCTATTTATATATAAATATAATCCATACTCTAAATATTATGGGAAATAGGATTTTGTTCCTGATTGCATGATCTTCCATGCTATCTATTTTATTTTGCATTCCATACGCATTTCCTATTTAATAAAAATACAAATAGCATGTTTTATTTCTTGTTAGCATTAAAAAGTCTAAAATAATTATAAAATCATCTTTAAAAATTCAAAAAAAGTATACCTTAAAATCCCAACAATAGAAATTTTTTTTAAAAATCTTCAAAAAACATAAAAACAATAGCTTCTATTAAGTAGTATTATTTATGTATATATATATATTAAAATCTATTTTAAAAAAGTTCGAACTTTTTTAGTATTTTTAACACTCAAAACTATTTGGTCTATTTATCTAGTCACTGTTTATGACTAATTCAGATTAAACAAATACTTAAAAGTCAGCAATAATTTCCATAAATTCTAAAATAGAAGAAAAATAAAAAAAACAAAATAATTTTATTTTTTAAATGTTAACTATTGATATCTATATTTATAGTTATAATATCGTAGAGTATATGATATACTTATATATAGTTATATAATTAGTATTACTATTAATTAATGTAAAAACCTTATAAATGTTTTAAAATCCTTGAAAAAAATAAAAGGGTCATTCCTTAGGCATTTTTCTAATTTTTATACATTTATTATATATTTATATTATACATTACCTAGATTATACGTATAATATATATGGCTATATATATTAAATATTAAGAAGAAGAACAAATTAATAATTAAAATGTTACAAAAAAGGAAAAAATAAAAATTTGAAAATTATAAATTTAAAATATAAGAAAAACTAAAATTAAAAAACCACAAAAATAATGATTAATTGATTAATAGAGTGAATATTGTACAAATTCCTAAGATAATTAGTCATTATTTATTTATAATTAATATACATGCTACCTGACTTGTCTCATTGTGTTCGATACCCAAATTTCTTGTCGACTATACACATTTATTTCTGGGTTATTATAACTTTTGATTCATAGTGTGGGCTGATTGTTGTTTAGTCACTTGGAATTCTTGGGATTTCATCACAGTGACTCAAGGGTCACGCTTTGTGTGGACCACACGGTAGTACCTAAGATTCCAGGGTGGTTAAACAAATGGTGCAATTGATGGGGAACAACAGAGTGTATCTAGTTGTACATTACATTATTCCCCTTTTCTTTTTATTTTTGTGTCCTTTATTTTTGATAATTATTTTGACTATTTTAATCCATATTTCTTATTGATTTTCTTAAGAGGGGCTGCTTGGCGACGGCTATCTCTTCGGAGGTGGACGCATCCGTGTCGAGCGGAGGTTGGCCTTCTACTCGTAAGCTGACCAGGGGAGAATAGGAGAGAGAAGCAAAAGAAGAACGAGAAGAGCATCCTGACTGATGAATCTGTGATTCATCACTCTTAAAGTTGAAAATAGAGCTTTGTCCCCAAGTATTTAGCAGCATATTTCCCTTTATCTTGCATAAATAGCATTCATGCATCAATCCACAATATATGCATTTTAGCATTCGTATTTGCATTAAATAAGAGGCCAATTCATTTGTAAAATCCACTTGTATAATATCCACCAATAACTCACCTAATTATTTGTATTTTATATCCCCTCCAAAATGAAATAACACCTTCCTTATAATGTGTATATTATTAGTTAATAATATAGAGAAGAAGGCTAGCTCCCTATCTTGTAAAATACCCAATAAAGCCCCAAATCCCCTGGACCTTAGAATGCCAATATGTCTCTCTTACAAACTACAAATTAGGTATACTCACCTTCAGATTAATACACATCCAGAGACCTTTAAAATGAGACTAATTTCATTCAAGTCGGAGCTCGTAGGCAAAACTTGGGTTTTTGGGCCCCCTTGTATACTACATATATGTATATTTGTACTCTTGTATTTTTGTATCATATTTAACCTAATCTCCGTTTTTGGTCAACATAAAACTTGTAGATCTCGTCGAGATCTACAACTTTCATGTTTTGAGTTTTTCCAAATTCGACATCCTTCTCTCTCTAAATTCTCTTTCTTTCTCAGCCACTTAGAGCGGGCCACATGGTGCCCTCTGATTGCGCCACGCGGCCCGCTCCTTTGCGCCACGCGCCCGGCCTTCCCCACCGTCCGATCGCCTTTTCTCCCTCTCCATCTGGGCCATTCGACCCGCAATGCCTCCGGGCCCTTCGATCAGACCTTGAGCCTAATATGGATCGTCCCTTCGCGTCGCATCCTTAGCACGCCACGTGGTGCATTAGGTGCCCTCCGATCATCGCCAGAAGCATCACATCCTGGTCCTCCATCTCGCACGATATCTTGGCCCTTTGATTGAAACCCTAGATTTCATCTCCGTCGTACGCTAGCGCCGCGACCTGCACCCACCACGTGGCATGCCCTGTGCCCTTGATCACGCTCCGCCTATCAGATCCTCACCCTCAGCTTCCGCCCCTGTCCTGATCGTTGGATCGCTCGATCTGACGGTCGATGCTTCATCGTCTATCTCCCGCACACCCTGCGACCCACGTCTTCCACCATGCGCAAGGGGCCGCCCTCTTTCTATTTTGGGAACCATGCCGACTACCATCTCCGCCTCCTGTTACCTCCACGACGTACTCCACTCTTCCCTCGTCCTCGCCAACTCCCTTGAACACCATGAACTCCTTCCACCTCACTCGATGAATTCCACTAACTCCACCACTTCACCATCTACGACGTCACCTTTGACCTATAAATACGCCTCCATCGTCGACCGTCAAGCCCATCCGCCATCACAGAGAGAATCCCAGAGCTCCCACCTTTAAGTTGGTGACAACAATTTGACGTGACGACGAGCGAAGACCGCGATCCTTCTCCGGCGAGATCCACGGCCAACCCCGCCGTGCCGCAGCTTCCCTCGTGAACTGCACGAGCTCAGGTCCACTACCAGCCTTCGAGCGACGACTCGGAAGCTCCATCTGAGCTTCTGACCCCAGGTAGACAGCTCCACCTTCTCTCCGATTTTCTTCTTTATTTCATTTTTTTCTCCGATTTTATTCGCTGTCCTCCCTTCACTTCCCGCTCCACCAACCATCCTCCGAGCTTGATGAATCTGCGATTCATCATCTTTATTCATTTATTTTAGCTTAAAATCCCTTATAAAACACCTGCATATAACGCTAACTCCATATTCTTACTAACTTGCATTTGTGTGTAAATATTGTACATTTCTTACTAATTTTAACCTAAAATAAATAAATAAAGAAAGAAAGGAAAAATAAAGAAAAGAAAATAAAAAAAGGAAGACTGTATACAGGATGACCCAAACCCCGAGAGAAGGTCAAGACTTGACCTGATCGACCAGGAATAAAGTAGGGGGAGATAGGGTCCTCAACCAGAAAATCCAAAAAAATGTGTTTCTCACTTATTTTGTGTATATCTGTATAAAACTAACACTAATTTATTTGTACCTTAATTGACCCCAAATTAAATAACATTCAAAATCAAAGTTGTAAATAAAAATGGGTCCTAATTAATAAAACTGATTGCACAATTAAATCATGTACAGAATAAAAGTAGCCACACTTGGAAAAAGCCACTAAGTACTAATTGAAAGATCAATTCCGGCTCCATATGATCTCAAATTGAACAAATATCACTTCCATTGAATTCTAAATTAAATTATCTTCAAAATGACTGTGATTTTATAATTTTTGGAGTTACGGTTGAAAAGTCGGTTTTCTGGGGTGGTTTGTGCAATTTTCCCTTGTATTTTGTGTATATTGTATTTGTATATATATTTGTAAATATTTTTACTAATTACTTAAAACAAAAATAAAAACAAAAAAATTAATAAAATTCTTAAAACAAAAAGAGAGAGGCTAATTTCCCCATTTATCCTTGTATATAATGTCATATATGTATATAGTACATGTATATAGTTGCTATTTTTAACTAACCATCATAAAAAAATAAAAAAATAACATTTTTTAATTCAAATAAATAAAGTGACGAAAATTCAAAAAAAATTAGATAATTTTGTAAATAATTTTATCTTTCTATTTTATCTCTCATGTTATCTCTTCCACCAAAAAAATCTCTCTTATCTTCTTATCCAAAAATTCAAAAATTCAAATGTCTCTCTTTTCTATTTATATGGCTCCATCTCCCTCATTCCAACATGATCAATGTTTAGAGAGAGGAGCCCGATCTCCGAGAGAAAATTTCCTCGAGAATTGTGCCTAGCCTCCGAGCCGCCCGGTGACAGCGAGTCGACCTTGTCGAGGCGATCACGGTCCATTTTCTGCTCCTAAGGTGAGATCCAAATTTTTTATCCGCCACCAACACGATTTTTCATCTCATTTTCTCGATCTCTCCGCCTTCAAATTCTATCTCCCACGATCTCTCAACTCCGGCCGTGTACGGTGGCCGGAGATCGGATTCGAATCCTCATTTTCGCCGAATCCCCGTCCGCGTTCCGATTTTGTAGATAAATAAAAAAATCCTTCATGTCTAACATTTGTTTTGCAGGATAAAAATAAAAAAACAAAAAAATTTTGTTTCTCTTTATCTCTAACTTCTGTTTTGCAGGACGATTAAATACAAGAAAAAAAATTAAAAAAAATTCTTTTCGCTTTTCTTTTCTTATTTTCGAATTTATAAAAAAATAAAAAAATTCCTTCTTTTCTTTACTGTTTACATAAGAAAACAAAAAAAAAAATAAACAAAATAAAAAAACGCCAACAGGCAGAGGGGTCGCCACCCCCCGCCGCCCGCTGGGGCCCTCCGCCGTTGAAGATCGCCGCGCCGCCACGCGCGGCGCACCGCACGCTCTACCGCCCATCTGCAAGCCGCGCGGAGGTGCAACACCTTCCGCAGCCACCTTGCCTTCAACGCCCTCCGCCTGGCGCCGACACCCCTTCCGCCTGCTGTTCTCCCTCAGAAATTTCAAAGGAGCCAGAGCCTCAAACTCATTACTGGGTAAATTGCTCAATTCATCTTGGTTTTATTTACTGTTCTAATTTCAGCGAAACTTTTGAACAATTACATTTCTGTCCAAAACATTTGCAGTATTTACATTTTCGTCCCTGGACTGCAGAACAATTGAACTGCTTGATCTTTGTGATGAAATAAATAGTTTTGTTTTGTCCAAAAATTTTAAAAAAATTGTGGCATGTTTCTGATGTGATAGTCTTCTTAGCATAAATATTTCATTGCATTTCGTCTTCATTTGGTATTATTAAAAATAAAAAACAGTGCCTTTTTCCTTGCTTGAAATTCAAAAATTCATAAAAATTCGAAATTACCTCTAAAAATTCCAAAAAAATTAGAGTAGTTGTATTTCATGGTCTTTTAATTTCTGACCAATTTTCACGCATTAATTATTTATAAAACCCAAAAAAACTGAAAAAAATCAAAAATATTCTAAAAATCATAAAAAATTCTACAAAAATCCAAAAATTGTGATTTCAGTTTCTGTTTGTAGATAATTGTTTCTAGTTTATCTTAAAAATAGTAGCCAGGAGTTTTGGGCATTTAAAAGTGTTTTGAATTGCAAATTACTCCAGGTTGTCCACATTTTCTTGTTTCCTCATTGTTTGATTTTTTAGAAAAATACAAAAACATCTGAAAATTCCACAAAAATTCTCAAAAACATTTCAAAACTTTTAAAACCCAAAAATATTTTCTTTGAATTTTTCTGACCATTTTTGGCATAATTGAAAATTGCAAAAAGAGTTGGGGTGTGTATATTCTTGATTTTTATTCCTATTGCTTCGCATTAGTTTTGAAAATAAAAAAATTGCAAAATCAAAATCATAAAAATTTAAAAATCAGAAAATATAAAAAATTAGAAATAAAAAAAATAAAAAAAACTAAAAAGATAAAAAAATCACAAAAACCAAGGATAGTTGTCCTTTGAGATTCCTGTTTTCTTTTAATTAGTTTCTGATTAATTGAATAACCTCGGGAATTGTAGCCTCCCTGAGTTCGACCCTGTCCGCTATACAGGTTAATAAGTAGCAAAATAAAAAAAATAAATAAATCTTTTGTTGATGCGGGTTTTGGGGAAAAACAACGACCCATTTATCAATTAATTTCCGTCCTCGAATTTCATGCTCAACAAAATGGTGCCGTTGCCGGGGAGGCACGGCGAGGGTAGTTAGGTTTCTCTTTTGACCTGCTATTCTTGGTTGTAAATATCTGTTTGCCACATTATTCCATTGTTCATATCCATTGCATTCATTTCATCATTTTCTCATATTTGAAAATTGTGTTTCTTACACATTCTCTTTTCTTTTTCTTGCGAGGGCCCGCGGAGCGAAGGAGGCAATCCTAGGAGAGCCGAAGCACCCAAGCGACGTGGAGGCGGCTTGATTCTTCACCAAGCCGCAGGATAGCGTGAGAAGAGGAGAAGAAAATTGAAAGAGACGAAAAAAAGAGAAAGAAAAAAAGAGAGAAAAAGAAAAAAAAGAGAGAGTTTTTATTTTCTAGCATTTGAACTCTTGTAAACGAACATTTATTTGTTGCGGGGTCTGTTTCGCCAAGTGCCGGTGCACTTGGGGGACCTCATCGGTTTTGTTTTCATCGCCTTTATTTTCTTTGTTTTCCGCGGATTTCGAAAGCCACCTATTGATTGCTTTAATTAATTTGCTTGAGCAGGGTAATTAATTAGGTCCAAACACCCTAAACAAGAATTTCTGTGCCTATAGAGTAGATCGTAATTTGGACTTAGTCAAATTAACTTGTTCTTGCCCGTTAATAGAAGTTATCATCTAGGACGGTTTACTTGCATTTGCATATAGGTTAGTTTATTTTCTATATTTAAATTCTGCACGGATCACTTGCATGTAGAGTGCTGGCGACAAGGTACGCATTTCTAACCCCTGCATGCATCCTCGTTTTTAATCGTGCATTGGCATTTCCGATCTCCTACCTTGTTTTCACTCACATAAGTTAAAAAGGAAATTGGACACTCGGTAGATGATTCTTTGAAAATATCTTAACCAAGTGACAACTGCCTAAAATTTGGGACTGCTAAAGAAAACTCGACCCTAAAAAAAATACAAGGAAAAATCATTGTTTTGGGGAGAGTAACCCCCTCATTGTATTCATTTTAACTTGCTCGCGTACACACTAAGGTTAGTGCCCAAATCCCATAATTCAACCTAAGTGTATGTACAACTTTGTGATTATCACCTAACTCTAAAACATACAAGATTAAGAGATCGAACCTTCACGGTCTTCACATTGCGTTGAGTTGGTGAATTGGGGGTTTGTATTGTGTTTGATTGTTTGTGTGCATACCAGATCTTTTCTGTGCATTTGCGCCTTTTTCTCCATATCTTTTGGCTTGACCCTCGTGCTCTCCCATCATTTGTTTCGAAGATGGCCGTCTGGAGTTATTCTAATCCGATCTTCGCAGATACCTTGTACTCTCCAGACGATCCACCTTCCCTTTTCCAGGAGGATCTTCCTCCTGATGTTTGTGCATATCTGCCTAACCCATTATTTCAGGAGACGGAGGACTTTGATTTTCACCCACCCTCATTCAACCCACCCGATCCTGGGATTTTGGAGTCACCTTTCATGATTTCCACACTTAACACATTGAATCAAATGGTGGAGCATATGAATTCGAAGATTTCCAATTTTATTAACATAAATGAGAGACAGAACGCTGCTCCAATATTTGAGGATATTGATTCACTCGAGGATAATCATGAGAGCTTAAAATCATCCAAAACACAAAAAAATGAGAAAATTTTGAAAATACAAAAAGATTCTGGGAGACATATTATTGATTCATTTGGTGAGAAAAGAACCCAAATGCCCGATCATTTACGCACACAGCCATGTCCCAACCTAGATCCGGAGGATGCCACTGTACAGACTGCTCTTGGCAATCCTCATGTAAATGCTGATTCTGACCTCCTCCCTTGTATGGATGAGGTCTAAAAATTCAAAAAAATGTTGACTAAACCCGAAGTGGTGGCCACCCTTCATGAGATCATTAAAGCCCCACTTCAACAGGCCATGACAGATTTATCTACTCCTCAACACAAGAAGAGAAAGAGAAGGAGAAGATCTGAGCATCACATCTTGACCATGGCCACTGCCTACGCCATCTCTCACCGTCCATATTTTAAGAAAGGGAACACGGCCACACCTCTTGTGAGTTGCTCCATATCTGACTATTCTTGTGATAACGCTCTCCTTGACGGCGGTTCGTTAATTAACATAATACCCTTCTCTATGGTACAGTCTCTTCATCTTGGGCCTCTCAAGAAAACCAGGATGATAGTTCAATTTGCTGATGGATCTATCAAGAGGCCAAAGGGTATTTTAGAAAATGCTGTCATTATCATTCAGGGCATGGATTTTACTTCGGATTTTGTTGTAATACCCATGGAGACCTCCACCCCTGTGGAGCACCCTCCAATCATGCTGGGACGACCTTTCCTTGCCTCTGCGGGAGCCGTTATTGACTATGGTTCAGAAGAGATTCGCTTCCGTTCTGATGTAGAGAGCGATGTGTTAATCACTACAGCCACTACCATCCAGAAACCCGCATCCCATGAGATCCCACCCGTGTTAGAAAACCCCAAGGACTTTGATCATGATGATAATACCAGAGATTTTTGCTATATGATGGATGATACTGAAACCCGAGAATTCCTCTTCAAGGAGGAGGACTCGGAAAGCATAGACCTTGGAGTTCCCTCTTCTGGTATGTGGCGATGCATTGATGACATCCGCGGAATTTACACGATAGACACTCTAGAGCGGAAGGCAGACTCTGAGACTAGACAGGACGGACACGATTCGACTACTTTCACTGATAAGTCCGTTTCTATTCACCCTGATTCAGAAGAGTCTGATCAGGCCAAATTTGATTTGATTGCTTTTATAAAGGAATTTGGGCCTTTTGATAAAGATGATGATCCGGTAGAGGCTCGCCAGATTGAAATTGATCCTACTTTTTCTGATAATGATTTCGAGCCATTCTACTTTGATGTTTGCGAGACTTCCCAGGCAGGACATGATCACACTACTTCCAATAACCGGTTTAGGCCTGCAAAATCTGAAACCGCTGAGGATACTTTCTTGGTCGATCCTACTCAGTTCATATCTAATGATAATCCCAATATCGACCTACACCTTGTCAAATCCATACCTCAGCGGTCCCGCAAGAAGGTTCGTTTTCAAACTTCTTAACCTTTGTACATCCACTCCTCTTGTATATCCTTTCGTTTCACTCTGTCTTCTCCCGTTTTATCATTTACCCCTTTTCCGTGTGTGTATATATGCTATACTTAGGATGTGCTTTATCCTAAGTATAGGGGGGGGGGGTGAAGAATTTGTGTTGTTCATATTCATCCTGTTTATCACCCTTGTTGTTGTTGCCTATACTTAGGGATCTAAGTATAGGGGGGTGATGTTGTTCATATCGTGTCTATGTGAGTCTGTACATTCTCTTCATCAGTTTTCCCCTTTGTACATTCCACTATACTTAGGATTACTTGATCCTAAGTATAGGGGGGGCATCACCAACTTCTCTTCATTTTATCTTTTCTTTGAGTCGTTGTAGCATAGGAGTCTTTTCACCTTTCTTTGCTTAGCACGAGTTATGTCTTCCTTTGTCGCTCTTTGATCACTATGAGGACATAGTTCGAGCTAAGTATAGGGGGGTGTCGTATATGTTGTATATATACTTTAGACATAACTCGTACTTTTAAATACATTTATTTGAGGGGTTATGTGTATATTTTGTAAAATCCACATGTATAAAAAAAACAACAAACAAAAAAAACCAAAAAAACACAAAAAAACAACAAAAAAAACAAAAAAAAACAAAAAAAACAAAACAAAAAAAACACAAAAAAATAAAACAAAAAAAAACACAAAAACAAAAACAAAAACAAAAACAAAAAAACACAAAAAAACAAAACAAAAAATTGGGAAGAGAGAGAGAGAGAAAAAAACAAAAAAAAACAAAAAAAAAAACAAAAAAAGTCTCTTGTATATACTTGTATATACTACTAACCCTTTCTCCTTTAAAAAAAACTACAAAACCAAAAATCATAAAAATTTGCATAAAAAAACTTTCTTTCACATCTGCATTTTTCTCCAAAAATCCATAAAAAGTTCAAAATTAGGAAATTGTTTAAAAAAATGGTTCTTTTCACATGTGCATCATTCTTTAAAAAAAAACAAACTCTGCATTGTTCATAGTCTGCATTTGCATGTGCATTTTTCTGGATAGTATTGATATTTAAACTATGTCTGGAATAAAATTGAAGAATGGAGCTTAGTTGGACCTTAATCCACCTAATTCTTAGAGGAACTTCACCGAGAAATAGGATTTTAGAAGCTTCAGGTCTTTGACTTAATTCTTTGAGTTCCACATGACAATGTGCAGCATTTGACTCTTAGTGTCTAACCTGGTCTCTTCATTCTGGGTACAACTCTGGAATAGCGAATTAATTTGTACTCCTGCACTATGCACTTAGCTCAACTCAGACGGGATGTTGGAAGACTGTATGAGTTTCTTTTCTGGTAGCGTGGAAATCTAAAGACCGGAGTACGGGTTGAAATAAAGCTTCGGAAAAGGGATGGACGGCTGGGAACAATTTTTTCTAAGACCCCAAAACATGTACGGAAAAAAAAAGATTCTATATCCGTAGGGGCACAACAAGATCCAAGCAGAACCACCAAAACTCCAAATACAAAGAAGCTACTACCAAATAAAAGCTCTGAGTTCGCGCTACACTCCGTTCCCTCCGATGATGTACTTCACTTCTCATCGACGCCTGCTCCGCCACCTTGGCGGAGCTTGATCACCAGAACTCCATTTCGCTGCTCAGGCCTTGCATCTCACTCCCGACCACTCCACGTACACGTTGCACGCCTTGGCTATACTGCTAACCACCTATAGGTACACCTACTTCGACTATCCGGAACTTCATCAGAGCTGCCCTCGAGCTTCTCCGCCACCGCAACCCAGAGCCGCTCAGCCACTTTTGAGACCGCTGGAGGATCCCCGACACCTCCATGAGTCTTCCTAGCTACTTGGGAGCCTCCGGCGAGCTGCACTGATGCCCATAGGATGAGGCAGAGTTAGAGCCCAGCCTTCTCCGCCGCAGGAGGCAACGGGCCGGTTGAGGAAGAAGAACAACAACCGTTCGATCTCCTCGATCGAATGATCAGTAAGACGCCACGTCGCCTACATCCCGCAGCCGTAGGATCAGGCAGATCCTACGCATCTGAGCGAGCCACGTCACCGTTTCCCATGCGCTCCAGATGCCGTTGGATCAATCTAAATCCAACGGTCATTGATCGTCCACGCCTTCGTCATAGGAGCGAACCACAACCGTTGATCTTCATCAGATCCCACGGATCCGGACATGCCACGTGCGAGCAGCCAGCTACCGTTGGATCTTCACTTGATCCACGGTACAGATCGAGCCACATCACCTGATCCGAGCCTCTTCCCCGACCACTAGACTCGGATCCACCGAAGCTAGCCAAACCTCCTTCCGAGCCAAGTCCGAGCCTCCATAAGCACCCGAGCCTTGATCCAAGCCTCCGAAGTCCACCGAGCCTGGGACTGCACGTGATCTGCACATGCCGCCTGGGTAATTTGCAGCGAGGCCCTTGGAGATTTCCATATTTGCATTATAGTCCCTACCAGGAGCCCCCACGTGAGTCCTGTAATTGCATTTATACCCCTGTCTTTGCACGCATATTTAGGCACTCATTTTAACTCATCTTTCAAGTTTGAAAATTACATTGTGTAGCTTACTTTGTCCTCTTTTATATATGCACTTGGCACATTTTTGTATGATCAGTGAATTTTTCTAGTAATTAATTGGTAGAATTTTGATATATTTTGCCCATGTATGCCTTTTAATTCATATTAATTTCTCTGTAACTCCAAAAATTACCAAAAACTCAAATTAGACCTAGAATAATTAGATTCACATTGTGTAAAAAATCATCTCATTTGCACACATCTCGAGGCCTGAATAAATCATTAGTAATTTACTTAATTAATTTTTAGTAGGTACATTTCACTTGGAAGTTTGGGTTGATTAATTTTCCTGGATTCTTCACACTGAGATCTATCTAGGATAATTTGTTATCTGAAAATATTGTGATTTGATATTTATTAAAATTAATTTAGTCAAAATCACTTTGCATCCATTTTCAGTTCATAGTAAATTCATCCAGTGTCAGAAAATTCTAGAAAAATTAGTGTAGCTTCATTTCATCATATTTCACCATCTAGCCAAGTTTTATAATGTTTTGAATCAATTTGACCATATTTTTGAATTTACTGGTAAACTAGCCCGATTGTGCATTTGTCTTTTCCTTCTTGCATAAAAAAATGAAAAAGACAAAAAAAATCATCCCCTGGATATCAAACTTTGGAACTTGTTTAAAATCTACCTAAGGAGACAACTGCCTCCCTGAGTTCGACCTTGGGCTTGCCCAAGTAAAATAAATTTACCACTCGTGATTAGTTTGACTTTAATTAAAAGTGATTTTTGATATGCTCTTATTGTCCGACTGCAACGAACAACACAACGATTAATTTGACCATTAAGTTGATCGAATTAGTAAGGGTAGTAAGACGCATTTCAAAATGGCGCCGTTGCTGGGGAGGCACGGGTTAGGTTAATTTACGGCTAACTTCTGAGTGTTTGATTTTTCTATCCTCGGGTAGTTTGACCCCCGATTCTCTTGTGAATATTTGTCTGTCTTTTAATTCTTGTATTTTTGTGTCGTTCTCTATCTGACCTCAACTTGTTTTGCTGCGAGGAACGCGAGGAGTCGAAGACGCTTCGAGGAAACTGCATTTTAATTTGTTTGAGTGATTTTAGAGGACTTGTATGTCTCATTTTCTTTAATTTTTCATTATTTCCAGTGGTTCCCGTTTGGGTTCTGGCGAGTGTAAACATAGTGAAACAGTGTCCCCGTCTGTTGTGTGGTTTGAATTTTTAGAATAGGCTTGCACTAGCGGCTCCTCGAGCCACTCTAGGGTTTGCTTGTACTCATAATTTTTAGGACCACACAACTACTTAAAAGACACACTTAGACCACAGATCTAGTCAAATCAACCTGTGCTTCACTCGCTAATAGAACTGCATGTCTAGGAGCGGATTTTGTCGTCTGCATCTGCATGTCGTGTAAAAAGATTTCAATTATGTTTTGCATCCTGCATAAAAGTGAAGGGATCACTGTAAGTATTCTTTACTCAGCATAAGCATCATTGTTTTTCGTGCATCGGCTTTTCTCGATTTCTCTCTCTTGATTTTTCAACTTAAGTTAAAGGAATTGGGACTGGACGATAGGCGTACTGTGTGGATTGGACTAAACCAGTGAAAGCTTAACTTAAAATCGAGACTACTATCATTATTGACCAAAAAAATTCAATAAAAATTGGAAATTCTGCTTGCGGGAGACTAATCCCCGACCTTGTTTTCAGGCTGAGTGAGGGTACTTGAGAGTGTGTGAAGACCTTAAGGCAGAGCCCAAATCCCCACCTTCCATATCACATATCAACTCATCCTAGCAAATATCATGAGTTGAATATTTTCAGGTTCATCGACTAGTACCTAGTAGCCTCCGCCTATTTACAGGTAGTCAGGGGTGAACTAACGGTACTCCGCGACAAGTTGCTAGTAACCCTCCGGGGTGAAGTTCTAGCCTTGTCAGCCTCCACCTGATTGCAGGTAGATAGGCACAAGGTCTTTGAATCCATCAACTTGGGATAGGAGTAAAGAAAGGAAGGGCGCATGTATCTTAGGTGACATGTTAAACAGGGAAGACGCATCCGACTCTGAGCCGATTTACCTATAGGCCACGTAACTCCTTGTTATCCCGCTTGAAAATCACACTTAAAATTAACAAGATTAATTGGACTTCTGTTTCGGGTCCTTCACTGTGTTGAGTGTGAATCTAGGGTTTTGGACTGAATTGTTTGCTTCAGGTAGGAGTCAAATCCTATCTTCACTTAGAACTCCCGATTCTTCTCGCCAAACCAAGATGAGTGACTGGGGGGATATCGACTCCTTATTTGCCAATCTCTCTCTTAGCCCCCCACGAAACTCATCTTCACCAGACCAAACGCAACTTGGACCACCCAG
This sequence comes from Ottelia alismoides, assembly GCA_037367405.1. Classification (NCBI taxonomy): domain Eukaryota; kingdom Viridiplantae; phylum Streptophyta; class Magnoliopsida; order Alismatales; family Hydrocharitaceae; genus Ottelia; species Ottelia alismoides. The sequence goes on from JAZKJV010011859.1 coordinate 309,632, forward strand.
AACTCATGACCCTCTTGGGTTCTGGATCCCTCACACCCAAGGTGGTTACTCTCAAACCAACCCTTTCCTATCCTCTGAACTTACCGAGGAAGACCATCGCCTCGGTAAGAATCCCTTCCTTGATTTGTCCTCTAACACAGACCATGTTCCATACCCATGACTAGAGGACAAGATGCCACCTAAGCAGCCACCAGATGAGGACCCGCTGCGACAAATCCTTAATCGCCTCGCCACAACCGAACAACAGAATGCAGATCTTACAGCAAGAATGGGATAGATCATTGCGGTAGGAGGAATCGACCGACCAATGGTTGATGCCTATAACCCAATAGAGAACGAGATGCACAGTTGGTTGGAACCAGCGGTTCCCCCCGAAGCATTCGAGCTCAAGCCACACTTCCTTAGCCTGCTACCGAAGTTTAACGGAAATGCCAACGAAGAACCATATGCCTTCCTCAGAGACTTCGAGTTGGTTTGAAACAACCTTAGTCATCCTAGGGTTGGGCAGGATTACATTCGACTGAAGGCCACCCCATTTGCCTTAGGAGATAAGGCAGCACATTGGCTGAAGAACCTAGGGGTGATATGTACAACCTGGATGCAGTTCAAGGACCTTTTCCAGAAAAAGTTCTACCCACTTAGTAGGACTAATCAAATGAGAACAAAGATCGCAAGCTTTTACCAGAGACCCAACGAACCGTTCAATGAAGACTGGGATAGGTTTAATGACCTAATTCAGAAATGTTCCTGCCATGGCATTTCTAAGGCGATCTTAGTCCAGACCTTGTTCTGTGGCATGACCCTGGAGATGCATGGGTTAGTAAGTGCCGCATGTAGAGGAAGCTATCTGAACAAGAATGAGGATGCTGTATGGAAGATACTAGAGCAGATTGTGAAAACCAACAGGTCGCAGGCCACCAGGGCCTATCAATTGTCTCCCTCAATCTTATCCAACGAGACAACTAAAAGGACTGTAGCGGATCTGATAGAGGACCTCATTCCCAGCATGGGGATGATTGGTGACAAGTTAACCATGGTCGAGCAGATCCACAAGAGGGTCACTGACCTTGAGTCTCTCTCGCGTTTGCCAAAGCAAGTGGAGGAACTTACTAAAAGGGTAGCTAAGATAAAGTTACCTGCCCCTTCTACACCACATGTGCCTGTACACCGAGTCCATCTTGTACAGGAACAGGCACCGGGGCCTCAGAATGGCTGGGTAGAGGAGCAGACTTACACCCAGCAAGACCAGCATGCACCCCCACAAGTGGAAACCGGATATGAGGAGCCTCCGCAGGTGTTCGAGATCAACGGGATGTGGTACAACCATGGCCCTGTCGGCAAATAGTCAGGGATGGGGAACGGTCAGCCTTACCGACCTTACCCAGCTTACCAGGAAACCAGCTCCGTCCCTGCACCGCGCTTTGTTCAGTCCAGGCCCAAACGAGGATATCAGCCTCAACAGCACCAGCAGCAACATCAGCCAACCCAGCCCACCAAATTGGAGTCCCTCACCTTGGCAATCCAGACCCTGTCTGATAGGGTCCAACAGATCCAGAATGATTATCTGGATATGAGAACCAATATGAATCGTGTTTCTCGTACCCAGGATTAACAAATGGTGCCAAAAACCCCAATTCCCGCCCAGGTTCAGGCCAACACAAACAACTTAACTCAAGGCCAGAACTGACCTCGTGATCAGGTATACTATTCAGATAATTCTTTATCTGAACATGAGATCCTTTCGTATGATAATGTAAACCATATGTCCCTCAGGAGCAGAAGGACCGTGGTCGTACCTGATCGGGCACGGGCACCGGAGGAAGAAGCCACCAAGTCTCTACCTGAGGAGAACTTGGAGGCAGAAGAGGACCAGCACCACCATCACCACCATTGACAAAAGAAGAGGACTTCTGGGTCCTCAAAGAAGTAACGAACCCACACCAGCAGAGAGTCCACCAAAACCGATGAAGATCCCGCACCTCCATCTAAGGAGGACCGTCCAGAAGTCGCGGAAGATGCATCACCGGTTTCGTAGCAGCATTTTCCTTTTAATCAGAGTGAGTCCGAGTCTTGTAGAGAACTCAGTTCCTGCTTTGAATGAAAACATTTCAATTTCAGAATCTGAGTTGGAGTCAATAATCGTTTTCCCCTGAGCTCTTAAGGGTGGAAAGAATAAAATTAAAAAAAATCCAAAAAGATGACCCTGAGATGGCAGAGTTTTGTAACAAACATATCAAGGTCACAATCCCCTTTTACAAGTACGTGGAAATGACTTCTGCATTTCAGAAATACCTTAAGGTGAGATGCACACCTACTAGGGTTAGCTGGAAGACCAAAAGCCATGTTAAGAAACACGTTTTGTCAGTAGCCACGACTTGTGCAATAAAGAACTCGTTTCCAAGGAAACATAGAGACATGGGTGCACATTATGTAGTGAGTCATGTTGATGACATTGTGTTTGCACGCACTCTCCTAGACAACGGCTCCTCAATTAACTTAATGCCTACATCCCTCTATGAGTGGCTTAATCTCGGACCTCTTAGGAAATCTAGAGCCCTCCTGCAGTTCGATGATAAATCAACCAAGAGGTCCCAAGGAGAATTGAGGAATGTTGTCATCAAAGTCGAGGGTCAAGAATACATGGTGGACTTCATTGTCCTAGATATGGAAACCCCTCGTAAGTGGAGAGATTCCCAGATTATCCTAGGCAAGCCCTTCCTCAAGACAGCGGGGGCCTTGTTTGATTACAAGATCGGGAAGATCCAGTTCCAAACTCTAGGCGGAGATGAGGAACTTGAGATGAAGCAAACCAGATGGTAGAGACCAGATTCTGAATCCAACACTTATTACTCTTCAACCGAAACATACTGCAACCATGTAGACACAGTTGGGCCATGGAGACAGAACCCGGCCAACATCGATGAGTCCCTCCCCTCCAGAGATGATCTTGTGCATGAGTCAGTTTGCGAGGTCCTCATAAATGAATACAACTCAGAGCCTGCATCCCCCTACATCTTCGATGACTTAGAGGCCCAACTGGGACTGTCAGTCCTTCCCTCTTTAGGACAATCAGAAGATGAGGATGACAAGTCAGACGTGACTTTTGCCGATTGCATAGAGACCTTTGACGATCGGACTCCAGAGCCGAATAACTTGGTGGTAGTAATTACAGAGACAAATCCAGCCACTTTCAACATTGAACCAGATTTGGTTGAGCCAGATTTCCTAGACGATCACACATTACCGGAGCTCAAGCCTTTACCCACAACTCTAAAATATGCCTTCCTTATGGGTCAGGAGAAGAAATTTCCGGTCATCATCAGTTCGCGATTGACCGAGGAGTAGGAATCTCGCTTGCTAGAGATCCTGGAGAAAAACCACAAGGCGATAGACTGGAGCATTTCCGATCTTCACGGGATAAATCCCGCTCTGTGCTCGCACCATATCTACTAGGAGAATGAAGCCAAACCCTCTTGTGAATTCCAACGTTGTTTGAATCCAAAATTTTGAGAGGTAGTGAAGAAGGAGATAAAGAAATGGTGCAACGCGGGTTTCATTTATCCCATCTCTGACGCTAAATGGGTGGCCCCGATTCATGTTGTCCTGAAAAATCGGGAATTCAGACGACCATCAACGAGGACAGAGAGGAGATCGTGACACGAGTGCCCACATCGTGGCGCGTCTGTGTGGACTACATACGCCTGAATGCTGCGACGAAGAAGGATCATTTCCCCCTACCGTTCATTGATCAAATCCTAGATAGACTAGCGGGGAAAGAATTCTTCTGCTTCTTGGATGGGTTCTCGGGCTACAATCAAGTAGCCATAGCTCTGAAGGATCAGGAAAAGATCACGTTTACATGCCCCTTTTGTACTTATACTTTCAGGCGCATGCCCTTTGGGTTATGTAATGCTCCAGGTACTTTTCAAAGGTGCATGATTGTTGTATTCGCCGAAATGGTCGGCAAATTCCTAGAAGTCTTCATGGATGACTTCTCGGTCCACGACGATTCCTTCAATTCCTATCTTAGGAATCTGGACCGAGTCCTCAAAAGATGTTGTGAGGTTAATTTGTTGCTCTCGTGGGAGAAAAGTCACTTCATGGTGATAGAGGGCATTGTGTTGGGGCACGTCATCTCCAAGAGAGGAATGGAGGTTGACCCTGCAAAGGTGGATGTGATCAGACGACTCCAGCCACCAACCAACATTAAGCAGTTGCGGTCATTCCTCGGGTATGTTGGATTCTATCGGAGATTCATCAAGGATTTTTCTAAGATTTCCTGACTGGTAACCGAGCCTTTAGGCAAGGACATGGAGTTTATTGTCGATTACAAATGTCTTGAAGCCTTTAAGCTATTGCAAGGGATGATCATGGACGCCCCGATCCTACAATCCCCAGATTGGTCTCTACCTTTAGAGATCATGACGGATGCCTCAGACTTTGCTGTTGGGGCTGTGTTAGGACGGAGGAGGGATGGCGTCCTGTTTGCAATCCACTACGCAAGTAAAGTGCTTGATACCGCTCAGCGTAACTATACAGTTACGGAAAAAGAAATGCTTGCGGTAGTGTTTGCCTTGGACAAGTTCAGACCTCACTTAATCAGATCCAAGGTAATTGTGTTCACTGATCACACGGTGCTACGATACTTGATGGAAAAGAAAGATGCGAAGTCATGTCTTCTTAGGTCGATTTTGCTTATCCAGGTGTTTGATTTGGATATTTGTGATAAACCTGGAAAGAAGAATGTAGTAGCCGATCATCTCTCCCATCTCGAAGATCTTAATACTTCCGAGGTTCACCAATTCGAGACTCCTTCCCCGACGAGTCGATTTTTGTTGTCGACTCACTCCCATGGTATGCCAATATCGTGAACAATCTTGTCTCCAAGAAGGTTCCCGAGGATTGGCCCAAGAGTCACATTGACCGACTGAAGTCCGATGCTAGACACTACCATTGGGAGGATCCGATCCTTTTCTTTGAAGGACCGGATTGTGTCTGGAGACGGTGTCTTCCTCAGGAGGAATACCAGAGTGTCCTTTCTTTATGCCACAACTTGGAGGCAGGAGGATACCACTCCGGGAAGAGGACCGCATGGAAGGTACTTTATTGTGGCTTTTACTGGCTGACTCTATTTTGCGATGCCATCACCTTTGCCAAGTCGTGCCCAGTATGCCAGAGAATGAGAGGAACCATTGGTTCCAAGGATGAGATGTCGATACATCCTGTCATCATTTGTGTTGTCTTTGACGCCTGGGGCATAGATTTCATGGGCACATTCCCTGTTAGACACGGGTTCGAGTACATCCTTCTTGCGGTAGACTACCTATCCAGGTGGGTGGAGGCTATCCCGACCTGAGCCGCAGACAACAGGACTGTCTGTAAATTCATCAGAGAGCATACCATCTCTAGGTTCGGGATCCCTAAAATGTTGATATCAGATGGGGGTAGCCACTTTGTAAACCGAGAGGTGAAGAAACTCTTGAAGGACTATGGCATCGAACACCCTGTCGCTAGTCCTTACCACCCACAGACTAATGGTATGGCTGAGGTGTCGAATAGGGAGGTGAAAACTTTATTGCAGAAGCTTGTTCGCCTAGATAGGAAGGACTGGTCTCAGATCTTGGATCAAGTCCTATGGGACACCGTTAGAAACCTCTCCATTCTGAATGGTATTCAGAAAGCCGTGCCATTTGCCCGCAGAGTTAGTGCATAAATCAGAATGGGCAATCAATAAGGTCAATTGGAACACGCACCTTGGGCAGAAGCAGAGAGAAATGAATATGAATGAGCTTGTGAAAGTCAGAAACCGCGCATACGACAACAATTTGGTGCACAAGGACAAGGTTAAGCGTTGGCACGATAGATATATCAGACGAAAAACTTTGTTCCTGGACATAAGGTATGGTTGTTTAATGCTAGGCTGAAAATCTTCCAAGGCAAGTTGAAGTCCAAGTGGACGGGCCCCTTCGTTGTCCGTACGGTGCACGATAGTGGATGTGTCGAGATCTCAGATCTCACAGATGATGCACCGACATTCCTAGTGAATGGACAACTGTTGAAGCACTTCGTCGAATCCAATGAGCAGTTAGTCCATGTTGAGGAGATTGTATTCATGCACAAGACAGATTCAATAGATACACATCGAGCCGCGCATGAGACCTTGCAGCAGTGAGCTCTAACCATCAACAACATCTTGAAAGATTCAGACCGACACCATTGTATATACCCATCATTCCTGTACATTCTGTCCTTTTTCCCCGCGACTATAGTAACTCATCCCAGCTTCATTGATCACCATCTTGGACTATACTTAGGATGATCAGATCCTAAGTATAGGGAGGATGAGCCACCTGAGTCTGTTCTCTGTACATCCTCCAGATCACATTGGTCCTCATACTCACTCCAGTCCTATGCTAAGGCTGACCTGAGCCTAAGTATAGGGGGGACTGATGCCCGCCTTGTATATATTCATCCACTTCTCTTCTTGACCTTGTCCGCCCCATTTTTTGACCTTCTTCTACACTTAGGCTGCTAGAACCTAAGTTTAGGGGGGCAGGACGACTTCTTTGCGCTCATTTTGATTCTCTTATGCTTAGCACGAGCTATGTCTTTTTCCTCGCTTTTCGTGCTCTGAGGACATAACACACGCTAGGTATAGGGGGACGTGTATATATTACATATATACTTTACCCATAGCTCGTACTTTCACATATTTTTGTATATATTATGCAATAATTATGGGCTGGGTAAAATTTGGAGAAAACTTTTTGTAAAATACACTTGTATAATCTGCATAATACTTAAAAACTCTTGAAAAATTGTTGTAACATAGGAGATTTACCAAAGTTTTGAAAAAAAATAAATAAATAGGCTTCTTATTTACTCTTGCATATCATCTCTACATCAGAAAAGAAAGAAAAAGAGTCTTGCATCATCTACATAGCATGTCATCTGCATCTCATCCGCATATCTTACATATGCAAGGTGAAGAGTTAGTGGGTTCTGAACCAAGTTATGAGTATATATCAAGGATGGATTTGATTTGACCTTAATCACCTAATTTTAGAGGAACCTTTTAGGAGCTGGAGTTAAGATTTCTCAGGTCAAGTGACTTAATTCTTTGAGTCCGCAAGTCTATGTTCACATGTCATCTTAATCAGTCTAAGTAGAATATCTCGTGCATACACATGATTCTTTTAGATAATGACCTAACTTGGACAAGCACTATACACGTAGCTCTTCATTGATGAGGTGGTGAGGAGGTAGAATCCTTTAGCTTGTAGTAGCACACGGGTGGAAACATCCGTCCTCTAGGGAGGGTAGTGCATCTCAACCTAGTCTGGTGGTGTTGACGTCTGAGGACAGGATGCTGTGGGTTGCAATAATGCTTCAAAAGAGGGATAGTCTACTAGCTCTAGAGGAAAAACTCCTGATGTACATGCTGCACCTTGTATATAGTTCGAAAAAATGCAAGAACTCCAAAAAAGGTAGACATGTCAGATAGAAAATAAAATACCTGTCAGAGTATGTTTATTATCAAGAAGTCTGCAGTTGGATGACTTGGCTACACTGGTCAGGCATCCCGGGATAGGTAGCTACACTAGCTACCGTCCATTCTTTCTCCACCCCCTCTTCTTGAGCTGGTCGCACTTGAACTTAGAAGGGAATACCCCGCTCTTCGAGGAAAGAGTTACTGGACCGGTGTATGTGAGTTACCTTGTTAGAGGAGGCTGTTTTTGAGCCATTTCTGATGTGAAGAATTACATTTCACTTACACAGTACAAGTAAGAATCATAGTCATCAGAACTTTGCGTTTGAGGATTTGTTCTGACCTGACTATTGAGGAGTCTTGAATAGAAGACTTGTGGAACTTGAAGTATGTTAGGTCTTAAGTTCATATCTCAATGAGGTTCTGTCACACAATTAATCCAAAGGTCGAGTCAAGCTCCATTTTCAACTTTTGTTCATGACTTTGGTATGGAACCCAAAATCATTTCACTCTTGCATTTAATTTTAGTTGCTCAGGGACGAGCAAGGTTTAAGTATAGGGGGTTGATGAATCTGTGGTTCATCACTCTTAAAGTTGAAAATAGAGCTTTGTCCCTGGGTATTTAGTAGCATATTTCCCTTTATCGTGCATAAATAGCATTCATGCATCAATCCACAATATATGCATTTTAGCATTCATATTTGCATTAAATAAGAAGCCAATTCATTTGTAAAATCCACTAGTAAAATATCCACCAATAACTCACCTAATTTATTGTATTTATATCCCCTCGAAAATGAAATAACACCTTCCTTATAATGTGTATATTATTAGTTAATAATATAAGGAAGAAGGCTAGCTCCCTATCTTGTAAAATACCCAATAAAGCCCCAAACCCCCTGGACCTTAGAATGCCAATATGTCTCTCTTACAAACTACGAATTAGGTCTACTCATCTTTAGATTAATACACATTCAGAGACCTTTAATTCAATTCAATTCAAATCGGAGCTCGTAGGCAAAACTTGGGTTTTTGGGCCCCCTTGTATACTACATATATGTATACTTATACTCTTGTATTTTTGTATCATATTTGACCTTATTTCCATTTTTAGTCAACATGAAACTTGTAGATCTCATCAAGATCTACAACTTTCATGTTTTGAGTTTTTCCAAATTCGGACTCCTCTCTCTAAATTCGTTTTCTTTCTCAGCCACTCAGAGATGGCCACGTGGCGCCCTCTGATTGCGCCACGCGGCCCGCTCCTTTGAGCGCCACGCGCCCGGCCTTCCCCACCGTCCGATCGCCTTTTCTCCCTCTCCATCTGGGCCATTCGAGCTGCAACGCCTCCTGGCCCTTCGATCAGACCTTGGGCCTAATCTGGATCGTCCCTTCGCGCCGCATCCTTAGCACGCCACATGGTGCATTAGGCGCCCTCCGATCATCGCCAGAAGCATTGCATCCTGGCCCTCCATCTCGCACGATATCTGGGCCCTTTGATCGAAACCCCAGATTTCATCTCCGCCGTACGTTAGCGCCTCGACCTACGCCCGCCACGTGGCGCACCCTATGCCCTTGTTCGCGCTCTGCTGATCTGATCCTCATCCTCCGCTTCCGCCCCTCTCCTGACCGTTGGATCGCTCGATCCAACGGTCAATGCTTCGTCGTCTACCTCCTGCAAACCCTGCGACCCACGTCTTCCATCGTGTGCAAGGGGCCACTCCCTTTCTATTTTGGGCGCCACACCGACTACCATCTCCGCATCCTGTTACCTCCACGACGTATGCCAATCTTCCCTCGTCCTCGCCGACATGTGCGTCCTGGGTAATTTGCAGCGAGGCCCCTAGAGGTTTCCATATTTGCATTCCAATCCCTGCCAGGAGCCCCCACGTGAGGAGCATGTGTTCTGTGGGAAAATTGCATCCACCCCCTCAACATTATAGGTAATTGCATATTGGTCCCTGTCAATACGTTTTATTTTTATCAATTTTATTTCCTGTAATTGCATTTATACCTCTGTCTTTGCATGCATATTTAGGCACTCATTTTAACTCATTTTTCAAGTTTGAAAATTGCATTGTGTAGCTTACTTTGTCCTCTTTCATATGTGACACTTGGCACATTTTTGTATGATCAATGAATTTTTCTATTAATTAATTGGTGGAATTTTGATATATTTTGCCCATGTATGCCTTTTAATTCATAGTAATTTCTCCATAACTCCAAAAATTACCAAAAATTCACATTAGACCTAGGATAATTAGGTTCACATTGTATAAAAAATCATCTCATTTGCACACATCTGAGACCTGAATAAATCATTTAGTGATTTATTTAATTTATTTTTAATAGGTACATTTCACTTGAAAATTTGGGTTGATTAATTTTCTTGGATTCTTCACACTTAGATCTATCTAGGATAATTTTGTTATCTGAAAATATTGTGATTTGATATTTATTAAAATTAATTTAGTTAAAATCTTTTTGCATCCATTTTAAGTTCATAGTAAATTCATCCAGTGTCAAAAAATTCTAGAAAAATTAGTGTTGCTTCATTTCATCATATTTCACCACCTGGCCAAGTTTCATAGTTTCTGGAATCAATTTAACCGTATTTTTGAATTAACTGGTAAACTGGCCCAATTGTGCACGTGTCTTTTCCTTGCATAAAAAATCGAAAAAGACCAAAAAAATCATCCCATGGAAATCAAACTTTGGAACTTGCTTAAAATCTACCTAAGGCGACAACTGCCTCTCTGAGTTCGACCTTGGGCTTGCCCAAGTAAAATAAATTTGCCACTCGTGATTAACTTGACTTTAATTAAAAGTGGTTTTTGATATGCTCTTATTATCCGACTGCAACGAACAACACAACGATTAATTTGACCATTTACTTGATCGAATTAGTAAGGGTAGTAAAACGCATTTCACTGACTTTAGTTTTTATTTTCATTTTTGTGAGTTAATTTGGACACTACCACACTTAGCGAGGTCTGGTTCCCGGTTGTCTGTTGACATATGGGTCTCATCACTATTTTTCATATTTTATCGCCTTTATTTTATTTTGTTTAACGTGTTTTGAGATTTCTTCCTTTTTTTATTTGTTTTGTGTGATTGAACCCTTAGTTTTAGGATTTGCTTGACTCGATAAAATTAGTCCAAACACCTAATTTAAGCATGTGCTTATATCCTTATACATTTGGGCTTAGTCAAAATTAATTGTTGATTATTTAGATTTGAGACCACGTGCTGTGAGAGACTCCATATAACACTTGTAGGACCCGTTGTGGTGACCACTGAGGAGTCTCCACGATCGGACCCTTAGGTTTCATTTTAAAGTATTCAACATCTGGTTCTTCACCATAAATAACAATTTCTGTTTATGCCACTTTCACCGTTTTGCATATCGCCGTATATGTAAATATTTCAATTTTGCCTTGCATCTCGCAGGGAAAGAGCTAGGAAGCACTATAAGTAATTCTAACTTTGCATGCATCATTAGTCACTAAGATGAGATTTCCATCTTAGTGAGGACTTGCATTGCATTTCCGCTTCTCCCTCTATTTTTGAACATATTAAGATTAAAAGAAAAATAAAAAAAATAGTTAGACGGCTTGCTCTGAAACATACTAAAAAAATGAAAAACCCAAAAATAAAACTATGGGTCTGCTAAAAAAATAATAAAAATCGCAATGGGCATCATTGTTTTAGGTTTATAAAGTCCTCATTGTTTTCAAGTACCTTCCAAACTGAGTGAAGCATGACCCCCTGAGGGTTAGAGCCCAAAGTCTGATCTATGGCAGCCTTGATTACACATGGGTTGGTAAAGTATTGGCGCTTCTATCGTACGTGACCGAGTAGGGCTCTATTGACAACGGTGCTCTCACCTTGTGTGGAGCATCTGACTTGGTCTGAAGTACTAATCTTAGGCCAAGCCCTCATAGGTGTATCTATCTCATATGTTTGCGTCCGGGTACTTCACTTGTGGGAGAGTATTGGTTTTACCTATTGGTTTCCTCCTCTATTTCTTTGGCCGAGTAGCCACCTAGGCACGGGATAAAGGCTCTCAAAGTGCGTAGATCACATGTTACAGAGGAGTTGGAACAAGTAAGGGGAGCTTTCCTTGTAGTACACACACTCCTATAGGAACATCGCTCATAAGGATAGTTGAGGCATATTTTTGAGGGTTTAAGTACCCTTTTTTACACTCAGACTGTTGTTGGAAATCCACAAAAACACACTTCCAACAAATAAATTACCAGACTTGGCTATATTATGTGTAAAGAACAGTATAGGGTAAGTCAGGGTCGAATCCACAGGGACATGAAGATTCTGCACTTTATTTTGCAAATAAAAATACTTTTATAAATTGATGAGTTTGTTGCAAAATATTTGAATAACAAAAATTGAAATGAAAATTGGAGAAGAAAATTGCAGGTCGGCAAGAGCTGATCACTCCCCTGCTATGCGGCAACCCCTAATTGGACTCGTATGCAACCTTGAGATCCCGTGATCCCTTAAATCTTCACAAATTTGGATTTCTTGGCGAGGCGAGTCATATGTGATTACCACCACAAATCGACCTCGAACCTTGAGTCACAACCCAATTCTCCAAGAGTTGAGGATAATTACCAATAGATACTGATCGTCGCGATAGTATTGATGAACAACTGCACAAAAGAGAAGATAATAAAATAAGATGGATATAAAATGTAAAGTAATAAAATAATTGTGAGATAAAAGTATGATGGTCGGTAACTCGGGAAGAAGCCTTTGGAGTCGAATTCGTAGAGGGTCTGAGGAAATAATGGTTGGCGGACGTCTATGGTGTTGGATATTGTTTAGCTGCACTCAGAGTGGAACCTTAGGAGTCAGATTCGCAGAAGGTCCGAATGCACAAGTAGATGGAATCACTTCAATGCTTCGTCGATAATAAAATGGATAACTAATTATATTGGTGGAATTTTGTTGTGTTGAATGATGGTGAAATTGATTGCAGTAAAATTGGTTGGTAATCGAATGATGGTAATAATGGATTGGGGGAAGATACTTGGGGATCGAATAATCGAATTGAATGATCCCCCAAAGTCCATCCCATGTGGTATTTATACACAAATCGTAGCCATTCCCACTAAGGGATGCATCTCGTCAAATTTAACGTAAGCATCTCTTCATATTGGTATTGCACCACTTGATATAAGTACCAATTAATTTGGTACCTTTTCATATTGGCATTGCACCTCTTGATATAAGCACCAACAAATTTGACATCTTTTCATATTGGCATTGCACCTCTTGATATAAGCACCAAAATCATGTGTGCCTTTTTACATTAATGATACCCCTTCACCATAGTGGAGGTTAAACTTTTCTCTACGTTGCATATTTCCAATGACCACCATGTTTAACCATTTATTGGTTATTAAATTATTCTAATGCATAATTAATTCTCATGTATAGTGCAACATTAAGTATGAAGGTATGATGAATCTCGTATTCATCGCCTAATAGTGTAAAACTTAATCGTATCCATATGCTAAATCATAAAATATTTGCTACATAATATTTTAAATAAGTTGCACTATCTTCATCATGCATCAATTGGTTCATAATTAATCTCTGTGCATGACTTATTTATGCATTTGAATAATTCATTTATTCAATGTATTCCATTGATATATGTCATAACTATTTATTTATCCTCCCCTTCTGCAGGCAACTATCATTACTATTTGATCCCATTTTGTTGTATGCTCAATACAGAATAAAAAGGGGGGGGGGGATATTGAATTATTAAAACTATGACATGAGAATTTACTATTCGACCAAAGGAAGATTGGAGTTTAATATGACATCTTAATATAGTTTCTCAAGGTATCATGTCTATCACAAGCTGTTATCATAGTCAAATTCTTTTACCATCTAATTCTCCTCATATTACACCTTCTGAAATAATTCTAGGACACACACATCTATCTCACTATAAATTCTAACTCATTCCATTATTAGCACTCTCTATTGAATAAATGGTTAATGTCACCTCAATATATGAAAGTGTATGTGGTTGTCTAAAACTAGGGCAAGGAGGTCCATTATGGTTTTTAATTTTCAAAATTTTAATTGTTAATAAGAGAGAAGTAACCACAAATGAAACACACACACACACACACACACACACTCTTTTTGTATTTTTTGAAGGGAACAAAAACAGTTAGAAAATTACAACAAAAATATTTTTAGGTTTTATTTGTTTTATATTATTTTTGATAATTTTTAGAAGTTTTTCAAATGTTTTAATGATTTTCTAAAAATCAAACAGTGACAAACACAACAAACAATGCATAACAAGGAGAATTTTGCAAATTAAAAATAATTAAAAAACCCAAAACTCTTAGATTGGGTTTTTATGATACAGTAGAAGCAAATATCCACAAATAGAGACTGAAATCACTATTTTTGGATTTTTCAACAATTTTCTTTAATTTTTTATGACTTTTTAAGTGTTTTACAATTTTTATGGTTTTTGTAGGGTATTTTTCGTAAAATTTTTCAAGGCCTTTTCAAATATTTATGATTTTCCAAAGACAAACATGAAATGTTTTAATGGTTTTTGATTTTTTAATAATAGAAAATACATTCAAATCAACTCCTAAAAATTACCACAAAGAACACATGCTAACAGGAGCTATAGGTATTTTTAGAGTTGATTTAATATTTATTGCATTTAATAAAAGGCAAATAATAAAAAACAGTTCACGTGGGCCTTTTAACAAAGAAATTAAGTTCTGAGGGCCTAATCATGACATGCAATGAAACTCCATGGGCTAAAAATGCAATTTATCCAGAAAGGGCATGCACAACACATGATCTAGGCAGTTAGGGCTATATATGCAAATATTCAGAACATAGACTTCACTCCATAACCATCAAAGAGTTCTGGCCAAAACTGCAATTAACCTAAATAATCAAGTGGGGACACACATAGACTCGACTCAACTGGACTAAAATGCAAATATGTAAACTAGAGGGTCCAAACTATAAATGTTCTTAACTAATTATTACAACCATTAGACTGAAATGAAATGACATAAACCATAGGGGAAAAGGAGAAGTTTACCCTCAAGTGCATGCAGGCCGTGTGCTTTGACGTACGACCTTGATGAGCCTCTACAAACGGGATCTGATGGTTCCAGTGTAGGCACTGGTGTACATCTCCGATGAAACATTATCTAAAGATTTGATGGATCTAGAAAGAGGTAGGAGCGTGCAATCAGATGAAGGGGGGCAAATCTGATCCAAGCATCAAGCTGAGACGCTAAGGAACAACTCGGATGAAATCTAGTGTGGCAGCTTCAGATGGAGGAACGGAGAAAGTGGCTGGAAGAACTTGGTCTTGGCGAACTTCACCCGAGTATGGAGGGAGATCCCATCTCTGATGAAGTTTCTAAGGTGTCCAACCACTTCCTGAAGGTGGGACGCATCGATTGGCTGGCTCGACTAGAGGTATAGACGGTCGGGGTGGCAATGCTCTGCCTGGAGCAGCAGCTGGGGCTCTAAATGGGTCTCTACGCGTGTTTAAACCTGCAGGTAGACTCCTGGCTTGAAGACCAAGCTTCATCCACTGTTATTATGCAAGGGAAACCGAAGCGATGGTGGGTGAGCTTTGACCTCCAGCGGAAGTGGAAGGATGAGGTCTAATCCTTAATCTGACTCTGATGAGTGAGTCTAAGGGGGGCAGACTATGAGGGAAGGTGGGCGCTGAGATGATGTATAGATTGAAGCAACTAGATGGGTTAGATGGAGCTTCGACTCGATGGTCAAAGCAGGTGAACTACGGTGGCTTCTAAAGACTAGATCGAGATGAAAATGGAAAGTGTAGGTAAGACAAGGGTTACGTAAAGGTTTTGATTTGCTTAGGGGTTCTATGCGAGGCAAACAACAAGGTTATAGCCTCTACCAAGCTATGAAAGGCCGGGAGGCTTGTCGTCGCAGTGGAGAGCTCCGACCACGAGCCGAACTTCGCTAAACATATCACCAAACAAGGCTCCAAAGGACGCTCTAAACTCCTGTCACTCAGCTGGAAGTTGTTAGGGGGCAAGCGGGTGACGAGGAACGAAATGCCAAGCTCGGGAGACTGAAGAGAATACTTATAGGGGAAGGCTAGGGTCTAGAAGAATCAGAAGATTTATCGAAACCCTAGCGCGATCCTACTGCGCCTAGGGATCTGCGAGGATCATGGATCATAGGAGTGTAATTGGGCACACGAATCGAGGTAAGAGGAGGTTTGACCCGATCAGGGAAATGGGGAGAAAATGGGTCTGACGAAGTCGGATCAGGTTGGGTCTGGAAGACAGGGTTGACCGAGGTCAATAATCCACCGTGGACCAATCAGAAATCAAGATTTCGAACATAAAAGAATATTCAATATAAAATATAAATTTTTTAAAATAAAAATTGAATAAACAAAAAATGTTTATTATTTTGTATACTATTTTTTTGTGATTTTTAATTATTTTTATGACATCATATGTATAGTATGTATAGTATAATGTATTATATACAAGTATAATACACTTATGTATTATATACATGTATTTTTATTTTATTATTTTTTAAAAATATGTTTTATTTTATATTTATTTAATTACAAAATAACTTGAGGAATCTAACATGATTTTTATTTAATTTTTTGAATATTTATGTATGAATAAATATGTGATGTATACACTGTGCACCCATGTGGCTTTTGTACAATGGATTCTGGATTTAGTTTATTTTTGTTTTGCGTTGTCTGATTTTTATTTTATTTTTTATTATTAGGACTATATAGAAGTTTTTAAAAATTAATATGTTATTTACAAAATGTAAAATAAATATTTATTTGTAGGTATAGGTGTTTTGTACAACATACAATGTACCCTCTCTCTCTCTACGTATTCTTTGTCGATCAGGTCAAGACTTGACCTTCTCTTTGGGATTTTGGTCAGCTGGTATTTGTTCCAAATAACTCCTTCTTTCTTTTTCTTTTCTCTTTAATTTTTTTATTTTTTGTAAGTATATGTTAATTATGCAATATTAACAAGACCTGTACAATGTTAATTTATTGCATTTACACATACTTATAGGTGTTTTTGCTAAAGATAAAACTAAAATAAAAGAATAAAGAATGAGAATGTAGATTCAACATCCCCGTATACTTTACCTTTGCTAGGCCCTTAGCAAACTCTTATTTGAAAAAGAAGTGAAAATAAGAAGAAAAGAAAAATAACCAAAGTATCATTCTTAAATTGGAGTATGGAGCTTAGTCATACCTTTGGATTATTAATTTGGCGGAACTTACTTTATTGGGAAATATGTTTAAGACTCAACAACCTCCAAATTCCACAGTTCTATGGTCAAGACTCCTTAATAACCAGGTTAGAACAAGTCTACATACACAAACTCTAATGACTATAAATCTTTCCTTGTACTGTGTAAGTGATATATAACTCCCAGCCTAAGAAACAACAAAGAAACAACCTCCCTCAACAAGGTAACTCTAATCCCCTAGTCTAGCAACTCTTTCCTCGAGGAGCGGGGTATTCCCTTCTAAGTTCAAGTACAACCAGCTCAAGAAAAAGGGGAAAAAAGAGAATGGACCGTGACCAGTGTAGCCACGTATCCCTTGGAGGTTAACTAATGTAGCTAATTCTCCAGCTGCAAGCTTCCATGAGATGAGGCGGTGGGATACACAAGCTTTGCTTATTCACTATATACACTCCGACATGCATTTTATTTTCAATCAAGCCTATCCCTTTTTTTGGATTTTTTTCACAATTTTGCTCATTTTTATGTGCATATATTCAACATATCTACATATTGCATCATGTACATAAGGTGGTTTTCTTTTTGAGCAAGTTGACTATCCCTCTTTGAAGCATTGCAACCCATAGACTCCTGTCTTTATACCTCAATGCTACTGGACCAAGTTGAGGCGCACATCCCTCCTTAGAGGAGGATGAGAGGTTTCGACTAGCTGTACTACCTGTGTATGCTACCCCAAGACAAAGGATTCTGCCTCCTTGCCACCTCATCCATGTTGAGCTTTGTGTAAAGTGCATGTCCAAGTCAAGCCATTGACTCTGAGAGTCATGCATGCATTGCTAAGTTTTCTACTTAGGCTCATCAAGGTGACGTGAACATAGCCTAGTGGACTCGAAGAATTAAGTTGCTATGGATATGAAAAGTCTTAATCCCAAATCCTATAAGGTTCCTCTAAAGTTAAGTGGATTAAGGTCTTAACCAAGCTCCATTCTTCAATTTAATTCCAGACTAGTTTAAATGTCAACCATGATTCTCAAGAGTGCACATGCAAATATTTACAAAACTCTTTTTGTGAAAAAAATAAAAAATATGCAAAATTTTATGGAAATTTTGATTGTTCAAAATTTTAGATATTTTGAAAAATAAGGAAAGATTTTTACAAAGACATGTACAAATTTACACAAGGGTGTATATTACAGGTTTTATGTACAATTTTTTGTGCTACTTATATACAAAGGTTTTAGGGGAGGATTAGGGGTTTTAATGTACACATATAGACAAATAGTTTTTATGTCCCTTATTTATTTCTTTATGTGATAAAAATAATTTTGTAAAATAGTTTTCAAATCTAGTTTTACAAACTATTTTTGCAAACTTTTTATTTTCACATAATTTTTCAAAAATTTTGTACTATATACATAATTTTGATACAAAAAATAATTTACAAATATTTTAAAAACAAAATTTTTTTACAAAATTTGTACAAAAATAATCTTTGTAAAGATTTTTATCCATGTTTCATAAATAATAGCCATGTTATTATCACACAAAGTACGAGTTATGGCTAAAGTATATATACAATATATACGCCACACCCCTATACTTAGCTCAAACGATGTCCTCAGAGTGATCAAATAGCGATGAAAGAAGATATAACTCATGAAAAAATGCTATACTACAACGACGGATGAAGGAATATAATGAATAGAAGTTGGTGATCCCTCTATACTTAGGATCAAGTAATCCTAAGTATAGAAGACAATACAAAAGAGGAAAACCAAAGAATAGGATGTACAAATACTACCTCCCCTATACTTAGGGTAAAATATCCCTAAGTATAGACAACAAAATAGAGGTAATGGAGTCAAATGAGCAATCATATTTTCAACACCCCCTCATACCTAGCATAAAGTGCACCCTAATTATAACATACTCATAGGATGAATGGGGTGTTGAACAGAAAGAACGAATGATATAGACATAATGGATCTATATAGCTACGAAGTAGAAGTGAAAATCAGGTATGAGACGCAAATGGTGTGAGTCAAGGATCACATCTCATACAAAATGAATAGGGGCAATGTTAATGATCATCGGATCATGATCAAGATATGTCTTCAGGCACTGACCGTTGACTCGAAAGGTGGAATCAGAAGATATTTCAGATATATCAATACTACCATTGTCGTGCACCCTTCTGACCAAGTACAATCTCTTCCATTTACTATGTAACTTCCCTAAAAATAATCTCAACCTGGCATCAAATAGCCATACTTTGTGGTTCGACTCAAACTATTTATGGCTGATGTGAGAATCATGCCATATCTTCACTCTATCCTTATATTGTAGACTACTTGAGAAGATTGTGCCTCTCAACTCCTCTAGGACTGCTAATTCTGCTCTCTTACACTCTTGGGATCCAGTAATAGCTCAGTAACTGCCCAAAGTGACTTGTACTTGATCTCAACTGGTAAGTGGCCTGGATTACCATAAACGAGTCAAAATGGAGATGTGCCCCAAGGTATCTTGAAGGAATTCTGATAGACCCACAAGATCGAGTACAAAAGTTGTGATCAATCCTTTCGGTATGGACATACAACCTTCTGCAAAATTGTATTGATCTCCCTATTTGAAACCTCAGTAAGACCATTAGTCCGTGGATGATAAGGAGTGGCAACTCTATGGTCAATGCTGAACTTGTTAGCAAGGGACCTTACCTTATCGTTGATAAAATCAACTTCCCCCGTCAGAAATCAAACTCTAAGTAGCTCGAACCGTGAAATGAATATTCTTCCTCAAAAATTTTCAAACAATCATTACATTTGCATCTTGGGCAGGGGTGGCCTTAACCCAATGACTAACATAATCTATAGCAATCAGAATGTACTCAAATCCCTAATTCTTAGGTAATGGACTCATGAAATCGATACCCCATGCGTCAAAAACCTCACAGAAGTGAATGGGCTGCTTTGGCATCATATCTCTCTGTCCACAAGTGCCCATCCTCTGACAATCAGTGCACCTCTTCACGAATTCGTCTGAATCCTTGAAGAGGGTCAGCCACCAAAGGCTGGATTGGAGAACTTTCTATGTTGTCCGTCTCCTAGAGGTGATCTGCCACCAAATTCTTAGCTCCAGGTTTGTACTTAATATCTATGTTAAACTCCTGGAGTAGAAGGATCCATCTGGTCAATCTAGCTTTGGCATCATTCTTTATCATGAGGTATCAGATGACAACGTGATCTATGTAAATCGTCACTCTAGATCCAAGAATGTAAGATCCAAACTTATCCAAAGCAAAAACTACAGCTAGCATCTCCTTCTTAGTCATAGTATAGTTCCACTAATCAGCATCCAAAGTTCGGCTAGTGTAGTGAATAGAGAAAGGCAATCCATTCCTCCTCCGTCCAAGCATTAAACCTTGCGGTGCAGTGAGAAGCAATCAGCATAAGGGGCATTTGATTGTGGGCATGCAAAGCAGTAAGGAGCTCTTTTCGAAGAGGCCCGTATATAGAGCTGCTCTTGGTGCTAGGAGTACAGGCAATAGGATCAGTATTAGGAAATGGCCTAAGCCCTAATATCTAATCTCGATAGACTGGCGATTATCTTATATATTCTGGGCTAGAAAGCGAAGAAATGCCTACCTACAAGCACACTTAGAGCTATTACAATTCTTTCCATTAGCTTCTTCCTTTTAGCGAAAAAGGAAAGCGAAGGCCCTTTGCTGTACAGGCAATCCATTCCTCCTCTGTCCAAGCACAACCCCTACGACAAAATCAGAAGTGTTAGTCATAATCTCGAATGGGAGAGACCAATCGGGTGGCTGAAGGACAGGAGCCTGAACAACTAATCCATTAAGAGTCTCAAATGACGCAAGACCCGTAACATATACAAGGAACTTAGTGTCTTTTGTTAGGAGATCAATAAACGATCGGAAAATTCGGCTGAAGTCCTATATGAACTGAAGGTAGAAATCGATATGCCCTAGAAAAGACCGCAACTGTCTCAGATTAGATGGTGGATTGAGCTTCTTGATGATATCCACCTTGGCCAGATCGACCTCCATGCCTCTGTTGGAGATGACGTAGCCAAGGACCATCCCTTGAGTCATCACGAAATGACTCTTATCCCAAGATAAAACAAGTTTGACCTCGATACAATGCTGAAGTACTCGGTCTAGGAAATCGAGACAAACATCAAACCCATCTCTGTAGACCGAAAAGTCATCCATGAAGACCTCTAAACATTCACCTACTATGTTTGAGAAGATGGAAAACATGCACCTTTGGAATGTAGCCCGGACATTACATAAACCAAAGGGCATCCGTCTAAAAGCATATGTTTTGAATGGATAGGTGAACGTCATTTTCTCCTGGTCTTCAGGCTCTATGGCCACCTGATTGTACATCAAGTACCAATCAATAAAATTGTAGTGACTTTTCCCAACTAACCTTTCGATAATTTGATCAATAAATGGTGGTAGAAAATGATCCTTCTTGGTGGCCCGATTCAATCGTATGTAGTCCACATAGAGCCTCCAAGAAGTGGTTACTCGATTAGCTATATCCTCTCCAGACTTGTTCACAACTATGGTGATACCTGTCTTCTTAGGTACCACATGCAGTAGACTAACCCATTTGGAGTCGGAGATGGGGTAGATATAATCGACGTTCCACCACTTAGATATTTCCTTCATAACCACATATTGAAGATTCAGGTTCAGCCTTCGCTAGAACTCAAGCAATGGCTTGGCATCATCTTCAAGATAGATGTGGTGGGAGCACAAGGCTAGACTTATCCCTTGGAGATTAGCTACACTCCATTTGGTTGCCTTGCAGTTTTTTTTCAAGAACCTCCATCAAACAAGATTCTTGATCTTCAGTCAAATATGCTGAGATAATGATTGGGAACATATCTGGCTCACCCGTAAGGAATCTATACTTCATGCTCTACGACAAAGTCTTTAATTTAGAACAAGTGGGATTTGGCATGTATGGCCTCTAAAAATTCTCCGTGAAGGCTACCAAATCTACATGGGAAAACTCTTTCTGAATCTATAGATCTGATGAAGATGACCCTGCTGATGTATCTATTAACTGTACTGGCTCAATCTCTGTCCTAGCTGTGGGCTTTGTGGACATCAAACATGGTAAGTCATAATCAAAGTCCTTGATAAACATAGAATAATCGTCGGTTGTGCATTCCACAAGAGGTGGGAACGGAGTCGCTGTGGGGATCGACAAAAACCTTAGGTCTAATCAACAATTAACCCACAATAAGAATCAAACAATTAAATATAAAAAATGTGGAGTCAAAATTTGTTATAACTCTACATGCAAATTGTATAGGTGTAAGCATAAGTAGAAGTCGAACATTGGGAGCAAAGGGGAGAAGGAGGCAATATATGTGCACACAAAAATTCTATCTTTTATCTCTTATCCATTTATTGTTTTTGTGGGTTTTTACTTATATATATTTTTTATTTTATTTTTGGATTTTACAATTTTGTTTTTTCTTTTTGTATTTTTCAATTTTTATATTTCTTTTTGATTTAAATAAAATATATATATGCATGTATGTATACATGTATATACAATATGAGGAATATATACATATGCTATATAGATAAAAATATGTAAAAATATATCAAATTCAGAAAATATAATGTTTTGTAATTTTTATGTTTTTATAATTTTTTTTATTTTTCTGGGTTAGGGTCATAAAATATTTTCAATATTTTATCCCCTTTTCCTTTCTTCTATTTATTCTATAATTTTGACATTAAAAACCTTATTTTATATACAAATAATACAATAAATAATGAATGACATTGAGTACAAATTAATGCTATTTACATGCATTATCTAGGGTTTTACGACCAAAATGATATAATAAAAGTGATGAAATGAGATTCGTCACCCCTTATACTTGCATTTTCTAGTCCCCAACAAACACTTATGCAATAAGTATAAAAAGAATAAAGAAGAAAAGAAAAATAAAGAATAAATAAGAATAAATGTAATTGATCATGATTATTAAAATTATCTGTACAAAGTCGAAGTTTGGAGCTCAAGTTAGACCTTGGTGTGAGAATGTGTGTGGAACCTAGTCGGAAACCAACCTTAAAGCACAACAGACTTCGAGAGTCATAGAACTCGGTTCAAACCACCTCAATAGCCAGGTCAGAACTAGCCTACATCATATGCAATCCCTTATGACTATGAAGCTGACTTGTACAGTGTAAGTGATAGTGGCTCTCCTCAACTGAAATGATGAACTAACTGTCTTCTCTAGAATGACAACCCAATGTTTCCCCAATCTAGCACTCTGTCCTCGAGGAACGGGGTATTCCCTTTAAGTTCAAGTGGCATCCAACTCAAGAGGAGGAGCTGAAGAAAAGAATGGATGGTTGCTAGTGTAGCTACCTATCCTGGGGTGCAAGACCAGTGTAGTCAAGTCATCTAGCTGCAGGCTCACATGGTGTAACTTTGATGCTCAAGCTTGCTTATTTTCTATACAACATATATACATACTCCAGTAGGCATTTATTTTTATTTGCAAGCCTATCCACTTTTTTGGAGTTTTGTTTTTTTGAATACTATTTACAACATCATTTACATAAGGACTTTTTCCTCTTGAGCCAAAAGACTATACCTCTTTTGAAGCTTTATTGCAACCCACGCTCTCCTGCTATTCGACTTCATTGTAACTGGACCAGGTTGGCGTGCACTTCACTCCCTAGACAAGGATGAATGTTTCCACTCGTGTGCGTCTCAGACCGGTAAATCCAACCCCCTCACCACTCCAACTGAGTTGAGCCAAGTGAAAGGTGCAAGTGTCCAAGTTAGGTCATGACCGACAAAAGTCTTACGTGTGTCTTGAAAAGTTCTAGTTAGTCAGTTGAGGTGACATGAACCCAGCCATGAGTCTCAAAGAATTAAGTCCGAATAGAACTGAAGTACCTTAAACCTATAAGGTTCCAGTGCAATTAAGTGCAGTTGGTCCAACCAAGCTCCAATCTTCGACTTTATTGGACTAGTTCAATTATCAAGCTCAATCAAAAGAATATGAATGTTATGAAAATGCTATTACAATGATGCAAAGAATGATGCAATTTTTCAAAGAATTTTGAAAATAAAAAGAATTTTTACACAAAGAATTTTGCAAATAAAAAGAATTTTGGCACACAAATTATAAAAGATGTATAGCTATTTACACAGGCGTGCTTGTTTCTATTTAATTACAAGAATTAAGAATTAAAGAATTTACACATTTTAAAAGTTATTTTATAGGCAATGAATTTTAGGTACATATTATTATTTATTTTATGTTTATTTTTAATTATTCTTTTATTCCTCAAATTTAATTGAAAATATTTTTCAAAACTATAGTATAAAATAGTTTTTGCAAATCTTTACAAACATTTGAAAGCCATTTTACAAAGATTTTTCAAATAATATATATAATGTTTCAAAGTATTTCTACAAACATTTTCAAAATCATTTGCAAATAGGTTTTCAAATCCTTTATTTCACACAAGAAAATAATTTGCAATCAAAATATCTTTACAAACGTTGAAAACATTTCACAAAATGTTTTCCAAACAGTTCACCATTTTCCAAATCATTTTGCAAAAATATTTTTTACCTGATTTATTAATTAGTATATACAAAAAGAATTTGAGGAATAAACATCATTAATTATATATGCATATATAGTAATTTTAGCCATGTTTATTAATAACAATACGAAAGTACAAGTTATGGCAAAAGTATATATAGAGTATATACGAGCCCCCTATACTTAGCATGTGCTATGCCCTCATAGATCGAAAAGAGAAAGAGAAGACATAACTCGTACTGAGTATAGAGAATCCTATACTACAACGACTAAAAGAATAACAAATGAAAGAATGAAGAGATCAATGAATAAGAAGTTGACCGTTCTCCCTATACTTAGGATCAAATAATCCTAAGTATAGCAGACTATACACAACTTAGGGAGGGTCAAGGGTGGGAATAATTAGATCACAGCTCGGGCTGTCTCCCCCTATACTTAGGGTGAGATATACCTAAGTATAGCAGAACAAATCAACAAGAGAGGAGACAATGGAGGGGATCAAAGAATGAATGAATCTGGAGTGCAACCCCCCCTCGTACTTAGGACAAAGTAACTCCCTAAGTACAGAATACTGACACAAAGGGGCAACATCTTTTCTGTAGATAAAGAAAAATGAAAAGGAAAAGAAGAAAATACAGATACGCATATGGACCGATTATGGAGAATGTACGCATCACTCTCCCTATACTTAGGGTGAAATATCCCTAAGTATAGGCAACAATAGGAGTTATGAAACAAGACATAGAAAGAACAATATGGTGTGTACCCGCTATACTTAGGAGTACGTATGTCTTAAGTATAGACACATAGATATGGTGCAAGATCTAGGGCACACAAGACGTACGGAAGAAAGAAGGAATATGATATAAAACATGTATACACAAGTAAAGAATGTGAAGTACAGGACGGTATCTGGTAAGAGAATATCGTGTTCTCGTCATCATCTCCATGTGAGAACGAGGACGCAATCATATAGTGAAAAGAAACCCGGGTGTGCACTCAAGTGGGTGTCAGCTACCGGGGACAATAGATCGAAAATAAACTAGGGAACGTAGGGAAAGTAGAACACCAGCTCATAAGGAAGGATGTGTGATCATAGTCGATACCGTAAGACATGTAAGAAGAAAGAACAATACAAACTCCTCCAAATCAATCTTGAACTCTGAAAGGTATAACGGTGAAGAGCAGGAGACAACAACATGATGTCCGGTGAGCATAAGATCAGAGATTTACAGGAATACTCCGAATAAACAATACATGGCTCAACCTGCGAGGGTCCTTAAGGTGAGCAGAAATTAGGGAGTAGTCAAAAGACTCAGCTTTGTGCTCCAACATAAAGGAGACACAACTAGGGAGGAGACCGAGTACGAAAATCATCAGACTCTGCTTCGTGCTCCACCAAATGGGAGACACCAGAAGGAAGCCGAGTACAAAGAAGATGATGTACCCTCCCACAGATAACCCTTGGGGAGTAATACATACTAGTCAGTGAATAATAAGAACAAAAGCTCATCCCTGCGAGGGTCATCAAGGTGAGCGGGCTCAAAGGAGCCTGATCCATCAGACGGATCACAAAATCGATTTCGGTAGTCAACAAATCAGATACCGGCAGAAGAGACCTGACAGATCATGAAAATGTGGCAATTTCCCGCGGACAACCCTCGGGGAATGTACTGCCAACTAAGCGTCAAATAATCAGAATAGGGCTAAATCCTTGTGAGGACCATCACGGTGAGCATACTCAAAGGAGACTAGGAAAATAGGTCCCAAGATCCATCAGATCAGATAATCATCAAATCAAGGGGACTCGAGGATACATCAGACGACTCGGTTTCGTGCTCCACAGATAGGAGATACAATTATCAAGGTGAACCGAACGTAAAGAAAGTGTTGCATTTTCCCGCAAATAGTCCTCGGGGAACATGCAAACTAAGCATGGAATAGTTGCGAGGGTCGTCAAGGAGAGAGGACTCAAAGGAGTCAATCAGAATGGTCTTGGTAGATGACATATCGTCTACCAGCAAAAGAGACTGTGGATCTAGTAAGGTGTCATAGTTTCTCGCAGATAACCCTCGGAGAGCACTACGAACTAGGCAATGAATAATCCGAAAAAGTAAAGCCCGACCTTGAGAGGACTGTCAAGGAGAGCAGATTCAAAGGAGTCGGAGAAGTTGGCCTCGTGCACCTACATATCGGGAGCACAATCAGCAGGGAGGCCAAAAAGTCAAATCAGACGATGTGATTTCGGGATCTGCAAAGGTGGAGATAGAGTCAGTGTATGAAACTGATCGTAACGAATGGGTCTCATCCTCTCGCAGATAGTCCTTGGGGAGGTATGCAAGCTAAGTCAATTATATCATGGGATTGCTGGCATCAAATCTCAGGTCCTTAAAAGCAATAAATCAATCGATGATCAGAAGGGCATAAGAACATATGAGGGGATACATAATCAGGTCAAGCACAATATGTCCCTTAGGTCAATGCAATCAGCTGAGATGGCACAACAGATAGTCAGTAATCCTCTAGGTGCCATGGATGGGTGAAAGAATCAGGAGATCAGGGATGAGTCAATCAGGAGGATGAGAAATCATGTGGGTTCCGGTGACCGTTACTATGTAGTCCAAATAAAGATCAATCAGTCAAACCTCTTAATTAATATGGTGGGAACCTCAATATAGATAGACCTGTCAAAGCAAATGAAATCATCATCGAAGCATCAAAGCATACCACATCCTCAATCCGTTGTGCAAGACCCAAAATCATCGAATAATAATCACATCTAATGATCGTGCATCCTCAAAGTTCTCAATAAGCTCTCATGCACATATCAAGAGTCTCATGCACATATCAAGAGTCAAATCCACCAAAGGAGGTATCTCAATCTCATCATCCTAAAGAAGTGCCCAACTTACTCCAATAACCAATGTAAGTCGAAATCCTCAATGCGGGCTAGATCCATAAGCACAACAATCCCAGGTAATAGAAGGATGACACAGGGGGCACAAGGAGGGTGGGTGAGATGAAGGTGGACACAGTCAAAATTGTGGTTCCAGGAGAGGGTCTCCTCGAACCAGACTAGGTGTGGATGATATGTGCAAGAAGAGAAAAGTCACAAAATCCTACGAAGAAAGTGAAGCTCAAGATCCAATATCACGATTCAATGCAAATGAGGAGATATATGTATAAGAGAGGTAGAAAGACTCAAATATGGAAAGGGATGACCTACACAGATGGAACCGCAAACTTGAAGAGATGGGAAAATGAAATGGACTCCAAGTCACAATCAATACACAAAGCAAACCCCCGATTCAGCTACTCAACACAGTGAAGACCGAGATGTCGTCTATTTATCTTGTCGATTTTAGAGTTAGGTGATCATCACAAAGTTGCACACATTGAAGATAGGCTTGGGATTTGGGCACTAATCCTTAGCATGTGCGGAGGAATAAAATACACATACAAGGAGGGGGTTGCTCTCCCCAATACAAGGAATCCATTACATTTTTATTTTAGGTTCAATAGAGTTAGCAGTCCTGGTTTTATTTTGATTATCATTTTTTTGGTCATCTTTTCAATGCACGAGCCTAATGGGGCTTTCAATTTCTATTTAGCATCCTAGGTGAGCAAAATCAGAGGGAGAAGATTGGAAAAACCATGCAAGTTGGAAAATGATGATGCATGCAAAGTAAGAAAACTTACTGTGCTTCCGAGCTCTCTCCATGCGGGATGCATAATAGAATTGAAAACCTACGCTATCTGAGATGCAAGCTGATGAAATCATCCTACGATAGTAACTGCTATTATCGTGAAGCAACCCTAAATTCTGATCTTGGAGACGTCATGGTGCCCACCACAACAGGTCCTGCCAGCGTTGTACGACATCTCTCACGGTGCACGGGTTCGAAGATAAATAGCCAACAATTATATTTTGACTAAGTCTAAAAGCATGCCTATAGGTACAATGAAATATATTAGTGGCTTTGTACCTTAATATATCGACAAACAATTCCTAAGCTAGGGCTCATTCACACAAAATAATAAAAATAAAATAAAAGCAATGAAAGCATCAAAACCGTGAAGATTCCCAAGGGAACAATCCCTCGGGCACTAGACCTTGGGAAGTCGAAGAGTCTCTGAGAGTATTGAATTATTACAATTATGGAGTCACTCTCTCACAAAAATATACACTAAATTTATTAAGAAAAAAACATAAAATGAAACTCAGAGACTGCCTCAGAAACTCCTCCCGGTTTGAATTGCCTACTCTCTCCTGCCGGCTCAGTCATAACACCGGCTTTGCATTGCTCGGGTGCATAGGTACTTCTAGGAGATCCTCCGTCACGCCGCGGTCCCTCGCAAAAAATTCAAAAATGAAAGAGTGTCATACAATTCACAATAATATCAAATAATAGTGAAAATGAATAATAAATAAATACAACAAAAAATAAATGAATGCATAAGAGATATAATATACAAATCAAATAATCTCATACAACACGATGTTGCTCCCCGACAACGACGCCCTTTGATAAACATAGAATAATCGTCGGTCATGCATTCTACACAAGGCGGGAACACATTTGCTGTGGTGACTGAAAAAACCTCGGGTTTAATCAACAATTAACCCACAATAAGAATGAAACAATTAAGTATAAAAATATGGAGTTAAAATTTTTTACAACTCTACATGCAAATGTGTATAGGTATATGCATAAGTAGAGGTCGTACACTGGGAGCAAATAGGAGGAGGCAACATATATGCACACAAAAATTCTGTCTTTTATATCTTGTCCATTTATTGTTTTCGCATGTTTTAATTATATATATTATTTTATTTTTGGGGTTTACAATTTAGTTTTTTCTTTTTTTCTTTTTAGTTTTTACATTTCTTTTTGATTTAAATAAATAAATAAATAAATATATATATATATATGTATGTACATATGTACAATATGAGGAATATATACATATGCTATATGGATAAAAATATGTAAATATATATAATTTAGAAAATATAACGTTTTGTACTTTTATATTTTTCTAATTTTTTGTTATTTTTCTTGCATTTTTTCTAGTTACTATGTCTTTTTAAAGTTAAAAATATCCCAAATAAGGGATTAAATAAATACCCGAAACTAATTTGGGTTTTAAAAATAAGAAATAATCCTAAAATTACCCAAATTAATTTTAACATATAAATAATAGTAAATAGATAATTATAAAATAGAAAAAACATATTTTTGGTATTTTTGTTGATTTTTTATATTTTTTTGTTGGATTTTGGAGATTTATGTTTTTTATCATTTTATTTTTCTATTTTTAGGGCTTTTTGTTTTCTGGACTCAATAAATACCAAAATATACTATATATAATTTTTGTAATTTTTCAAAACGTTTTTGTATTTTTTTTGAATTTTTATATGTAATAGGGCTTATTTAGGCTCCTTTTCATTTTTAATAAATGGATAAAATGCAAAAAATGTCATGTAAAAATATGAGCATGAAAATATGTAGCATAAAGAATTTTCCCCTATTTTTTTCGTAGTTTTAGGAGCATATTAGCTAATTTAAATAAATAGATAAATTCACACAAAAATATTGCCTTAAAGGGCATTTTTGCTATTAAAATGAATTACAGGGGGCTTTGTGCAAAAATACCAAGGGTTTACACGTTTATTTAATTTTTAAAGACTAATTTATTATTACAAAACCCGCCAAGGCGTCTGTGCAAATTTACCAGCACGTGGGACAACACGTGACTCATACTGGGAGGGAACTATATGTAGATACAAGAAAGCTCAGGGTCCACTCAACAATTTTCACAAAAAAATATACAACATTCAATTAAATTTATTGGACTAAAAATTAATTTACAAAACTCATAGAGGTATACATGCAATTTCGCCACCTCACGTAGGACGACACGCGAGGTGACGTGGACTGGACTCAAATCCAAATACAAGAAACTATAAGGGTTAAGTCCAAAATGTCTAATTATTTATAAACGCTAACTTTTTTTTATAGGACTAAATAATAAATACAAAAGCCGGGTAGAGATATGCAATTTACCCCATAATAGCGTGCGATCGGATGATGCTAGTCTTCTCACTTGCTACGTGTCGTTCATCCAGCGACCAATGACGGTTGGGCGATGGACGACCAAGATTAGATTACGTGATATGATCTGATGGTCGAACCGAGGCTCCATTGGACGATTGAGATCAAAACTGGAGCTGGGGGCTCTATCGGACGGTTGCTGCTCTCAACGAAGAACATGGAAGAAGGGCTTCTTCCTAGAGCTTCGTCCTCGATTTCCTCCCTCCTCCGGTGTTCTTCTTCGATGGCGAGAGGCTCTACACGTCCGAAGAGGCGGTCCGCAGCGTCTGAGGGTCGAAAGAGGCTCCAAGACCTCACAACGAAGTCATGCGAGCTCCAGGAAAGTAGACCCTCCTGGTACCTGCAAGTTGGGTTAATTCAAGCCCAGATGAGCTCCGAAGGGTGCGTGACATGCATAGGATGAAAACACGACCCAAGTTTTTATTTGAGAAAATCCATTTATACAGCCTGATCTGGGTACAAATATTTGATGTAAAGAAGAAAATATTTCTGCTTCAGGTTCTGTACATATTCCATTTCCAAATGCTTTGAGAAAATCCAAAAAAAATTAAAAATTTGAAAACAACCCAGTATGATACCGAAGTTGTGCAAATCATTCAGAATCTTGTTCAAGAAATGCCTCTTCTACAAGCCATTAAGTACATGGCTAACATCAAGAAGGGACTTAAGGAGACATGCACTTCAAAGAGACAATCATGTCGTGCCAGAGAAATAAACATGAAGCATCTTCTGACCGCGACCACTATGAATGCAATCAGCAATCTCCCAAGCAAAAAGAAAGACATGGGAGCCCCTCTCGTTATATGCACGATGTTTGATCAAGAGTTTGAATAAACTCTTCTTAACAACATATCGTCAATCAATTTGATGCCTACTACACTATTGAAGGAATTTGGGTTGGATATTCTCAAGTCTACGAGAATGATTCTGGAGTTCGTAGATACTGCAATCAAGCAGCCTGGAGGAATTTTGGAGGATATCATTGTTACTATTCGGGGAATGTAGTTCCCTATGAACTTCATTTCTCTTGATATGTACACCTTAGTTCCTCTTCCCAAGACACCAATTATACTCGGACGACCATTCCTCTGAATAACTGAAGAAGTGGTGTATTATGGTATCGGATATATCACCTTCTGTTCTTATAGTCATCAATTCACAACTAACCGAGGAACAAGAATCTGATTTGCTCAAGGTTATAGAAAGAAACCACAAGGCAATAGGCTGGAAAATTTCAGATCTCCATGGGATGAACCCCTCATTGTGATTACGTGACATATACCTTCAAGAGGACATCAATAATTCCAACATAGATTAAATACAAATATCCATGTGATTATAATTAATGAAATGGTATGATGTGGGATTTATCTATCCATCTTTGCTTCAAAATGGGTGAGTCCCTTACATGTTGTGCCAAAGAAATCATGGATCACCATGATAAAGAATGAAAAAGGAGAGGAAATGATAACCATAGTTCCAACATCTTGGCGCATCTATGTTAAGGGATCATTTTCTACTCCCCTTTATCGACCAGATAGTCGAAAGACTGGCCGTGAAGGAGTACTTTTGTTTCTTGGATAGATACTCTAGTTACAACCAAGTTGCAATAGCTCTTGAAGATAAAGAGAAAACAAACTTCACATGTCCATTTGGGACCTATGCCTTCTGCAAAATGCCGTTTGGTTTGTGTAAAGTTTGCTCGAGGTTTTCATGGACAATTTCTCGATCTACTGTGACATCTTTGAGCAATACCTATCTTACCTGGACCGAGTTCTGAAGATATATCATGAAGTGAACTTTGTGATCTCATGGGAAAAGAGCCATATTATGGTGACTAAGGATATTGTGCAAGGCCATGTCATATCAAAATGTGGTATGGAGGTAGATCGTGCAGAGTTGAATGTCATTTCAAAACTCGAGCCACCAACAAATTTGAATCAAGTCTAATCGTTCCTCAGGCATGTCATTTTCTACCGATGACTCATCGAAGATTTGAGTAAAATTGCTTGATTGTTTATCAAGATTCTAGGTAAGGAGGCAGATTTTATTATTGATGCTAGAGTCCTTCAATCCTTCAATCAGTTGAAAGAATTGATCACCCAGGCTCTTGTCTCCCAGTTGCCAGATTGATCTCTACCATTTGAGATCATGACAAACGTGTCAGACCATGCCATTAGAGCGATTCTAGGATAACGAAGAGACAATTTACCATTTGCTATTCATTATGATAGTAGGACATTAGATGAAGATTAGAAAAACTACAATGTCACTGAAGAAGAGCTGCTAGCAGTCGTCTTAGCCATGGAGAAATTCAGATCCCATCTCCTTAGATCTAAAGCGATTGTGTATATAGACCATTCTGCCTTCAGGTACTTACAAGACAAGAAGGATGCCAAACCAAGGCTGATCACATGGATCCTTCTACTCCAGGAATATGATCTTGAAATCCATGATAAGCCTGGAGTTAAAAATGTGGTCGCAGACCATCTATTAAGATTGCCAGAACTAGACACTATCGAGATGAGCTTATTGCCAATTACTGAGACTTTCCCAGATGAAGCCATTTTGTCAGTCACCTTGCTCCCTTGGTTCCCCGATATTGTGAATTGTCTTATCTCCAAGAGAACTCCACAAGATTGGTCAAAGCTGAAAGTCGACAAATTTCTATTGGATATTCATTTCTATCAGTGGGAGTATCATTATATCTTTTGTGAGGGGCATATTGCATCCGGAGGAGGTGCATTCCTCATGAGGAAGTCCAAAGTGTCCTCGAACATTGTCATGTGAGAAAATTAGGAGGACACCACTCTAGAAGGCATGCAACAACTAAAATACTCTAATGCAGCCTCTGGTGGTCGACCTTATTAAAAAATGCATTTGTGAAACATTGTACTGACAGCCAGAAGATGGGAGATGCTATAGGAATGAGAGATAAATTACCCCTAAAGTACATTCAAATCTCATATATGTTTGACACGTGGGACATTGACTTAATGGGACTATTTCTCAACAGTCAAGTCTACGAGTATATTCTGCTAGCCGTCGATTACATCCGTCGTTAGGTGGAGGTTATCCCACCCTAAGCCGTTGAAAGTCGCATCGTCTGTTGGTTTCTGAAGGAATACATCATTTTAAGGTTCAAGATTCCAAAAGTTATGATATTCAATGGGGATATCCATTTCATCAACAGAGAGGTGAAGAAGTTGATGCAATAATTCTACATTGAACATCGTGTCATCTCTCCGTACCACCCACAATACAACGACCTGTCCGAATGTTCAAATATGGAGATAAAGATAGTTCTGCAGAAACTTGTACATCCCGATAGTAAGAATTGATCTCAGCTACTCGACTCGGTTCTCTGCACCTAGCGGACTGCATACAAGTCACCACTAGGAATGTCTCCCTACCACTTGGTGTATGGCAAGCCATGCCATTTGCCTGTGGAACTCATTCACAATTCTTTGTGGGAAATTAATGTCTGTCATTTGGATTCCAAGAATGACGAGAAGAACATTAAGCTGGATCTGAATCGACCTCAAATTCCTTGGGTATCATATGACAATAGGCTAATGTACAAGGAGAAGGTCAATAAGTGACACGACAAGCACATCTACTGCAAGATTTTAGAACAGAGTAAGAAGGTTTAGTTGTTTGATGCAAAGCTCAAATTAT
Source organism: Ottelia alismoides (assembly GCA_037367405.1). Classification (NCBI taxonomy): domain Eukaryota; kingdom Viridiplantae; phylum Streptophyta; class Magnoliopsida; order Alismatales; family Hydrocharitaceae; genus Ottelia; species Ottelia alismoides. The sequence continues at coordinate 343,838 of JAZKJV010011859.1, forward strand.
TCCCAGGGAAGTTGAAGAACAAGTGGACCGGCCCTTTCATAGTGAATCATGTGCTTGACAATGGAAGTATTGTCATATCTGGTTTGTCAGCTGACACACAATCATCCGTGATCAACATACAATTACTAAAGCTATATCTTGAACATGATATGTTTTTGTCCATGGTAGATTCAATACAGGTGGTCTACCATGAAGATCTCAACATCGCGGCATCAATGCAATTAGACGAGGCACTGATGAATCTACATTTCATCATCTTTATTCTATTATTTTGGCCTTAAAAACCCTAGTGAATGAATGTAAATAGCCTTAATTCATGCATATTAGTATTCATGCATCATTGTATAAATAATGTATAAAATACAGTTTTTAATGCTAAAATTATAGAATAAATAAAAGAAAAGAAAAAGGATAAAATATTGAAAATATTATATGAATCTAAACCCCAAGACCTAGGCATCTCGATGACTAGATCGACAAGGAATAAAGTAGGGGGAGATAAGGGCCAAAATACAATAAAAATTCCCTTTTATTTATTCATTTTATTTATTTTTAGGACCTATTTTTAGTTCCACTTCTTATACATCAAATAAATAAACTTTTAACATGAACTTTGTAGATAATAATATGTAGAAAAATATAAAATTTATTTCATACAAAAATAATATACAATGCACAAGTTATACTTAAAATAAGTTTCCAAAATCCCAACTTTCCAAATCCATTCTCTCAAATAAAAACTCAAAATCATCAAAATCACATTTAATTGTATATAACTTTTAATAAGCTAATTAATGAAGGTGGTTTCATATTTTTTGGAGTTACGGTGTGAAAGTTAGGTTTTGGACCCCTATTGTACACTATATCCATTAAAAATAATCTTTTTTTAATTATTCATTATCTTTATAATTTTATAATTTTATAATTTTGTAAATATTATTTATAATATATTAATATAATAAAACATGAATAAAACATCAAGAAAATAGTAAAAATAAAAAAGTTGTATAAAATTCATAGATGAAATACCTATATTTATACCTATATAAATATTACACCTATTTGATTAATTGTATATAATACATCATAAAAATATAATATAATTCTATTTAAGTCTCCAAATATAAGTTATATTATTATAAAATAATAAACTAAAATAATATACTAAAATACAAAATAAAAATAAAATACATAAATACATAGATAAATATACCTATATATTAACCCTAAAAAGTAAATTGTGATTAATTGCCTCTAATAAATAAATAAAAATCATAACTAAATAATTTAGAAAATAATAAAATTTTTTATTTTAAAACCTACAATTAATAAATTCATTTATTAATTAATATTGAATTTAGAAATAATTTTGGGCTGGATTTTTCCTGGTTGGTCCACTTGTACCAACCAGGGCGCATCAAGGGTTGACCGACGGTCAACTCCTCTGACGTCCTAGATCCCTTGTCAGATCTTCGTTTTAATCTTGTTTTGTGGATTTTTCGAGGCTGAGTCTTTAATCCTTTAGCGTCGATTCCTTCTTGGATTTTTCTCCTTGTATGTTTCTCTTACACGCTCGATTCTCTCCTTAGGCTTTAGATCATCGATTCGCTCCATCTTCCTTGATCCTCGCCCTCACCTCGTCACTTGTACAAAGGCCCATCCTATCTTCCCTCCTCCTTTCAAACCCTTTAACATAGCTTTGGCTCCCTCTCAGGCGTGCTCCGAATGGACTCCAATGACAAGGGGGTCTCCAGTACCTGGTAGTGGATCAGGCAAAGGCGGAGGAGCTTCCTTCTCCATCTCCGACCAACCTTGGCCGTTGAGGTTTTCTTCTTGGCTTCCAGACCATGAGGTCTCTTTTATTACAATTATCTAGCTTAGTTTATCCCTTAGGTTTAGTTTTTGTGTTTTATTAATGCATTAATCACATGTTTAGCTTAATCCTCCCACTCGACCATCTCGTCGGAGACCTCTGCCCACACCACTCTCTCGCTCCATTCTACCCAATAAGGCTCCCAGTCCCTTTTTCCTTGCTTGTTTAACTTCTCTGCAGGTACTGGAGGCCCAAACACTCCCAAGAGGGATTGATTTTGAAGGAAGCAAGCTACCTGGACCACATTTCCTCCTTGACCTCGCGATGGCGATCCGGTGCTTGTCACGCCATTTTGGCACCACCATCAGGTCGAGGACCTTTTCAGGAACATCGGGGACAACTTTTGGGCCTCGGGGAGTTTCAGAAGAGGAGGAGCGTGCTAAGAAAAGATCGCCCACGTGCCTGTTCGTCCCACTTCATCCACCAAACTTCTCCGCTGTTCGATACTCATTGTTCTTCTAGAGGTCATAGGGTCCGTCAGATCTGATCATCCTCCGGTTGTCCCAATCATCTAGAGCCATCTGATCGAAGCCGCCCGTCGTAAAGCATCATCGGGCTTCCATGTGGATAAGTGGAAGGAGGCCCATCGTTGGATTGCGCAAAGACTTGTGTATTTTGCAGTTTTATCCCAAGCATTTTTTATATTTAATATTCATGATGCAAACTTTTTTTTTCCTTTAGTTAATTTTGTAATATTTACATAACACCCCCTGAACTTTAAGTAACTACAAGTAGGTCCTTGCCAGCTCACCTCACGTGGCCGCCCACGTGAGGTGGGCATTTTACGGGCAAGGGCCCGTACTTTATTATATTTTATTTTAGTCTAGAAACAATTTTGCACGCTAAATATTTTTGTAGAAATTTCACTTTGGCCCTAAAATTATATGCTATTTACAATTATGCCCTTGCTAGTGGTGTAGTTTCTCTTTTTATTTGTATTTATTTTAAATAGCAATTAAACTCAAAAATTCTAAAAAATAGTTGTAGCTTCCTAATTATACTCACATTCATGCAACATATTTTTATTTTGCAATTTTAGGCCTTTTTATTATTTATTAAAAATAAAAGAATCCCTTTTTCTCCTTGTTTGCAAAAGAAAAACCCATATAAAGATAAACTGTTTTGAAAAATTCCTAAAAAAATATGTTTTGTTATTTATATATTTTTGACCTTCCGACCAAAAACCACTAAAAATTATAAAAAGAACACCTAAAAATTGAAAAACCTTAAAAATCTCTATAAAAAATTTTATAATTTTCAAAAATTCCAATAATCACATTATTCATTTCTGAATTTTCCCTATATTATTATTCTTATTCTTATTTTAAAATTAATTTGGAGAAAATTTGATTCTATTTGCTATTTTTCTTATTCGATTTAATTTCAGCTATTAATTTAGTCCATGTTTTAGGGTATTTTTTACTTTAAAAATGTATAAAATTAGCAAAAATTCTTAGCAAACCACAAAAATGGAAAAAATATTTAAAAACTAAAAAAAATTATTTGCTTTATTTTGGCTCTTTTTTGTCATATTTATATCTAGTTCAACCTATCTTGTGTATATAGTCTTATATAGCTTTATTACATATTTTATAAAAAAGAAAATATAAAAATATAAAAATATAATACAAAAATTGAAAATTAAAATCAAAATACAAAAATATAAAATAAAAGATAAAAAATAAAAATTAAAAACCCACATAAAGACATATAGACACATATTTCACAATCACTTTTGTGCTTCATTGCCTCGATCTATATTGTTTGCTCCCTATGTTCGACACTCCACACATACTTGCACACTATACACATCTTTGTTGTAGAGTTAAATAAAATAAATTTTAACTCCACATTTGCTTTTCATTTCTTCATTACTTGTTGTAGGTTAATTGTTGACTGAAGGTGGGTTTCGTGTGAGGTCATCTCAATGACTGTTGATCCACCTTGTAGATTAACACGACCTCTGTCCTCTTCAACAAAGGGCGATGCTGCTGGGGAGCAACATCATATAGATTGGCATTTATTGATTGATTGTGATTATTTGTCTATTTTTTTACCTCATTTATTTTCTTATTATTTGATATATATATTTGAGTTGTCTAACTGTTGGAAATGCGAGCCCACGGCGAGCCATTTTGCAATAAATGTTATTGCAATCCACTCCTTAATCTGAAATGAAGAATACATAATTTTCATAATAGGTCCCTTAGTACAATTAGGGTTATGTACCATGGCCATCTCAATGATCATACAGCTGTTGATTCAATTATTGAATCATAGAGGCTGGTGCTTAGATGAATATCTAATGAGTTAGATTGAGGACTCATCAAGCACCATCAAATGATTGTTAAGAGATGATCTCCAGCCTGAGAAGGAGATGGCAATCCTTTCTCTAAAGGCTGATATCTGACCGACCTCTTGATGTAGGTCCTCTGCATAGGAATAGAGATTCGAAGGTGTCAGACTAGTTAGGTCAAAGAGTTGACTTAACAAGATCGAGATAACCAAAGTCCTATATCATATGCTGTCATGGTATAAGCACACATCCTCTGACCAGAGACAGATGTGTTACTATATGTCTGAGTACGTACATTTGGCAGACCAATAGGCTGATGACCTAATCAAGGTCTATACACCGGCGCACTGGTGTGCATATAAGGGCATATGAGTAATACGATCTCTCAAAGGGATCATACAAGTTCACTACTGAACCGGAAGACATGAGCTCACTCATGAGATATTGGAAAAAAATCAAATTCCGTGCGCATGGTCGTCTCGCTTTGGAAGCTTGACTGAATTTGTAGGTTTGATATATACCTTTGGAAAGTATATGTTCAAGACCTAGGTATGATATATGCTTTTGGAAAGTATATGATCAATACCAACTCCCAATGATTGAATGAGAAACTTACTTATAAAACCATGAAGTAGACAGTATAAAGTTGATCCAATACTTCGGGTTTAATCTGAGTCTTCCAGTATGCAAGATGTACAGGTATTGGGAATACCCGAGGGTGATGTGATCATAAACGATTGTATAACCATGACGCTTCCATTCCTAGGGAGTGATGAAACGGGTCTGGATTTTAGTGACTCCTCTCAGTAGAAGTAATCTGATCTTGATCCAAATGTTGGACATTGATTTGAGTGTGACTCAGCTTCAATGAGAAGATTAGATTTGCGGTCTTGATTTAATCAAGCATCTATGGGAGGCCCGAGATCTGGATTTGAGATGTAATCTCAATATCCAAGTCACTATACGTGGAACAATACAATCGTCCTGTCTTTATCTCCAAGTATTCGCGGAGAAAGCGCATTATCCTTGAAAGAGTTCATGGATAATTCTATTGTTGATATATGTATCCGAGCATTGAGAAAATGGATAATTAAATGTGATTTAATTATCATGATTAATATGAATTTGATTCATATTATAAAGAGAGTAATCTAAGATAATTGAATATGATTTAATTATCAAAGATGTGAATAATGTGAATGTGATTCATATTATATGAACACATAAGAAAAAGAGATCCATGATGATTTAATTATCATGGATAAGAATAATGTGGATAGCAATATCCGATTATTCATAATATATTATAAATGTGATTTATAATGTATTAGAGAGAGCTAATTATAATTTATATTTGTTGATTAGTTATTATGTGTATTGGATACACATTGTGTAATTAATTGACAATATAAATTATATGTTGTTTTGGGTTGTGAATGTGATTCACAATTTTTTCCATGGCAAGATTGAAATATTCCCAAAATTAATTGTGAATTATTTTTGAGAATAAATCCCAACAAAAGTTGTTGGAAATAAATATTGAGAGAAATTCAAGGAGGAATGCAATCTCTTGGAAATCCATGAGATTGCCCTCCATGGAATGTGAAGGGCGGCACCCAAATCCTATATGGAATGGGGGGCCATCCCTTTGGATATACATGGAGATGAAATCTCCATGTATATTCTCTCTCCTTATTTGTTGATTTAATTTAGGATTGAATTATATTTGATTTTGTCAAATATATTTTGATCTAAATTAGATTATATTTTATTGGTTTTACCAACAACAAACTTAGCCATTGGATTGACATAAATCAATCTCATCCATTGATTTTATATGTCCCATATTGAGATCCATGGATCCCAAAACCCTATAAATAGAGAGGCATACCATGCTCTCTATTTACATGGAATATTGGAGCATCTCTCTCTCTCTCTCTCTTTCTCTCTACACGCCATCTCTCTTCCTCTCATGGTCGTCCACCATGGATGACCTAGAGAGAAGTTCTCCATCGCCGCAGCGTCGTCGTTATGCTGCCCGATTGTCTGCTCATGGATCTCCGTCTACTTCGGTGCACCTCGCTCATGAAGAAGACGTAGGATCTCGTGTGTCGAGATCAGGAGATCCGCCGCTTGGATCATCAACATGGATTGCAAGAAGCACACGGTTCAACCCCGCGCTCGCAAGCGTCTCCTCCATCGGATCAGACTTGAGACAAGAGGTCTCTTCGTTTAGAGACTCGATCACAACCACGCTTCAGGAGGTAATCCTATTACTTGTTTGTGGTTTAGACTAAACGATCCGAGAAGTGTTCTTGGATCATGTGGTTTCGTGGTATGAAAAATTTTTTAAATTCCGCTGCATCGAGCAACTAGCGTGACTAGTCGCTCCTCGTCGTATTCGATACGACACTCACGCTTCCGTGATGCGCTTGAGGATCTAACCATATCCTTCAAGTGATATCAGAGCCAGGTTGACGGTTACGAATATGATTCGCAAACCGAGGATGACCTGGGTTCGTTAAGGTCGCGAAAGTTTTTATCGCATTCGATTTCGCAGATCTGTTTAGTAAATAAATTCGGCACTGTTTAAATTGTTTAAACACGAATTTAGTACTTTGATTTTGTTTTCCATTAAATAAGGAAACCATAGGATCTGAGTTTGCGTAAATCGGATTTCGTATGCTCGAGATATGGTTGTTTTAATGAACATGTATGCACTGTTGCGGCAACTGTAGATCTGAACGCGATTAAAATGTTAATTACTGTTTAGAATTGCCTTGAAATGCATGAAACATCACTTGGTTTCTGTCCTAAATCAAGTTAGCAATCTATGAAAATTGAGTTTTCTAATTTGGATTTAAATTGATTGAGATATGTTAATTTTAGTGAGTAGGGGTCACTGCTGAAATTACTGTCCTAATCTAGAACCAAGTGATTGTCAATTAGTGAAATTAATTGTTAATTTCATGAAATAATCTTGAAAAATATTTGTAAAATATTGGAAGATGATTATTTACCTAATTGACTTGGCCTCAACCAATTAATTCATTAAGATGTGATCTAAATCATAATTGGAAACCACAATCTTCAAACTTGATGCTTGAATAGGATTTGGGAATTTGTGTAGCAAATTTCCTTATAATCAAAAATGTTTTGATTATTACTATATGGTACAATTTTGGTTGAAGAACCGATGATCATCTCAAGTACAAATTAATCAATTTGGCATTATCCTTTCCTGAGGTGGATATGGTGTCTAGTCGGGGATCGCTGCGGTAGCGGGTTGCAACGTATGCGGTCCGTCCCACTCCCGTCGGTTCTAGCCATGACAACGGGTAGGGCCGGGATAATGTCCGAGGGATTAAGTTGTATTTTTCTAATTATTAAAATTCGAATTAACATGTATTTTGAGATATTACCATATATATATTCAAGTAAAATAATCAAGTTTGATTGATTGAATTGGATTGATAATTAATTTAATATGATTAAATTGATTATGTCCAATTAAAATACTCTAATATGATTGGAGTTATTAATTCCCTTGGAAGAATTGGTTATATGGATGTGATTCATAGTAATTAATTAGAATTTGAATATGATATGGAGGATCACATAAGTGACATCCATGGTCTCCCATCAAGGCGAAGAGTTTCATCGCCAGATATTATATGTAGGAGACGCATGTCCGAAGTGACAGCTCCTACATATGATCCATTTGGATCGGGCTCGTCGCTTCTCTAAAGAGTAAGGACATATGCGTAGTGACCCCAATATCGAGTCCTCATATTATTGGGGCGATATTGGATTGCGCATAGCGAGTTGTATTCCTGTTGACGGCTGGTTCAATTAATGACGAGTCAACATTGCCTTAGGGGTGGTGGGCCCGGGTGTTAAAGACCGAATTGGGAGATGCATGTTGGACTTGCAAGGCGGAATGTGTTCCCGCTTCTTTTTATCCGAGTTGTAAGTTCTCATATTATTGGGATGCAACGAAGATAAGGAAGGAGATCCCAGATCTTGCTTGAGATATAATGGTAAATATATCTCTTACATTGAAAGTGATTAAAGGAATGAACTTTCATTGTTGACATGGCAAGACAACTTTGATATAAAAATTCCTAAATCAAAGTAAAATTATGTATATATAAATATATACCCTTATGAAAATATCTTATTTTAGACAATCCTTCATTAAACCCACTCAATATTATACTCAATAATAACTAGTAAAATATCATGGATTGGACCCTTTGATCCAGATATTATACTTGCAATTGGACACATAATGTATGTGGTTGCAATGTGCAAGTTTCCTCATAATAATGAGGAATGATAATTAAATAAGACAATAGGGTTTGTATGTCTCTATAAGTCTTGATCTCATCGAATGTACTTTTGAAGTAACATGTCGATAATGATCGTAATTATCATATAATCCTTATAAAATATAAGAAGATGTTTAGGCATACATATGTGCTCTCAACATATAATCATGAATGACATGGTTCTCTGCATTATGCAGAATGGTGGCTTTATAGGAGATGATGTATTCAAATTGTTTGAGTACCTACCTGAACCTAAGTTTTAAGGGTTTAAATGGATACGGTGAGTGTCATCATTCTACTATCTTTACTCTAGTCATTCCTGAAGCTTCATAATATTCATATTATATGAATTGAATGAAGCATGTATAAATGTTGAAATTCTCTTATATTGAAATTTTTTGATTTTAACATAAGAGATCCTCTGTCTTGAGCAATGGTTGCTTGTAGATAAAAGGAGCGCAGTGGAAGCATGGGTTGGACCCAAGTAAGAAGTATTGTCAAAAGAGTTGACTGTACTCCTGTGACTTCCATATGACATCCAAAGAGTTGGATCAATGCCAATACTGCAATAAGTTGATGTGTTGATAGTATGACTATCAAATCTATCTAAAATCCTTATAGAAGGAATCAGATAGTACATCAGATTAATCTACATATAATCATTGAAATTGACTTACTTATATAAGATAAAGTCTTATAATTGTATCTCAATTTTCTAATGACACTTGCAATTGGTTGCATCTGTATTAGAATGCTTTGATCATAAAGTTTAATGATCATCATGTTGGAAGTGATGCAATTGTTGCAACAATTTCCATTGGATCAATAGACTTCATATTTTCAGTGGGAGCCTTTAGTCCTAGAGAATGTCTCTGTGACCTAGATATTAGAATACAATACACTCATTGTTTATTTCTAAATGTTGGAAATAAATATGAATTCTGGAATAAACCTATCATAAAGAGTTATGATATATATATTTCATATAGTAATCTAACATCTAGTGGACTCCACTAAATTAGAAAATTAATGAATGGTTCATTAAGATTTCTAATACTGAAAATTAAACCTTTAAAGATCAATAGGAGGATGAAGATCATTTGATAATGATCTAGCATCATGTTTTGGACATATGTCTGTTGATGTGATCAATAGACTGATAAGAGATGAAACTTTAGATTGTCTAAAGGTTCAAATCTTACATATTTGTGAATATTGTATTCAAAAGTAGAAATGTTCAATACACCCTCCCTTGGGAATGGTGTAAAATGTCAAGGTATTCAGGATCTCATACATATTGATGTATGTGAATCATCTATATCATAGTAAACATTATGGATATGGGATATCTATTGATGATTATGTATGATATGAGATTTCTTCTCTTCACCTAAGAAACCTTTGAAATGTTCAAAGATTTCACAATTTTGTTTTAGAATCAAAGTTTGGAGGAAGATGAAATGAATTTGATATAACCAAGGTGGCTTGTACCTATTAGATGAATTCAAGAAATACCTTATAGAGATATGAATATCATTTCTATCTCAATCCTCCTAATGGACCTTAACTCAATAGAGTTGTAGGGAGATACAATTGATCATGTGTGACATGATTTGATCAATGCTTAATCTTAACATAATTATCTCTTAGTTTCCAGGTATATATATATATATGCGGTAGAGACTACATTATATATCCTTAATAAGGTTCCATGTGATTAAGCTGGAATCTGGCACTAGAGAATGCTACTTCATTAGGAAAATAAAGGAAGGTATTGGATACCTACTTTATGACCTTGATAATTTTAAAAGATCTCATCTTTGGGAATGTGATTCTTATAGGATGACTCTCTTATGAGTCAAGATAAAAATGAAGTAAAGGATCTCATTTAATCTTGATATGATAATGAGACTCCTGAAACCGGAAACTAAATAGACAATTGAAGATGAAACATTAATACCTCTTCAAATAAGTTTGAGGATGGATTCCATGTGTCAGTTAAATCTGACTATGATCGGACTTCATATGATGAAGCTCCTGAGGATCATGACACGGAAAGATGGATGTTAGCAATAAAAGTCTAATGTAGACTTCATATACAAGTGTTGTATATGGACCCTCGAGGATCCACCTATATGGTTAAGACCCATTAAGGTGTAAATGGATCTTCAAGAGAAAGAGGGAACCTGATGAGAAGGTAGAGACCTTCAAAGCACGGTTCGTAGCCATAAGCTACACACCGAGGAGAAGACATCGCTTGCGATGGGACTTGCTCTCCGGTGACCTTGCTTTAACCCATCAGAATATTGCTAACTATAGCTACACAACTTGACTATGACATCTTCATGATGTGAGTCAAGATTGCATTCCTCTATGAATTCCTCTATGAGGATATTCATATGAAGTAGTCCCATGACTTCATGGTTGAGGAAAGCAAGGTGTGCAAGCTGAAGAACTCCATCTTTGACTCAAATAAGCTTCTTGTAGTTGGAACATAAGATTTGATGAAATTATAAATGTTATAATTTCTGATAAAATCTTGATGAACCATGTGAAGCTTAGTGGGAGTGCCATTGTGTTCATCATGCTAAATGTAGATAATATTCTAATCATTTAGAATGATATAAGTGTTTTATAATTTGGTTGTTCCATAGCTTGAGATATGATCTCAAGGATACCTCTTAGATCCTAGTTCTGAAGATGTTCAGAAGCAAAGAGAAGAGGGTATTGGGACCAACACATTAGTAGCACACCTTGGACTTATTCCATTTTCTGGAAAATTCCAAGAAAGGCTTCCTTCCCTTAAGATGTGATACTGACCTATCTAAAGGGATAGCACCTCAAAGAGTTGAGGAAGTGAATGCTAGGACTGCTTGCGCTTGTGCATCAGTTACGAGAAGCTGAGTGTATGCTAGATGTGCAAAAGAGCCAGATGTCTGCCATGCAGTGGGAGTAGTAATCTGTTATTAGTCCTACTCTGGAAATAAAACACTTAGTTGCAGTAATAACAATATCTTCAAAGATGATGAAACTTAGAGATAGTGATCTCAAAGTCTTATCTTCAAAAGTTTAAGACCTTGTAGATAGTGATCTATAAGGGTCTTAACTTTAGATACCTTAGGAGATAGAGATCTCCAGGAATGAAGGTATTCTAATAAGGATCATGGGAATACTGGTTATAATAATTATCGAGCTATAGTGTCAATGACACTATAACAAAATTGAGTATTGGTTGCATAAGATGCAACGTTTGCATTGGATGTGAGCATTGTTACTGGGGATATGCAAGTGCCGTAAAAGGACTTGGCGTAGTCTTTTGGGAACAGAGTGACTGATCAGCTTACCTAGCTATTTTTTAAATAGCTTATGATTATCACATGAGTGTGGGTTTAAATGATTAACCCATTAATGGCTCTTTGGGCTAGTGGGAGATTGTTGGAAATGCGAGCCCACGACGAGCCATTTTGCAATAAATGTTATTGCAATTCACTCCTTAATCTGAAATGAAGAATAAATAATTTGCATAATAGGTCCCTTAGTACAATTAGGGTTATGTACCATGGCCATCTTAATGATCATACAGCTGTTGATTCAATTATTGAATCATAGAGGCTGGTGCTTGGATGAATATCTAATGAGTTAGATTGAGGACTCATCAAGCACCATCAAATGATTGTTAAGAGATGATCTCCAGCCTGAGAAGGAGATGGCAATCCTTTCTCTAAAGGCATATATCTGACCGACCTCTTGATGCAGGTCCTCTGCATAGGAATAGTGATTCGGAGGTGTCAGACTAGTTAGGTCAAAGAGTTGACTTAACGAGATCGAGATAACCAAAGTCCTATATCATATGCTGTCATGATATAAGCACACATCCTCTGATCGAAGACAGATGTGTTACTATATGTCTGAGTACGTACATTTGGCAGACCAATAGGTTGATGACCTAATCAAGGTCTATACACCGGCGCGCTGGTGTGCATATAAGGGCATATGAGTAATACGATCTCTCAAAGGGATCATACAGGTTCACTACTGAACCGGAAGACATGAGCTCACTCATGAGATATTGGGAAGAATCAAATTCCGTGCGCACGGTCGTCTCGCTTTGGAAGCTTGACTGAATTTGTAGGTTTGATATATACTTTTGGAAAGTATATGATCAAGACCTAGGTATAATATATGCTTTTGTAAAGTATATGATAAATACCAACTCCCAATGATCGAATGAGAAACTTACTGATAAAACCATGAAGTAGACAGTATAAAGTTGATCCAATACTTCGGGTTTAATTTGAGTCTTCCAGTATGCAGGATGTACAGGTATTGGGAATACCTGAGGGTGATGTGATCATAAACGATTGTATAACCATGATGCTTCCATTCCTAGGGAGTGATGAAACGGGTCTGGATTTTAGTGACTCCTCTCAGTAGAAGTAATCTGATCTTGATCCAAATGTCGGACATTGATTTGAGTGTGACTCAGATTCAATGAGAAGATTAGATTTGCAGTCTTGATTTAATCAAGCATCTATGGGAGGCTCGAGATCTGGATTTGAGATGTAATCTCAATATCCAAGTCACTATACGTGGAACAATACAATCGCCCTGTCTTTATCTCCAAGTATTCACGGAGAAAGCGCATTATCCTTGAAAGAGTTCATGGATAATTCTATTGTTGATATATGTATCCGAGCATTGAGAAAATGGATAATTAAATGTGATTTAGTTACCATGATTAATATGAATTTTATTCATATTATAAAGAGAGTAATCTAAGATAATTGAATATGATTTAATTACCAAAGATGTGAATAATGTGAATGTGATTCATATTATTTGAACACATAAGAAAAAGAGATCCATGATATTTAATTATCATGGATAAGAATAATGTGGATAGCAATATCCGATTATTCATATGGCACCCAATTCCTATATGGAATGGGTGGCCGTCCCTTTAGATATACATGGAGATGAAATCTCCATGTATATTCTCTCTCTCCTTATTTGTTGATTTAATTTAGGATTGAATTATATTTGATTTTGTCAAATATATTTTGATCCAAATTAGATTATATTTTATTGGTTTTACCAACAACAATCTTAGCCATTGGATTGACACAAATCAATCTCATCCATTGATTTTATATGTCCCATGGATTGAGATCCATGGATCCCAAAACCCTATAAATAGAGAGGCATACCATGCTATCTATTTACATGGAATATTGGAGCATCTCTCTCTCTCTCTCTCTCTCTCTCTACACGCCATCTCTCTTCCTCTCATGGCCGTCCACCATGGATGACCTAGAGAGAAGTTCTCCATCACCGCAGCGTCGTCGTTATGCTGCCCGATCGTCTGCTCATGGATCTCCGTCTACTTCGGTGCACCTCGCTCGTGAAGAAGACGTAGGATCTCGTGTGTCGAGATCAGGAGATTCGCCGCTTGGATCATCAACATGGATTGCGAGAAGCACGCGGTTCATCCCCGCGCTCGCAAGCGTCTCCTCCGTCGGATCGGACTTGAGACAGGAGATCTCTTCGTTTAGAGACTCGATCACAACCATGCTTCAAGAGGTAATCCTATTACTTGTTTGTGGTTTAGACGAAACGATCCGAGAAGTGTTCTTGGATCACGTGGTTTCGTCGTATGAATTTTTTTTAAATTCCACTGCATCGAGCAACTAGTGCGACTAGTCGCTCCTCGTCGTATTCGATACGATGCTCACGCTTCCGTGATGAGCTTGAGGATATAACCATATCCTTCACTAACCCCCTCTCTTTGTTGACTTTGTATGAGGTACCACGAATTGAGGGAGGCGCTTTACTCTAGATGCCTGCGCAACCACGTGAAGCTGACTTCAGCTTGCCGACCTAGCTTCAAAGAAGACTTAGAGATTTTTGAATGCAGAGCTACATTTTATTTTATTTATTTTTTGTGTGATTTAAGTGAGAAAGAGATCACTATTATTGTAATAACTTAAATAGGACTTTCCAGGACACTACTCTACACTTCACGAGGTCTAGTGCCCGAGGGATTGTTCCCTTAGGGGCCTCGTCGGTTTTCCACGGTTTTCTTCACATTTTTTATTTATTTTATTCCACAGTTTTATTTTATTTATTTTATGTGATTGAACTCTTAGCTTTAGGAATTGCTTGTCGATAGTATTAGGTCCAAACACCTAATTATATTTGCCTGTGCCTATGGTCTACGTTTGGACTCAGTCAAATTTAACCTGCTTCTCACTTAGTCTCGGAACTCCCGCGCCGCTACAGTCCTCCATACAACGCTTGTAGGACCCACTATGGTGGGCACCGAGGAGACTCCAAGATATGACTCTTAGGTTCCATTCTAAGTCGTTAGCATTGATGCATCACGATAATAGCAATTTCTGAAATTAGGGTGATTTCATTGGCTGCATTTGCATATAGATAGGTTTCAATTCTATTGAACATACTTGCATCTAGAGTGCTGGAGGCAAGGTGAGCATTTATGTTTTAGCATTCGTCATCGCTTTTGCCATTTGCGTTGCTTTTCTGACTCTCCCTCTGATTTTGAGCACCTAGGAGCTAAAGAATTGATTCCCTGATAGGATTCGTGTACTTTTATTAAAAATCCCAAAAAAGTGATAATGTTAAAATTGGGATTGTTAAAACTACTTGACCCTAAAATACATCAAAAAGAAAATCATTGTCTTTGGGTAAAGTAATCCCCTCATTATCTTCGTTTTAATTACTCGTGTACACTAAGGAGTAGTGCCCGAATTCCATTCAGCCTTCCTAAGTGTTTGTAAAATTTTTGACTTCTCACCTAACTCTAAAATAGATTAGATTAAAAGACCGAGCTTTCACAGACTCTACCAAGTTGAGTAGGTGAATTGAGGGGTTTATTTTTTGTGCATTTTGCTTGTGTTTGCTTGTGTGTATTCTAGATCGATTCTGCACATTTGTGCCTTTTTGTTCACTTTTCTTGATTTGACCATCATGTTCTACCGGTTATTTTCCTTTTGCTTTAGGATGTCCTATTACAGTTATTTTTATCTAGATTTTGTGATCCCTTTTAAACTCTACCTGGTCCACCTCCATTTTTCCAGAAGGACTTTGCTCCTGAATTTTGTGCATATCTACCTCAGCCACAGTTTCAGGCCTCAGAATCATATCCACCTACACCTTCACATTTTCCACCTTCTCCCGAGACTGATCTGTTGGAGTAACCAATATGATTTCCACGATTGAGACCTTGAACCAAATGATGGAGCAAATGAATTTGAGGATTGATGATCTTACTAATTTAAATAAGAACTAGAATGTCACTCCACTATTTGAGGTTATGGATTCATTCGAGGATTACCATGAGAGCTTGCAATCACCAAAAATACAAAAAATTGGGCAAAACATAAAAATAAAAAAATTCGGGAGACACCTGGTTGATTCATCTTGTGAGGAGAGAGACCATCTGCCAGATCATTTGACCACACAACCATTCACACCCTGTCCAACTTTGACCCTGAGGATGCCGCTTTACAGACTTCTCTTGGCATTCCTCATGTAGATGTCGATTTTGATCTCCTCGCTTGTATGAAGGAGATCCAAAAATATTAAAAAATGTTGACTGAACCTGAAGTGATGGCCACTATTCATGAGATCATTGATGCCCCACTTCGCCAGGCCATGACCCAATTATCTGCTCCTCATCATAAGAAGAGAAAGCAGAGGAGCAGATTTGAGCATCATATCTTGACCATGGACATTGCCCATGCCATCACACACCGTCTATCTTCTAGGAAAAGGAACACTATCACAACTCTTGTAAGTTGCACAATCTTTGACCATGTATGTGATAACGACCATGTATGTGATAACACTCTCCTTGATAGTGGTGCATCGATTAATATAATACTGTTCTTGTTGGTACAATCTATTCATCTTAGCCCTCTCAAGAAAACCGGGATGATTGTTCAATTTGCTGATGGATCAATAAAGAGGCTGAAGGGTATTCTTAAGTATGTTGTCATTCTGATTCAGGGCATGAGCTTCACTAAAGATTTTATTGTATTTCCCATGGAGACCTCCACCCATGTGGAGCATCCTCCAACCATCCTGGGACGACCCTTTCTCGCCTCTGCGAGAGCCGTTATTGAATATGGATCAAGAGAGATCCACTTTCGTTCTAATATCGCGAACGATGTGTTGATAACCACACCTACCACAGACCAGAGACCCGCATCTCACAAGAGTGTGCCTATGTTAGCCGACCCTGAGGCCTATGATCTATATGCTGATATCAGAGAGACTTTCTTTATGACCGGTGATGAGACCCGAGAATTCCTCTCCAAGGAGGAAGACTCGGAAAGCGTAGACCTTGGAGTTTCCTCTTCCTGTAATTGGCGATGCATTGATGACATTCGCAGAATTTACACGATTGACACCATTAAGCGCATGGAAGATAATAATGAGACTAAGGACATATTTGATATTTTTGCTTTTGTCCAGGAATTTGGGCCTTTTGATGAGAATGATGATCAGGTTGAGACTTGTGACGATGAACATGATTCGACTAATTCCGTTGATGAGTTCATTCCTTTTGGTTTTGACCTAGAAGAGACCTCACAAGATGACCTTGATTCTACTTCTTCCAATGATGAGTTCGTCCCTTTTCACTTTGATATTAGCGAGACACCCAAGGCCAGATCTAACCATACTACTTCCATCGATCCATCTTCACTAGGTCGATCCTGATCAGTTTCCGTCCATTGTAGAGTACAATATCGACCTCCATCTCGTCAGATCCATTCTTCCGTGGTACCTTAAGAAGGTCTGCTTTCAACCTTCTTGACCACTATATATCCATCTCTGTTGTATATTCACTTCTGTGTCCCTCTGTCCATCTTTTGTATTGCTCATCCACCCCATTCTCGTGTGTGTCTTGCTTAGGACGTACTTTACCCTAGGAATAGGGGGTGGACAAGCCGAGTGTTCTTCATTCCATTTCATCACTCCTGTTGTTGCCTATACTTAGGGCTTCTTTTACCCAAAGTATAGGAGGAGTGATGCATACATCCTCTTCTATCTTCTTCCATCTTCAGATCTCTTATATTCTTTTCCTTTTCTATTTTCTTTTTCTATCAAAAAAGGTATCGTCCCTTTTTGTCAGTCTTCTATACTTAGGATGTACTTTGTCCTAAGTATAGGGGGGTGTGCACCCTGAGTTGCTTATATTCTTTGATCCTCTCCATTTTCTCCTCTTCTTGTCTATACTTAGGAATATCTTACCCTAAGTATAGGGGGAGAGTGTCTGAGTACAAATCTATTCATTCTCACCCTTGACCCTCCCTGTTTTGTGTACAGTCTGCTATACTTAGGATTATTTGATCCTAAGTATAAGGGGGACGGTCAACTTCCTATTCATTCATTCCTTATTCATTTATTCTTTAGACTTTTCTATACTCAGTACGAGTTATGTCTTCTCTTTTCTCTCTAATCTATGAGGACATAGCTCAAGCTATGTATAGGGTAGGTCGTATATACGCTGTATATACTTTATCCATAATTCATATTTTTTATTAATAATTATGGCTAAATATCTATAAAACTCATTCAATTCACTTCATAAAAAAGATTTCTATTATTCCTCAAATTATTTTTGTATTTAGTGATTAATAAATAAGGTAAAATTATTTTTTGCAAAATGTTTGAAAAATAGTTTGAAAAATATATTGAAAACTATTTGCAAAACATTTTGTTAAATATTTAAATCTTTATAAAATTATTTTATTTGAAAATTTATTTTCTTTGTGTGAAATAAAAATGTTTGAAAAATGATTTGCAAATGGTTTGGAAAAACAGGTGCAAAAATATTTTGAAAACTCTATATATACTGTTTGAAAAACCTTTGCAAAATGACTTTCATATGTGTAAATGTTTGTAAACATTATTTGTAAAAATTATTTTGGAATATAATTTTTCAAAACTTTTTACAAAATGATTTTCAAATAAATTTTGAGGAATATAAGCATGACCCCAGAATTCTTTAGTCTTTATATATCTCTATAAAAATGACCACTTACCCCTTGTAAATTCTTAAGAACCTAATTCTTGTAAATATAAGATGCATCCTAGTGTAAATATTTGTTCCTAGTTTTTATCCAAAATCTTTTGTTTTCAAAAATCACAAAAATAGTTGCAAAATTAAAAATACAAAAAAACATTGCAAAATCTTTTTGAAAAACCCCAAAAATTACATATGCATCATCTTTTTCAATTATTTATAAAAAGTTCAAAACTTTGGATTTGCATCACAAAAATATTTTATGCATTTTGCATAGCATTCGCATTTTTCGGATTTAGTTTGATAGTTGAACAAGTCTATATAAAATCCGAAGATGGGAGATTGGTTGGACCTTAAATCTACCTAATTAACGAGAACCTTATAGGAACTGGAATTGAGATACTTCATGTCTAGTTGACTTAATTCTTTGAGGATTATGGGACTTCTTAAGTAGAGTATTTCAAAGCACACGCATGACTCTCATCGATAATGACTGAAGGATATGGAATTATCCTCAAGCGCATCACGGAAGCGTGATCGTCGTATCAGATACGATGAAGAACTACTAGTCGTACTAGTTGTTCGGTGCAGCAGAATTTAAAAAATTTATTCGATGAAACAACATGATCCGAGAACCATTCTCAGATCGTTTCATGTATAACCACAACAAGTATAATGCAATACCTCTTGAAGCGTGGTTGATCGAGTCTCTAAGAGAAGAGTCCTCCTGTCTCAAGTCCGATCGTCGGCGAGACTGCTTGCGAGCGTGGGGATGAACCACGTTGTCCTCGCAATCCAAGAAGTTGATCCAAGCGTGGTTGCTCCTGATCTCGTCGCACGAGATCAAACGTCTCCTTCGTGAGAGGAGCTCTCCAAGAAGACGAAGAACCGAAGAACGTCGAAGCGGCGGCACGGTGGCGAAGGCGACGACAGTTCTCTCCTCTAGGGTTTGATGGTCGGCCACCAATTAGAGGGAGAGAGGGTAGATGTGTACCAAGAAGAAGAGAGAGAGAGCCTCAATATCACATGTATCGAGAGAGCATGGTATGCCTCTCTATTTATAGGGTTTTGGGATCCATGGATCTCAATCCATGGGACACATAAAATCAATGGGTGAGATTGATTTATGTTAATCCAATGGTCAAGATTGTTGTTGGTAAAACCAACAAATTTAGGTTAAAATATATTTGACAAAATCAAATATAAATTAGTCCTAAATCAAATCAACAAATAAGGAGAGAAGATACATGGAGATTCCATCTCCATATACCGTCCATGTGGACGGCCACACATTCCTTATAGGAATGATGTGCCGCCCACTTATTTCCATGGGAATAGCAATCTCATGAATTTCATGAGATTGCATATCTCCATGGAAATATCTATTTATTTATTTGTTGGGTTATTATTTTCAAAAATAATTCACCATTATATTTGAGAATATTGCTATCTTGCCATGGAAAAAATTGTGAATCATATTCACAACCCAAAACAACATATAATTTACATTGTTAATTAATTACACAATGTGTATCCAATACACATAATAATTAATCAACACATATAAATTATTATTAGCTCTCTCTAATACATTATAAATCACATTTATAATATATTATGAATAATAGGATATTTCTATCCACATTATTCTTATCCATAATAATTAAATCACATTTAATTACATTGGATAATTTCTTCACACATCAAGATGATTAAATCACATTTAATCCTTATTTCTTCATTGCTTAGATCTTATGGAATTATTCTCGAACCCTTCAAGAATAATGCAATCTCTCCGCAGATACTTGGAGATAAGGACAGGGCGATTGTATTGTTCCACGTATAGTGACATGGACATTGAGATCATATCTCAAATCCAGATCGCTGGCCTCCCATAGATGCTTCATTAAATCAAGACCATAAATCTAATCTTCTCATTGTATCTGAATCACATTCAGATCAATGTCCAACACTTCGACCAAGATCAGGTCACTTCTCTACTGAGAGGAGTCACTAAAATCCAGACCTGTTTCATCACTCCCTAGGAATGGAAGCATCATGGTTATACAATCGTTTATGATCAAATCACCCTCAGGTATTCCCAATACCTGTACATCCTGCATACTGGAAGACTCAGACTAAACCCGAAGTATCGGATCAACTTTATACTCTCTACTTCATGGTTTTATCAGTAAGTTTCTCATTCGATCATTGGGAGTTGGTATCGATCATACACTTTCCAAAAACGTATATCATACCTAGGTCTTGATCATATACTTTCCAAAAGTATATATCAAACCTACAAATTCAGTCAAGCTTCCAAAGCGAGACGACCATGCGCATGGAATTTGATTCTTCCCAATATCTCATGAGTGAGCTCATGCCTTCCGGTTCAGTAACTGAACCTGTATGATCCCTTTGAGAGATCGTATTACTCATATGCCCTTATATGCATACCAGCGCACCGGTGTATAGACCTTGATTAGGTCATCAACCTATTGGTCTGCCAAATGTACATACTTAGACATATAGCAACACATCTGTTTTCGGTCAGAGGATGCGTGCCTATATCATGACAACATACGATATAGGACTTTGGTTATCTCGATCTCGTTAAGTCAACTCTTTGACCTAACTAATCTGACACCTCCGAATCTCTATTCCTATGCAGAGGACCTGCATCAAGAGGTCGGTCAGATATCAGCCTTCAGAGATAAGGATTGCCATCTCCTACTCAGGCTGGAGATCATCTCTTAACAATCATTTGACGGTCCTTGATGACTCCTCAATCTAACCCTTTAGATATTCATCCAAGCACCAGCCTCTATGATTTAATAGTTGAATCAACAGCTGCATGATTATTAAGATGGCCATGGTACATAACCCTAATTGTACTAAGGGACCTATTATGCAAATTATCCATTCTTCATTTCAGATTAGGGAATGATATATGCAATAATATTTATTACAAAATGGCTCGCCGTGGGCTCGCATTTCCAACAATCTCCCACTAGCCCAAAGAGCCATTAATAGGCTAATCATTTAAACCCGCACTCATGTGACAATCATAGGCTATTTAGAAAATAGCTAGGTAAGCTGATCAGTCACTCTGTTCCTGCGAGACTACGCCAAGTCCTTTTACGACACTTGCATATCCCCAGTAACAGTGCTCGCATCTAATGCGAATGTTTCATCTTATGCAATCAATACTCAATCTTGTTAAAAACTATAGTGTCCTTGATACTACGGCTTAACAATTATCGTAACCAGTATTTCCATAATCCGTATCAGAATACCCTTATTCCTGGAGATCACTATCTCTTAAGGTATCCACAGTTAAGACCTTTTAAATATCTATCTATAAAGTCTCAAGCTTTTGAAGATAAGACTTTGAGATCATTATCTCAAAAATCTTGTCATCTATGCAGATTTTGTTATTACTGCAACCAAGTGTTTTATTTCCATAGTAGGATTAGCAATACTTTGCTACTCCCACTGCATGGCAGATATCTGACTTTTGTACATATCTAGCACACACTCAGCTTCTCGTAGCTGATGCACAAGTGCAAGCAGTACTAGCATTCACTTCCTCAACTCTTTGAGGTGCTATCCCTTTAGATAGGTCGTACCATTTCTTAAGGGATAGAAGCCTTTCTTGGAATTTCTATGAATAGAATATGTCCAAGGTGTACTACAAATGTGACAGTCCCATTATCCTCTTCTCTTTGCTTCTAAACAACTTCAGAACTAAGATCTGAGGTATCTTTGAAATCATATTTCAAGATATGGAATAGCCAGTCCATAAAACACTTATTATTATCCTTATATCATTCCAAATGATTAGGATATCACCTACACTTAGCATGATGAACACAATGGCACTCCCACTAAGCTTTACATGGTTCATTAAGACTTTATCTGAAATCATAACATTTATAATTTCATCAAATCTTATGGTCCAACTTCAAGAAGCTTATGTGAATCCATAGATGGATTCCTTAGCTTTCACATCTTGCTTTTCTCAACCATGAAGCCCTGGGGCTACTTCATGTGAATATCTCAGAGAGGTATTCATAGAGGAATGCAATATTGACTTACATCTTGAAGATGCAATAGTCAAGTTGTGTAGCTAAGGTTAGCAATATTCTGATGGTTTTAAGCATGGTCACCGAAGAGCAAGTCTCATTGCAAGCAATGTCTTCTCTTCCGGTGTGTAGCTCATGACTACGAACCGTGCTTTGAAGGTTTCTACCTTCTCATCAAGTTCCCTTTCTCTTGAAGATCCATTTACACCTCTACAGGTATTACCCATATAGGTGGATCCTCGAGGGTCCATATACAACACTTGTATATGAAGTCTACATTAGACTTTTATTGCTAACATCCATCTATCCATGCTATGATGTTCAAAAGCTTCATCACATGAAGTTCGATCATTGTCAGATTTCTCTAACACATGGAATCCATCCTCAAACTTGTTTCAAGAGGTGTCAGTGTTTCATCCTCAGTTGTCCTTTTAGTTTCCAATTTCAGGAGCCTCATTATCTTCTCAAGATTAAATGAGTTCCTACACTTCATTTTCATCTTGATTCTCAAGAGCCTCAACCTCTAAGAATCACATTCTCAGAGATGAGATACTTTAAGAATCTCAAGGTCATAAAGTAGGTATCTAGTACCATCCTTTATTTTCCTAATGAAGCAACACTCTCAAGTGCTAGATTCCAACATACATGGAACCTTATTAAGGATATACTTTGTAGTCGCTACTACACATATATACTTGGAAACTAAGGGATGATTATGCTAAAAATTTATCATTGATAAGATCATGTCACACATGATCCAATTGTATCTACCTATAACTCTATTGAGTTAAGGTGTGTTAGGAGGATTGAGATAGAAATGATATTCATATCTCTATAAGGTATTCTTTGAATTTATCTAGCAGGTACTTGCTACCTGGATTAGATCAAATTCATTTTGTCTTCCTTCAAACCTTGGTCTAAAACCAAAAATAATGAAATCTTTGAACATTTCAAAGGTTTCTTTAGATGAAAAGAAGAAATCTCATATCATTCATAATCATTAATAGATACCACATATCCATAATGTTTACTATGATATAGATGATCCGCATACATCAGTATGTATGAGATCCTGAGTACCTTGACATCTTACACCTTTCCCAAGGAAGGGTGTATTGGACATTTTTTACTTTGAATACAATATTCAAAAGTATGTAAGATTTGAACTTTTAGACAATCTAAAGTTTCATTTCTCACTAGTCCATTGATCTCATCAACAGACATATGTCCAAAACTTGATGCTAGATCATTGTCAAATGGTCATCCTCCTCCTATTGATCTTTAAGGTTTAATTTCAGTATTTAGAAATGTTGATGAACCATTCATCAGTTTTCTAATTTTGTGGAGTCCACTAGATTATAGATTACTATCTGAAATATATCCATCATAACTCTTTATGATAGTTCTATCTCATAATTCATGTTTATTTCCAACATTTAGAAACAAACAATGAGTGTATTCTTATGTCTAGGTCATAGAGACATTCTCTAAGACTAAGGGCTCTCCCACTGAAATTATTAAGTCTAGTGATCCAATGGAAATTGTTGCAACAATTGCATCAATGTCTATCTGGATAACTATAAACCTTTAAGATCAATTTTTTCATTCTTCTAATACATATGCAACCAGCAAGTGTCATTAGAAAATTGAGATACAATTATTAGACTTTATCTTATTCAATAAGCAAGTCAATATCAATGATTTTTGTAGATTATTCTGATGCTCTATCCGAGTCCTTTTCTAAGGATTCTAGACAGACTTGATAGTCATACTATCAACACATCAACTTATTGCAATTTTGACATTCATCCAACTCTTTGGATGTCATATGGAAGTCACAGAAGTCCAGTCAACTCTTTGACTTTCCTTCTTTCTTGGGTCCGACCCATGCTTCCACTGTGCTCCCTTTATCTATAAACAACCATTGCTTAAGACTAAGGATCTCTTATGTTAAATTCAAAAAAGAATTCAATGTGTGAGCATTTCAACAATTATACGTGCTTCATTAAATTCATACAATATGAATATTTTGAAGCTTCATGAATGACTAGAGTATAAACAGTAGAATGATGACACTCATCATCTACATCCATTTAAACTCTTAAAACCTTGGTTCAGGTAGGTACTCAAACAATTTGAATACATCATCTCTTATAGAGATACCATTCTGCATGATGCAGTGAACCATGTCATACATGATAAATGTCAAGAGCACATATGTATGCCAGAATATCTTCTTAAGTCTTTATAAGGATTATTTGACAATTGCGATCATCATCGACATGTTACTTCCAAAGTACATCCGATGAGATCAAGACTATAGAGACATACAAACCCTAGGGTTGTAGTCCTATTATCTATTTAATTGTCATTCCTCATTATTATGAGGAAACTTGCACATTGCAACCACATACATTATGTGTTCAACTGCAAGTACAATATCTGGATCATTGAATCCAATCCAAGATATTTCACTGGTTATTATTGAGTATATCATTGAGTGGGTTTTAATGAAGGATTATCTGAAATAAGAAATTTGCATAAATATATAAATATATATTTTACTTTGATTTATGATTTTTATATTAAAGTTGTCTTGTCTTGTCAACACTGAAAGTTCATTCCCTTAACCACTTTCAATGTAAGAGATATACTTACCATTATATCTCAACAAGATCTGGGATCTCCTTCCTTATCTTTGTTACATCCTAATAATATGATAATCTGTAACTCGGATAAAAAGAAGCGGGAACACATTCCGCTTTGTAAGTCCAACTTGCATTTCCCAATTCAGTCTTTAACACCCGGGCCCACCACCCCTAAGGCGATGTTGACCCGTCGTTAATTGAACCAACTGTTAACAGGAATAGTACTCGCTATACGCAATCCAATATCGCCCCAATAATATGAGGATCCGATATTGGGGTCACTACGTATATGGCCTTACTCTTTCAAGAAGCGAAGAGCCCGATCCAGATGCGCTTGCATACAGGAGCTGTCACTTTGGACAGGCATCTCCTACATACAATCCCTGGCGACGGAACCCTCCGCCTTGACGGGAGACCATGGATGTCACTTATGTGATTCTCCATATCATATTCAAATTCTAATTAATCATTATGAATCATATTCATTATGATTAATTCTTCCCAGGGAAATAACATCTCTATTCATAATAGAGTGTTTTAATTTTAATTGGATTCCAATTAATCTAATCATATTAAATTAATGATCCAATTAATATCCAACAAACATTTTTTAATGGTTACTTGAATTATGGTATTATCTCAAATACGTATTATCTCGAATTTTAATAATTAGAAATACATCATGATTTCTTAAGCATCATACTAACCCTACCCGCTGTCATGGCCAATACCGACGAGAGTGGGACGGACCACATACGTTGCAACCCGCAACCCCAATGCTCTCCGACTAGACACCATATCCACCTCGGGAAAGGATAATGCAAAATAAATCACTTTGTACTTGAGATGATCATCTGTTATTCAACCGAAATTATACCATATAATAATAATCAAAACAATTTTTGATTAACATTATAATGAGATTTGCTAAACAAATCCCAAGTCCTATTCAAGCAACATGTTTGTTGGAATGTTGATCATGTAACCAATTAGTGATCTAGATCACATCTAATCAATTATTGGTTAAGGCAATGTAATTTAAGGGAATAATTATCATCAAATAATCACAAATATTTATGCACAATTATTCTAGGAAATTAAACAATGTAATTTCACTAATTTATTAAATGACAATCACTACACAAGCATCAAGTTTGATGAATGTGTTTCCAATTAAGATTTAGATCAAATATAATCAATTAATTCGTTGAGGCCATGTCAATTATGTAAATAATCAACTTCCAATATTTCACAAATATTTTTCATGATTATTTCACGAAATTAACAATTAATTTCACTAATTGACAATCACTTGGTTCTAGATTAGGACTGTAATTTCAGCAGTGACCCTTACTTACTAAAATTAGCATATCTCAATCATATTAAATCCAAATTAGACAAAATCAATTTTCATAGATTGCTAATTTGATTTAGGACCGAACCCAAGTGATGTTACACGCATTTCGAGGCGGATCTAAACAGTAATTAATTCTTTAATCATGTTAAGATCTATTGTTCCCGCAACAGTGCATACATGTTCATTAAAACAACCATATAATGGGGAACAAAATCCATGTATTAAATTCGTGTTTAAACAATTTAAACAGTTCCGAATTTATTTACTAAACAGATCTGCGAAATTAAATGCGATAAAAACTTTCGCGACCTTAACGAACCCAAGTCGTCCTCGGTTTTTCGAATCATATTCGAAACCGTCAACCTGGCTCTGATACCACTTGAAGGATATGGAATTATCCTCAAGCACATCACAGAAGCGTGATCGTCGTATCGGATACGACGAAGAACTACTAGTCGTACTAGTTGTTCGGTGCAGCGGAATTTAAAAAATTTATTCGATGAAACCACATGATCCGAGAACCATTCTCAGATCGTTTCATGTATAACCACAACAAGTATAATGCAAAACCTCTTGAAGCGTGGTTGATCGAGTCTCTAAGAGAAGAGATCTCCTGTCTCAAGTCCGATCGTCGGCGAGACTGCTTGCGAGCGCGGGGATGAACCGCGTTGTCCTCGCAATCCAAGAAGTTGATCCAAGCGTGGTTGCTCCTGATCTCGTCGCACGAGATCAAACATCTCCTTCGTGAGAGGAACTCTCCAAGAAGACTAAGAACCGAAGAACGTCGAAGCGGCGGCGCGGTGGCGAAGGCGACGACGGTTCTCTCCTCTAGGGTTTGATGGTCGACCATCAATTAGAGGGAGAGAGGGTAGACATGTACCAAGAAGAAGAGAGAGAGAGAGCCTCAATATCACATGTATCGAGAGAGCATGGTATGCCTCTCTATTTATAGGGTTTTGGGATCCATGGATCTCAATCCATGGGACACATAAAATCAATGGGTGATATTGATTTATGTTAATCCAATGATCAAGATTGTTGTTGGTAAAACCAACAAATTTAGGTTAAAATATATTTGACAAAATCAAATATAAATTAGTCCTAAATCAAATCAACAAATAAGGAGAGAAGATACATGGAGATTCCATCTCCATATACCTTCCACGTGGACGGCCACACATTCCTTATAGGAATGATGTGCCGCCCACTTATTTCCATGGGAAGAGCAATCTCATGAATTTCATGAGATTGCATATCTCCATGGAAATATCTCTTTATTTAATTGTTGGGTTATTATTCTTCAAAAATAATTCACAATTATATTTGAGAATATTGCAATCTTGTCATGGAAAAAATTGTGAATCATATTCACAACCCAAAACAACATATAATTTACATTGTTAATTAATTACACAATGTGTATCCAATACACATAATAATTAATCAACACATA
This sequence comes from Ottelia alismoides, assembly GCA_037367405.1. Lineage (NCBI taxonomy): Eukaryota > Viridiplantae > Streptophyta > Magnoliopsida > Alismatales > Hydrocharitaceae > Ottelia > Ottelia alismoides. Next base: position 371,932 of record JAZKJV010011859.1, read on the forward strand.
TAAATTATTATTAGTTCTCTCTAATACATTATAAATCACATTTATAATATATTATGAATAATTGGATATTTCTATCCACATTATTCTTATCCATAATAATTAAATCACATTTAATTACATTGGATAATTTCTTCACACATCAAGATGATTAAATCACATTTAATCATTATTTCTTCATTGCTTAGATCTTATGGAATTATTCTCGAACCCTTCAAGAATAATGCAATCTCTCCGCAGATACTTGGAGATAAGGACATTGCGATTGTATTGTTCCACGTATAGTGACATAGACATTGAGATCATATCTCAAATCCAGATCGCGGGCCTCCCATAGATGCTTGATTAAATCAAGACCGTAAATCTAATCTTCTCATTGTATATGAATAACATTTAGATCAATGTCCAACACTTGGACCAAGATCAGAACACTTCTCTACTGAGAGGAGTCACTAACATCCAGACCTGTTTCATCACTCCCTAGGAATGGAAGCGTCATGGTTATACAACCGTTTATGATCAAATCACCCTCAGGTATTCCCAATACATGTACATCCTGCATACTGGAAGACTCATACTAAACCCGAAGTATCGGATCAACTTTATACTGTCTACTTCATGGTTTTATCAGTAAGTTTCTCATTCGATCATTGGGAGTTGGTATCGATCATACACTTTCCAAAAACGTATATCATTCCTAGGTCTTGATCATATACTTTCCAAAAGTATATATCAAACCTACAAATTCAGTCAAGCTTCCAAAACGAGACGACCATGTGCATGGAATTTGATTCTTCCCAATATCTCATGAGTGAGCTCATGCCTTCCAGTTCAGTAACTGAACCTGTATGATCCCTTTGAGAGATTGTATTACTCATATGCCCTTATATGCATACCAGCGCGCCGGTGTATAGACCTTGATTAGGTCATCAACCTATTGGTCTGCCAAATGTACATACTTAGACATATAGCAACACATCTGTCTCCGGTCAGAGGATGCGTGCCTATATCATGACAGCATACGATATAGGACTTTGGTTATCTCGATCTCGTTAAGTCAACTCTTTGACCTAACTAATCTGACACCTCCGAATCTCTATTCCTATGCAGAGGACCTGCATCAAGTGGTCGGTCAGATATCTGCCTTCAGAGATAAGGATTGCCATCTCCTACTCAGGCTGGAGATCATCTCTTAACAATCATTTGACGGTGCTTGATGAGTCCTCAATCTAACCCTTTAGATATTCATCCAAGCACCAGCATCTATGATTTAATAGTTGAATCAACAGCTGTATGATTATTAAGATGGCCATGGTACATAACCTTAATTGTACTAAGGGACCTATTATGCAAATTATTCATTCTTCATTTAAGATCAGGGAATGATATATGCAATAATATTTATTGCATAATGGCTCGCCGTGGGCTCGCATTTCCAACAATGACCTCACTTGGACACCTGAACCTTTCAATTGGCTCAACTCAGTTGGAGTGGTGAGGGGATTGGATTTGCCGGTATGAGACACACATAAGTGGAAACATTTATCCTTCTCTAGGGAGGGAAGTCCACCCCAACCCATCCAGTGATAGTGAATTCTGAAGAGAGGAGAGTGTGGGTTGCAATAATGCTTCAAAAGAGGGATAGTTTACTGGTTCAAGAGGAAAAACTCCTTATGTAAATGCTGTTGTATATAGTATTTCAAAAAAGGGGAAAAGAGAAAAAAAAGCAAAAACTCAAAAAAAAGTGGACATATCTGATTAAAAATAAAATTCCTGCCAGAGTTCTATATTTGTATAGTTAATAAGCAAGCTTGAGCATCAAAGTCAAATCATGTGAGCCTGCAGCTGGATGACTTGACTACACTGGTCTTGCATCCTAGGATAGGTAGCTACACTAGCTACTATCCATTCTTGTCTTCACCCCCTCCTCTTGGGTTGATTGTCACTTGAACTTACCCTCCTCCTCGAAGGAGTTACTAGATTGGGGAATCACTAGATTGTCATACTAGAGAAGTCACTTTCTTTGTCATTTTAGTTGGGGAGAGCCACTATCACTTGCACTGTACGAGTCAGATTCATAGTCATAAGGGTTTTCTTATGAGTTGAAATATTCCGACCTGGCTATTGAGGGGACTTGAGCAGAGTTTTGGGATTATTAAAGGTTGTTGAAATTTAAATTTGATTCCCACTAAGGTTTTGCTCATACTAAATTTCAACGGTCCGACTTAAGATCCATACTTTGATTTTGTGAAGACAAGTTTGAGAATTAAACTAAATCCAATTTCTTTCTTTTTCTTTTCTTTCTTTTTCTTTTTTGCACTTATTGCATAAGTGTTTGCTAGGGACTAGCAAAGGCAAGTATAAGGGGATGATGAATCTCCATTTCATCATATTTATTCTATCATTTTGTCCTTAAAAATCATACTAAATACATGTAAATAGCCTTAATTCATGCATTTTAGCATTCATGCATCATTGTATAAATAATGTATAGAATACAATTTTTAATGCCAAAATTATAAAGTAAAGAAAAGAAAAAGAATAAAATTTTGGAAATATTTTATGGCCCTAAACATCAAGACCTAGGCATCTCGATGATTAGATCGACAAGGAATAAATTTGGGGGAAATAAAGGACAAAATACAATAAAAATTCCCTTTTATTTATTCATTTTTTAATTTTTTGGATCTATTTTAATTCCACTTTTTATACATCAAATATGGAAACTTTGAACATGAAAGTTGTAGATAACTATATATAGAAAAATACAAAATTGATTTCATACAAAAATAATATAAAGTGCACAAATTACAGTCTAAATAACTTCCCAAATCCCAACTTCCTAGACCCATAACACTAAAATAAAAACTCAAAATACATAAAAATCATCTTTAATTGTATATAACCTTTGACAAGATATTTAATGAAGGTGTTTTCATATTTTTTGGAGTTACGATGTGAAAGTTAGGTTTTGGACCCCTATAACAATTAAAATAATCATTTTATTTATTATTCATTATTTTTATAATTTTATAATTTTGTAAATATTGTTTACAATATATGAACATAATAAAACAGGAATAAAAACATCAAAAAAACATTAAAATAAAATATCTGTATGAAATTCATAGATGAAATACCTATATCTATAATTATAAAATATTACACTTATTTAATTAATTGTATATAATACATCAGAAGAATATAATAAAAATATATTTAAGTCTGTAAAAATAAGTTATAATTTTATAAAATAATAAACTAAAATAATAAAATCAAAAATACAAAATAAAAATAAAATACATAAATACACAGATTAATATACATATATTAACCCTAAAAACTAAATTGTAATTAATTACCTCTAAAAAATAAATAAAAATCACAATTAAATAATTTAGAAATAATAAACATTTTTTAATTTATAACCTAAAATTAATAAATTTATTTATTAATTAATATTTAATTTAGAAAGAAATTTTGGGCTGGATTTTTCCTAGTTGTTCCACGTGGACCAACTAGGGCGCATTAAGTGTTGGCTGACGGTCAACTCCTATGACATCCTGGAGCCCTTGTCCGATCTGCGTTTTGGCCTCATTTCACAGATTTTTGAAGGCCAAGTCTTTCATCCTTTAGTGTTAATTCCTTCTTGGATTTTTCTCCTTGTATGTTGCTCTAATACGCCCGATTCTTTCCTTGGGCTTTGGATCATCGATTCACTCCATCTTCCCCAGTCTTCCCCCTCGCCTCGTCACTCATACAAAAGCCCATCTGATCTCCCCTCCTCCTTTTGAACCCTTTATAGTAGCTTTGTCTCCCTCTCATGCGTGCTCCAGATGGACTCCAGTGACAGGGGGTCTCCAGCACCTGGTAGCGGATCAGGCGAAGGCGGAGGAGCTTCCATCTCCATCTCCAACCAACTTTGGCCGGTAGGTTTTCTTCCTGGCTTCCCGAACGGTGAGGTATCTTTTGTTGCAATTATCTAGCTTAGTTTAACCCTTAGGTTTAGTTTTTATGTTTTATTTATGCATTAATAGCGTGTTTAGCTTAATCCTCCCACTCCACCATCTCGTCGGAGACCTCCGCTCGTGCCACTATCTCTCACTCCATTCTACCCAATAAGTCACCCATTCCCTTTTTCATTGCTTGTTGAAATTCTCTACAGGTACTAAAGTCCCAAAACTCCTAGGAGGGGTCGATTTTAAAGGAAGCAAGTTACCTGGAGCCACCTTTCCTCCTTGACCTCATAGTGGCGCTCTGGTGCTCGTCGCGCCATTTCGGTACCATCATCAGGTCGGGGACCTTTCCAAGAATGTCAGGGAACACTTTTGGGCCTCGTGGAGCTTCGGAGGAGGAGGGGCATGCTCGAAGAAGATCTCCCCTGTGCTTTTTCATCCCAATTCATCCACTAGGATTCTCTGCCATTCGATCCTTACTGTTCTTCTAGAAGTCGTAGGTAGGGGTGCTAAGCAAATCGAATATGTTCGAATCCACCATGATTCTGATTTAGTTCGTTATAAAAGTTTCGAATTTGAACTTGAATCGAATTTCAAACGAATTTACTAGCTTAAATTCAGATTCAATTCATTCTGAGTTTCAAATATTCAAATTCGATTAATTTTATTTCGAATTTGAAATGTCAATTGATGTTTTAGAGCTTATATAAATAATATTATATAAAGAATAATATAATATAATATTCGATTATATGATTCTAAATTTGAAAGTATGTTACTAAAATGAGTTAAATAACTATAAAATCAAGGAAAATATCAAATCAATACAACACAATTAATAAAAATAAATAATTTTTACAATTATTATGTGTCCTTTACAATCTAAATATACTCTTTTTTCTATGACAAAGGAATGTATACATACAATATAATTACATGAGCCTATCAAAGGGATAGATTCATTGACAGAAAAACTCAACACATTATAATTATCATTACATGTTAAAGCAAGATAAGATCAAGCTTATATAGAAAGTTATACAAATTAATATTATAATTTGAAATAATGTTCTGAATCATCAAAAATAACATAGAAAGATAAAATCTCCTGATATTAAGTGTAAGGATCTTAAATATAAATAAACTAAGCCATGAAAATGAAATATACGGATCTTTAAAATAAAAAGGAACAACTTACATTATGGTGAGAAGAACCTGTATGTTATTCATGTGATGATAAATTTTGTTTTGACAATGATAATCATTGAGCTTACCATGAAAATAAAATCAAACCAATAAGCAAAAAAATGAGATATATCTATATAAATTTCGAATCATGACAAGTGTTAAGGAAGGACTCGAAGTAACAAAACCATCATTTTCATGTGCTAGGAGAAAGACCACATAATCTACCATGGGTTTTTATGATCTTTGGTAGATAATGAAAGGGGGAATGGAAAAGGCGGTGTAAGGAATGTGGGAACATGAAAATAAATGTGTGGGGTGAGTCGATGAGGATTTAGAATAACAATATTAAACATTTGATCTTTCCTATTAGATTTTATAACTAATACATTTTACTCTTTTTATATTCAATATTTAGTTTTTAACTAATAGGATTATACATACATATATGCCTATTAAATAGGTACGATTTAGAGTACTTTGTATCCTCTTAATGTCTCAAAATTCCTGAATAGCATGGTAAGATTGATTATTGTACTTATACAAAGTAACTCATACCTAAGCTACCGTCACTAGGCTAAAATAAGAAGTAAAGAAATGAACTAGATGTTTTGTATAATCGATGCATGAAGGACCCACATTCTAACTCATAACATATTTTGAAGTCAAACCACTTAAACATAGTTATAAAGAGGAAAGGAAAGAGATTATGTCTCATTGGGGGGGGGGCAATGTTGCATATACACGTCACGCATTGACAAGTCTTGTTGGTGTAGCGTAGGAGTAAGGAAATCATAGTGGTGAATGTTGCATATGATAAATCATATCAATGGAGACTAGTTATGGTTTGAAATTTAAAATTAAGCACTTAATCATTGTAATAAGCTGTTTGAGAGTATCTTTAGTTGATTGCACATGTTATGTTTAGTGATATAATGCAAATGCTAAATCTTTCAATGTAAATTAAATGGAGTAAATTTTTTAATACATATTCATATATTCTTTTCTATGTCTATTTACTTCATGTCAACCTTTTGATATAATTATGCTATAATTCCTTGTACAAGAATATTCAGAAAAGATCCTAATCAACCCAGAGTGGTTGTTACATGTATGTATGTAAATATGTATGTATTATATGCATGTATATGTATATAGTGTGTGTATGTATAAATACATGTATACATATATACACATATGTATGTAACTAAATACCGAATTAAATCGAATTATTATCGAACAAATTTAGGTTAATTCATATTCGATTCATTTGGGAATCGTATCCATAAATTAAATTCAAATTTACTTCATTTGGTTTCAAAACAAACTTTTTTCGAATTTTTATCGAACAAATCCTAATCAAATTCGAATGATTTAGTTCAATTAAAAGCCCTAGACGTAGGAACAGTCAGATCTGATCGTCCTCCGGCCATCTGATCATCTAGAGCCATCTAATTGTAACTGCTTATTATGAAGCATCATCGGGCCCCCCCTGTGCTTCCACGTGGATAAGTGGAAGGAGGCCCGGCATTGGATCACGAGAAGGCTAGGGTATTTTGTTGATTTAACCCAAGCATTTTTGTATTTAATATTCAGGATGCAAGCTTTCTTCTAACTTGAGTTAATTTTGTAATATTTACAAAATACCCCCTAAACTTTTAGTAAGAGTAAGTAGGTCCTTACCAGCTCACCTCACTTGGTCGCCCACGTGAGGTGGGCATTTTGAGAACAAGGGCTCGTACTTCGTTATATTTTCTTTTAGTCCAGAAAATTTTTTCGCACATTAAATATTTTTATAGAAATTGCACTTTAGCCCTTGAACATTAGGCTATTTACATTTATGCCCTTGCTAGTGGTGTAGTTTCTCTTTATTGTTTGTATTTATTTTAAATAACAACTAAACTCAAAAAATTCTCAAAAAATAGTTGTAGCTTCCTGACTGAATACAAATTCTTGCAGCATATTTTTGTTTTACAGTTTTAGGCATTTTTATTATTTATTAAAAATATAAAAACATCTATTTTTCTCCTTGTTTGCAAAAGAAAACTCATAAAAAATATAAAATCATTTTGAAAAATTCCCAAAGAAATATATTTTGTTTATTTATATCTTTTTGACCTTCATACCAAAAATGACTAAAAATTATAAAAGAAAATGCCTAAAAATGAAAAACCTAAAAATATATAATAATTTATAAAATTTCTCAAAATCCCAAAAATTGTAATTTCTATTTCTGAATTTTCTTTATATTATTATTCTTATTTTAAAATTAATTTGAAGTAAATTTGATTCTATTTGCTATTTTTCTTCTCTATTTTAATTTCGGCTATTAATTTAATCCATGTTGTAGAGTTTTTTACTATAAAAAATATAAAAATTAGCAAAAAATCTTAAAAATAAAAAAAATAGTAAAAATATTTAAAAAACAAAAATATTTTATTCACTTTATTTTCTATTTTTTCTTGTATTTATATGTATTTTAGTCTATCTTGTACATATACCCTTATAGAGCTTTATTACATATTTTATAAAAAAGGAAATATGAAAATATAAAAATTTAAAAAAAATTAAAAATACAATATAAAACAGAAAATTAAAATCAAAATACAGAAATATAAAATCAAAATATAAAATAAAATTTAAAACCCACAAAAAAGACATATAGACACATATTCCACAATCACTTTTGTTCTTCATTGCCCCATTCTATCTTGTTTTCTCCCCATGTTCGAAACTCTACACATACTTACATACTATACACATCTTTTTTGTAGAGTTAAATAAAATAAATTTTAACTCCACATTTGCTTTTCATTTCTTGATTACTTATTGTGGGTTAATTGTTGTCTGAAAGTTGGGTTTTGTGTGAGGTCATCTCAACGATTGTTGATCCGCCTTATGGATTAACACGACCTCCGCAAAATCCTTTTCAATAGGCACTCAAAAACATTTTTGATTAATTAATCATTTTTCTTCTTTTCTTCTTTTCATTTTCATTCTTCAAATTCTTTCTTCTGTTTGCCCTCATCCCATTCATCAGTGCTATACTTAGGATATACTTCATCCTAAGTATGGGGTGGGGAGAGCTGAGCGCCCTCAGGTTATTAATTCTTAGATCCCTCGCCTGTATCCTCAACTCTTGAATTTCTATCTATACTTAGGGATATTTTACCCTAAGTATAGGGGTAGACAAGCCGTGCCGATGATTTATTCGTTCCAACCCTCGACACTCCCTGCTTATGGAATACAATCTGCTATACTTAGGATTAATTAATCCTGTGTTTAGGGGAGACAATCAACTTCTCATTCATTATTCAATTATTGTAGTATAGACTTTCCTATAATTAGTACTAGTTATGTCTTCCTTTTCTCTTCGATCTATAAGGACATATCTCAAGTTAAGTATGGGGGGGAGTCAATATATGCCTTGCATATATTTTAGCCATAACTCATACTTGAGCGTTTTTACTAATATGGCTAATTAATAAGAATTAAAACAAACATGAAATTATTTATATACTTTACTAATAAATCTAGATAAGAATAGTTTGCAAAATGTTTGAAAATGGTTGGAAAATCTTTTTACGAAAAATGTTTGGAAAATATTTTGTTAAATGTCTTCAACTTTTGTAAAAATGGTTTATTTTGTAAAAAATTCTTTTTATTTAAATAAAATATTTTAGAAATCTATTTGTAAATGGTTTGGAAAATGGTGACAAAAATATTTTGAAAAATCTAAACATATTGTTTGAAAAATCTTTGCAACATGATTTTCGAATTTTGTAAATGTTTGTAAAAAACTATTTGTTAACTTATTCTTTTCCAAGTAAAGTTTTAAAATATTTGTGAAAACTTTTTTAAACTATTTTGATAACCATATACATGATTTAAGCTAATAAAATTCTTTCCAGAGACTATACAAAAAGTTGTAAATAATTAACTTGTGTAAATTCCTCACCCACTTCTTGTTGATAGCAACTGCACTCCCACGTAGATATCTACACATATTATTTTTTACAAAAAACTTTTGTTTTAGGATAAATCCCTAAAATTTTGCAAAACTCAAAACTCCAAAAATATTTGCAAAATCTTTTCAAAAACCTGCATAAAAAATTTCATTTTTTTCAAAAATCATAAAAATTTCAAAACTTTTTCACAAATTTATAAAAATTTCAAAAAGTAGAAAATTACATTACAAAAATATTTTATGCATTGTGTATAGCATTTGCATTTTTCGGATTGGTATATAAGAATTGAACAAGTCTAAGCAAAATCTAAGGATTGGAGCTTTGTTGGACCTTAATCCACTTAATCACAGGAACCTTTAAGTAAATGTAATTGAGGCACTTCAGGTCTACCAGACTTAATTCTTTGAGACCACAAGACTTTGTTCAGTGTTCTCTTGGATGCTTAAGTAGAATATTTCAGGACACAAGCATGACTCTTATGTTGGACATGTGAGCCCACGATGAGCCATTATGCAATAAATGTTATTGCACATATCATTCCCTGATCTGAAATGAAGAATAAATAATTTGCATAAAAGGTCCCTTAGTACAATTAGGGTTATGTACCATGGCTATCTTAATGATCATACAACTGTTGATTCAATTATTGAATCATAGAGGCTGGTGCTTGGATTAATATCTAAAGAGTTAGATTGAGGACTCATCAAGCACCGTCAAATGATTGTTAAGATGTGATCTCCAGCCTGAGTAGGAAATGGCAATCCTTTCTCACATAGGCTGATATCTGACCGACCTCTTGATGCAGGTCCTTTACATAGGAATAGAGATTCGGAGGTGTCAGATTAGTTATGTCAATGGGTTGACTTAACGAGATCGAGATAACCAAAGTCCTATGTTGAATGCTGTCACAGCATAGGCACGCATCCTCTGACCGGAGACAGATGTATTGCTAAATGTCTGAGTATGTACATTTGGCAGACCGATAGGTTGATGGCCTAACCAAGGTCTATATACCGGCGCGCTGGTGTGCATATAAGGGCATATGAGTAATACGATCTCTCAAAGGGATCATACAGGTTCACTACTGAACCAGAAGACATGAGCTCACTCATGAGATATTGGGAAGAATCAAATTCCGTGCACGGTCGTCTCGCTTTGGAAGCTTGACTGAATTTGTAGGTTTGATATATACTTTTGAAAAGTATATGATCAAGACCTAGGTATGATATATGCTTTTGGAAAGCATATGATCGATACCAAATCCCAATGATCAAATGAGAAACTTAGTGATCAAACCCTGAAGAAGACAGTGTAAAATTGATCTTGATCTTCGGGTTGACCATGGGTCTTCCAGTATGCAGGATGTACATGTATTGGGAATACCTGAGGGTGATGTGATCATAAACGATTGTATATCCATGACGCTTCCATTCCGAGGGAGTGATGAAACAGGTCTGGATTTTAGTGATTCCTCTCAGTAGAGAAGCAATCTGATCTTGGTCCAAGTGTTGGACATTGGTCTGAATGAGATTCAGATACAATGAGAAGATAAGATTTGCGGTCTTGATTTAATCAAGCATCTGTGGGAGGTTCGTAAGATCTCGATTTGAGATAATATCTCAATATCTAAGTCACTATACATGGAACAATACAATCGCCCTGTCCTTATCTCTAAGTATCTGCAGAGAAAGCACATTATTCTTGAAAGGGTTCAAGAATAATTCATTTGATGAAATGCATATCCAAGCAAGAAAGACTTGATTATTAAATGAGATTTAATTATCAAGCATAATATGAATGAGATTCATATTGTGAGAGTTATTATCTAAGATAATTAAATGGGATTTAATTATCAAGGATGTGGATAATATTATCCATGATATATGTGTATTATAAATATGATTTATAATACATATATTGAAGAGAGAGAATCTATGTAAATAGCATTTGTTAATTAATAGTGTGGATTGGATTCACATTAATTAATTAATTGGAAATGTAATTTACAAATTAGTTTGGGTTGTGAATTTGATTCACATAATTTTCAATGGCATAATTGAAATATTCACAAATTAATTTGGAATTAATTTGGTGGATATTTTTGTGATAATTGAGAGATAATGTAATATAATAAAAAGGAGAAATAAAGCCACTATTTTAGGAGGCAATATCGTCTCCATTTTATTATGATGATTAATCTCTCAACTAACTTATTTATGTTAAATTAAAGTTGTGTTGATAATGTTGCAACATATATTTAATTTAATCATAAATAAATATTGTTGGTTTTAACCAACCAAAATTATAGCCATTGATTTTACATGGACCAAGCCTGGCCGTTGGATCCATGTGTCCCATGGATTGAGATCCATTGGATCCTAAACTAATATAAAAGGAGGGCTAGGGTAGCCTTCCAAGGTACATGATTAAGAGTTGTACAAGGTTACAACTCTCTCTCATATTCTCGCCCTCTCTCTTTCTCTCCTCCATAAGATGGACGTTCATCTTGTGTTAAGAAAGGAGAGACTCTCGGCTTTCGCCTTCGACGACTCGTGGATCTCCATCTTCTTTGGAGTTGCTTACTCTAAAGGAAGACGACGGATTTCGTTTGATGAAATCCGGGGAGCCATCACTTGGATCTTCATCGAGGATTGCGGGAAGGAACGTGACTCATCATCGCACCCGCAAGTGCATTCTTCGTGGATCGGACTTAATACAGGAGGATCTCTACTTTGGGATCTCGCGATCACAACCACGCTTCAAGAGGTATTCCTTATACTTGTTGGTTTGATGAAACGATCCGAGAAGTGTTCTCGTGATCATGTGGTTTCATCTTTAGTTTTAAAATTTTTAATTTCCGCTGCATCTAGCATCTAGTGCGATTAGTTGCTCCGATTGCATACGATGCAATCGACACGCTTCCGTGATGCGCTTAAGGATTCTCAATATCCTTCAAGTTGTATCAGAGCTAGGTTGAATAAGGTTTTGGATATGATCCATGAACCTTAGACGATTTGGTTCTTGAAAGGGTTGCGAAATTTTTACTGCATTTCAATTTTCGCACCTCTGTCTAATTAAATTTTTCTGTACTTTTTAAAATATTTAAATACGAAATTTTCAATTGGATTTTGTTACCCATTAAACAAGGAAACCATAGGACTCTAGTTTACTAAATTTGGACTTTATTTGCTCAAGATATGGCTTTTTGAATATGCCTATATTCACTGTTGCGGGAACTGCCGATTTAAACCTGATTAATGAGATTATTACGGTTTTAATCCGCCTCGAAATGCGTGAATTATTACTTGGATTCTTTAATAAATCAAATAGGCAATCTTTGGAAACTGAGTTTGCAATTTTTGGATTTAAATTGATCAAGATATGTTAATTTTAGTGATTGGGGGTTACTGCTGGAAATTGACATTTTTTGATCTTGAATCTTATGATATGTCATTCAATTATCATGATGAAAATTAATTGTTAATTTTCTGGAATAATTAGTGATAAATATTTGTAAAATATTTAAAGAGATAATTATTTCATTGAATGACACTTGCCTAAACCACAATGATGAGATATTAGATCTTGATCATTGGTTCATCAACAAACATTGATTTCATGAAAACCATAGTTTATCCTATAATAGTTGTAGGATAACTTTTACATGAACCTCTTGCTTGAATAGGATTGGGGATTTGTTTAGCAAATCTCCTTATAATATAATCAAAATTGTTTTGATGTATATTATATGGTATAATTTCGGTTGAAAAACCGATGAGCATCTCAAAGTACTTGATGATCTATCTGGTATTATCTTTTCCCGAGGTGGATGTGGTGCCTAGTCGGAGAGCATTGGGGTCGCGGGTTGCAATGTATGTGGTCCGTCCCACTCTCGTCGGTACTGGCCATGACAGCGGGTAGGGAATGTATAATGCCGAAAAAGGTCAAAGTGTATTTTTCTAATTATTAAAATTCGAATAATACGTACTTTGAGAATATAACTACTATTCAAGTAAAAGACATGTTTGTTGATTGATGATTGGATTAATGATTAATTTAATGAGATTAGATTAATTATATCCAATTAACACTCTATTATGAATAGATGTGTATTTCCCTTGGAAGAGTTAATTATGTGAATATGATTCACGATAATTAATTATACAATTTGAATATGAGATGGAGGATCACATAAGTGACATCCATGGTCTCCCGTCAAGGCAAAGGATTCTGTCGCCAGTTGTTGTGTATAGGAGACGCCTGTCCGAAGTGACAGATCCTGTACATGATTTAATTGGATCGGGTTCTTTGCTTCTCGAAAGAGTAAGGCCGTATACGTAGTGACCCCAATATCGGGTCCTCATATTATTGGGGCGATATTGGATTGCGTATAACGAGTATTAAGCCTGTTGACGGTTGGTTCAATTAATGACAGGTCAACATTGCCTTAGGGGTGGTGGGCCCGGGTGTTAAAGACCGAATTGGGAAATGCAAGTTGGACTTGCAAGGCGGAATGTGTTCCCGCTTCTTTTTATCCGAGTTGTAGGTTCTCATATTATTGGGATGCAACGAAGATAGGAAAGGAGATCCCAGATCTTGCTAGAGATATAATGGTAAGAATAGCTCTTACATTGAAAGTGATTAAGGGAATGAACTTTCAGTGTTGACAAGGCAAGACAACTTTGATATAAAAATTCCTAAATCAAAGTAAAACATGTATATATATATATACATACACATGCAAATTTCTTATTTCAGATAATCCTTCATTAAACCCACTCAATGTTATACTCAATAATAACCAGTTAAATATCTTGGATTGGACTCATGATCCAGATATTGTACTTGCAATTGGACATATAATGTATGTGGTTGCAATGTGTAAGTTTCCTCAAACTAATGAGGAATGACAATTAAATAAGACAATAAGACATCACCTTAGGGTTTGTATGTCTCTATGTTCTTGATCTTTCATCGAGTGTACTTTAGAAGTCACATATCGATGGTGATCATAATTGTCAAATAATCCTTATAAAATAAAAGAAGATATTTTGGCATACATATGTGCTCTAGACATTTAATCATGAATGACATGGTTCTCTGCATTATGCAGAATGGTAGCTCGAAAGAGATGATGTATTCAAAATGTTTGAATACCTACCTGAACCTAAGTCTCTAAGAGTTAAGATGTATGTAGATATGATGAGTGTCATCATTCTATTATCTATACTCTAGTCATTCATGAAGCTTCATAATATTCATATTGTATGAATTTAATGAAGCATGTATAAATTTTGAAATGCTCTTACATTGAATTCCTTTTGAATTTAACATAAGAGATTCTTTGTCTTGAACAATGGTTGTTTATAGATGAAGAGCGTAGTGGAAGCATGGGTTAGGCCCGAGTAAGAAGGAAAGTCAAAGAGTTGACCTACTTTTGTGACTTCCATATCACATCCAAAGAATTGGATGAATGCCAATACTGTAATAAGTTGATGTGTTGATAGTATGACTATCAAATCTGTCTAAAATCCTTATTTAAGGACTCAGATAGAGCATCAGAATACTCTACATATAATCATTGACTCTGACTTTATTATTTCATAAGATTGTATCCCAATCTTCTAATGACATTTGCAATTGGTTGCATATATATTAGAAGATTAGAAATTTGATCCGAAGGTTTAGTAGTCATCTACATGGATATTGATGTACTTGTTGCAACAATCTCTGTTGGATAGATGGACTTCATATTCTCAGTGGGAGAGCCCTTAGTCTTGGAAAATGTCTCTATGACCTAGATAGTAGAATACACTCATTGTTTGTTTCTAAATGTTGGAAATAAACATGAATTCTGAGATAGAACTATCATAAAGAGTTATGATGGAAATATTTCAGATAGTAGTCTAACATCTAGTGGACTCCACGAAATTAGAAAATTAATGAATGGTTCATTAAGATCTCTAATACTGAAAATCAAACCTTATAAGATCAATAGGAGGATGAAGATCATTTGACAATGATCTGGCATCAAGCCTTGGATATTTGACTATTGATATGATCAATAAACTAGTAAGAGATGGAATTTTAGAATGTCTAAAATTTCAAATCTAACATACTTGTGAATATTGTATTCATAGAATGTCCAATACACCCTTCTCTTAGGAAAGGTGTAAGATGTCATGGTATTCGGGATCTCATACATATTGATGTATGTGGATCATCTATATCATAGTGAACATTATGGATATGTGATATCTATTGATGATCATGTATGATATGAGATTTCTTCTCTTCACCTGAGAAACCTTTGAAATGTTCAAAGATTTCACAATTTTGGTTTACAACCAAAGTTTGAAGGAAGATTAAATGAATTTGATCTAACTGATGAATCTGCGATTCGTCATCTTTATTCATTTATTTTAGCTTAAAATCCCTTATAAAACACCTGCATATAACGCTAACTCCATATTCTTACTAACTTGCATTTGTGTGTAAATATTGTACATTTCTTACTAATTTTAACCTAAAATAAATAAATAAAGAAAGAAAGGAAAAAAAAAGAAAAGAAAATAAAAAAAAGGAAGACTGTATACAGGATGACCCGAACCCCGAGAGAAGGTCAAGACTTGACCTGATCGACCAGGAATAAAGTAGGGGGAGATAGGGTCCTCAACCAGAAAATCCAAAAAAATGTGTTTCTCACTTATTTTGTGTATATCTGTATAAAAATAACACTAATTTATTTGTACCTTAATTGACCCCAAATCAAATAACATTCAAAATCAAAGTTGTAAATAAAAATAGGTCCTAACTAATAAAACTGATTGCACAATTAAATCATGTACAGAATAAAAGTAGCCACACATGGAAAAAAGCCACTAAGCACTAATTGAAAGATCAATTCCGGCTCCATATGATCTCAAATTGAACAAATATCACTTCCATTGAATTCTAAATTAAATTATCTTCAAAATGACTATGATTTTATAATTTTTGGAGTTACGGTTGAAAAGTCGGTTTTCTGGGGTGGTTTGTGCAATTTTCCCTTGTATTTTGTGTATATTGTATTTGTATATATATTTGTAAATATTTTTACTAATTAATTAAAACAAAAATAAAAATAAAAAAATTAATAAAATTCTTAAAACAAAAAAAGAGGCTAATTTCCCCATTTATCCTTGTATATAATGTCATATATGTATATAGTACATGTATATAGTTGCTATTTTTAACTAACCATCAATAAAAAGTAAAAAAACATTTTTTAATTCAAATAAATAAAGTGACGAAAATTCAAAAAAATCAGATAAATTTGTAAATAATTTTATCTTTCTATTTTATCTCTCATGTTATCTCTTCCACCAAAAAAATCTCTCTTATCTTCTTATCCAAAAATTCAAAAATTTAAATGTCTCTCTTTTCTATTTATATGGCTCCATCTCCCTCATTCCAACCTGATCAATCTTTAGAGAGAGGAGCCCGATCTCTGAGAGAAATTTCGTCGAGGAAGTTGCCTAGCCTCCGAGCTGTCCGGTGACAGCGAGTCGGACTTGTCGAGGCGATCACGGTCTATTTTCCGCTCCTAAGGTGAGATCCGCATTTTTTTCTTTGCATTTTTATCTAGTTTAATCGCTTTTTATTTTATCGCATTTTTTTATCATCATTTTGTTCTTCTAGATCATAAAAAATTCATCACGATTTTTGATCCGCCACCGACTCGAATTTCCATCTCATCTTCTTGATCTCTTCGCCTTCGTTTTCTATCTCTCACGATCTATCAACTTCGACCACGCACGGTGACCGGAGATCGGATTCGAATCCTCCATTTCCGTCGAATCTCCATTCATTTTTTTCCGATTTGTAAATAAATAAAAAAATTTTGCTTCTTTTGGTTCTCTAACGTTTGTTTTGCAAAAAATAAAAAAAATTCTTATTCCTTTTTATTTCCTTTTTTTCGGATATACAAAAACAAAAAAAAGAGTTTTTTTTACTGTTTACATCATTTCAAAAAAAATACAAAAAAAATAAAAAAAATAAAAAAAAGAGAGGGGACGGCCGCAGTCCAGCGCCGCGGCCCCCCTGTCATCTTCCCCGTGCGCGCCCCATCAACAACGCGCGGCTCGACAGCCGCCCGCACCCATCTGCACCGACGGCACCGCCTCCGCCCTCCAGCGGCTTGCGAACGCCGCTCCTCCCTCCTCGCGCGTTAGCCGCTCCAGCGGTGCCGCCCTGATCTCGAAGCCCGCACCTCCAGCCCGTGCTCATCCACCGCCACAGCGCACGGCCCGCGCCGCCCGCCACTCGCACCATCCCCCGCTGACCCGCGTCCATCAGCATCCGCGTGAGCCCGCGCCGCCACCGATCGTCCCAGGCGCCGCCGCTCCCCTCGGCCTCCAGCCATCGCCGCTTCTGCCACACGCGTGCGCGTGAGCTCGATGCTGCACCGACCCATCCTCCTCAAGCCACAACCGCCCACCTTGCGCCGCCGCCCATCAGGTGCCGCCCGCCCCTCCTTGCGTGGAGAAGAAGAACAAGGGGCGGCGGTTTCCTCCCTTTGTGATTGCAAAGAACGAAGCAAACCCCTCTTAGGGTTTTGATTAAAAAAAAGAAGAAGGGAAATTACAAGTTCAGCCCCTGTGCTTTCTAAAATTGTGTGAACGCCCCTGAAGATCTCAAATTTACAAAAACGCCCCTGCCAGAAGCCTCAAACACATGACAAGTTCATGATATATGGGTAAAATTGCATTTTAGCCTTTATGTTCATTTTGATTATTTATTTGGGACAAAAACATTGACTATTTACATTTCAGTCCAAAAAGTTTGATTATTTACATTTTAGTCCCTGAACTGTAGAACATTAATTTGTGTGCTCTCTTTGATTGAAATAAATGTTATTTGTGATCCAAAAATTCTGAAAAAAATTGTGCTATGCTCCTGATGTTCATATCCATCTAGCATAAAATTTACATTGCATTTTGATTTCATTTATTATCATTAAAAAAATCAAAAACATGTCATTTTGCCTTGCTTGAAATTCCAAAATTCATAAAAATTCGAAAATACCTCTAAAAATTCCAAAACAAATTAGAGTAGTTGTATTTCATTGTCTTTTAATTTCTGACCAATTTTCACGCATTAATTGTTTATAAAACCCAAAAAAATTGAAAAATATCAAAAATCTTCTAAAAATCATAAAAAAATCTATAAAAATCCAAAAATTGTGACTTCAGTTCCTGTTTGTAGATATTTTCTTCTAGTTTGTCTTAAAAATAGTAGCCAAGAGTTTTGGGTATTTAAAAGATTTTTAAATTGCAAATTACTCCAGGCTGTGCACATTTTCTTTTCTCACTGTTTGATTTTTAGAAAAATATAAAAACATCTGAAAATTCCACAAAAATTCTTAAAAATATTTCAAAACTTTTAAAACCCAAAAATATTTTCTTTGAATTTTTCTGAGCATTTTTTTGACTAATTGAAAAATTATAAAAAGAGTTAGTGTGCGTATTTTTAATCTTGTGAATATTGCTTCGTATTATTTTTGAAAATAAAAAAAATTTTGCAAAATCAAAATCACTAAAAAATTGAAAATCAGAAAATATAAAAAAATTTAAAAATAAAAAAATAAAAAAATAAAAAAATAGAAAAAAATAAAAAATCACAAAAACTAAGGATAGTTGTCCTTTGAGATTCCTGTTTTCTTTTAATTAGTTTTTGATTAATTGAATAACCCTCGGGAATTGTAGCCTCCCTGAGTTCGACCCTGTCCGCTATACAGGTTAATAAGTAGCAAAATTAAAAAAAAAATATTTTTTGTTGACGCGGGATTTTGGGGAAAAACAACGACCCATTTACCATTTAAAATTTCCAATCTCTAAAATTCCGGCTCAACACTAACCAAGGTAGCAAGTACCTATTAGATAAAATTCAAAAGAATACCTTATGGAGATATGAATATCATTTCTATCTCACTCCTCCTGATAAACCTGAACTCAATAGAGTTGTAGGGAGATACAATTGGATCATGTGTGACATGATTTGGTCAATGATGAATTTTTAGCATAATTTCCTCTTAGTTTCCAGGTATATATGTGTAGTAGAGACTGCAATATATATCCTTAATAAGGTTCCATGCATGTAAGCTGGAATTAAGCACTAGAGAGTGCTACTTCATTAGGAAAATAAAGGATGGTATTGGATACCTACTTTATGACCTTGAGATTCTTAAAAGATCTCATCTCTGAGAATGTGATTCTTGGAGGATTGAGACTCTTGAGAATCAAGATGAAAATGAAGTGAAGGAACTCATTTAATCTTTAGAAGATAATGAGGCTCCTAAAATCGGAAACTGAAAGGACAATTAAAGATGAAGCACTAATACCTCTTCAAATGATTTTGAGGATGTATTCCATGTGTCAATTAAGTTTGAGAATTATCGGACTTCATGTGATGAAGCTCCTGAGGACCATGACATGGAAAAATGGATATTAGCAATAAAGTCTAAAGTAGACTTCATATACAAGTGTTGTATATGGACCCTCGAGGATCCATCTATATGGGTAAGACCCATAAAGGTGTAAATGAATCTTCAAGAGAAAGGGAACCTGATGAGAAGGTAGAGACCTTCAAAGCACGGTTCGTAGCCATGAGCTACACACCGGAAGAGAAGACATTGCTTGCAATGAGACTTGCTCTTCGGTGACCATGCTTAAAATCATTAGAATATTGCTAACCTTAGCTACTCAACTTAACTATTGCATCTTCAAAGATGTAAGTCAAGATTGCATTCCTCTAAAGAATACCTCTCTGAGGATATTCACATGAAGTAGCCCCAGGGCTTCATGGTCAAGGAAAGCAAGGTGTGCAAGCTAAAAGAAACTCCATCTATGGACTCAAAATAAGCTTCTTGTAGTTGTAATATCAGATTTAATGAAACCATAAGTGTTATGATTTCAGATAGAATCTTGATGTACCATGTGAAGCTTAGTGGGAGTGCCATTGTGTTTATCGTGCTAAATGTAGATAATATCCTAATCATTTGGAATGATATAAGGATGATAATAAGTGTTTTATAGACTGGTTATTCCATACCTTGAGATATGATCTCAAGAATACCTCTTAGATCTTAATTCTGAAGGTGTTCAGAAGCAAAGAAAAGAGGGTATTGGGACTGTCACATTTGTAGTACACCTTGGACATATTGCATTCTTGGAAATTCCAAGAAAGGCTTCCTTCCCTTGAGATTTGGTACTGACCTATCTAAAGGGAAACACCTCAAAGAGTTGAGGAAGTGAATGCTAGAACTGCTTGCACTTGTGCATCAGTTACGGAAAGCTGAATGTATGCTAGATGTGTACAAAAGCTAGATATCTGCCATGCAGTGGGAGTAGCAAAGTGATTACTAATCCTACTATGGAGAGAAAGCACTTGATTGCAGTAATAACAATGTCTTCATAGATGAAAAGATTTTTGAGATGGTGATCTCAAAGTCATATCTTCAAAAGCTTAAGACTTTATAGATAGAGATCTAAAAGGTCTTAACTGTGGATACCTTGAGAGATAGTGATCTCCCAGAATAAGGGTATTCTAATAAGGATTATGGAAATACTGGTTATAATAATAATTGAGCATTAGTGTCAAGGACACTATAATTGCTTTGACTAGATTGAGTATTGGTTGCATTAGATGCAACATTCGCATTGGATGCGAGCACTGTTACCTAGGGATATACAAGTGACGTAAAAGGACTTGGCATAGTCTTTTGGGAACAGAGTGACTGATCAGCTTACCTAGCTATTTCTAAATAGCCTATGGTTGTCACATGAGTGTTGGTTTAAATGATTAGCCCATTAATGGCTCTTTGGGCTAGTGAGAGATTGTTGGACATGTGAGCCCACGGCGAGCCATTATGCAATAAATGTTATTGCACATATCATTCCCTGATCTGAAATGAAGAATAAATAATTTGCATAAAAGGTCCCTTAGTACAATTAGGGTTATGTACCATGGCTATCTTAATGATCATACAGCTGTTGATTCAATTATTTAATCATAGAGGCTGGTGCTTGGATGAATATCTAAAGAGTTAGATTGAGGACTCATCAAGCACCGTCAAATGATTGTTAAGATGTGATCTCCAGCCTGCGTAGGAGATGGCAATCCTTTCTCACATAGGCTGATATCTGACCGACCTCTTGATGCAGGTCCTCTGCATAGGAATAGAGATTCGGAGGTGTCAGATTAGTTAGGTCAATGGGTTGACTTAACGAGATCGAGATAACCAAAGTCCTATGTTGAATGCTGTCACAGCATAGGCACGCGTCCTCTGACCGGAGACAGATGTATTGCTATATGTCTGAGTATGTACATTTGGCAGACCGATATGTTGATGGCCTAACCAAGGTCTATATACCGCCGCGCTGGTGTGCATATAAGGGCATATGAGTAATACGATCTCTCAAAGGGATCATACAGGTTCACTACTGAACCGGAAGACATGAGCTCACTCATGAGATATTGGGAAGAATCAAATTCCGTGCACGGTCGTCTTGCTTTGGAAGCTTGACTGAATTTGTAGGTTTGATATATACTTTTGGAAAGTATATGATCAAGACCTAGGTATGATATATGCTTTTGGAAAGTATATGATCGATACCAAATCCCAATGATCAAATGAGAAACTTAGTGAACAAACCCTGAAGAAGACAGTGTAAAATTGATCTTGATCTTCGGGTTGACCATGGGTCTTCTAGTATGCAGGATGTACATGTATTGGGAATACCTGAGGGTGATGTGATCATAAACGATTGTATATCCATGACGCTTCCATTCCGAGGGAGTGATGAAACATGTCTGGATTTTAGTGACTTCTCTCAGTAGAGAAGCAATCTGATCTTGGTCCAAGTGTTGGACATTGGTTCGTAAGATCTGGATTTGAGATAAGATCTCAATATCTAAGTCACTATACATGGAACAATACAATCGCACTGTCCTTATCTCCAAGTATCTGCGGAGAAAGCACATTATTCTTGAAAGGGTTCAAGAATAATTCATTTGATGAAATGCATATCCAAGCAAGAAAAACTTGATTATTAAATGAGATTTAATTATCAAGCATAATATGAATGAGATTCATATTGTGAGAGTTATTATCTAAGATAATTAAATGGGATTTAATTATCAAGGATGTGGATAATATTATCCATGATATATGTGTATTATAAATATGATTTATAATACATATATTGAAGAGAGAGAATCTATGTAAATAGCATTTGTTAATTAATAGTGTGGATTGGATTCACATTAATTAATTAATTGGAAATGTAATTTACAAATTAGTTTGGGTTGTGAATTTGATTCACATAATTTTCAATGGCATAATTGAAATATTCACAAATTAATTTGGAATTAATTTGGTGGATATTTTTGTGATAATTGAGAGATAATGTAATATAATAAAAAGGAGAAATAAAGCCACTATTTTAGGAGGCAATATTGTCTCCATTTTATTATGATGATTAATCTCTCAACTAACATTTATGTTAAATTAAAGTTGTGTTGATAATGTTGGAACATATATTTAATTTAATCATAAATAAATATTGTTGGTTTTAACCAACCAAAATTATAGCCATTGATTTTACATGGACCAAGCCTGGCCGTTGGATCCATGTGTCCCATGGATTGAGATCCATTGGATCCTAAACTAATATAAAAGGAGGGCTAGGGTAGCCTTCCAAGGTACATGATTAAGAGTTGTACAAGGTTACAACTCTCTCTCTCTCTCTCATATTCTCGCCCTTTCTCTTTCTCTCCTCCATAAGATGGACGTTCATCTTGTGTTGAGAAAGGAGAGACTCTCGGCTTTCGCCTTCGACGACTCGTGGATCTCCATCTTCTTTGGAGTTGCTTACTCTAAAGGAAGATGACGGATTTCGTTTGACGAAATCGGGGGAGAGATCACTTGGATATTCATCGAGGATTGCGGGAAGGAACGTGACTCATCATCGCGCCCGCAAGTGCGTTCTTCATGGATCGAACTTAAGACAGGAGGATCTCTACTTTGGGATCTCGCGATCACAACCACGCTTCAAGAGGTATTCCTTATACTTGGTGGTTTGATGAAACGATCCGAGAAGTGTTCTCGTGATCATGTGGTTTCATCTTTAGTTTTAAAATTTTTAATTTCCGCTGCATCTAGCATCTAGTGCGACTAGTTGCTCCGATTGCATACGATGCAATCGACACGCTTCCGTGATGCGCTAAAGGATTCTCAATATCCTTCATCTTATTGATAGTTACCAAGCTTGCACACATATACTTTATACCTTGATCAACTTAGTTGAAGTTGTAGAGAGATGGATTTGTTGTCATGAAACATAAAAAATGGAAGCATCAAAAGTCACATATTTGTGACCATTGTACCCCAACCCAATCCAGTAGCCATGGGGTCCAAGGTTAGAAGTTGTGGGATGCAATAATGCTTCAAAAGAGGGATAGTCTACTGGATCAAGAGGAAAAAATCCATATGTAAATGTTGCACATTGTATTAAAAAAGCATAATGAAAATTCCAAATAGAAGAGATGATCAAAAATCAAAGAAAAATCAATTCCCGTCGGAGCATGTATATATTCAATAAGCAAGCTTGGGATTCAAAGTCAAATGTATGTGAGCCTGTAGCCATATGACTTGGCTACACTGGTCAAGCATCCTAGGATAGGTAGCTACAACGATTGCTGTCCATTCTCTTCTCCACCTCCTCTTCTTGAGTCAGTTGCACTTGAACTTAGAAGGGAGTACCCTGCTTCTAGAGGAAAGAGTAAGTGGATAGAGGAATTAGGGTCATAATGTTGGAGAATATTGAATTTTATCGCTTCAGTCGAGAGGATCTATATATCACTAACATTTTACAAGAGAGACTCATAGTCATAAAAGATTGCATATGACATCAAAATGTTCTGATCTGTCTATCAAGAAGACTAGGGTAGAGTTTTGTGATTTTAGAGGTTGTTGTGTCGCAAGTCTGGTTCCCAATAAGGTTCCGACCAAAGTTAATTTTCCAAAGGTCTGACTGAGCTCCAAACTTTGATATTATGAGGACAAGTTCAAAAGATAAAACCAATACAAGTTTTTTTCTTTTCCTTTTCTTTATTTTCTTTTCTATACTTATTAGGAATAAGTGTTTGCTAGGGACTAACAAGGGCAAGTATATGGGGTGATGAATCTATGTTTCATTACCTTTATTCTTTCATTTTGCCTTAAATCCTGAGCTAAAAGCATGTATATGGCAATAATTTGTCAAAATAAACACCTAATAAAGTGTACAAAATACTACATAAAATATTGTATTTTTATTGTATTTTATTCCAAATTAAAGAATATAAGAAGAAAAGAAAAATAAAAGAAACACCACAGGTGTTGAGTGACCCTAAACCCCGAGACCTAGTCATCATGACGACTTTGTCGACATGGAATAAAGTAGGGGGAGATATGGTAGAAGAACTGTACAAAGATTCATAGAAAACCATACATAAAACACTAATTTTAATTGTTCTATAATTGATTTTTGGAAACTATTTTACTTAACTATTTTTACACTTCAAATAATAAATCCCTCAATATGAATGTTGTAGATAAAAATAAAAATAAAAATACAAAAATGATTTCATAGAAAAATAATGCACAGTGTGCCCGAACACCCAAAATAAAATTCCAAACCCTCAAATTCACATACCTGTATCTTCTCCATATGAACCCAAAATTCATCAAAATCACCTTTAATTGTATATATCTTTTAATATGCAATTTAATGAAGGTGGTTTCATTTAATTTGGAGTTAAGCTGCAAAAGTTTGGTTTTGGACCTCTATTGTACATTTTACATGAATAATAGTCATTTTATTTATTCTTTATACTTTTCACAATTTTATATTTTTATAAAATTGTAGTAACATATGTAAATAATTGGAAAAAACAATACATTAAAATACACTGAAATAAATAAATGTACATAAATACATAGGTTAATTACCTACACACAAACCTATATAATAAACACATATATTTATTTAAGTGTACATAACACTTCATAAAAATATAAGGAAAATATATTTCTATGTATTTAAATAAATTACAAATATATATGTATAAAATATAAAATATGAAATGCAAAATAAAAATAAAACATACGAGATGTAGGAAAATATACACATATTATACTTGTAAAAGAGTAAGTTATAATAAATAACCTCATATATATATATATAATAAAAACATAAAATTTGGAATATTTTTTATTTTATAAACAAAAAATTAATAAATTCATTTAATATTTTTTAATTAAATTTACAAATGACTTTTGATTGTCTTTTTCTTGGTTGGTCCATGTGGACCAATAAGGGCCTTCCGATCGTTGACCTTGGGTCAACTGTACATCCTTCCTTCTGACTTTTGTCAGAACTACGCCCACCTCTATTCTCCATTTCATGGCTTTGATCCACACTACGGCAACAGATGAATTGCACGATCACTCCACCACCACCAAGCCCATGACCAATCTCACCTACCGCCTCTTCTATAAATTAGACCTCTTCTCCATTTTATAATTTTTGATCCCTTTTATTCCATTTTATCCCCTCAGATCATGCTCTAGTGCTTCACCTTGGTAACAGCAAGTAGTTGCTCGCAATCTATGGTGAGGAGAGCTCGAGGAGGAGAAGATCCAACATCTCCGACGAGCTTCCTTGTAAGTTTTCACCTCTTTGACTCCGACCGAATCAAGGCCCCATCCTTCATTTTTAGTAATATATTTAGCTTAGATTTCATTTATGCAATGAGATTTTAGTGTCATCCAGTAGATACTAGTGTATTTACAAAAATCTTATTCTCCTGGAGATTGAGCTCTAGGCCCAAATCCGTCATCAACCTCGCTGTTCTACACCTGCTGATTATTTCATTTCTAACCCTCCAATTTCTCTGCAAAAGCCCCATTGTATCCCCTTCGATTCAACTCGAATTGAAGTGATTCGAAGCTTCCTCCATCACGTTCCCTTGAGCTTCACCACCCGTCCGATCCCTATGCTTCTCAACTTCACCAACTGGTCGAGGTGAATCATCTCAAGCCTCTTCATATTTTGGTGCAGGAACTGAGCCTCGAAGACCACTAGAGCCTTGAATCGAGACTGGACAGCATCCCCAGGTCGAGAAACCAAGAAGAGCCCAAGAAGATCCTCCCTCAAGCAACTTAGATATAAGAGAAGGCCACCACCTACAGCTCTTGTGGAGTCCCTTCTTGGAGTAGGACCTCTTTACGAGGAGAACGAAGCTTAAGGTGAGGAGAAATAGGAGATCGAAGGGAGGGGGAGAAGTATTTCCTCCCCGTTCTTCCAACCATCCTTAGCGTCGTAGGATTAAGATGCGTCTCCCAAATCTAATCTGAGCCATCCAATTTAAATGAAATGTTGCCTCTCTCAAGCTGCACGATCAACGTAGTCCCACATGGCTTATTCATAGTCGTTCCTCTGCGCGCAGGATTGTGTATATTGCATGCCTCCCCTCCACCATTTTGTATTCCATAAAATAATGTTCTAAATATGTTATAACATTGAACACTTTCTGAAAAAAACTTGCAAATGAAACCTCAAACTTATTGTAATTGCATTTAGGTCCTTGTCAGGTTCACGTGTCTAGACACGTGTATGTGGGTGATAATTGCAAGCTAACCCCGCCAATTTTGTGTTATTATGTTTTAATATAAAATTTACTTATTGTAGTTCAAAGTTCGTGGTGTATTTTATGTAGCCCCTTGTCTTATATTTTATTTGAAAATATACCTTTGCTAGCTTAAGTATTTTTTGTACTCATTTATCTATTTTTTATAAATATCATCCGTGTTGCATCCTCTTCCACACTATCTGTTTTATTTGGCATTCCGTGAGCTTTTCATATTTAATAAAAACACAGATAGCATGTTTTATTCCCTGTTAGCCTAAAAAATCCAAAATAATTATAAAATCATCTTTAAAAATTCCAAAAAAATCATTAGTTGTCTATTATTATATTTTGTAGTCCGAGAGCAGAAATCCTTAAAAATAGAGAAAGAACATCATTAAAATCCAAAAAGAACCAAAATCCTTATAAAAATTATAAAAACTCTTCAAAAATCCTATAAATCTTAATTTCTATTTAGTATTATTATTTATACATATTATTATATATTTAAATTAGTTTTGAGAAATTCTAAACTTATTTAGTATTTTTTAACACTCAAAACTATTTGACCTATTTATCAAGTCACTATTTTTAACAAATTCTAAATAAAAATTAGCAAACATTTCTATAAAAAAAATAGAAAAAAATAATTAAATCACAAAAATATTTTATTTTTTTAAATTTTGAGTATTCATACCTATATTTATAATTATAATATTCTGTAGTGTATAATATACTTATATATAGTTCTGTATAATTAGTATTACTATTAGTCATTGTAAATACCTTATAAATATTTTAAAATACTTTTAAAAAAGACCATCCCTCATGTATTTTCTGGTTTTTGTACATTTATTTATATTTTACATTTTACATTACCTATATTATACATATTACGTATATATAGTTAAGTATATTACATTGTTAAAAAGAAAAAGAAACTAACGATTAAAAAATTATAAAAAATAAAATAAAAGATTATAAATTTATATAATTAATATAAATTAAAAATATAAAAATATTTAAAAATAAAACTTATAAAAAACAATAATTAATCGATTAATTGAGGGAATACTATACAAATATCTATATTAATTATTCTTTTTTATAATTAATATGCCTCCTACACTAGTTGTCTCCTTGTGTTCGACACCCAGACTACATGTCCACTATACACATTTATTTTTGGGTTATAATAAATTTTGGTTCACAAACACTTACTTTTATCGATGGATTCTATTACAGTATGGGTTGATTTTTGCTCAGTTACTTGGGCTTCTTGGGTCGTCATCGCAACGACTTAGTGGCCCTGCCTTGTGTGGACCAAAGGATAGTCCCTAGGGGTCTAGGGTGGTTAAACAACAGACTAATCATCTACCAACATTGTTTCTGAGTAACCACGTAGAAAGGTCAATAACTAACAGAACTCAAACTGCTCTCAGCAGGTCTAAAGTATGCTTTCCTTGCGGGTGAAGAACACATGTATCCAATCATCATCAGCATCAGACTGACCCCGTATCTAGAAAAGAACCGCAAGGCACTTTTTTGGAAAGTCCCAAATCTTTGAGGGATAAATTTAGCTTTGTGTTCACACCACTTCTATCTTGATGATGACTTCTTGTTGTCTAGAGAATTCCAAAGAAGAATGAATCTAGACCTATGTACATAGTTATGAAGAAGATCATGAAGTGGTGTGAAGCAAGCTTCAATTATCCCATTTTTGACTTTAAATGGATGAGCTCCCTGCATATAGTTCCCAAGAAATCAGGGCTCACTGTGGTGAAGAATAACCAAGGAGAGGAGATCTCTACTCGAGTACCGACATCCTGGCAGATGTGTGTTGACTACCTTCACCTGAATTCAGCAACAATGAAGGACCATTTCCCTCTACCATAGATCAAGTTCTTAAGCGACTCGCAGGAAAGAATACTTTTTCTTCTTAGATGGGTACTCTGGGTACAATCAAGTGGCGATCGCCCCTGATGACCAAGAGAAGATGACATTCACCTGCTCATTTGGCACATATGCATTTTGAAGAATGCCCTTTGGACTCTTTAATACTCCAGCTACTTTCTAGAAGTGCATGTTCGTTGTATATGCCGATATGGTCGGGAGTTTTCTCGAAGTCTCAAGGTATGATTTCTCCATTTATGGTGACAGTTTTGATTATTGTCTTCAAAACCAAGACATAGAAATACATAAATGTCATGAAGTTAATCTTGTTTTATAATGGGAAAAGAGCCACTTCATGGTCACATAAGGAATTGTGATGGGCCGTGTCGTCTCCAAGCATAGCATGTAATTGCTAAATTGAAGCCACCTCATAATGTGAAGAATGTGAGGTCATTCTTAGTGCATGCCGGCTTATATCATTGATTCATAAAGGACTTCAGCAAGCTTGTTCGACCTCTCACTGAGATGCTTTGCAAGGAGTCCGAGTTTATCGTAGATCAACAAATCTAATAATTTCATCAGCTGAAAGAGCTCGTCACTCAGGCTCCAGCCGTACAACCACCTGATTGGTTTCTTCCCTTTGAGATCATGACAAATGCGTAAGATTTTATAGTTGGGGATATTCTAGTACAATATGAGACAAGATATACTATGCCATTCATTACATCATCAAAACAACATATGGGGCACAAAGGAATTACACAATTACAGAGAAAGAATAGCTAGTAGTTGTTTTTGCATTAGAGAAGTTTAAATCCTACCTTCTTGGATCCAAAGTTATTGTTTTTACTAACTGATGAATCCACATTTCATCATCTTTATTCTATCATTTTGGCCTTAAAACCCTAGTAAATGCATGTAAATTCCCTTAATTTATGCATCTTAGCATCCATGCATGTGCATCTAAATAGTGTATAAAACACTGTAGTTAAAGCCAAAATTATAGAATAAATAAAAGAAAAGAAAA
This sequence comes from Ottelia alismoides, assembly GCA_037367405.1. Classification (NCBI taxonomy): domain Eukaryota; kingdom Viridiplantae; phylum Streptophyta; class Magnoliopsida; order Alismatales; family Hydrocharitaceae; genus Ottelia; species Ottelia alismoides. The sequence continues at coordinate 401,670 of JAZKJV010011859.1, forward strand.
AGAATAAAATATTGTAAATATTTTATGACCCGAAACCCCGATACATAGGCATCTTGATGAATAGGTCGACAAGGAATAAAGTAGGGGGAGATAAGGGCCAGAATACAATAAAATCCCCTTTGTTTTTATTCATTCTTTATTCATTTTGGGACCTATTTTTGGTTCCACTTTTTATACTTCAAATAAAGAAACTTTGTACATTAATGTTGTAGATAATTAGATAAAGAAAAATACAAAATTGATTTCATACAAAAATATTGTATAGATAAAAAGATATGATCTGAATAAGATTCCAGAATTCCAACTTCCCAGACCCGTATCTTGCAAATAAAAACTAGAAATGTACCAAACTCACCTTTAATTGTATATAGCGTAAAACAATCTATTTAATGGAGGTGGTTTCGTATTTTTCAGAGTTACGATTTGAAAGTTGAGTTTTGGACCCTACTAGTATACTTGTACAGATTAAAATATTCAATTTATTTATTCTTCATTATTTCTATAATTTAGATTTTTATAATTTTGTAATATTACTTATAATATATATGTACGTTAAAATCAGAATAAAAACCTAAAGAAAATGAAAAATAAAATACTTGTATACCAGATACATAGGTATAATACCTATACTTATACATGTACAAATAATACTTATATTTTATTAAGTATATAAAATACATCAGAAAAATAAAATAAAAATATGTTTAAGTGTATAAAAGTATTATAAAAATTTATAAAATAATAAACAAAAATAAATAAATTAAATAAACAAAATAAAAATAAAATATTAAAATATATAGATAATATACCTATAAAGGGTATAGAAGGGAACTTGTAAAATTATACTTCATAAAAATAATTAAAAATAATAATAAAATACCTCATAAAATAATAAAAAATTTTTATTTAATACTCGAAAATTAATAAAATCATTTTTTATTTTTAAACGATTTTACAAAATCATTTCCAGGGATTTTTCCTATTTGGTCCACGTGGACCAACCAGGGTGGTCTGACAGTTGACCTCGGTCAACTGTCTGACCTACTCCCATAGCTGTGTCAGACTTGGTTTTTTCGTCTGCCTTTGCGGATTTTTCAAGGCCAGAGCTTTCACCCTTTGATGATACTTCCTTCTGACCTTTTGCTCCTCAAAAATCCATCTTTCACGCCCTTGCATTGCTTCGGGGAAGGGAGCGACGATTCTACCAATATTCCTCGATCTTTGAAGCACCCAAGTCGTCAAGTCAAACCCCATATAACGCACCTCCTTCTTCTCTTATGAATTTGAACGGCTCTTCCATAGGAATATCTCCCCTTTTCGTTCCCATTCGCAAGGAGAAGGTGACAGCTCCCCTATGCGACCTTCGGGCGGGTCGAGCGACGCCTGAGGTTCTTCCACCACCTCCCCTTTGCCGGCGGTCGAGGTATCCTTCCCTCCGGTGATCCATCGTCGAGGCAACCCCATTTTCCTTTATTTTCTTTTGCATTTTACTCGATGTATCCTTAGGATCAAAAGCCCTCTTGAAATTTCCATGTCCATCGATTAAATCATCCAGTTGACCCCCCTCCTCGGAGTGCACCTCCGGCCGAGTTCTCCCTTCGTCGTATCGCGCCACCACCGCCACTCCGCGGGGTCCAGGCATTTTGCCCTGGACCCTCTCACTTCTTTCTACATGTCAAAGGGCTTTGACTAGCGCCTGGGCTCATTTATTGCTTCGTCGAAGTTCAGTGGATCTCCATAGCTCCGCCGCCCTCTTCCGCGAGCCTCGGCCACCGCCGAGGTGTTCTGGAGCCATCAGGAGATAGAGGACCCCTGCAGGAAGCGTCGTAAACATTTTGGGACCTTCACGACCGCCGGAGGTCGGAGTTCGAGCCGGGTGAAGGTTGCTTCACCGCACCTTCGTCCCTATTCTTCCTCCCGCCGTCATCGTCGTTCGATCAAGGGCGCCTTCCAGGCGCTACAGCTGCCGTTGGATTCGCCACGCCACCAGCCGTCCGATCTTCATCGCTGATCTAATCGTGACCGTTGGCGGCCGAAGCCGTCATCGCGCAAGGAGGAGCTGACACGTGTCTAAGTGAATGCATCTGAGCCGTCTGCCTCCACGCTAGCTTGGGTATTTTGCAACTTTTACCCCAGGAATTTTTGTAATTAATTAGTAGTACTCAAACTTTCATTTGCCGCTTTAAAAAGTTTTGTAATAATTATATTTAGGCCCCTGAACTTTATATATTTACACCTAGGTCCTGGCCACGTCACCTCACGTGACCAGTTCACGTGAGGCGAAGGGCATTTTGAGAGGACCCCCTCTAGGGTTTAAGTATTTAGATTTAGTCCAAGAACATTTCCATCACGTGTAATATTTTTGGAATATTTGCATGTCAGCCCTCTGGTGTTTTTGATATTACATCTAGGTCCTTCCTAGGTGCGTGCTAGTCACGCGCCCTGGTGGGTATTTTGCAGGTGTACCCCCGCGGGTTTGGTTATTTGTATTTTGTCCATTATATGCAATATTCAGTAGTATATTTTGCGTAGAAATTTCACTTTGGCCTCTGGATGTTTGCTTATTTGCACTTATGCCCTTGCTAGTAGTGTAGTTTCTTGATGTTGTCTCTATTTATTTCATGCATCTACAAATTGCCAAAAATCACCAAAAACTTAACATAGGCTCCTGTTTGCTTGCTCATTCACTCTATATTTTTGCATTGCATTTTTATATTTATTAAAAATAAAAAACATGCATTTTCAACATTGTTTACATTAGAAAATACATAAAAATTATAAAGACGTTTTGAAAAATTCGAAAAAAATAATATTTTGCTTATCTTATAATATTCTAGTCTCAGTCCAAAAATCACTAAAAATTTCAAAGCAAAAACCTTAAAAATTAGAAAATCCTAAAAAAAATCATAAAAATCTAAAAAATCGTAGAAAAATCCTAAAAATATAAACTCAGTTTCTGTAGTTTCTTTATCTTATTATCTCTTTAGTTTAAAATTAATTTGGGAAAATTTTGTTACTGTTTGCTATTTTTCATTCCTATTTTAATTTTGTCCAGCACCTTTATTCACTGTTTTGTTGTATTTGGACTTTTAAAAATACAAAAACATTCAGAAAAATTCCCAAAATTCACAAAAAACACTATCAAAATATAAAAAGACCAAAAACATTTTATTCCCTGATTTTTGAGCATTTTCCCTATTTTTATAAATACTCTATTCCTCTCTTTCCTATATTGTATATATATTCTATTATTGAAAAAGAAAATACAAAAATATAAAATACAAAAAGAAAACATAAAATCAGAAAATTAAAAACCAAAATACAAAATTAAAAATTTAAAATAAAATAAAAAATATATTAAATTAAAAACCCACAAAAATTTGCATAATTGTAGACATCTAATCACCTCACATTTTTGCACATTTTCTTGATCTATCCTGCCTTGCTCCCTGAGTTCGACCTCTACATACTTACACCTATACATCTTGTTGTAGAGTTAAAAATAAATTTGACTCCACATTTATTCTCCATTGCTTGACTTATATATTGTGGGTTCATTGTTGATTAAATCCGGATATCGAGTGGTCAACACATCGACTGTGTTCCCTCCTTGTGTGGAATACACAACCGCTCGATTTTTGGGTTTATCAAATGGCACCGTTGCCGGGGAGCAACAACGTATAGGTCATATTTTTGTTTGATTGTGATTGTGATTATTTGTTTACATCATTGATTTATTTGATCTCTCTACTTTTGATATATCTTATTGAGATATCTGACCATTCTTCTTTCTTGTCTTCTTGCGAGGGACCGCGGATCAAGGGGGATCGCCTAGGGGATCCGGTGCAACCTTGGGAGGCGGAGTCGGCTATTTTAGCCTAGCCGACAGGAGAGAGCAGGAGATTTGAGAGAGAGTGTTAGATAGTCTTTTATTTTTTTGGTGAGAGAGAGACATTCATTATTAATTTGTAATAATACAGATACACTTGGACACTTGGACACTCGGGCCCAATTTCTAAGTGTTTGTACACTTGGGGGCTCACCGCGGTTTTTGTCGCATTTTCTACTGCTTGTCATTTTCCGGTTTTGTTTTATTTTCCCTTTTTTTGTGGAATGAGCCCTTAGTCTCTAGGCTTTGCTTGATCGAGTAAGTTAGGTCCAAACACCCTAATAACCATTGCATGTACCTATAGTGCATTTTTGGACTTAGTTTAAATTAAACAATCGCTTCACCAGTTTCGAGCCGTCGCACCGCGAGCCCACCCTATTAAGCGCTACTCCTGAACTCGATGTGTCGAGAAGAGGAGGGGTGAGCCTAGACCAGACTCTTTGGATTGAGGATCGGTGACCGACTTGTGGTTCTTTACGCTAGCAATTGCCTGCTTAGGACGATTTCCGTGTGCATATCAGCATATAGATTAGGTTTAATAATTCCTATTTTGCATCCCGCATGGAGAGAGCTGGGAGTCACTGTAAGTCTTCTATCTTTGCATTCATCATTTAGGCACTAAGGTGAGATTTCCATCTTAGTGCCACTTGCATTGGCTTTTTCGACTCTTCTCACTCTGTTTTTGGATGAAATAACAATCAAGAAAATACAAAATCTTTAAGCGCTTGTATTGAATCTACTGAAAACAGTGATAACACCCAAAAAAATTAAAAAAGGACTGCTAAAGAAAACTTGACCTAAATAAAACTGGTTAATTGGATTCATTGCTTGGGGTGAGCAATACCCTCACTTTTATTCAGGTTGCATGGGAAGGTTTCCTTCCAAGTGAGAGAGCAGCTTCGTACGGACTAGAGCCAAAAACCCAGTCTGTGGCTGCCTTGTGTATCGCCTGGATTTTCGAAGTATTGGTGCTTCTGTCGTACGTGGACGAGTAGGGCTTGATCATCATTGATGACTCTCTATTGTGTATAGCATCGACCTTGTCCGAAGTATCGAGCCTAGGCCACACCTTCACGGGGGTGTCTGTCTCATCGTCTTACGTCCGACTAGGTTCTTGTACGCTAACGGGTGATTCCGTTGAGAACGAGTTCCGAAGTATTGATTTCTCCTATTGGCTTCCTTTCTCTATTTCTTTGGCTGAGTAGGGATCCAGGAAGGGTTACAAGGACCTCAAAAAGTGCAGACTACATGTTACACAGGAGGAGGACAAGTACGGGATACTCTTATGGCAGTACTCTCACTCCTATAGGCGTAGCGCTCTTAGGACTCGTTCAAAGATAAATGCCTGAATTCATCTAAAAACTACAAAGATAATAGCCGAACCCTGACAGCTTCATGTGTTGAGTTGGTGAACCCTTTGCTTTGTGTTTGATTGATTACTTGAATCTATGTCAAGATCAAAAACACTGCACAATTGTGCACATTTTTGCCCCCCCCCCCTTCTTCATTTCTCAACCTTTCTCCTCTCAATAATCACGATGATGGGAAGGAGGTCTCTTAGTTCGTCTCTATCGGCACCGCTATCCAACACTCCTCCCTATTCATCTAGGACGGTTTCGGGGAGTCAAGACCTTCTCTCCGAACCTGAGTTCACTTCCACCCTGTTCCCCCTTGATCACCCTTCTTCCTCCATCAGTCCAGCTGTTTCAGAGTTTAGTGCAACCCAGAGATCAGATCATTTGACGGCACCTGAGATGGGTTCTTTTGCCTTTTCAGAGAACCCATCCATGACAGACAGAGGAGAGCACCCAGATGAGCAGGAGCACCCTCCTTTCCTATATGACCAAGGTGCCATCAACAATTCACTTCTAGCCTCTCTGGAGACAACACAGAGACAGATCAGAGACCAGGGAGCATTCATGGGTGACGTCATGTGAGAGCCGACGCAGATGACAGATCGAGAGAACAGAGCTGCAGGTGGTGGAGGAGACATACCCGTTGCAGAGGGAGGAGATCCTGAAGCTGAGAGACCGCCACAGACAATCATGAGGGAATTGCACAATCCTGCCTCATCCCTCACTCACCAATGGATCCGACTTCCTCCCGTTCATGGAGACTTCGAGCTTCGCCCCCACACTATTCAGTTACTTCCCAAATTTCAAGGGTTGGCGACCGAAGAGCCACACCTCCATCTGCAGGAATTTGAGATGATCTGCAGCACAATCCATGATAGGTTGGTGACCGAGGACACCATCAAGATGATAGCTTTCCTGTTCTCTTTGGTTGATAGAGTTGCATACTGGCTGAAACATTTGGGAAAGTTCGTCGACACTTGGGCACAACTCCGGACCGCGTACCTCAACAAGTATTATCCTCTCGGTCGGACTAATGCAGCACGAGCTATGATCAACAACTTCAGAATGATCCCTAATGAACAATTCCATGAAGCTTGGGATCGATTCAGAGAGCTCATTGACCGGTGTCCACACCATGACATATCCAAGCCCAATCTGGTTCAGAGTTTCTTCTGTGGCTGACACGGAGCTGCAGGGGCTTGTCAATGCCTCTTGTGGTGGGTCCTATTTTTCCAAGGGTGAAGATGACATTTGGGCCATCTATGAAGGGATGGTAGAGAACTCGACAGTCATGGCAAAAGCTAGAGTCTACACACAGCAGAAGCTACCCCAAGGAGCAGGATCATTTCAGAAGATTGCCCGCATCGATACTGGTCCTCATACTCCGTCAGCAACGGCAGCCCAAGCCGAATCTGTCGCAGCCGACATGGGCATCATTAGTGAGACGTTGGACCGCCTTGAGATCCTCGAGAAGAAGCAGAGTCAGAGTCTGGCTCAGATGGAGCTGATGATAAAGACCATGAGTGACCTGAAGACGCAGATGCTCTACATTCAAGAGGCACAAACGTATACTCAGCAGCCTCCCAGGTCACGGGCTGATCCCAGCAGTAGCAGCTCAACTCAGCCTTCTGCCCCCTACCGCCAGGTCAACCACATCCAGGCAGAGCCGGTGCCGCAGCTACAGTACCACCCGTCGCAGCCACCATCTCAGGACACGCAGATGGTGGTCTATCAGCCAGATCAGCCACTAGCAGTTCTACCTCCACCATCCTTTGAGCAGGACCCATTGATGAAAGTCAATGGGATTTGGTACGACCGGTACCCGCAGCCCGAGATTCGTTGCGATCACCCCGGATTCCATTGGTCCACTGGTGGCACCTCTTCCCAGCAGCAGCCTCCCGCTCAAGGATCAGAACTGCCAGCCGCAACCGCAACATCCCCAGTATGCCCACCAGCAGAACCAGCATGGTCCTCGTCCCTCCTATCAGAGACAGCAGTGGAGGCAACGTCAGCAGCCTCAACGGTCATAACCCCAGCCTTGTGAGCACTTTTCCTCCCAGCAACAACCTCATTTCCAGCAGGGGAATACATCTGGTTCTCAGTCACCTGCCTTCGAGAACCCAGCATTAGATGACCTCGCCCGCTTGCTTTCTGAACATCGAGAATCCTATCGGCGAAACCTGGATGAGTTCCAGCAGGAGGTGAGGGATTTAATCAAGGGCAAAGCCGCCATACCAGCTCAGATTGAACCAAATCCGAACAATCTGAAGAGGAAGTCTGAGCAGGTACAGTTTACAAAGGATACTTCTCCTAGTGATTATTTGAGTGACACGTCTTCTTTGTATGATGCTGGTTTTGTGACTACTAGGAGCGGTAGGATAGCCGCCGGTGGTGCCTCATTTGAGCGACAACAACACGAAGAATCTGGAGCGCCAGATGAGCAGAATAGCGGTATTGATGCCGCCGATGATGTTGATGACGATGGTGCTGATGCCACCAGGGATGGAGATCCAGACGACGGTGCTGTGGCCGTCTGAGACCAGATGTAGACGGTGGTGCTGATGCCACCATTGTTGATGATATACCAGAGCGCGGTGCTGATGTCGCAAAGTCAGATGCCGTTGGTGGTACTGAAGCCACCACTTCCACTTTTGTTGAGCTCCCACATGTAGTGTTGCCACCTTTTGTATCTCAAGATTGTGGTAACAAGAAAAAGAACAAAAATATGAATAAAGGAAAGGTTTCTGTTTACACTTCAGATCCATGTGTGTTGCATGATGATCATTGTATGGATTCTATTCCTTCACAGGCACAGGGACCTATTCCTAGCCCCCCATCTGTGGAGGCCCCTTCCATCCCCTTCCCTGAAGCACTCCGCTTGGCGAAGGGGAATAAAAAAGAAAATCTAAAAAAGACTCAACAGGTAGAGTTCAGCAACCAGATGATTGATAGACTCCATATTCAGTTGACTCTACAGGAAGCACTTGAGCACATCCCCCTCTTCAAAAAGAACTTGAAAGAAAAGACTACAGTCCGCAGGAAGAGGAGATATAGAGATCAGATCCATGTGCTCACTCATGACACTTGCTGTACCATTCAGAACAAATTGCCAGCCAAGAGACCTGATGCAGGAGCTCCCTATGTCAGATGCAAGATTCAGGAGCAGCGGTTCGATCGTACTCTATTAGACAGCGGATCTTCGACCAACCTCCTTCCGGTAGCCTTACTCGACCAACTCAAGTTTGGTCCTCTTCTTCGGAGCAGGACGGTCCTTCAGTTTGCTGATAGATCGACTAAGAGGCCGAAGGGGTTGTTGAGAGACGTGGTCGTTACCATTCAGGGCATGAAATTCCCCGTGGACTTTGTTGTATTGGACATGGAGATCCCTGAGTCGGTAACTGATGCCCCCATCATAGTTGGACCCCCATTCTTGGCCACTGCCAAGGCGGTATCCGACCATTGAAGGATATGGAGAAATCCTCAAGCGCATCACGGAAGCGTGATCGTCGTATCGGATACGACGAAGAACGACTAGTCGCACTAGTTGTTTGGTGCAGCGGAATTTAAAATTTTTACTCGATGAAACCACATGATCCGAGAACCATTCTCAAATCATTTCATCTATAACCACAACAAGTATAATGCAATACCTCTTGAAGCGTGGTTGATCAAGTCTCTAAGAGAAGAGACCTCCTATCTCAAGTCCGATCGTCGGAGTAACAGCTTGCGAGCGCGAGGATTAGTCGCGATGTCCTCGCAATCCAAGAAGATGATCCAAGCACGGTTGCTCCTGATCTCGTCGCACGAGATCAAACATCTCCTTTGTGAGTGAAGCACTCCAAGTAGACGGATAACCGCAGAGCGTCGAAGCGGCAGCACGATGGCGCGGGCGTCGACGATTCTCTCCACCAAGGTATGGTGGACGGCCACCAAGAAGAGAGGGAGAGAGGGTTGTCGAGTATGGAGAAAGAGAGAGAGATGTGTGCTACAATAGCATGTAAAGAGAGAGCATGGTATGCCTCTCTATTTATAGGGTTTTGGGATCCATGGATCTCAATCCATGGGAGATATAAAATCAATGGATGAGATTGATTTATGTCAATCCAATGGTCAAGATTGTTGTTGGTAAAAGCCAACAACTTGTGATTTAATTTTGATGAAATATATTTGATAAATCAAATATATATTAATGCCAAATTAAGCCAATCAAATAAGGAGTGAAAATACAAATGAGATCCACCTTCCCCATTAGAGGGAGTGGACGACCACCAATTCCATAAAGGAATTGGTGCCGCCACCTCCTTCCCATATGGGGAGGGCAATCTCATGGATTCCCATGAGATTGCTTATCTCCTTGTTTTTCTCTCAACTTATTTCCAACAATTATTTGTTGGTATTTTATTCATAAAAAATAATTCTCAATTATTTTGGGAATATTGCAATCTTGACATTGAAAAATTGTGAATCACATCCACAACCAAAAACAAAATATAATTTACATTTTCAATTAATTAGACAATGTGTATCCAATACATATTAATAATTAATCTAAAAATATAAATTATTATTAGCTCTCTCTAATACATTATAAATCACATTTATAATATATTATGAATAATTGGATATTACTATCCACATTATTCTTATCCATACTAATTAAATCACATTTAATTATATTGGATAATTCCTCATACATCATGATAATTAAATCATATTTAATTATCGATTTCTTATTGCTTAGATCTTATGGAATTATTCTTGAACCATTCAAGAACAATGCTATTTCTCCTCAGATACTTGGAGATAAGGACATGGCGATTGTATTGTTCCACATATAGTGACTTGGATATTGAGATCACATCTCAAATCCATATCCCATGGACCTCTCATAGATGCTTGATTAAATCAAGACCGTGAACCTAATCTTCTCATTGTATCTGAATCTTATTCAGATCAATGTCCAGTATATGGACTAAGATTAGGTCACTTCTCTAATGAGAGGAGTCACTAAAATCCAGACCTGTTTCATCACTCCCTCGGAATGGAAGCGTCATGGTTATACAATCGTTTATGATCAAATCACCCTTCAGGTATTCCCAATACCTGTACATCCTGCATACTGGAAGACTCATGATCATCCTGAAGATATAGATCACTTTTACACTGTCATCTTCAGGGTTTGATCACTAAGTTTCTCAATCTTGGTTCTTGGGATATGGTACAGATCATATGCTTTCACAAAGCATATATCTTACCTTCAAATTCATATCATGCTTCTAAAGCATGATGACCATGCATGGAATTTGGTCAATCCCAAAACCTCATGAGTGAGCTCATGTCTCCCGATTCACAAGTGAACATGTATGATCCCTTTGAGAGATCATATTACTCATATTCCCTTACATGCACACCAGCTCGTCGGTATATAGACCTTGGTTAGGTCATCAACCTATTGGTCTGCCAAATGTACATACTCAGACATATAGCAATACATCTGTCTCTGGTCAGAAGATGTTTGCTTGTGATGTGACAGTATTCATCATAGATCTTTGGTTATCTCGATCTTGTTAAGTCAACTCATTGACTCAACTAATCTGATACCTTCGAATCAATATTCCCATGCAGAGGACCTGCATCAAGAGGTCGATCAGATATCAGTCTAATGAGATAGGATTGCCATCTCCCACTCAGACTAGAGATCACTACTTGTCAATCATTGATGATGCTTGATGAGTCCTCTATCTAACTCCTTAGATATTCATCCAAGCATCAGCCTCTATGATTCAATCAATGAATCAACATATGTTATGATTATCAAGTTGGCCATGGTACATAACCCTTATTGTACAGAGGGACCTTATAGTGCATTCATTTATTCAATATCAGAAAGGGAGTGAAACATAATCAATAACTTTTATTGATAAATCATTAATTACAATAACATTTATTGTAGGAATCGTTTGCCTCGGGCTCACATTGCTAACAATCTCCCACTAGCCCTCACAACCATTCAGGAACAATCCTTAAACCCATACTCATTACATGCTGATCGAAAACCTTCTGTGTCAGAGGTTTGGTAAGAGGATCAGCAACGTTGTCGGCAGAGGGCACCTTGGTGATGATGATGTCACCATGCTTTTGAATCTCCCGAATGATGTAGTATTTCCTTTCTACATGCTTGCTCTTCTGATGCCATCTGGATTCCTTCGCTTGAGAAATGGCTCCCGTGTTATCACAGAGTAGCGGGATGGGAGTATCAGAGGAAACTACGCTAAGCTCCTGAACGAACTTGCGCAACCACACCGCCTCCTTTGCAGCATCCGATGCGGCAATGTATTCGGCTTCTGTTGTTGAATCTGCTGTAGTGTCTTGCTTCTTGCTTCTCTCTCTAACAACACCACCATTCAACAGGAACACAAACCTGATGTCGACTTTTGATCATCAATATCCGATTGGAAGTCAGAATCTATATATCCCAAGACTTGGATATCACCATCTTCATAGACCAAGATGTAATCTTGCGTCCGTCTTAGATATTTGAATATGTTCTTTACTGCATTCCAGTGTTGTTCTCCATAGCAGGATTGGTAACGACTTAGCACTCCCACTGCATGGCAGATATCTGGCCTAGTGCACATCATAGCATACATTAAGCTTCGTACAACTGATGCATAAGGGCATCCAGCCATGACTTTCTTTTCCTCAACAGTTTGAGGAGCCATTCCTTTAGACAGGTGAATACCATATCTTAAGGGCAGGAATCCTTTCTTGGAACTATCCATACGGAATCGTTCAAGAATTTTCTTAATGTATCCATGTTGTGACAATCCTAATATCCTCTTCTCTCGGTTTCTGAACAACTTCAGACCCAAGATGTAAGAGGCATCTCCAAGATCTTTCATCTCAAAGGTATGGGACCGCCAAATCTTCACATTGGTCATCATCCCTGTATCATTCCCAATGATAAGGATGTCATCTACATAAAGCACTATGAACACAATGGCGCTCCCACTAAGCTTCTTGTATACATAAGGTTCATCAGGATTCTGTACAAAATCATAACTCTTCATGGTTTCGTCAAATCTGATGTTCCAACTACGAGAAGCTTGTTTGAGCCCATAGACGGATTTCTTCAGCTTGCATACTTTTCCATCCTCAGTCATGAAGTCCGGGGGATACTCCATATAGATATCTTCCTCGAGGTATCTATTGAGGAAATCCGTCTTGACATCCATCTGCCAGATGTCGTAGTCAAGATATGCAGCTATAGCTAGCAATGCCCTGATGGATTTAAGCATAGCCACAGGAGAAAATGTCTCATCGTAGTCGATGCCTTCTCTGTGTGTGTAGCCCTTGGCTACGAGCCGTGCTTTGAAAGTCTCTACTTTCCCAACAGGTCCCCTTTTACTCTTGAAGATCCATTTGCACCCAATGGGTTTTACCCCTTTAGGTGGATCCTCGAGGGTCCATACACTATTCTTATGCATGGAGTCAATTTCTGACTTCATTGCTAGCATCCATCTATCCATGTCATGATCCCTGAGTTCTTCATCAAATGAAGTAGGATCATTGTCAATTTCACTTGACACATGGAATCCATACCTTTCAGGTGGTGCAACCACCCTCGAACTCCTTCAAAGAGGTATGGGTGTTACTTCTTCAGTTTCTGGTCTAGGAAGCTCAGAGTCCTCAGGGGATTCAATGAGTTCCTCTACTTCACTTTTGTCTTGACCTTTAAGGAAATCATCCTCCAGAAATTTCACATCTCTAGAAACAAAAACCTTTTGGGTCTCAGGGTCATAGAGATGGTATCCTATACCATCTCTAACATACCCAATGAAGTAACACTCACGAGTGCGAGATTCCAGCTTACTTGCACCCACGTTCTTCGCATGGACCAAGCAACCCTAAACCCTCAAGTACTTAACACTAGGTTTGGTTCCATACCAGAGCTCATGAGTAGTCTTAGGTACAGATTTGCTAGGAATCTTATTCAGGTATATATTGCAGTCTCTACTGCATATCCCCAGAAACTAAGTGGCAAATGTGCTTTACTCATCATTGAACGGACCATATCCATGATGGTCCTGTTGCATCTTTCGGCAACACCATTAAGTTGGGGAGTTCCAGGAGTAGTAAGATTGGAGACAATTCCATTCTCTTTGAGGTATTCCTTGAATTCATCAGAGAGGTACTCGCCACCTCGATCAGATCGAATTCGTTTAATATTCCTATCGGTTTGGTTCTCAACCAAAGCCTTGAATTCTTTGAACTTTTCAAAGGTTTCAGATTTATGACGTAATAGGAAGACAAACCCGTATCGCGAATGGTCATCAATAAACGTCAAATAATATCGATATCCATTTCGAGTCGCGGTACTGAAGGGACCACATACATCGGTATGTATTAAGTCAATAATACCCTCGCATCTAGTAACCTTGTTACGGAAAGGCATCCTAGTCATTTTATCACGAATACAATGTTCACAGGTAGGTAAAGGTTGAACCTGTAGAAAATCCAAAGGTCCATCCTTTACCAATCTATTGATCCTATCAACAGATAAATGACCAAGCCTTTGATGCCAAATCATGTTTGAATGATTTTCATTATTCCTGGATCTTTTAGGGTTTTTATTAGTGGTTGTAACAATCATGACATGCTCATTAATGCACAATTCATAGAGTCCTCCAGAAGTCGAAATACCATCTGCAATATATTTATCATAATGATTTATGACTAATTTATTACAGAACAGGAATGAATATCCACTTCTAACTAGCTTAGATACAGATATTAAGTTCCTCCTGACTTCAAGTACATAAAGACACTCTTTAAGTACTAGGACTCTACCACTAGATAATGATAGCCGACAAGTCCCGACGGTGACTGCTGTAACACTTGCATTAGATCCCATCTGGATGACTATCTCCCCTTCTTCAAGTTTTCTAGTTTCCTTAAACAAATGCAACAAATTGCATACATGAACAGAAGCACCAGAATCAACAACCCAACTTCCTTCTCGACCAACGAGAAAGTTGGTTTCAATGATAAAAGTAGATTTCATACCTGTTGGGGCTTTACCTTTGTCGATCGACTTCAGGTAATCCGGGCAATTATGCCTCCAGTGCCCCGACTTTTTGCAGTGGTGACAGACGTCGGTTTTCTTTGACGCCATTAAAGTGGATGCATTGGAAGAAGAGCCAACACTTTGTCCCTTCTTCTTTCTCGTCTGGGCCGGGCCCTTTCGAGAACCATGCTTCTGACTGCGCTTCCCTCTGACCTGTGCAACCATTGCACTGCTAGTGGGACCATCCTTCTTCATCACGCCTGCTGCAGACTTTAATGTAGCAAGGAGATCAGCACTTGTCAATTCCAACTTGTTCATGTGGAATGACACTACAAAGTTATTGAAAGACTTGGGCAACGACAACAGAATGAAGTCAGCTTGCATGTCTGCATCCATTGTTGCCCCAAGAGTCTCCAGCTCCGACAAGTACCCAAACATTTTGAGTACATGTTCACGGACCGAAGTTCCTTCCTACATCTTGCAGCGAATGAGGTCTTTCATAACATTGTACCGCTGGGTGCGGTTAATGTCATCAAACATATCCTTTAGGTTTTGCATGATCTCTTGGCAAGTACTCATCTCCACATGTTGTTTCTGAAGAACATCGGAGAGAGAACCCAAGATGTAGCATCTGGCCAAGACATGATCTTCATCATACTTGTCATTAAATGCTTTTTCTTCCTTGAATTTAGGGTTCTCATGCTTGTCTTTAGAGAGCACATAACGGATGCGCTCCGCTGAGAGTACAAGCTCCAAATTACGGATCCAATCCGAGTAATTTGGTCCGGTCAATTGGTTGACCTCCAGAAGCCTGCTCAGTGGGTTCATGGATTTCATTTTCTGAAATTGAGAATGCACTATATTAGAACATATAATCATATATTCAATTTAGTTTTATTTGATTAAGGAATTTTAAATCAAATTAGTCTTGCTATGTCAACTATGAAAGTTTATTCCCTAATTCACTTTCAAAGTAGGAGATATATTTACCGATATATCTCAAGCAAGAACTGGGATCTCCTCTTTACCTTTGTCATATCCCAATAATATGAGAACTTATGACTCCAATAAAGAGAAGCGGGAACACATTCCGCCTTGCAAGTCCAACTTGCATTTTCCCAATTCGGTCTTTAATACCCGAGCCCACCACCACTAAGGTGATGTTGACCCGTGATTAATTGAACCAACCGTCAACAGGAATACAACTCGCTATGCGCAATCCAATATCGCCCCAATAATATGAGGACTCGACATTGGGGTCACTATGCATACATCCTTACTCTTTCGAGAAGTGATGAGTCCAATCCAAATGGATCATATGCAGGAGTTGTCACTTCGGACATGCGTCTCCTACACATAATATCTGGCGACGAAACTCTTCGCCTTGACGGGAGACCATGGATGTCACTTGTGTGATCCTTCATCTCTTATTCAAATTTAAGTAATTACTATGAATCATATTCATATAATCAATTCTTCCAAGGGAATTAATAACTCTAATCATATTAGAGTATTTTAATTGGACATAATCAATTTAATCATATTAAATTAATTATCAATCCAATTCAATCAATCAAACTTGATTATTTTACTTGAATATATATATATGGTAATATCTCAAAATACGTATTAATTCGAATTTTAATAATTAGAAAAATACAACTTAATCCCTCGGACATTATCCCGGCCCTCCCCGCTGTCATGGCCAGTACTGACGGGAGTGGGACGGACCGTATACGTTGCAACCCGCTACCCCAGCGATCCCCGACTAGACACCATATCCACCTCGGGAAAGGATAATGCCAAATTGATTAATTTGTACTTGAGATGATCATTGGTTCTTCAACCGAAATTGTACCATATAGTAATAATCAAAATATTTTTGATTATAAGGAAATTTGCTACACAAATTCCCAAATCCTATTCAAGCATCAAGTTTGAAGATTGTGGTTTCCAATTATGATTTAGATCACATCTTAATCAATTAATTGGTTGAGGCCAAGTCAATTAGGTAAATAATCATCTTCCAATATTTCAAAAATATATTTCAAGATTATTTCACGAAATTAACAATTAATTTCACTAATTGACAATCACTTGGTTCTAGATTAGGACAGTAATTTCAGCAGTGACCCCTACTCACTAAAATTAACATATCTCAATCAATTAAATCCAAATTAGACAAACTCAATTTTCATAGATTGCTAACTTGATTTAGGACAGAAGCCAAGTGATGTTTCACGCATTTTGGCAAGTCTAAACAGTAATTAACATTTTAATCACGTTCAGATCTACAGTTCCCGCAACAGTGCATACATGTTCAATAAAACAACCATATCTTGAGCATACGAAATCCGATTTACGCAAACTCAGATCCTATGGTTTCCTTATTTAATGGGGAATAAAATGCAAGTATTAAATTCGTGTTTAAACAATTTAAACAGTGCCGAATTCATTTACTAAACAGATCTGCGAAATCAAATGCGATAAAAACTTTCGCGACCTTAACGAACCCAAGTAGTCCTTGGTTTTTCGAATCATATTCGAAACCATCGACCTAAGGCTCTGATACCACTTGAAGGATATGGAGAAATCCTCAAGAACATCATGAAAGCGTGATCGTCGTATCGGATACGACGAAGAACGACTAGTCACACTAGTTGTTCGGTGCAACGGAATTTAAAATTTTTATTCGATGCAACTACATGATCCGAGAACCATTCTCAAATCGTTTCATCTATAACCACAAAAAGTATAATGCAATACCTCTTGAAGCGTGGTTGATCAAGTCTCTAAGAGAAGAGACCTCCTATCTCAAGTCCGATCGTCGGAGTAACGGCTTGCGAGCGCGAGGATTAGTCACGATGTCCTCGCAATCCAAGAAGATGATCCAAGCACGGTTGCTCCTGATCTCGTCGCACGAGATCAAACATCTCCTTCGTGAGTGAAGCACTCCAAGTAGACGGATAACCGCAGAGCGTCGAAGCGGCAGCACGATGGCGCGGGCGTCGACGATTCTCTCCACCAAGGTATGGTGGACGGCCACCAAGAAGAGAGGGAGAGAGGGCTGTCGAGTATGGAGAAAGAGAGAAAGATGTGTGCTAACATAGCATGTAAAGAGAGAGCATGGTATACCTCTCTATTTATAGGGTTTTGGGATCCATGGATCTCAATCCATGGGAGATATAAAATCAATGGATGAGATTGATTTATGTCAATCCAATGGTCAAGATTGTTGTTGGTAAAATCCAACAACTTGTGATTTAATTTTGATGAAATATTTTTGATAAATCAAATATATATTAATGCCAAATTAAACCAATCAAATAAGGAGTGAAAATACAAATGAGATCCACCTTCCCCATTAGAGGGAGTGGACGACCACCAATTCCATAAAGGAATTGGTGCCGCCAACTCCTTCCCATATGGGGAGGGCAATCTCATGGATTCCCATGAGATTGCATATCTCCTTGTTTTTCTCTCAACTTATTTCGAACAATTATTTGTTGGTATTTTATTCATAAAAAATAATTCTCAATTATTTTGGGAATATTGCAATCTTGACATTGAAAAATTGTGAATCACATCCACAACCCAAAACAAAATATAATTTACATTTTCAATTAATTAGACAATGTGTATCCAATACATATTAATAATTAATCTAAAAATATAAATTATAATTAGCTCTCTCTAATACATTATAAATCACATTTATAATATATTATGAATAATTGGATATTACTATTCACATTATTCTTATCCATACTAATTAAATCACATTTAATTATATTGGATAATTCCTCATACATCATGATAATTAAATCATATTTAATTATCGATTTCTTATTGCTTAGATCTTATGGAATTATTCTTGAACCATTCAAGAACAATGCTATTTCTCCTCAGATACTTGGAGATAAAGACATGGCGATTGTATTGTTCCACATATAGTGACTTGGATATTGAGATCACATCTCAAATCCATATCCCATGGACCTCTCATAGATGCTTGATTAAATCAAGACCGTGAACCTAATCTTCTCATTGTATCTGAATCTTATTCAGATCAATGTCCAATATATGGACTAAGATTAGGTCACTTCTCTAATGAGAGGAGTCACTAAAATCCAGCCATGTTTCATCACTCCCTCGGAATGGAAGCGTCATGGTTATACAATCGTTTATGATCAAATCACCCTTCAGGTATTCCCAATACCTGTAGATCCTGCATACTGGAAGACTCATGATCATCCCGAAGATATAGATCACTTTTACACTGTCATCTTCAGGGTTTGATCACTAAGTTTCTCAATCTTGGTTCTTGGGATATGGTACAGATCATATGCTTTCACAAAGCATATATCTTACCTTCAAATTCATATCATGCTTCTAAAGCATGATGACCATGCATGGAATTTGGTCAATCCCAAAACCTCATGAGTGAGCTCATGTCTCCCGGTTCACAAGTGAACCTGTATGATCCCTTTGAGAGATCATATTACTCATATGCCCTTACATGCACACTAGCTCGCCGGTATATATACCTTGGTTAGGTCATCAACCTATTGGTCTGCCAAATGTACATACTCAGACATATAACAATACATCTGTCTCTGGTCAGAGGATGTTTGCCTGTGATGTGACAGTATTCATCATAGGTCTTTGGTTATCTCGATCTCGTTAAGTCAACTCATTGACTCAACTAATCTGGTACCTCCGAATCAATATTCTCATGCAGAGGACCTGCATCAAGAGGTCGATCAGATATCAGTCTAATGAGATAGGATTGCCATCTCCCACTCAGACCGGAGATCACTACTTGTCAATCATTGATGATGCTTGATGAGTCCTCTATCTAACTCCTTAGATATTCATCTAAGCGTCAGCATCTATGATTCAATCAATGAATCAACAACTGTTATGATTATCAAGTTGGCCATGGTACATAACCCTTATTGTACAGAGGAACCTTATAGTGCATTCATTTATTCAATATTAGAAAGGGAGTGAAACATAATCAATAACTTTTATTGATAAATCATTAATTACAATAACATTTATTGTAGGAATGGTTCTCCTCGGGCTCACATTGCTAACAACCATGACAGTAGAACGGTGTGTTTTCGCGTAGAGGGCGAGAGCATACAAATAGAGACGATCGACGAAACCAGAGCGAGAGAATTAGCATGCTCAGAGCAGTCCAGTGATATGGAGTAGATGACAGAGGCCGAGTCAGACATCCACCAGGAGTGTGATTTTGTGATGACAGATGATGAATCCATTTGGACAGATCCCATAGCACAGACCCTCGACCTGCCTACAGATTCACTATATTTACGGCTTATGGCAGTTGAGAGCCTGGAGAGCATACTCTGGACGAGGATACATTTGAGGCTGACAATTGTGGGACGAATAGTGCAGATTTTCATTCTTGTTCATCTAGTTCAGATCCCTCGGATTCAGACATTGATTGGGATGATTTTGATGACTATTTGTCGTGTCTGATTCCTTCTGAGCCAACAGCCATGACGAAATGCGAGGCAGAACAATTTATTGATGATTCCGCAGGGTTCCCTTCGTCAGATTCTCATGCGCAGCGAGAGTTCTCACATGCAGACCTGGTAGCCTTTACACAGACATATCAGAAGCCAGATCTGCCACCTCCCAGTTGTCCAGAGTTGAAACCCTTGCCGCAGTCGCTGAAGTATAGATTCCTTGCGGGTGAGCCAGATATGCACCCAGTCATTATCTCAGCAGGTTTGACTAGAGAACAAGAATCTCGTCTGATGGAGGTTCTTGAAAGAAACCGCAAGACGATAGAATGGAATATAGCTGATCTCCAGGGGATTTGTCCGGCTCTGTGCTCCCACCACATTTATCTTGAGGACTCTAGGCCTTTGCGTGAGTTCCAGCGATGGCTGAACCCGAATCTTCGAGATGTGGTCATGGAAGAAATATCAAGATGGTGGAGCATCGATTTTATCTACCCCATCTCCGACTCCAAGTGGGTTAGTCCATTACATGTGGTGCCCAAGAAGACAGGAATCAATACAGTTGTGAATGAGTCTGGAGAGGAGATAGCTACCCGGGTACAAACTTCTTGGAGGGTCTGTGTGGACTACAGACAATTGAATCAGGCCACCAAGAAGGATCATTTCACACTACCATTCATTGATCAGATTATCAAGAGGCTAGCTGGGAAGAGTCACTATTGTTTTCTTGACGGGTACTTCGGTTATAATCAAGTGGCCATTACGCCCGAAGACCAGGAGAAAACGACATTCACCTGTCCGTTTGGGACTTATGCTTTCAGACGGATGCCCTTTGGTCTATGTAACGCCCCCGCGACATTCCAAAGGTGCATGTTGTCCATTTTCTCGGACATGGTGGGTGATTGTTTAGAGGTCTTCATGGATGACTTCTCGGTCTATGGCGATGGGTTTGATTCCTGTCTTGACTGCTTAGACCGTGTGCTTCAGCGCTGCATAGAGGTCAATCTTGTCTTGTCTTGGGAGAAGAGTCACTTCATGGTGACTCAAGGGACGGTCCTTGGTCATATCAATTCCGACAGGGGTATGAAGGTTGATCCGGCCAAGGTGGATATCATTAGAAAACTCAATCCACCGTCCAATCTGTGTCAATTGTGGTCTTTTCTGGGGCATGTCGGTTTCTACCGACGGTTTATTCATGACTTCAATCGAATTGCCCGACCACTTACTGATGCTGACGAAAGACATTGAGTTCATTGTAGATGATAAGTGTCTTGCGTTTTTTAAGACTCTCAAGAACATGGTTGTCACGGCTCCTGTCCTTCAGCCACCTGATTGGTCTTTCCCATTCGAGATCATGACGGATGCTTCTGATTTTGCAGTAGGGGCTGTGCTTGGACAGAGGAGGGATGGATTGTTGTATGCCATTCACTATGCCAGCCGAACTTTAGATGCCGCTCAGCGGAATTACACTGTGACTGAGAAAGAGATGCTGGTCGTAGTCTTTGCTTTGGATAAGTATCGATCGTATATTCTCGGATCTAGAGTGACTATCTACACAGATCACACCGCCATCCGGTACTTAATGGCCAAGAAGGATGCCAAAGCTCTCCTTACCAGATGGATCCTTATGCTCCAGGAGTTTGACATCAAGATTAAGGATAAGCCTGGAGTTAAAAATGTGGTGGCGGATCATCTCTCCCGCTTAGAGAATATTGAGGAATCTGAGCCCAGCACACCTATCACAGAGACGTTTCCAGACGAGGCGATCGTGGCTATCGCCTCACTCCCATGGTACGCTGACCTTGTGAACTATCTTGTCGCCAGGACGGTCCCACAGGGTTGGCCCAGGCAGAAACTTGAGACCTTCCTAGCGAAGGCCAAGTTTTATCATTGGGAGGATCCTGTCCTTTATCATGAAGGAGGGGATAGCATCTGGAGGAGGTGCATTCCTCAAGAAGAGCAGCATAGCGTCCTCACATACTGCCACAAGCTTGAGGCAGGAGGACATCATTCTGGGAGAAGGACAACACAGAAGGTACTTCAATCCGGCCTTTGGTGGCCTACTCTCTTCACGGATTCAGATGAATTCGTGAAGAGGTGCACTGACTGTCAGAAGATGGGCACCTGCGGACAGAGAGACATGATGCCCATGCAGCCCATTCACTTTTGTGAGGTTTATGATGCATGGGGGATTGATTTTATGGGCCCATTTCCTAAGAGTCAGGGGTTTGAACACATTTTGCTCGCTGTAGATTATGTCAGCCGTTGGGTTGAGGCCATCCCCGCCCGAGCCGCAGATGCTAAAATTGTGTGTAAATTTTTGAGGAAAAATATCATTTCACGGTTCAGGGTACCCAGAGTTCTAATTTCAGATGGGGGTCGCATTTCATTAATGATAAAGTCAGGGCCCTTGCAAACGAGTTCGGCATTGACCATCGTGTTGCCACGTCGTACCACCCTCAGATTAATGGTCTTGCCGAAGTATCGAATAGGGAGATCAAGACAATCTTACAGAAGGTTGTCTGCCCAGACTGAAAGGATTGGTCATAGCTTTTGGACTCGGTCTTGTGGGCCTATCGGACTTCCTTCAAGAATCCATTAGGGACATCTCCCTTTCGCCTCGTCTATGGCAAGCCGTGCCATTTTCCAGTGGAAATCAAGCATAAATCATTTTGGGCAGTCACTGAGTTACTGTTAGATCCCGAGAGTATAGGAGAATAGAGGAGAGCAGAGTTGGCAGCCCTGGAGGAGTTGAGAGATACAACCTTTTCTAGCAGCCTACAGTACAAAGAAAAAGTGAAGACATGACATGATTCTCATATCACCCATAAACAGTTTGAGCCCGATCAACGTGTATGGTTGTTTGATTCCAGGCTGAAGTTATTTCCAGGGAAATTACAGAGCAAGTGGAAAGGTCTGTATGTGGTCAGGAAGGTACATGACAATGGTATCATTGATATATCTGAGCCGTCATCTTCCTCTACCTTCCGTATTAACGGTCAGCGCATGAAGTTATATCTAGATCATGATCTACCGACCGTTGACATTCCCCCCATCCTTCTGGTATGAGATGTGTTCTTTGACTCGGATCATTTGCATCTCGTACATGGTTATCACTTCCATATTCCGTTGTATATATCCATCTGTTGATATCTTCTCTTCTTTTCTTCTTTTCCTCTTCTATCTTCTTTATCTATCAAAAAGGTGTCGCCCCTTGTAGAAAGTCTTCTATACTTAGAATGTACTTTGTCCTAAGTATAGGGGGTGAGCACCCCGAGTTATCTTCTATTCTTTGATCCTCTCCATTGTCTCCTCTTCTTGTCTATACTTAGGGATATCTTACCCTAAGTATAGGGGAGACAATCTGAGTACGATCTGTTCATTCCCACCCTTGACCCTCCCTGCTTTGTGTACAATCTGCTATACTTAGGATTATTTGATCCTAAGTATGGGGGGGCGGTCGACTTCTCATTTGTTTATTCCTTCATCTCTTATTCATTTATTCTTTAGACTTTTCTATACTTACTACGAGTTATGTCTTCTCTTTTCTCTCCGATCTATGAGGACATAGCTCAAGCTAAGTATAGGAGGGTCGTATATACTGTGTATATACTTTTGCCATAACTCGTACTTTCGTATTTTCTTCATAATATGGCAATTTATACTTGTAAAATTCATTAAAAATCTGAATAAAAAGATGTTACCATTCCTTAGATTCATTTTGTACTTACTGATTAATAAATCAGGTGAAAATATTTTTTGCAAAATGTTTGAAAAATAGTTTGAAAATCTTTGTGAAAAATCTTTTGAAAACTGTTTGGAAAATGTTTTGTTACATGTTTTCAACCTTTGTAAAAACATTTTGATTGCAAAAGTATTTTCTTTGTGTGAAATAAAATGTTTGAAAAATAATTTGCAAATGGTTTGAAAAATGGTTGCAAAAATATTTGAAAAATCTATATATACTGTTTGGAAAACCTTTGCAAAATGATTTTCAAATGCGTATACATGTGTGTAAAACTGTTTATAAAAATTATTTTGGACTACAGTTTTCAAAATTATTTGGAAAACCTTTTCAAATAAGTTCGAGGAATATATACATCACTCCAAAAATTCATTATATACCTATAAAATTGACCACTTACCCTTGTAAATTCTTAGAATCCACTTCTTGTAAATATAAGATGCATCCCCATGTAAATATTTTAACGTAGTTTTTAGCCAAAATCTTTTGATTTTCAAAAATCCTAAAAACATTTGCAAAATTTAAAATCCAAAAACATTTGAAAACATTTTCAAAAATCTAAAAAATGCATATGCATCATCTTTTCAAAAATCCATAAAAAGTTCAAAATCTTTGAAAATTGCATCACAAAAATATTTTCCGCGTAGCATTTGCATGGCATTCGCATTTTTCGGATTGAGTTTGATAGTTGAACAAGTCTAAGTAAAATCCTAAGATTGGAGCTTGGTTGGACCTTAAATCTATCTAATTAACAGGAACCTTATAGGAACTGGGATTGAGGTACTTCAGGTCTAGTTGATGTAATTCTTTGAGGATCACGAGACTTGGTTCAATGGATTCTTGACTACCTAAGTAGAGTATTTCGGAGCACATGCACGACTCTTGTTGATAATGACCTAACTTGGACACCTGCACCTTTCACATGGCTCAACTCAGTTGGAGTGGTGAGGAGGTTGGATTTGCCGGTATGATACGCACACAGGTGGAAACACTTGTCCTCCTCTAGGGAGGGAAGTGCGCCCCAACCCGTCCAGTGATGATGAGTTCCTAGGATAGGAGATCTTGGGTTGCGACAAAGCTTCAAAAGAGGGATAGTCTACTGGATCAAGAGGAAAAACTCCCTATGTAAATGCTGCTGTATATAGTATTAAAAAATGCAAAAGCAAAAACTCCAAAAAGTGGACAGGCTTGTACAAAAATAAAAATGCCTGCTGGAGTGTACATATGTTGTAAAGTCAAATAAGCAAGCTTGAGCTTCAAAGTCAAATCATGTGAGCCTACAGCTGGATGACTTGACTACACTGGTCTTGCATCCTTGGGTAGGTGGCTACACTGGCTACCGTCCATTCTTCTCTTCACCTCCTCCTCTTGAGCTGGTTGCCACTTGAACTTAGAAGGGAATACCCCGCTCCTTGAGGGATGAGTTGTTGGATTGGGGAATCATTGGGTTGTCATATTGGAGAAGTCAATCTCTTTGTCATTTCAGTTGGGAAGAGCCACCATCACTTATACTGTACGAGTCAAATTCATAGTCGTAAGGGTTTGCGTATGAGTTGAGATATCTCTGACCTAGCTATTGAGGAGACTTAAGCATAATTTTGGGATTCTCGAAGACTGTTGGATTTCAAATTCGGTTCCCATTAAGGTTCCGCCAGCACTAAAATTCTGAAGGTCCGACTTAAGCTCCAAACTTTGATTTTGTGAAGACAAGTTTGATAATTAAACTTCATCCATTTTTCTTCTTTTTCTTTTCTTTGTTTTCTTTTCTGCACTTATTCCATAAGTGTTTGCTAGGGACTAGCAAAGGTAAAGTATAGAGGGATGATGAACCACATTTCATCATCTTTATTCTATCATTTTGGCCTTAAAACCCTAGTAAATTCATGTGAATTCCCTTAATTTATGCATCTTAGCATCCATGCATGTGCATCTAAATAGTGTATAAAACACTGTAACTAAAGCCAAAATTATAGAATAAATAAAAGAAAAGAAAAATAATAAAATATTGTAAATATTTATGGCCCTAAACCTCGAGACCTAGGCATCTTGATGAATAGGTCGACAAGGAATAAAGTAGGGGGAGATAAGGGCCAGAATACAATAAAATCCCCTTTGTTTTTATTCATTCTTTATTCATTTTGGGACCTTTTTTGGTTCCACTTTTTATACTTCAAATAAAGAAACTTTGTACATGAAAGTTGTAGATAATTAAATAAAGAAAAATACAAAATTGATTTCATACAAAAATAATGTACAGATAAAAAGATATGATCTGAATAAGATTCCAGAACTCCAACATCCCAGACCCGTATCTTGCAAATAAAAACTCGAAATATGCCAAACTCACCTTTATTGTATATAGCGTAAAATAATCTATTTAATGGAGGTGGTTTTGTATTTTTCTGAGTTACGGTTTGAAAGTTGAGTTTTGGACCCTACTTGTAAACTTGTACAGATTAAAATATTCAATTTATTTATTATTCATTATTTCTATAATTTTATATTTTTATAATTTTTTAAATATTATTTATAATATATATGTACATTAAAATCAGAATAAAAACCTAAATAAAATGAAAAAATACTTGTATACCAGATATATAGGTATAATACCTATACTTATACATGTACAAATAATACTTATATTTTATTAAGTGTATAAAATACATCAGAAAAATAAAATAAAAATATGTTTAAGTGTATAAAATTATTCTACAAATTTATAAAATAATAAACAAAAATAAATAAATTAAATAAATAAAATAAAACTAAAATATTTAAATATATAGATAATATACCTATAAAGGGTATAGAAGGGAACTTGTAAAATTATACTTCATAAAAATAATTAAAAATCATAATAAAAATACCTCATAAAATAATAAAAAAATATTTAATACTCAAAAATTAATAAAATCATTTTCGAGTTTTAAACGATTTTACAAAATCATTTCCAGGGATTTTTCCTGGTTGGTCCACGTTGACCAACCAGGGTGGTCAGACAATTGACCCCGCTCAACTGTCTGACCTACTCCCATAGTTGTGTCAGACTTGGTTTTTTTCGTCCATCTTTGTGGATTTTTCAAGGCCAGAGCTTTCACCCTTTGATGATACTTCCTTCTGACCTTTTGCTCCTCGAAGATCCATCTTTCACGCCTTGCGTTGCTTCGGGGAACGGAGCGACGATTCGA
Organism: Ottelia alismoides; assembly: GCA_037367405.1. Classification (NCBI taxonomy): domain Eukaryota; kingdom Viridiplantae; phylum Streptophyta; class Magnoliopsida; order Alismatales; family Hydrocharitaceae; genus Ottelia; species Ottelia alismoides. Next base: position 428,412 of record JAZKJV010011859.1, read on the forward strand.
CCAATATTCCGCGATCTTTGAAGCACCCAAGTCGTCGAGTCAAACCCCATATAACACATCTCCTTCTTCTCTTTTGAATTTTAACGTCTCTTCCATAGGAATAGCTCCCCTTTTCGTTCCCAATCGCAAGGAGAAGGTGGCAGCTCCCCTTTGCGACCATCGGGCGGGTCGAGCGACGCCTGAGGTGCTTCCACCACCTCCCCCTTTGCCGGCGGTCGAGGTATCCTTCCCTCCTGTGATCCACCGTCGAGGTAGCCCCATTTTCCTTTATTTTCTTTCGCATTTTACTCGATGTATCCTTAGGATCAAAAGCCCTCTCGAAATTTCCATGTCCATCGATTAAATTATCCAGTTGACCCCCCTCGCCGGAGTGCACCTCCGGTCGAGTTCTCCCTCTGTCGTATCGCGCCACCACCGCCACTCCGTGGGGTCCAGGCATTTTACCCTGGACCCTCTCACTTCTTTCTGCAGGTCAAAGGGCTTTGACTAGAGCCTGGGCTCATTTTGTGCTTCGTCGAAGTTCAGTGGAGCTCCATAGCCCCGCCGCCCTCTTCCGCGAGCCTCGGCCACCGCCGAGGTGTTATGGAGCCGTCAGGAGATAGAGGACCTCTGCAGGAAGCGCTGCAGCCATTTTAGGACCTTCACGACCGCCGGAGGTCGGAGTTCGAGCCGGGAGAAGGTCACTTCGCCGCACCTTCGTCCATGTTCTTCCTCCCGCCTTCATTGTCGTTCGATCAAGGGCGCCTTCCAGGCACTACAGCTGCCGTTCGATTCACCACGCCACCAGCCGTCCGATCTTTATCGCTGATCTAATCGTGACCGTTGGCGGCCGAAGCGTCATCGCGCAAGGAGGAGCTGACACGTGTCTAACTGAATGCATCTGAGTCGTCCGCCTCCGCGCTAGCCTGGGTATTTTGCAACTTTTACCCCAAGCATTTTTGTAACTAATTAGTAGTACTCAAACTTTCATTTGCCGCTTTAAAAAATTTTGTAATAATTATATTTAGGCCCTTGAACTTTATATATTTACACCTAGGTCCTGGCCACGTCACATCACCTCACGTGACCAGTTCACGTGAGGCGAAGGGCATTTTGTGAGGACCCCCTCCAGGGTTTAAGTATTTAGATTTAGTCCAAGAACTTTTCCATCATGTGTAATATTTTTGGAATATTTGCATGTCAGCCCTCGGGTGTTTTTGATATTACATCTAGGTCCTTCCCAGGTGCATGCTGATCACGCGCCCTGGTGGGTATTTTGCAGGTGTACCCCTGCGGGTTTGGTTATTTGTATTTGGTCCATTAAATGCAATATTCAATAGTATATTTTGCATTGAAATTGCACTTTGGCCCTTGGATGTTTGCTTATTTGCACTTATGCCCTTGCTAGTAGTGTAGTTTCTTGATGTTGTCTCTATTTATTTCATCCATCTATAAATTGCCAAAAATCACCAAAAAATTATCATAGGCTCCTGTTTGCTTGCTCATTCACTCTATATTTTTGCATTGCATTTTTATTGTATTTTCATATTTATTAAAAATCAAAAACATGCATTTTCAACACTATTTGCATTAGAAAATCCGTAAAAATAATAAAGACGTTTTGAAAAATTCCAAAAAAATTATATTTCTCTTGTCTTATCATATTCTAGTGTCAATCCAAAAATCACTAAAAATTTCAAAACAAAAACCTTAAGAATTAGAAAACCCTAAAAAACTTCATAAAAATCTAAAAAATCATAGAAAAATCTTAAAAATATAAACTCAATTTTTGTAGTTTTTCTTTTTTATTGTATTTTGTTAAAATTAATTTGGGAAAATTTTATTACTATTTTCTATTTTTTTATTCCCATTTTAATATCGTCCAACACCTTTATTCATTGTTGTCTTGTATTTGGACTTTTAAAAATACCAAAAACGATCAGAAAAATTCCCAAAAATCACAAAAACACTATCAAAATATAAAAAGACCAAAAAAAATTTGTTCTATGATTTTTGAGCATTTTCCCTATTTTTATAAATACTCTATTCCTCTCTTTCCTATGTTGTATATATATTCTATTATTGAAAAAATACAAAAATATAATATACAAAAAGAAAACATAAAATCAGAAAATTAAAAACCAAAATACAAAATTAAAAATTAAAAATAAAATAAAAAAATATATAAAATTAAAAACCCACAAAAATTTGCATAATTGTAGACATCTAATCACCTCACATTTTTGCACATTTTCTTGATCTATCCTGCCTTGCTCCCTGAGTTCGACCTCTACATACTTAAACCTATACATCTTGTTGTAGAGTTAAAAATAAATTTGACTCCACATTTATTCTTCATTGCTTGACTTATATTTGTGGGTTCATTGTTGATTAAATCCGGATATTGAGTGGTCAACACATCGACTGTGTTCCCGTCTTGTGTGGAATACACGACCGCTCGATTTTTGGGTTTATCACTGACCATTCTATTATCCAGTATATATAGTAGAAGAAGACCAAATCACATATACTCAGATGGATTCTTCTCCTCCAGGAATTTGACCTAGAAATCAGAGATAAACATGTTAGCAATGTGAGCCTGGGGCGAACCATTCTCGCAATAAATGTTATTGTAATAAATGATTTATCAATAAGAGTTATTGATTTTTTTCACTCCCTTTCTGAGATTGAATGAATGAATGCACTATAAGGGCCCTCTGTACAATAAGGGTTATGTACCATGGCCAACTTGATGATCATACAGTTGTTGATTCATTGATTGAATCATAGAGGCTGATGCTTGGATGAATATCTAAGGAGTTTGATAGAGGACTCATCAAGCATCATCAAATGATTGTTAAGTGATGATCTCCAGCAAGAGTAGGAGATGGAAATCCTTTCTCTTCTGGCTTATATCTGACTGACCTCTTGATGCAGGTCCTCTGCATAGGAATAGTGATTCGGAGGTGTCAGATTAGTTGAGTCAATGAGTTGACTTAACGAGATCGAGATAACCAAAGACCTATGTTGAATGCTGTCACAGCATAGGCATACATCCTCTGACCAGAGACAGATGTGTTGCTATATGTCTAAGTGTGTACATTTGGCAGACCAATAGGTTGATGACCTAACCAAGGTCTATACACCAACGATCTAGTGTGCATGTAAGGACATATGAGTAATACGATCTCTGAATAGGATCATACAGGTTCACTTGTGAATCGGAGGACATGAGCTCACTCATGAGATATTGGGACTGATCAAATTCCATGCATGGTCATTATGCTTTTGAAGAATGACATGAATTTGAAGGTAAGATATATGCTTTGGGAAAGCATATGATCTATACCAATTCCCAATGACCAAGACTGAGAAACTTAGTGATCAAACCCTGAAGATGACAGTGTAAAAGTGATCTATATCTTCAGGATGATCATAGGTCTTCCAGTATGCAGGATGTACATGTGTTGGGAATACCTGAGGGTGACGTAATCATAAACGATTGTATAACCATGTCGCTTCCATTCTGAGGGAGTGATGAAACAGGTTTGGATTTTAGTGACTCCTCTCAGTAAATAAGTGACCTAATCTTGGTCCACGCATTGGATATTGATCTGAATGAGATTTAAATGCAATGAGAAGATTAGGTTTACGGTCTTGATTTAATCAAGCATGTATGCGAGGTCCATGAGATCTGGATTTGAGATGTGATCTCAATATCCAAGTCACTATACGTGGAACAATACAATCGCCCTGTCCTTATCTCCAAATATATGCGGAGAAATCGCATTATTCTTGAAAGGGTTCAAGAATAATTCCATAGATCTAAGCATTAAAGAAATGATAATTAAATGTGATTTAATTATCTTGATGTATGTGGAAATTATCCAATATAATTAAATGTGATTTAATTATTATGGATAAGAATAATGTGGATAACAATATTCAATTATTCATAATATATTATAAATGTGATTTATAATGTATTAGAGAGAGCTAATTATAATTTATATTTGTTCATAATTATTAATGTGTATTGGATACACATTGTGCAATTAATTGAAAATGTAAATTATATTTTGTTTTGGGTTGTGAATGTGATTCAAAAATTTCCAATGGCAAGATTGCAATATTCTTAAAATTATTTATGAATTATTTTTGAAGAATAAATCACAACAAAAAGTTGTTGGAAATAATAATGAAGATTTCCATGGAGATATGCAATCTCATGAAATCTCTTGAGATTGCTCCCACTTGCAATCAAGTGGATGGCCACCATAACCAATATGGAAATTGGTGGCCGTCCACCATGATCCATGGGGATGCAATCTCCATGTTGGAAATCTCCCTTTATTTGATTAGTTGAATTTAGGATTGATTTATATTTGATTTGTCAAATATATTTGATTTAAATTAAATTAATAGTTGTTGGTTTTTACCAACAACAATCTTGACCATTGGACTAAACATAAATCAATCTCATTCATTGATTTTTTGTATCCCATGGAATGAGATCCATGGATCCCAAAACCCTATAAATAGAGAGGCATACCATGCTCTCTAATGCTAAGCATTTAAAGCACATATCGCTTCTCTCTTTTATTCCATACGTCAACTCTCTCTCCCTCTCCTTGATGGTCGTCCATCAAACCCTAGAGGAGAAAGCTGTCGACGCTTTCGCCACCGTGTCGCCGCTTTCGACGTTCTTCGGTTCTTCATCTTCTTGAAGTGCTACGCTCACGAAGAAGACGTTCGAGCTTGTACGACGAGATCAGGAGTTCACCATGCTTGGATCATCTTGTTGGATTGCGAGGATCACGCGGTTCATCCCCACGCTCGCCAGCGTCTTCTCCGACGATCGGACTTGAGACAGGAGGTCTCGTTTCCTAGAGACTCGATCAACCACGCTTCAAGAGGTATTCCTTTATACTTGATGTGGTTCTAGACGAAACGATCCGAGAATTGTTCTTGGATCATATGGTTTCATCGCATGAAAATTTTTTAAATTACGCTGCATAGAACAACTAGTACGACTAGTCATTCTTCATCGTATTCGATATGATGCTCACGCTTCCATGATGCGCTTGAGGATAATACCATATCCTTCAAAACCTGGAGTTCAGAATGTGGTAGTAGATCACACCTCCAAAATAGAATGCCAAGAGACTCAGCTGAGTAATACATCGATCACAGAGACCTTCCCTGAAGAATCCATCCTCAACATTGGTTCTCTCCCTTGCTATGCTGATATTGTGAACTACCTCGTCTCTGGGGCGGTTCCATAAGATTGGATGATAATCAAGGACACATTCATGTCAGATATTCATTTTTACCAATGGAAGGACCCACACTTATTTAGGCAAGACACAGATTGTATTTGGCCAGTGTATTCTTCAGGAGGAGTATACAAGTGTCATCGAGCACTGCCATAACTCGAATATGGTGGACACCATTCTGAAAGCAGAATAGTAGCGAAGGTACTGTAGTGTGTCCTCTGGTGGTCAACACTATTCAAGGATGCAAACGAATATGTGAAAGCATGCACCGGCTATCAGAAAATGGGAAAAACCTTTGGTGTTAAAGACAACATGCCCCTCAAATTTATCCATATATCTGACGTGTTTGATGCATGGGGAATCGATTTCATGGGTCCGTTTCCTAATTGTCAGGGCTTCAAATACATCCTGCTTGTCATAGATTATGTGTGTCGATGGGTTGAATATATCCTTGCTCGAGCCATAGATAGAAGAACAAAATGCATATTTCTGAAATATAACCTCATATCACGATTGCCAACCACTTCATCAACAAAGAGGTGAAGAAATTAACAAAGGAGTACATCATTTATCACTGAGTTGCACTTGCTTATCATCCTCAGTCAAATGGCTTGTCAGAGTTGTCTAACATAGAAATCAAGATAATTATGTAGAAACTTGTGATATCGGACCACAAGAACTGGTCACAACTCCTGGACTAAGTTCTGGGCATATATAAGAATCTAAAAGTCTCCTTTGGTCATGTCTCTCTACTGTCTTATCTATAAGAAGCCATGTCATCTGCATGTGAAATTCATTCTTAAATCATTGTGGGTAGTTAACATCTGTAACCTCCACTCGCAAAAAGGTGGTTAGCAGAGGCAAGTGGATCTGAACAAGCTCTTGGAATTCTAAGATTACGTGTATGACAACAACTTGATGTATAAAGAGAAGGTCAAACGCTAGCACGACAAGAATATCAGATGAAAGACCTTCAAACATGGAAAGAAAGTGTGGTTGTTTGATACGAAGTTGAATATTATCCCAAGAAAATGGAAGAGAAAATGGACAAGGCCATATAGTGTCAGAATTGTGTGTGACAACGAACTGTATTAATATGAGAATTGTCAACTTACACACAACCTTTCATTGTCAACGGTCAGTTGATGAAGCCATATTTAGTGCATGATACATTTCTGGTCGTTGTCAACTCTGTATAAGTGGTCTTTGATGAAGAATTCACTGCTTCAATAGCTTCATTGGAGTCGGACAATGCTCCCAAAAGTATATTTGATTAGTTTTCTTCTTTTCTTCTTTTCATTTTAAATTTCCAATTTCGTCACTCGTTTGTACGGTATTCACACCATTCATCCGTGTTATAGTTAGGATAAGCTTCATCCTAAGCATAGGGTCGATGAGTTTCCTTGGGTTATTCATTATTCTTCATCTCGCTTGTCTCTTAATTTTTGATACTTGGTCTATACATAGGGGTATTTAACCCTAAGTATAGGGGAAACAAGCCGAGCTTGATGATTTCGTAAATTTTGATTCTCAATCATCCCTATTTTGTATACAGTCTGCTATAATAAGGATTAATTGATCCTAAGTATAGGAGGGTGGCAGTCTTCTCATTCTTTATTTTAATCATTGTAGTATAGATTTTCTTATTCTTAGCATGCGTTATGTCTTCCTTTTTCTTTATAACCTATGAGGACATAACTCAAGCTAAATATAGGGGGGTCATATATACATTGTATCTACTTTAGCCATAACTCTTACTTTCATATTTTCAATAAATATGACTAAAATACTACATGAATAAGAATAAAAAATAAGTCAGTTGTATATAATACACCTATATAAAAATTTTCAAAATTCTTTAATAATATGGTCTAAAAATGTTTTGCAAAATTATTTGAAAAATAGTTGGAATATATATTGCAAAACCTTTTGAAAACCCTTTGGATTACTTTTTTCTGAAACATTTTCAACCCTTTGTAAAAATCTTTTTATTTGCAAAATTTGTTTCATTTATTTAAATAAAACTTTTTAAAACCCAGGTTGCAAATGATTTGGAAAATGGTTGTAAAAAAATTTTCAAAACCCTATACATATAGTTTGAAAAATCTTTGCAAAATGATTTTCAAATTTTGTAAATATTTTCAAAATTATTTGCCAAAATTATTTGCAAAATAAAGTTTTCAGAATGTTTGTTAAAATGTTTTCAAACTATTTTGAAACCTAGTATGTAACTATAGAAATTGAAATTCCTTACAAGACTTGTATATAAAAACCTATGAATAACTACTATCTCTCCTTTGTAAATTCCTAGTGTAAATTATTTAACTCCTTCTTGTTAATAATGATGCACTCCCATGTAAATATCTACACATAATTCTTCTACTAACCCTCTTCTTTTTCAAAGATTCTTAAAATTTGGTAAAATTTAAAATACATTAAAATATGCAAAATGTGTTCAAAAATTGTATCAAAATTTGCAAAACTTTTTTCAAAAAATCCATAAAAAGATCAAAATTAGATATTTTCTTCACAAAAATATTTTCTTACACAATACATAGCATTTGCATTTTTCAAAATGATCAAGATAATTGAACAAGTCTAAATATTGGAGCTTGGTCTAGACCTTAATAAACTTAATTTTAGAGGAATTCATTGAGGACTAAAATTAGGATACTTCAGGTCACCTTGACTTAATTATTTAGGTTCCATGAGACTATGTTCATAAGTAGATTAATGTGTCTAACTAGAACCCTTCATGTCATCCATACGACTCTTGAGACAGTGGCTTGACTAGAAACCTCACACTTAACACTTATCTCAACCCAGATGGATTGTTGAAAAATCTTGGAGTTTATGTCAGGACGATGCTAGGCCGCTTCCTCAAGGGTTGCTCGGGAACCATTCTTGGGGACTATCGAAATTGGTACTCTCTAACCCACTTCTTATAGTATCCATGACATCTAACGGTGGGAGACTGTATTGAGACAATGCTTCAGATAAGGAATGGTCTGCTAGTGCAACTTTTTCCAAGAACCCAAAACATGGGCAGAACAAAATACTCTAGCGGACCAAAACACTATATATCCGTCGAGGCACAAACAAGAATGTAGAATCAATGTAAAAAAAGGAAAATTCCAAAAAGAAGCCTACACCAAAATTCCACAAAAACATCGAGCTTCCAGAATAATCCCGCTTCTTGGTGAAGACTTTGTTACACTGATCGAGCATCACAAGGGAATGCGACTAAACTCGTCCACTCTCAGTTCTTTTCCCATTTCTTCTAGCTTCTCCACCATTTCAAGTGTGAAAACTGGCATCATCTGACCCTAGAAGAAATATCTATCTTCACAAGGACGAGTTACTAGAGAAGCAGACTCCTTAATAGTTCGGTGATTTGTTTGGGAAGATCTAAAAATTCATACACATGGATCTATCATTTCAAGGAAGCAAGAGTATGCGACCAAAAGGATGGTTCTAACCAGACTATGAATTCAACTAGATAATAAGATTATGGAACCTAAGGGTTATTGTGTGACACTTCCTAACCTTGATGCGGTTCTGAACAAACCAAGAATCCAAAGGTCACAACTGAGCTCCAAACTTTAATTTTAAAAGACAAGTTTAGAAGTCAAAAATTGTTCCAAGTTCTTTCTCTTTCTTTTCTTTATTTTCCATTTCTGCACTTATTACATAAGTGTTTGCTTGAGACTAGCAAAGGCAAGTATAGGAAGGGTTATGAATCTCCACTTTATTACCTTTATTCTTTCATTTTGTACATAAATCCCTAGTTAAAATGCATGCATATATCATTAATTTGTGAAATATAGCACTCAATAAATCACATAAGATATTGTATAAAAGAATATTTAATTCCAAAATAAAATAAAAAAGGAAGAAAAGAAAAGAATGAAGTGTCAAAGACACTGAGTGATCATAGCCCCTGAGGCCCATTCATCACGATGACTTGATCAACAAGGAATAAATTAGGAGGAGATTGTGCAGCCAAAAGTATACAATACATAGCACAGAAACCCTAATTTTATAGCCCAATAATTACATTTTGGGACCTATTCTATTTTCTTATTGTTAAAACTCTAATCAATACACTTTGAATATGAATATTATACATAAAAATACAAAGAAAAATACAAAATTTATTTCATTCAAAAATAATGCATAGTATGCCTGGGATAAACAAAATAAAAAGCCGCAAAGAAAACTTTGCAGACATGTATCTTCTCCATACTAACTCAAAATCCACCAAATTCACCTTTATTGCTCATAAAATTAAATCATCTATTTAGTCAAGTGGGATTTCATTCAATTTGGAGTTAAGATGCAAAAGTTGGCTTTAGGACCTCATTATGCAAAATACATGTATATTATATCCAATATATTCATTCTTTATATTTTTACTTTCTTATATTTTTATAAATTTGTAAATATTATTTGAAATACATGAACTTACAATTAAAATAAAAATATCAAAAATATATTTAAATAAATAACACTACTTAATATATAGGTAAAATATACATATACATAATTATTTACGTATATAAATAAACTCAGAAAAATTAAATAAAAAATATGCAAAAATATATTTATTATAAATATATATTACTTGTATACATTAATAAAAATATAAAATACATATTAAAAATAAAATATACAAAATACATGTATAAACTTTATATACATGTAAATAGTAGGACCTAATAAAATGCATTGTAAAAATAAATAAAAATATCCTAGAAATACTACGTACAATTACAAACATGTTCCATGTTTTGAATTTAATTTAATAAAATAAAATTTTATTTTTAATCGAAATTACAAAATATTTTCCATTATTTTTCCTGGTTGGTCCATCTTGACCAACCAAGAGGCGATCTTTGTTGACCGGATAGGTCAACTGTCCTTCCCAGTGCCCCCGCCCATGTCAGACCACCTACCCCATGGCCCCCATTTTTGTATGCCTTCCCTTTTCCTCCTTCCTCCTCAAGACCACCACCATTGTGCTCCTCTATTGTCCTTGACCTCCGCCCACACCCGAATCTTCACCAACCACCCTCGAGCTTCTCACCATCTTCTTCCCCCTTTTTGTCCTCCACCACATGTATAAAGTCGGAGCTCCGCCTCCCTTTTTTGTTTTGTTATTAATTCTTCCTTGTAACCTCATTAGGATTTCACCTCATTGAAGCCTGCGGTGACAACACAAGCATCTAAGCCTAATTGACATGGAGAAGGGACTGATTCATGCGATCCAAGGTTCATTGGACGACCTCAAGTCGAAATTCTCCTGCTCCAAGCTATCAATCTTATTGAGCTGCCAGGTAATACTATTTAGTTTGCTTTTCATTCTAGTAGATTAATCTTGCCTTTAATTTTTTTAATCAATTCCCCATTTAGTGTACATTTAGGTTTTAAAATCGTCAAAGCCTTAAGATCCAGCACCAAATTCGTTGTGCTCCGCTCGTTTTCAACCCATTTTCACCCCAATACATATGTTAATCATCTCTCCATTAAAGCCTTTGTTTTCCCCTTGATATCACAAAGATCAAGCAGAAGTCAAAGTTTCATCCTCTACCTTTATTGGAGCTCCCTGACTTGCTTCCCCATGACACATCCAGCTTCGTCCTAGGGTCGAGCACCTTTAGCTCGAGCCCCTCAATATATTTTTTTGCTCATTCATGATCGAAACAACAACTGGAGCACCATACCAATGTAAAAATAGAGGCTTCAGGTGATCTGAGCTCTAGGGCTCCTTCGATGAGCCCTAGACAGATCTAAGGGTACATGCAGATGCACAAGGCTTCCAGGAAGGAGAGAAGAGCTTCAGCAAGGTAAGAGGTGGATGAAGGCGAGCAGAATGAGCAAAAAAATCTCATGAGAGCTTTGTTCTTTAGGAGTTTATCTAGACCTCTCCTCCAACGTCGAATCAGGCAGAGGGCCCAAATCTAATCTGGGCCTTTGAAATTAAGCGAAGCGGTATGCAACAACAACTGTCATCCCATTACGTCCCTCCGACCGTATGCTTTCAAAGGGGTAAATTATTAAGTAGCCCCTCTTCTTTTGTACATGTTATATTATTCCTGTAAATTTTTAATTAAGTTTAATATTTCTGTGTAACAATTGCAACTGGGCCCCCACATATCTTGTAAATCACATCGAGGTCCAATGCCAGGTCAGCTCACGTGGTCCCCCACGTGAGTTGGCAATTTGCAGCGAACCCCTCTCGAGTTTTTAATTTACTTTTAATATATAAAACTTCTATTTTAGTTCAAAAATTTGGGTATTTTTCCATGTACAACCTCACCTTTTATTTGGATTACATAAATGCCCTACTAACAATGTATAATAATTTTTTATCTTTTGATTTTCATTAAATAGCTCCCTTTCTCTATAAACCTTGTAAAGTAGATGTGCTTTGAATAATATTGTTATCCTCCCATATTTTTATTTCAAATTTCATTGCATTTTTCATTTTTAAAAATAATTTAGGAGCTATTTATTCCTTATTTAAATACAAAAATACAAAAAAACATAAAAACATAAAACCACTTTTAAAAATTCCAAAAAATTGGATAATATAAAATATAACTACAGACCAAAAATCACAAAAAATATAAAAGAAAACTTTAAAAATTAAAAAACCCTCCTAACCCTAAAAAATTAGAAAACAATTCTCAAAAATCTCAAAAACATTTGCTATTTTATATTTTATATATACATATTACAACATATAAAAAATAGATTTGAGAAATTTCGACTTAATTTTTATTTTAAAATGTCGAAACAATACGAATATTTATTAATTCTTTATTTTGGAGTATTTTGGATTTTAAAAATATCTAAAACTATCAAAAATTGCCACATAAATTCACAAAAATAGAGAAAAATAAAAAAATAAAACATTTTATTTTACAATTTTTTAATATTTATAGATATAGCTATAAATATGAAACTCTATATAGACTGTATACACACACATATATACATATATCTAATAATATTAATTATATTATTATAAATACTTAAAACATGTATTAATACCTTAAAAATAAAAGGACTATTCTTATTTTTATTTACTAAATTTCCTATATTTATTACATATATTATATATACTACTTATTACATATTAAAAAAGAAATTTAAAATAAGAAAAATATATAAATATATAAATTAAAAAAATATATAAAAATCTACATAAAAACTTAATAAAATTAAAAATCCATAAAATTAAAAAAAATGCAGAAAAATTGCAGAAAATTTGTTTATATTCTAGATAATAAATACTCTTATCCACGTATTTGCTATCTATGATTCGACACTCTTCACTTATTCACTATGTACATATTTTATGGAGTTAAAAAACAAAATTTGACTAACACAATTTCATTGATTTATCTTATATTGTTGGTTGACTATTGTTGCATTTGAATGGTTTGAGATCCGAGTACTGTGAGAATAGCTGACACAACGATTGATGGACCTGACTTGTCAGGCACCCATGTAGGAGATGAGAACCCACGGTGAGCCTTATACAATAAATGTTATTGCAAATATCATTCCCTAATTTGAAATAAAGAATAATTAATTTGCATAATAGGTCCCTTAGTTAATTAGGGTTATGTACCATGGCCATCTTGACGATCATACAATTGTTGATTCAATTGTTGAATCATAGAGGTAGGTACTTGGATGAATATCTAAAGAGTTATATTGAGGACTCATCAAGCACTATCAAATGATTATTAAGAAGTGATCTCCAACCTGAGTAGGAGATGGCAATCCTTTCTATAATGGGTTGATATCTAACCGACCTCTTGATGCATGTCCTCTGCATATGAATATAGATTCAGAGTTGCTAGATAAGTTAGGGCAAAGAGTTTACTTAACGATATCGAGATAACCAAAGACCTATGGCATATGTCGTCACGATATAGGCACATATCCTTTGACCGAAGACAAATGTGTCACTATATATTTGAGTATGTACATTTGGCATATTGATAGGTTGCTGACCTAATCAAGGTCAATACACCAGCACGTTGGTGTGCATATAAGGGCATATGAGTAGTACGATCTCTCAAAGGGATCATACAGGTTCATATACTGAACCAGAAGATATGAGCTCACTAATAGATATTGTGATCAAATTCCGTGCACAGTGTCTCTCTTTAGAAGCTTGACTGAATTTGTAGGTTTGATATATGCTTTTGAAAAGTATATGATAAATACCTGGGTATTATATATTATTTTGGAAAGCATATGATCGGTAACAAATCCTAATGATCAAATGAGAACCTTAATGATAAAACCCTGAAGGAGATAGTCTAAAAGTGATCTAAAACTTCAAGTTTATTCTTAGGTCTTCCAGTATGCATGATGTACATGTATTAGGATACTTGCGGGTGATGTGATCAGTAAACGATTATATAACCATGATGCTTCCATTCCGAGGGAGTGATGAAACATGTTGGGATTTTAGTGACTCCACTCATAGAGAAGCGATCTGATCTTAGTCCAAATATTGAACATTGATATGAATATGATTCAGATACAATGATAAGATTAGATTTATGGTTTTGATTCAATAAAACATATGTGGGAGGTCCCTTGATCTGGATTTGAGATATGATCCAAATATCCAAGTCACTATACAAGGAACATACAATTGTCCTGTTCTTATCTCCAAGTATCCACAGAGAAAGCACATTATTCTAGAAAAAGTTCGAGAATAATTCCATTGATAACTATATATCCATGCATTGATGATTAAATGTGATTTAATTGTCATGAATAATATGAATATGATTAATATTATTTGATCATATAAGAAGAGTTGTAAAGCCTTTAACTTGGCATATCTCGTATCATATATAATAAGATATGGCTCGTCAAGAGGAAACCAACGGAATTTGTTTCGTGTGAATTGGACTTCATTTCGATTTGTTATGAATTTCGGAAGAAAGAGAAGTGAGGAGGGTCAAGACGTCATTAACCCATGACTGTTATTAAGACTAATTAAACATGATTAAAAAAACTAAGGACGGATTAAAAACCGCTAATGATCATTAGCAAACACTAATCAATAGTTATCAAAAGATAAGCATAAGCCGCGAAAGTTAAATCGCGATTAGTAAAAGTTAATCACGATTAGTGTTAATTAAGCGTCATTAGCGAATCTAGAATCCTCTAGAATGTTCTAACTTAAGCCCCAAGTTTGGGATAAGTTTTGGCCAAAATCACGTGCCACCAAACCATGGTTAAGGTATAAACCATGGTTTTCTAAACATGATTAGTGGTTTTCTAGGGCCTATAAATAGACCCCCCCACCCATTCATTCGCTACGATTTCCACTACCACCACCACCCCAAGGGTTAGGGTCGAGAGGTCAGGAGGAGGAGTGGGAGGCGAGGGAGGAGCGCTAGCGAAGCGCTGCCGGGAGAATGAGGAGGATGAAGGTATGATTATCTCTTAGTTTGCTTCGTCATCCAGGCTTTCAATTCATCCTCTTGTTCTTCCAAGTTTTGTTCTTGGTTCATCTTACTTTCCAATTCGTTTTCCTGTTGTGGTTCAAGGAGAAATCTGTGTAACACCCTACTTAGGTGCGGGCGGCTATGCACGTTAGTGAACCATGTGATTCGTCACACGTTCACTCATCTAAGACATGTGGTGTCTATCGATTCTCCATCGTTTATGTTTGTATTCTTTCTATTATGCTTTTATAGTTATTTTGATGAAAAAATCTGTGTAATACCCTACTTAGTTGCGGGCGGCTATGTACGTCAGTGAACCCTGTGATTCGTTGCATGTTCACTCACCTAAGATGTGTGGTGTCTACTGATTCTTCATCTCTTGTTGTTTGAGTATATTCTTTCAGTTTCGTTGTTATTTTTCCTCTCGATTGATTTTATAGAGGGAGTTCTTTTTGTTTTTATTTTGAAATATGTCTCGATATAAGGGGAAACTCTACCGAAACATTCCGAGAAATATGTCCTGATAAAAGGGCAAACTCTGCTGAAATTTTTCTAGAAATATCACCTCAAATAAGGGGAAGCTCTGCTGAAATTTCAAGAGAAATTATGTTCTTGGCGTCCTTCGTGTTCTTTGCGTTCTTTGTGTTCTTCGTTCGTTCTTCATGTTCTTGACACGTTCTTAGTGTTTTTGAAACGAAAATGAAATTCGATCTTTTCGTGAGCCTTAAAATATCCTTTCTGAAAACCTTGCATACGCGAGAGAGAGCTCGATTAGGTAATGAAATCCTTCCTTTTGCTGTTGGATTTTCATACGAGATTATTGAAATTCTTGATTTTATGTTCCTTGCTATGAAGAACCCTAATCTCGGCTATTTTCGAAAAAGTCTGAAGATTTGCTTTGTGATTTCCACTAAAATAAGATTAAGCATCAAATTGATGCGGTCGTTTTGAAAGTTAGGGTTTGGGAGTTAAAATAGCCATAAATACGAGTATATATGCATATGAATAATATATATGTGAGTCTACACTAAGTGTTGCTGATTATGCAAATCGAAGACTTAACAAAAGAATTATATCATGAGAATTGATGTGATTTAAGTTGGATCTTTAAAAGGAGCGTGTGTCACGTTAAGGATGACTAGGAGTAGGACTACAGGTCGGGCATGCAACCTGTAGGATTGTCGGAAGGAACCCGTATTGGCGTTCCCTACCTAGGTGGTACACGGTTGCCCTGTTATGATAAGTGCACACGAAATGAATGTTTGC
This sequence comes from Ottelia alismoides, assembly GCA_037367405.1. Taxonomy (NCBI): domain Eukaryota; kingdom Viridiplantae; phylum Streptophyta; class Magnoliopsida; order Alismatales; family Hydrocharitaceae; genus Ottelia; species Ottelia alismoides. Next base: position 444,418 of record JAZKJV010011859.1, read on the forward strand.
AACGCGTGGTACCAGGAGCCATTATCTTCGGGTTGAACGACGGAAGATGTGGTCGTGCCATGTGGAGGCACGGGTGGTTCAATAGCGGCTGGGACACGATAATATGTATTTAAAGCTGCTAGGTTATATGATTAAATATTAGCCTGAGGTTTTAAGCAACCGAGTCCTCGAGGATGGTGTGCTCATTTGTTTTACAGGCCGAGGGTTTGAGACCATGTTTAATAAAAGAAAAGAAAAATTGTCAGGGTAGTATTGGAGGATTGGTTGAGGCGACGTGCAGCGGCATAAGCTTATCAAGATCAACGCAATCTCCAATCTCGAAGTGTTCACAGCTTCGGAGTCCTTATAGTGGTGAGGTAATTCCCCGGACTAATCCCTAACGTGGAATAGAAAGGAATAGGACTTAAATTAACAAGAAGGATTGAAAGATTTAATGATAACAAGTTTTGCAAAATTACACAATTTGTTTGCTTTTCTCTTCTTCATTACTTAGCATTCGCTAATTTTTATCTTATGATTTATGGAAAACCCAACAGGTGTCAGTGAGCCATCGCAAGGACTTTAAAAATCCATCCAACTTACATACTAGACATCAAGCCCGCTACAGTAGCTCTTCTCTGTAAGGTAGTTAGTAATCTTTTGTGTATTTTTCCTTTCAAGTTGATGTACATGTAAATGGTTATAGTGGGACAATGTATCATCTAAAATTTATTTTGTGAATGGAAAATTGTTGAAATATTTTCTTTTGAGTGTTTTTATTTGCAGCTTGTTTCTGAATGTTAGTTGTGATTGCTGAATGAATTATTGCTGATTAACCAGATCTGGTTATGGGAGGATCCGACGGCCTGGAATTTGGATCGTGACAGATTGATATCAGAGCAAGGTTACTCCAGTAATTTATTTAGTAATTAACAATTATGAGAAGTATTCAGAAAACTAAGGTTGTATTAAGATCCTTTATTGTTAATAACTGACTACAGTACCATTAACAAGTCATTGTCCCTTATGTACATCATCGTAAGACAAATAGGATCTGACCTTTGACCTTAACTTTTCTCAAGATCATGGCTGACCAAGACGTGTCTGAAGGATATGGTGAAATCCTCAAGCGCAGCACGGACGCGTGAGCATCGTATCGAATACGACGAAGAACGACTAGTCGCACTAGTTGTTCTAAGAAGCAGAAATTAATTTTTTTATGTGACGAAACCACATGATCCGAGAACACTTCTCGGATTTTTTCGTCTAAACCACAAACAAGTAATAGGATTACCTCTTGAAGCGTAGTTGCGATTGAGTCTCTAAATGAAGAGACCTCCTGTCTCAAGTCCGATCCGACGGAGGAGACGCTTGCGAGTGTGGGGATGAATCGCATGCTTCTCGCAATCCATGTTGATGATCCAAGCGACGGATCTCCTGATCTCGACACACGAGATCTGACGTCTTCTTCACGAGGAAGGCACGATGAAGTAGACAGAGATCCACGAGCAAACCATCGGGCCGCATAACGACGATGTTGCTACGATGGAGAACTTTTCTAGGGCATCCATGGTGGACGGCCACATGAGAGGGAGAGAGAGGGCTGATGTATAGAGAGAAAGAGAGAGAGAGAGAGAGAGAGAGAGAGAGAGACTTATGTTCTCTTGTGTGTTGTGTAAAGAAGAGCAAAGGGGTGTTTCTCCTTTTTATAATATTTTGGGATCCATGGATCTCAAATCCATGGGCAACACAAATCCAATGGTTCTCATTGATTTGTGTTTCTTTTAGTGGCTAAGATTTGTGTTGGTAAAAACCAACAACAATTAATTTAATTTAGATTAAATCTATATTGATAAATCAATATAATTCAATCACCAAATTAAATGAATTCACATTGGAGATAATGGAAAGGAGGCTCCTCCCTTCCATATAGGAAGAGTGGACGGCCACCCTTTCCTTTAGGGATTGGTCGTCGTCCCCCCTCTCCTATTAGGAAAGGGGGAATCTCAATGCAATCTCAAGATTGCGTGATTCCATATGTCTCCAATTATTTACAACAACAATTTTTGTAAATTATTATACAAAATAATTCATAATCATTTTGTGAATATTGCAATCTTGCCATTGGAAATTTGTGAATCATATTCACAACCCAAAATAAAATGTGAATTACATTTTCAATTTTAATGTCCAATGTGAATCCAATTCACACTAACATTAAATTAACAAATGTAAACTATAAACATCTCTCTCTTATATATTATAAATCACATTTATAACATATATGATTACTATGGATATTTCTATCAACATTATTCATATCCATGATAATTAAATCACATTTGATCATCTTGGATCTCCATTCTCTTATTCTCAAATAACATGAATCACTTTTACATTATTCACATCTTTGATAATTAAATCACATTTAATTATCTTAGATAACTCTCTCTTCAATATGAATCAAATTTATATTATTCATGATAATTAAATCACATTTAATTATCAATTTTCTCAATGCTCGGATACTCATATCAACAATGAAATTATCCTGAACCCTTTCAACGATAATGCGCTTTCTCTGCGAATACTAGGATATAAGGACGGGGCGATTGTATTGTTCCACGTATAGTGACTTGGATATTGAGATCATATCTCAAATCCAGATCGCGGGCCTCCCATAGATTCTTGATTAAATCAAGACCACAAATCTAATCTTCTCATTGCATGTGAATCACATTCAGATCAATGTCCAACATTTGGACCAAGATCAGATCACTTCTCTACTGAGAGGAGTCACCATAATTCAGATCCGTTTCATCACTCCCTAGGAATGGAAGCGTCATGGTTATACAATCGTTTATGATCACATCACCCTCAGGTATTCCCAATACCTATACATCATGCATACTGGAAGACTCAGATTAAACCCGAAGTATTGGATCAACTTTATACTGTCTACTTCATGGTTTTATCAGTAAGTTTCTCATTCGATCATTGGTATCGATAATATACTTTCCAAAAGCATATATCATACCTAGGTCTTGATCATATACTTTCCAAAAGTATATATCAAACCTACAAATTCAGTCAAGATTCCAAAGCGAGACGATCGTGTACGGAATTTGATTCTTCCCAATATCTCATGAGTGAGTTCATGCCTTTCGGTTCAGTAAATGAACCTGTATGATCCCTTTGAGATATCGTATTACTCATATGCCTTTATGTGCACACCAACGTGCTGGTGTATAGACCTTGGTTAGGTCATCAACCTATTGGTCTACCAAATGTACATACTCAGATATATAGTAACACATCTATCTCCGGTCATAGGATGCATGCCTGTATCGTGACAGCATACGATATAGGACTTTGGTTATCTCGATCTCGTTAAGTCGACTCTTTGACCTAACTAATCTGACACCTCCGATTCTCTATTCCTATGCAGAGGACCTGCATCAAGAGGTCAGTCAGATATCAGCCTAACTGAGAAAGGATTGCCATCTCTACTCAAGCTGGAGATCATCTCTTAACAGTCATTTGACAGTGTTTGATGAGTCTTCAATCTAACTCATTAGATATTCATCCAAGCACCGGCCTCTATGATTCAATAATTGAATCAACAGTTGTATGATCATTAAGATGGCCATGGTACATAACCCTAATTATACTAAGGGACCTATTATGCAAATTATTCATTCTTCATTCCAGATCAGGGAATGATGTTCGCAATAACATTTATCGTATAATGGCTCGCCGTGGGCTCGCATGTACAACAATCTCCCACTAGCCCAAAGAGCCATTAATGGGCTAATCATTTAAATCCACATTCATGTGACAATCATATGCTATTTAGAAAATATCTAGGTAAGGTGATTAGTCACTCTGTTCCCAAAAGACTATGCCAAGTCCTTTTACGGAACTTGCATATCTCCTAGTAACAGTGCTCGCGTCCCATGCGAATGTTACATCTTATGCAACAAATACTCAGTCTTGTTAGTTATAGTATCTTTGACACTACAACTTAATAATTATCATAACCGTTATTTCCATAATCCTTATCAGAATACTCTTATTCCTGGAGATCTCTATCTCCTAAGGTATCCAAAGGTAAGACCTTTTAGATCACTATCTATATAGTCTTAATTCATCTTTGATGATATTGCTATTTCTGCAATCAAGTGTTTTATCTCCATAGTAGGATTAGTAACACTTTACTACTCCCACTGCATGGCAGATATCTGGCTTTTATACACATCTAGCATACACTCAGCTTCTTGTAACTGATGCACAAGTGCAAGCAGTTCTAGCATTCACTTCCTCAACTCCTTGAGGTCTATCCCTTTAGATAGGTCAGTACCATATCTTAAGGGATGGAAGCCTTTCTTGGAATTTCCAAGAATGGAATATGCCCATAGTGTACTACAAATGTGACAGTCCCAATATCCTCTCCTCTTTGCTTCTGAAAAACTTCAGAACTAAGATCTAAGAGATATCCTTGAAATCATATTTCAAGATATGGAATATCCGGTCTATAAAACACTTATTATTATCCTTATATCATTTTAAAAATGATTAGGATATTATCTACATTTAGCACGATGAACACAATGGCACTTCCACTAAGCTTCACATGGTTCATTAAGATTCTATCTGAAATCATAACATTTATAATCTTATTAAATCTCATGGTCCAACTTTAAGAAGCTTATTTTAGTCCATAGATGGATTCCTTAGCTTTCCCACCTTGCTTTCCTCAACCATGAAGCCCTGGGGCTACTTCATGTGAATATCCTCAGAGAGGTATTCATAGAGGAATGCAATCTTTACTTATTTCTCTTGAAGATCCATTTACACCTTTATGGGTCTTACCCATATAGGTGGATCCTCGAGGGTCCACATACAACACTTGTATATGAAGTATACTTTAGACTTTATTGCTAACATCCATCCTTCCATGTTATGACCCTTATGAGCTTCATCACATGAAGTCCGATCATTTGTTAGATTTAATCGACACATGGAATACATCCTCAAACTCATTTGAAGAAGTATTATTGTTTCATCTTTAATTGTCATTTTAGTTCCCTATTTCAGGAGCCTCATTATCTTCTCAAGATTAAATGAGTTCCTACACTTCATTTTCTTCTTGAATCTCAAGAGAGTCGTCCTTTAAGAATCATATTCTTAGAGATGAGATCTTTTAAGAATCTCAAGGTCATAAAGTAGGTATCCAATACCATCCTTTATTTTCCTAATGAAGCTGCACTCTCTAGTGCTCAATTCTAGCTTACTTGCATGAAATCTCATTAGGATATATAATGTAGTCTCTACTACATATATACTTGGAAACTAAGAGGAAATTATGATAAAAATCATCATTGATCAAATCATGTCACACATGATCCAATTGTATCTCCCTATAACTATATTGAGTCAAGGTGTATTAGGAGGATTGAGAAAGAAATGATATTCATATCTCCATAAGGTATTCTTTGAATTTATCTAGCAGGTACTTTCTACCTAGATTAGATCAAATTCATTTTATCTTCCTTCAAAATTTGGTTCTAAACAAAAAATAATGAAATCTTTGAACATTTCAAAGGTTTCTTAGGTGAAGAGAAGAAATCTCATATCATACATAATCATCAACAGATATCACATATCCATAATGTTTACTATGATATAGATCCGCATACATCAATATGTATGAGATCTTGAATACATTGACATCTTACACCTTTCTCAAGAACATTTTTACTTTTGAATACAATATTCACAAGTATGTAAGATTTGAACCTCTAGACAATCTAAAGTTTCATCTCTCACTAGTCCATTTATTTCATCAATAGACATATGTCCAAAACTTGAAGCCAGATCATTGTCTAATGACCTTCATCCTCCAATTGATCTTATAAAGGTTTTAATTTTCAGTATTAGAAATCTTAATGAACCATTCATTAATTTTCTAATTTTGTGGAGTCCACTAGATGTTAGATTACTATCTGAAATATATCCATCATAACTCTTTATGATAGTTCTATCTCAAAATTCATGTTTATTTCCAACATTTAGAAACAAACAATGAGTGTATTCTTATATCTAGGTCATAGAGACATTCTCTAAGACTAAGGGCTCTCCCACTGAAATTAACAAGTCTATCAATCCAACAGAGATTGTTGCAACAATTGCATCAATATCCATGTGGATAACTATAAACCTTAAGATCAAATTTCCAGTCTTCTAAAACATATGCAACCTATTGCAAGTGTTGTTAGAAGATTGAGATACAATTATTAGACTTTATCTTATCAAATAAGTAAGTCAAAGTCAATGATTATATGTAGATTATTCTGATGCTCTATCCGAGTCCTTCACTAAGGATCCTAGATAGTTCAGATAGTCATGCTATCAATACATCGACTTATTGCAGTATTGGCATTCATCCAACTATCTGGATGCCATATGGAAGTTACAGAAGTAGGTCATCTCTTTGAGTTTCCTTCTTACTCGGGTCCGACCCATGCTTCCACAACGCTCCCTTCATCTATAAACAACCATTGCTTAAGACTAAGAATCTCTTACGTTAAATTCAAAAGAATTCAATGTAAGAGCATTTCAACATTTATACATGCTTCATTAAATTCATAAAATATGAATATTATGAAGCTTCATGAATGACTAGAGTATAGACAGTAGAACGATGACACTCATCATATCTACATCCATCTAAACTATTGAAACATTGGTTCTGATAGGTATTCAAACATTTTGAATACATCATCACTTATAGTGCTACCATTCTGCATGATGCAGTGAACCATGTCATACATGATAAATGTCAAGAGCACATATGTATGCCATAATATCTTCTTAGATTTTATAAGGATTATATGACAATTAGGATCATCATCAACATGTCACTTCCAAAGTATATTTGATGATATCAAGACTATAGAGACATACAAACCCTAGGGTTGTAGTCCTATTATCCATTTAATTGTCATTACTCATTATTATGAGGAAACTTGCACATTGCAACCACATACATTATGTGTCCAACTGCAAGTACAATATCTGGATCATGAGTCCAATCCATGATATTTTACTGATTATTATTGAGTATAACATTGAGTGGGTTTAATGACGGATTATCTGAAATAAAAAATTTGCATAAGTGTACATATTTAAAATATATACATATTTTATTTTGATTTAGGAGTTTTTATATCAAAGTTGTCTTGCCTTGTCAACACTGAAAGTTCATTCCCTTGATCACTTTCAAAATAAGAGATATACTTACCATTATATCTCAAGCAAGATCTGGGATCTCCTTCCTTATCTTTGTTACATCCCAATAATATGAGAACCTGCAACTCGGATAAAAAGAAGCGGAATACATTCCACCTTGCAAGTCCAACTTGCATCTCCCAATTCGGTCTTTAACACCCGAACCCACCACCCCTAAGGCGATGTTGACCCGTCACTAATTGAACCAACCGTCAACAGGAATACAACTTGCTATGCGCAATCCAATATTACCCCAATAATATGAGGACCCGATATTGGGGTCACTACGCATACGTCCTTACTCTTTCGAGAAGCAAATAGCCCGATCCAAGTGGCTTGTATGCAGGAGCTGTCACTTCAAACAGGCGTCTCCGACATACAATCTCTATCGACGGAACCCTTCGCCTTGACAGGAGACCATGGATGTCACTTATGTGATCGTCCATATCATATTCAAATTCTAATTAATAATTATGAATCATATTCATTATGATTAATTCTTCCAAGGAAAATAACACTACTATTTATAATATAGTGTCTTAATTTTAATTGGATTCCAATTAATCTAATCATATTAAATTAATGATCCAATTAATATCCAACAAACATTCTGTATTGTTACTTGAATCATGGTATTATCTCAAATATGTATTATTTCAAATTAATTAGAAATACATCATGATTTCTTAAGCATTATACTAACCTTGCCCATTGTCATGGCCAGTACCGACGAGAGTGGGACGGACCACATACGTTGCAACCCGCTACCCCAATGCTCTTCGACTAGACATCATATCCACATCGGGAAAGGATAATGCAAAATAGATCACTTTGTACTTGAGATAATCATTGGTTCTTCAAACAAAATTATACCATATAATAATAATCAAAACAATATTGATTAACATTATAATGAGATTTACTAAACAAATCCCAAATCCTATTCAAGCAACATGTTTGTTGGAATGTAGATCACGTAGATCATGTAATCAATTAGTGATCTAGATCACATCTAATCAATTATTGGTTAAGGCAATGTCATTTGAGGAAATAATTATCATCAAATATTTCACAAATATTTATGCATAATTATTCCAAGAAATTAAACAATTTAGTTTCACTGATTGATTAAATGGCAATCACTAGGTTCTTGATTAGGAAAGTATTTCCAGCAGTGACCCTCACTTACTAAAAATACCATATCTCAATCAATTTAAATCCAAATTAAGAAAAGTAAGTTCCTAAAGTTTACTAATTTGATTTACAATAGAACCTAAATTTTTTCCACGTATTTCAAGGTGTTTCAAATCTGCAATTAACTCTTTAATTACGTTGAGATTCGTAGTCCCCGAAACTGTGGATACGTGTTCATTAAAATGAACATAACTTGAGCAAATGGAATTGAAATCACGTAAACTCAGATCCTATAGTTTCCTTATTTAATGAGGAATAAAATACAATTATTTTTTCGTTTTTAAACAATTTAAACAGTACCGAAAATAATCTCAAAATAGTGATGTGAAAATGAAATGCAAGAAAAACTTTCGCAAACACGAATGAACCCAAGTCGTCCTCGGTTCATGGATCGCATCCAAAACCTTCCGACCTATGGCTCTCATACCACTTGAAGGATATGGTGAAATCCTCAAGCACATCACGGAAGCGTGAGCATCGTATCGAATACGACGAAGAATGACTAGTCGCACTAATTGTTCTATACAGCGAAAATTAAAAATTTTTTATGTGACGAAACCACATGATCTGAGAACACTTCTCGGATCGTTTTGTCTAAACCACAAACAAGTAATAGGATTACCTCTTGAAGCATGGTTGTGATCGAGTCTCTAAATGAAGAGACCTCCTATCTCAAGATCGATCCGACGGAGGAGACGCTTGCGAGCGCGGGGATGAATCGCGTGCTTCTCACAATCCATGTTGATGATCCAAGCGACGGATCTCCTGATCTCGACACACAAGATCCGGTGTCTTCTTCACGAGCAAGGCATGCCGAAGTATACGGAGATCCACGAGCAAACCACCGGGCAGCATAACGTTGACGTTGCTGCGATGGAGAACCTCTCTAGGGCATCCATGGTGGACGGCCACATGAGAGAGAGAGGGTTGATGTGTAGAGAGAGAGAGAGAGACTTATGTTCTCTTGTGTGTTGTGTGAAGAAGAGCAAAGGGGTGTCTCTCCTTTTATAATATTTTGGGATCCATGGATCTCAATCCATGGGCAACACAAATCCAATGGCTCTAATTGATTTATGTTTCTTTTAATGGCTAAGATTTGTGTTGGTAAATACCAACAACAATTAATTTAATTTAGATTAAATCTATATTGATAAATCAAAATAATTCAATCACCAAATTAAATCAATTCACATTGGAGATAATGGAAAGGAGGCTCCTCCCTTCCATATAGGAAGAGTGGACGGCCACCTTTCCTTTAGGGATTGGTGGCCGTCCCCCCTCTCCTATTAGGAAAGGGGGAATCTCAATGCAATCTCAAGTTTGCATGATTCCATATGTCTCCAATTATTTACAACAACAATTGTTGTAAATTATTCTACAAAATAATTCATAATCATTTTGTGAATATTGCAATCTAGCCATTGGAAATTTGTGAATCATATTCACAATCCAAAATAAAATGTGAATTAGATTTTCAATTTTAATGTCCAATGTGAAACCAATTCACATTAACATTTAATTAACAAATGTAAATTACAAACATCTCTCTTATATATTATAAATCAATGTTATAATATATATGATTAATATGGATATTGCTATCCACATTATTCATATCCATGATAATTAAATCACATTTAATCATCTAGGATCTCCATTCTCTTATTCTCAAATAACATGAATCACTTTCACATTATTCACATCTTTGATAATTAAGTCACATTTAATTATCTTAGATAACTCTCTCTTCAATATGAATCAAATTCATATTATTCATGATAATTAAATCACATTTAATTATCAATTTTCTCAATGCTCAGATACTCATATCAACAATGAAATTATCCTGAACCCTATCAAGGATAATGCACTTTCTCAGCGAATAGTAAGATATAAGGACATGGCAATTGTATTGTTCCAGGTATAGTGACTTGGATATTGATCATATCTCAAATCCAGATCGTGGGCCTCCCATAGATGCTTGATTAAATCAAGTCCGCAAATCTAATCTTCTCATTGCATCTGAATCACATTCAGATCAATGTCCAAAATTTGGACCAAGATCAGATCACTTCTGTATTGAGAGGAGTCACTAAAATCCAGACCCGTTTCATCACTCCCTAGGAATGGAAGCGTCATGGTTATATAATCGTTTATGATCACATCACCCTCAGATATTCTCAATACCTATACATCCTGCATACTGGAAGACTCAGATTAAACCCGAAGTATTGGATCAACTTTATACTTTCTACTTCATGATTTTATCAGTAAGTTTCTCATTTGATCATTGGGAGTTGGTATCGATCATATACTTTCCAAAAGCATATATCATATGTAGGTCTTGATCATTTACTTTCCAAAAGTATATATCAAACCTACAAATTCATTCAAGCTTCCAAAGCGAGACGACCGTGCACGGAATTTGATTCTTCCCAATATCTCATGAGTGAGCTCATGCCTTCCGGTTCAGTAAATGAACCTGTATGATCCCTTTGAGAGATCGTATTACTCATATGCCCTTATATGCACACCAGCGCGTCGGTGTATAGACCTTGGTTAGGTCATCAACCTATTGGTCTACCAAATGTACATACTCAGACATATAGTAACACATTTGTCTCCGGTCAGAGGATGCATGTATGGATCGTGACAGCATACGATATTGGACTTTGGTTATCTCGACCTCATTAAGTCAACTCTTTGACCTAACTAATCTGACACCTATGAATCTCTATTCCTATGCAGAGGATATGCATCAAGAGGTCGGTCAGATATCAGCCTAACTGAGAAAGGATTGCCATCTTCTACTCAGGCTGGAGATCATCTCTTAACAATCATTTGACGGCGCTTGATGAGTCCTCAATCTAACTCATTAGATATTCATCCAAGCACCAGCATCTATGATTCAATAATTGAATCAACAGTTGTATGATTATGAAGATGGCCATGTTACATAACCCTAATTGTACTAAGGTACCTATTATGTAAATTATTCATTCTTCATTTCAAATCAGGGAATGATATTCGCAATAACATTTATCGTGTAATGGCTCGTCGTTGGCTCACATGTCCAACAGTGTCTAGACAATTAGCCGCTATGATGACAATGCTCCTAGACATGGGGAAAAGGCAGCAAGCATTGGAGGAGAGGCTCAATGCACAAGCTGAGAGACCCGAGGTATCTAAGCCTACGGATGTTAGGATTGAAGGTTCTGTCCATCTTTCTGAGGAAGAATCTAGTTACCATCCTTTAACTGAGTCTGCTCCTACCCTGATTGAAGGAGCAATGGAGAAGGCCCTTCTTAGACACCAAACATTACTAGATAATTACCGAAAGGGAAAAATTCCTCGATTCAAAGGTGTAGAGACAACTATCGAGGCTGAATTATGGCTTGATGGCGTTATTGGGATGTTGAGGATAATCCATGCACCAGTGGACACATGGGTACACTTTGATGATTACTCCCTAGCAGATAATGCACGACGATGGTGGAGAGCAATTTCCTAGAAATTAGCAGCACCTGTTCCATGGGATATCTTTGAAGAGAGGTTTCGACCTTACTTTTATCCCTCTCATTGGGAAGAATTAAAGAGGAGAGAGTTGGCTTCTATGAATCAAGGTTCTAAGACCGTACGAGATTATCATATCCACTTTACTGAGCTACTACGTTACTCACTAGCTCTAGAAGCTTCACCACAAGAGTGTTTTACAAAATTTATTAGCGGTCTTTAGGGAGATCTGCGAGAAAAGCTTGCTAGTTTTAGAGCTACAACCGTAGATGAAGCAATGGACATCGCCTCTCATATTGAGATGGAGAGGGATGAAAACCGCCAAGGAAGAAGTTTCCACTTTAATGGTGGACCATCCAAATGCAAGGCACATTATAACCATAGAGATTATCGATATCATTCAGTCGGTTCCAGTATAAGCTCACCACATACCTTGGGTTAGGAATTATCAGGAAGAGGGGGTTTCTATAGACCTCCATTATATCCCCATAACTCTGCACCAAGAACTAGTACCTCTGTAGTTGGGTCTTTAGTTCAGACAGGAACACGTGCATGTTATCACTGTCATCAAGAAGGTCACATTAGGAAAGACTTGTTGGACATGCAAGCCCACGGTGAGCCATTATGCATAAATGTTATTGCAAATGTTGTTCCCTGATCTGAAATGAAGAATAATTAATTTGCATAATAGGTCCCTTAGTATAATTAGGGTTATGTACCATGGCTATCTTAATGATCATAAAGCTGTTGATTCAATTATTGAATCATAGAGGATGGTGCTTGGATAAATATCTAAAAAGTTAGATTGAGGACGCATCAAGCATCGTCAAATGATTGTTATGATGTGATCTCCAGTCTGAGTAGGAGATGGCAATCCTTTCTCACATAGGTTGATATCTGACCGACCTCTTGATGCAGGTCCTCTGCATGGGGATAGTGATTCGGAGGTGTCAGATTAGTTAGGTCAAAGAGTTGACTTAACGAGCGAGATAACCTAAGTCCTATGTTGAATGTTGTCACAGCATAGGCACGCATCCTCTGACCAAAGACAAATGTATTACTATATGTCTGAGTATGTACATTTGGCAGATCGATAGGTTGATGGCCTAACCAAGGTCAATACACCATCGAGCTGGTGTGCATATAAGGGCATATGAGTAATACGATCTCTCAAAGGGATCATACAGGTTCACTACTGAACCGGAAGACATGAGCTCACTCATGAGATATTGGGAAGAATCAAATTCCGTGCACGATCGTCTCACTTTGGAAGCTTGACTGAATTTGTAGGTTTGATATATATTTTTGGAAAGTATATGATCAAGACCTAGGTATGATATATGCTTTTTGAAAGTATATGATCGATACCAAATCTCAATGATCAAATGAGAAACTTATTGATAAAACCCTGAAGAAGACAATATAAAATTGATCTTGATCTTCTGGTTGATCATAGATCTTCCAGTATGCAGGATGTACAGGTATTGGGAATACCTGAGGGTGATGTGATCATAAACGATTGTATAACTATGACGCTTCCATTCCGAGGGAGTGATGAAATAGGTCTGGATTTTAGTGACTCCTCTCAGTAGAGAAGCAATCTGATCTTGGTCCAAATGTTGGACATTGGTCTGAATGAGATTCAGATGCAATGAGAAGATTAGGCTTGCGATCTTGATTTAATCAAGATCTATGGGAGGTTCGTAAGATCTGGATTTGAGATGAGATCTCAACATCCAAGTCACTATACGTGGAACAATACAATCGCCCTGTCCTTATCTCCAAGTATCTGCGGAGAAGGCACATTATTCTTGAAGGGGTTCAGGAATAATTCATTTGATGAATTACATATCCAAGCAAGAAGGACTTGATGATTAAATGAGATTTAATTATCAAGCATAATATGAATGAGATTCATATTGTGAGAATAATTATCCGAAATAATTAAATGAGAATTAATTATAAAGAATAATATGAATATGATTCATATTAAGAGAATGATTATCCGAGATAATTAAATGGGATTTAATTATCAAGGATTGGAGAATGTGGATAATACTATCCATAATATCTGTGTATTATAAATATGATTTATAATATACATATATTGAACAGAGAGAAATTTCGTAAATAGCATTTGTTAATTATTAAATGCGGATTGGATTCGCATTTATTAATTAATTGGAAATGTAATTTACAAATTAGTTTGGGTTGTGAATTTGATTCACATTTTTTTCAATGGCATGATTGAAATATTCACAAATTAATTTGGAATTAATTTTGTAGATAATTATGTGATAATAGTTATTACGTATTATTAAGATATAATATGATATAATAAAAAGGAGATAATAGCCACCATTGTTGAGTTGGCGTCACCCATGAAAAAGTCATGGGTGACACCCCAATTTTAGGAGGGAAGATTATCTCCATTTTAATCTTGATTAATCTCTTAATTAATTGATTTATGTTAAATTAAATTATGTTGATAATGTTGCAACATATATTTAATTTAAATATAAATTAGTGTTGTTGGTTTTAGCCAACAACAATCATAGCCATTGATTATTACATAGAATCCCATGGCCGTTGGATCTATGTGTCCCATGGATTGAGATCCATTGGATCCTAAACTAATATAAAAGGAGGGCTAGCCTAGCCTTTCTTGGTACATAATCAAGAGTTGTAGAAGCCTACTACTCTCTCTCTCTCTCTCTCTCTTTCTCATTATCTCCCTCTCTATTTCTCTTCTCCATCAAGTGGCCATCCACTTTGTGTTGAGAAAGAGAGACTCTCGCCTTCGCCTTCGACGACTCGAGGATCTCCTTCTTCTTTGGGGCTACTTGCTTCAAAGGAAGATGACAGATTTCATTTGACGAAATCAGGGGATTAATTTCTTGGATCTTCATCAAGGATTGCGGGAGGAACGCAACTCATCATCGTGTCCGCAAGTGCGTTCTTCATGGATCGGACTTAAGATAGGAGGATCTCTTGTTTGGGATCTCACGATTACAACCACGCTCCAAGACGTACTCTTTATACTTTGTGGTTTGATGAAATGATCCAAGAAGCGTTCTCGTGATCATGTGATTTCATCTTTAGTTTTAAAATTTTTTAATTTCCACCACATCTAGCGACTAGTGCGACTAGTTGTTCCAATCGTATACAATGTTATCAACACGCTTCCATGATGCACTTAAGGATTCTCAATATCCTTCAAGACTGTCCGCAGTTGAGAGGTTCAGGGTTTAAACCAAACCCAATTAACAGTATAACATCCACTCCGAGCAATGGAGCAACATGCAGAGGAAGATAGGGTAGAGGTCGTGGCTCTCAAGGAGCGTCTCCTACACAGCAACCACCATAAAGTGTTGCGGGTTCTAGCCTGCCTATTCCTAATGGCCAGCTCAATGCAATCACTGAAGAACAAGCCTACAATTCAGGCACAGTCGTACGAGGTACTGTTACTATTCATGTCTTTTCAGTACATGCTTTATTTGATTTTGGTGCTTTACATTCATTTATTGTTCGACGGTTAGTACTCATTTTGGGTAAGATACTAGTAGAAGTACAATAGTCCTATCTGATCAAGGGACTAGGAGGACAAGTATTCATAATCCGAGAAATCCTAGATAATTGTATAGTATTGATAGCGGGACATCGGATACCTATTTCAGTACTACTGATATAAATGGAGGACTTTGATCTTATCCTAGGGATGGGTTGTCTAGAAAGGCATCATGCATGTCCTGACTGTTTTCAGAAGACAGTAACATTTCACCTTCCTAACTCGATAGAGTTCCAGTTCATTGGAAAGACATCCAATGATAATGTCAAATATATCTCTACTTTGAAGGCACAACAATTGTTAGAGAAAGGGAGCCAAGGCTATTTAGCTTATGTATCCACTACATCAGGGTCAGAAAGAATGATAGAAGATGTACCTATAGTGTGCGAGTTTTCATATGTATTTCCAGAGGAATTACCTGGATTACCACCTGAGCGAGAGATTGAATTTGAAATCTCTCTTATACCTGATACTCAACCTATCTCTATCCCTCCATATAGGATGGCACCAGCTGAGCTATGAGAGTTAAAGGCACAATTGCAAGAACTATTTAGATAAAGGATTCATTTCTCCTTGTACTTCACCATGGGGTGCACCTGTCTTATTTGTTAGGAAAAAGGATGGGTCGATGCGGTTATGCATTGACTATAGATAACTAAACAAGAGGACAATAAAGAATAAGTATCCACTACCAAGAATAGATGATCTCTTTGATCAGTTACAGGGTTCAACTGTGTATTCCAAGATTGATTTAAGATCTGGATACCATCAGTTGAAAATTAAAGATACATATATTCCCAAGACAACTTTTCGAACTAGATACGGGCATTATGAATTCTTAGTTATGCCTTTTAGACTAACAAATGCCCCAACAGCCTTCATGGATCTCATGAACAGAGTATTCAAGGAGTTCTTAGATCACTTTGTAGTAGTATTTATTGATGATGTGCTTATTTATTCCAAGGATAAATATCTGCATGAACACCATCTCAGGCAAGCACTTGAAACTCTAAGGAAGAACAAACTATATGCTAAATATAGCAAATGTGACTTCTGGCTATCTGAAGTATCTTTCTTAGGCCATGTTATTTCTGGTGAAGGTAAATCAGTTGATCCTACAAAGGTTAGTGCGGTGATGAGTTGGGAACACCCGAACACTTTCACAAAAATACGATCTTTTCTGGGTTTAGCTGGATATTATAGAAGATTTGTGAACGACTTTTCACGAATAGCATTGCCAATGACTAGACTAACTCAGAAGGAAGCCCCATTCTTATGGTCTGATATATGTGAAGCTAGTTTTCAGACACTGAAAGAATGCCTAACATCTGCACAAATCCTTACTCTACCCTCTGGAATGAAGGGTTTACAATGTACACTGATGCGTCTAAAGAAGGACTTGGGGCAGTTCTTATGTAACATGGTAAGGTGGTTGTGTATGCATCACGACAGCTCAGGACACATGAAAAGAACTACCCAACACATGACCTTGAATTAGCTGTTGTAGTTTTTGCTTTAAAGATATGGAGACATTACCTCTATGGTATTACTTTTGAAATTTTCACTGATCATAAAAGCTTGAAATATCTATTTGATCAGAAGGAACTCAATATGAGACAGAGACGGTGGCTAGAGTTGTTGAAAGACTATGATTGCACTATCTCCTACCACCCTGGTAAGGGGAACGTCGTAGCAGATGCCCTTAGTAGAAGAACTTATTCACCTGGGTTGGTGAGCTCTATCCACTTCTGGGGTTTACTATCAACTTTAAGTGAATGTAAACCATTTGATAGTAGTGCTGATACTATAACAATTCCTCACCAATACAAACCGGGGATCTAGGATAGAATAAATAAAGGACAGGAGGATGATCCAGTCCTTAAATACTTGAGACAACAACTTGAGAAGGATGAGATAGAGGGATTCCACATACAAGATGGGTAATTGTATAACCATCACATAGTTTGTGTACCAAACATACCTGAACTAAGGAAAGACATCTTACGATAAGCGCACTGCTTAAGATTATCTATTCATCCAGGATTACAAAGATGTATAAGAATCTTCATTCATACTTTTGGTGGCCAGGAATGAAGAAAGATATTGCTGAGTTTGTGAATTCATGTTTCACTTTCCAGCAGGTAAAGGCTTCACACCAAAAGCCACCATGATTATTGCAACCCCTCCCTATACCTGAAAGGAAATGGGAAAGCATTTCCATGGACTTCGTTACTGGCTTACCTCAGACGACTGGTACTAACGATAGTATTTGGGTTATAATAGATCGTCTGACAAAGGTAGCACACTTTATTCTGATAAGCTTATCTTTTACTCCAGACCAGCTTGCTGAGTTATATATTACACATGTGATTCACCTCCATGGTATCCCAAAGGAAGTAGTTTCCGATCGAGATTCACGTTTCACCTCACACTATTGGGAGAACTTCATGAAAGCCTTAGGTACACAACTATGCATGATTACAACATATCATCCACAAACAGATGGTCAGTCAAAACGTACGATTCAGAAACTAGAGGATATGCTACGAGTGTGTGCCTTAGAATGGAAGGGATCATGGATTAAACATTTACCTCTTGTAGAATTCACATACAACAACAGTTACCATACAAGTATTGGCATGACACCACTTGAAGCACTTTATGGACGTAGGTGTACTACTCCTTTGTGTTGGCAAGAGGTCGGGATAAAGAACCTTTATGATTCAGATACCCTACAAGAGACACGAGAAGTTGTAGAGCTTTCTCGAAAAAGACTATCGACTGCTCAAAGCCACCAGAAAAGCTATAGTGATACTAGGCGAAGAGACCTTGAGTTTGTGGTAGGTGACTATGTATTTCGCAAAGTATCACCTATGAAGGGTATTCAGAGGTTTGGCGTACATGGGAAGTTAGCACCCAGATTAGTGGACCTTTGAAATTATTCAGCGCATTGGAAAAGTGGCATATAGACTTGCACTTCCTCCACATCTTTCGGCAGTACATGATGTTTTTCACGTATCAAATCTAAGAAAGTACGTTAAGGATCCATGGCATAAGATAAGTTATGATGATTTACATGTTGAGCCAGACTTGACATATCAAGAGATACTTGTGCAAATACTTGACAGGGATATCAAGAAGTTGAGAAACAAAGAGGTGCCTCTAGTTAAAGTATTGTGGCGGAACCAAGAGTTTGAAGAATCCACATGGGAAACTGAGGGAGAAATGAGAGAGAAATACCCCTAGTTCTTTGAATAATAACACTACGTGTTGTATATCTTCTTTATAAATGAAATGGCATTCATTCTCTTTAAGGTTGTTATGACTGCATTTCTAGTCTCGAGGACGAGACTTCCTTTAAGGTTGTTACAATTGTAAAGCCTTTAACTTGACATATCTCGGATCCTATATAATAAGATCCGGCTCGTCAAGAGGAAACCAACGGAATTTGTTTTGTGTGAATCGGACTTCGTTTCGATTTGTTATGAATTTTGGAAGAAAGAGAAGTGAGGAGGGTTAAGACGTCATTAACCCATAATGACTGTCAATAAGACTAACTAAACATGATTAAAAAACTAATGACAGATTGAAAACCGCTAATGATCATTAGCAAACACTAATCAATAGTTATCAAAAAATAAGTGTAGGCCGCGAAAGTTAAATCGCGATTAGTGAAAGTTAATCACGAATAGTATTAACTAAGCGTCATTAGCGCATCTAGAATCATCTAGAATGTTCTAACTTAAGCCCCAAGTTTGGGATAAGTTTTGGCCAAAACCATGGGCCAAAATGATGGGCCACCAAACCATGGTTAAGGTATAAACCATGATTTTCTAACCATGGTTAGTTGTTTTTTGGGGCCTATAAATAGACCCCCCACCCGTTCATTCTCTACGATTTCCACTACCACCACCACCCCAAGGGCTAGGGTCAAGAGGTCGGGAGGAGGAGTGGGAGGCGAGGGAGGAGCGCTAGCGAAGCGCTGCTAGGAGAACGAGGAGGAGAAAGGTATGATTCTCCCTTAGTTTGCTTCGTAAGCTAGGCTTTCAATTCATCCTCTTGTTCTTCCAGGTTTTGTTCTTGATTCATCTTTCTTTCCGATTCGTTTTCCTGTTGTGGTTCGAGGAGAAATCTGTGTAACACCCTACTTAGGTGCGGGAGGCTATGCACGTCAGTGAATCCTGTGATTCGTCACACGTTCACTCATATAAGATGCGTGGTGTCTACCGATTCTACATCGTCTTATGTTTCTATTCTTTCTATTATGCTTTTATAGTTATTTTGATGGAGAAATATTTGTAATACCCTACTTAGGTGCGGACAGCTATGCACGTTAGTGAACCCTGTGATTCATCATACGTTCACTCACCTAAGATGTGTTGTGTCTACTGATTCTTCATCTCTTGTTGTTTGAGTATATTCTTTCGGTTTTGTAGTTATTTTTACTCTTGATTGATTTTATAAAAGAAGCTCTTTTCATTTTTATTTTGAAATATGTCCCTATATAAGGGAAACTCTGCCGAAATTTTCCGAGAAATATATTCTGATATAAGGGGAAACTCTACCGAAATTTTCCTAGAAATATCACCTCCTATAAGGGGAAGCTCTGCTGAAATTTCAAGAGAAATTATGTTCTTGACGTTCTTCGTCTTCTTTGTGTTCTTCGTTCGTGTTCGTGTTCTTGACATGTTCTTAGCGTTTTTGAAACGAAAATGAAATTCAATCTTTTCATGAGCCTTAAAACATCCTTTCTGAAAATGGAACATGATAAAGCCTTGCGTACACGAGAGACAGCTCGATTAGGTAACGAAATTCTTCCTTTTGCTGTTGGGTTTTCATACGAGATTATTGAAATTCTTGATTTTATGTTCCTTGCTATGAAGAACCCTAATCTTGGCTATTTTTGAAAAAGTCTGAAGAGTTACTTTGTGATTTCCACTAAAATAAGATTAAGCATCACATTGATGCGGTTACATTGATGCGGTAGTTTTGAAAGTAGGGTTGGGGAGTTAAAATAGGCATAAATACGAGTATATATGCATATGAATAATATATATGTAAGTCTACACTATGTGTTGCTGATTATGCAAATCGAAGACTTAACAAAAGAATTATATCATGGGAATTGATGTGGTTTAAGTTGGATCCTGAAAAAGATCGTGTGTCACGTTAAGGATGACTGGGAGTAGAACTACAGGTCAGGCATCCAACCTGTAGGTTTGTCGGAAGGAACTCGTATTGGCATTTCCCTACCTAGGTGGTACACGGTTGCCCTGTTATGATAAGTGCGCACGAAATGAATGTTTCGCAACACGTGAACCGGGAGCCAATATCTTCGGGTTGAATGACGGAAGATGTGGTTGTGCTATGTGGAGGAATGGGTGGTTCAATAGCGGCTGGGTCACGATAATATGTATTTAAAGCCGCTAGGTTATATGATTAAATTTTAGCCTGAGGTTTTAAGCAACCGAATCCTCGAGGACGGTGTGCTCATTTGTTTTACAGGCCGAGGGTTTGAGACCCTATTTAATAAAAGAAAAGAAAAATCAGGGTAGTATTGGAGAATTGGTTGAGGTGACGTGTGGTGGCATAAGCTTACCTAGATCAACGCAATCTCCAATCCCGAAGTGTCCACAGCTTCGGAGTCCTTATAGTGGTGAGGTAATTCCCCTGGACTAATCCCTAACGTGGAATAGAAAGGAATAGGACTTAAATTAATAAGAAGGAATGAAACCTTTAATGATAACAAGTTTTGCAAAATTACACAATTTGTTTGCTTTTCTCTTCTTCGTTACTTAGCATTCGTTAATTTTTATCTATGATTTATGGAAAACCCAACAGGTGTCGATGAGCCATCGCAAGGACTTTAAAAATTCATCCAACTTACATACTAGACATCCAGCCCGCTATAGTAGCTCTTCTCTATAAGGTAGTTAGTAATCTTTTGTGTATTTTTCCTTTCAAGCTGATGTACATGTAAATGGTTATAGTGGGACAATGTATCATCTGAACTTTATTTGTGAATGGAAAAGTGTTGAAATACTTTCTTCTGAGTATTTTTATTTGCAGTTTGTTTCTGAATGTTAGTTGTGATTGCTGAATGAATTGTTGCTGAGTAAACAGATCCGGTTATGGGAGGATCCGACGGCTCGGAATTGGGGTCGTGACAAGAGTTATTCAAGATAATCAAATGTGATTTAATTATCAAAGGATGTGAATAATGTGATTGTGATTCACATTATTTAAGCACATGAGATTGAGATCCAAGATATTTATATATGATTTAATTATTATGTATATAAATAATGTGAATAGAACTATCCAAATTAATCATATATGTTGTAAAAATGTAATTTATGATATATAAGAGAGAGCTATTTGTAAATAACATTTACAAATTAATTTTTGATGTGAATTGGATTCATGTTGGACAATTAATTGAAAATGTAATTTACATTTTATTTTGAATTGTGAATATGATTCACGAATTTCCAATGGTATGATTGTAATTTTCAAAAATAAATTGGATTTACTTTCTGAAATAATTTACAACAAAAGTTATTGCAAAATAATGGAGATACACATGGGATATTTATTCTCATGTAATATGAAGGTAGAGACACCTTTCCGTATGGAGAGGGTGGACGTCCACTGACGTATCCGGATATGCCGCGTTTAAGAAGTTGTTTTTATCGTGTTGTGCGTTGTAGGCGGCAATCGGAAACGATCAAGAAAATACCACAAATAAGTTATTCAATTTTTAATCTCGTGGTTTTATATTTATTTTACTTGGACAAGTCCCAAGGTCGATCACAAGGAGGCAAAGGAACAACCTAGAATTAAGTCTATCAAAGTTCGTGTTCGGTTTTCGAGGCGGTCTTTTTTTGGAATTTCTAATGCAATATAGGGTGCAATATGCAAATCCGGCCTAATTTATGGACTAAAATGGAAATTTCAATCAAACGATGTCCGAAAAAATACGAAACTTGGCCACAATGTAAATTATGATAAAATGAGTGCACTGTAATTTTTTTAGAATTTTTGGATGCAATATGAATTTTTATGGATTTTTAAATGCAAACAAAATGAATTTCAATATTTAATTTTAATAAATATCAAACCTACGTATTTTCAAGGATCAAAATTATCTGAGCTTTAACACTAGGTGACGGATCTCAGAAAAATCCTAAACCTCTAAAATGTAGGGTTTAATACCTATTAAAAATTAAATACTAAAATGTGCAAAATGATTTTTACAGGATAAAATAAGCATGCAAATGCAAATTTTTTTGGCACAATGTTAAGAATAATTAACTCTACAATGTGTGATTTTTCGGAGATTTTTAGAGCAACGGTTAATCAACTATGAATTTTAGAGCAAGAGATGGGTAAAATACGCAATTTTCCACAAAATAATTATTCATTAATTAACCATCAATCAGAAAAATACCCACAATATGTCAAAGTGTAGAGAGTCAATTAACAAACATCATGCTATTTTTAGATTGATAAAGTAATGTAGAGAAAGTGTTCAAAACTGAGGGGGAACACAGGGGTCTGATTGCAATATAAATATAAATAAAAAATGCAACTGGGGGGGTTTGTTTGTAATTACCTATACCCCGGAGGGTACGTCTGCGAAATTTCCAGAGGTCACGTGCTATGCACGTACCTCTGGCTGGCGGGGGTATCTGCGCAAAAAGGGGAACGTTCGGGGGGTCCTTACAAATTGTCCACAGGCACGTGAGGGACACGTGACCCGTGGGTTGCGTGCAGCTGAAGTTCCCTCCGAGCGCACGTGCCTCGCACGTGCGCGGAGGGCCTCAGGTTTCGAGCCCAGCGGCGAGGCGTGGTGGTCCTGGCGGATGCGGTCTTCACGGCCGAGGAGGGGGTGAGGCAGGGCCGGTGCTGTAGAGGACGGTGGCGGTGGCTGAAGTCGGTGCGAGGGCGGAGGTCGTCAGCGTTGAGCTCCTGGCGCACGGCGGTTGTTGGCGAAGAGGCGGAGGAGGAGGAGCAGAGCTCCTGGCGGTGGCACTGGAAGTCGATGAAGTGATGGCCGAGGTGAGGCGGAGGAGGCTACGGCGGAGAGGCTTTGTTGAAGACGAACGATGGGCGGAGCAGATGGCGGAGTCGCGGGATAGGAGCTGGAGTCGTTGGCTCGACGCCAAGGGGCGGAGCATGAGCATGCACGCGGAGGAGCGGCACTGCTACGAGCCACGCAGTGCTCGGATCTCGCCGGTAGGAGGGTCGAGCTGGTGCTGTCACCACCGTGCTCCCCCTTCTATGGTGCAATCGGCGGATACCGGGGTTAGGGAGGTCGGAGTTCTTTAAATAGAGATGGCGATGGGATCAACGGTGATTCGATTGGGCGAGAAGATCGGAAGATCTTTGGACGGGGATTTGACGAAGATCGGCGGCGAGATACGAGCGAGATTTGAGGGGGCGGCGGCCGAGATTCGCAGGCGGCGGAGATAACGAAGGAGGCGGCGGCGTCTTTCCAAAGGGGGAAGGAGTTGAGGAGGACGACGCACAGGCGCCGTCCGATCGAGTTTGATCGGATGGCGCATGTCGCGCCACGTGGCGGGCGATGGGGACAAGTGGAGGCGCGTGCGAAGCACGTGCCTGAGAGGCACGTGTGACGCACGTGCACCCCTTTTATTTTTTTTTTAATTTTTTTTTAATTTTTTTTAAGAAAAACGAGTTTAAATAAAGCCAAAAATGGCTGACACGTGGCGGCACCAGGTGCTGCCACGTATCAGGACCACAAAATTCCGAACGTAAATATTTTGTAAAATCGATAAAAAATAGTAAATGACTTCGGATTGAAAAAGTTTCTTCACAAAAGTTGCTCGTCTCAATGAGATCTACAACTTTCATGAAGACATCAAAACCAAAATCAATCATTTGCACAAAGTGAATTTTTGGGGTATCCTATGTACATAGAATACCTTGATTTTTTGGGTTTTATAATTTTTTTGTCATTTTAAAAATAGATAAAAATCCGAAAAAATTACGATAAAATCAAAGATAAATAAAGACACCTTAATCTATTTTTTTTGGATTTTTATTAATTGATAAAATAAGTATATAAAATAATAGGTCAAAACCGCTAAAATATACAACATACAAAAGAGGCCCAAAACCCATCTTTCACATATGAGCTCCGATTCACTTGAACTTGGTCTTGTTTTGAAGGTAATTGAATGCATATTAGTTCAAAAGTGAGTATAATTAAATCGGACACTGGATGGGGAAGATATATGGCTTTTAGTCCGAAAATCTTAAAATTAGGGTTTGGGTTTTTGGTCCACTTACTTGGGTTAGTTATTTTTTTTGTATTTCTCCTTTATTCTTATTAGTGATATGTACACATTGAAAGTGGTTTTGAGTCATTCGGAGTTAGCATGAATGAGTTAAAAATATGGGAAGTTAGGCTATTTACAGGTCATTTTGGCTTGGATTTTTGGCTTCTCCTTTTGTGCAGATTTTTGTGCTAAAATGCAATTCTTATGAAATCATGCATGAATGCTAATTATGCAGAATAGATGCTACAATGCTGTTGATTTTAAGGGATTTGAGCTTAATAAATGAGATTTAGAGTGATGAATACGAGATTCATCATCCCCCTATACTTAAAGCATGCTCGTCCCTGAGCATGAAAAAGATATGCCATGAAGTGAAATGAGATTGGGTTCCATACCAAGACCATGAGCTGAGGGTGAAAATGAATCTAAACTCAACCTTTGGATTATTTATGTGTCGGAACTTCTGTGAGACTTAGAATTTTAAAATCAACAGTCCTCGAGTTCTACAAATCATTGCTTACAGTTTCGGCTCAGAAGTCATCTTAGATCAATCCTCTTCCCAAAGTATACCTTATGAACATTGAATAACCGACTCTTGTGTGTGAAAGGTTTTTAGCTCTTCCCACCCAGAATGCCGGACTACTGCGCAAACCTCCTCTCCAATAACTCGTCCTCGGGGAGTCAGGTATTTCCTTCTAAGGTCTGTCGCGCTGTGTTCACAATCGAATTGGGGGGAGAAGTTAGAAGAATGAGAAAAGAACTGGAGGGTGATAAGTGTAGTTCACCTCTCCTTGTGAAGCTGGCCAGTGTAGCCGAGTCTCCACCAAGATCTGCAGGTTTCTTGAAGCTTGGACCTTTTTGGTCAGATTTTATTTGGTAGTTGCTTCTTTGTATTTGGAATTTTTGGTGGTTCTGCTTGGATCTTGTTTTGCCCCTATGGATATAGCATCTTTTGTTTCCGTACATTTTTTGGGGTCTTAGAAAAATTGTGCCCAGCCGTCCATCCCTTTTCCGAAGCTTTATTTCAACCCGTACTCCGGTCTTTAGATTTCCACGCTACCAGAAAAGAAGCTCACACAGTCTTCCAACATATGTTTGAGTTGAGCTAAGTGCATAGTGCGAGAGTACAAATTAATTCCTTATTCCAGAGTTGTACCCAGAATGAAGAGACCAGGTTAGACACTAAGAGTCAAACCCTGTGCATTGTTATGTGGAACTCAAAGAATTAAGTCACAGACCTGAAGACTCTAAAATCCTATTTCTCGGTGAAGTTCCTCTGAAAATTAGGTTGATTAAGGTTAAGTCTAGATCACTCTCGGTTTCGGCTCATAACTCGGTTCAGAACCCAATGACTTTTCACATATGCAAATGAATGTAATGCTGGATGAAGTGCAGGTGTGTGGAATGCAAACACAAATATTTTTTTTTTTGATGATGATTTTTTTATGCAAAAATGAATAAGAAGCCATTTTTTTTCAAAAATTTTTTGGGCAAAGTCAGTGTTAGTAGCAAAACTTTTTTTTAATTAATACCCATCCCGTAAATACATATAGACTTATGCGCAAGTACGAGGTATGGCAAAAATATATACATAGTATATATACAGACCCCCTATACTTAGCGAGTGCTCTGTCCTCAGAGCACAAGAAGCGTAATGAAGACATAGCTCGGGCTAAGCGTAAGAGAGAAAAATTATTCAATGGATTCGCCCCCCTATACTTAGACTGTGAATAGTCTAAGTATAGAAGAAGAGCGCAGAAAGAGGCGGACGGGATATGTAAATGAGGAGAGTATATACAGATGGGTGGCGGTTCCCCCTATACTTAGGCTTTGGCAGCCTAAGTATAAAAGAAAGGTGGAGATGGAGCGATCGAGAGATAGGAGAGTGATGAGGGAAATGGTATATACAAATGGCATCGGTCCCCCCCTATACTTAGGCCTTGGCCTGAGTAGAGGAAGAAGTTGTACAAGAAGACCGATGTGGTCGGGAGGGAGGGTGGTTAGCCGATGATTAAGGCGGTTTGCGGCTGATCTTTTTGTGATCCTGTGGTGGGAGATCGTAATAATGAGACGGAGATGAAGCATATGATTCCCCACCATTATCAGTGTCATCCTCAGAAAAATCATGATGGATAGTAGATGAAATATTTGTGTCAGATGAAAGGTAGCCATCATCAGAGTTATCCTCAGAGGAATAGTATTTGAAAGTGGACATACTCCAGATATTCATGTCTTTTTGTTCCTTCAATTGTTTCCTCAAAATTCGTTCCTTTTTAAGATCAATCGGTTTATCCTCAAATGAACCTTCAGATGCTCCGGTCTCAGTCAGCTCATAAGATATAATTCCAGTGTACTTGTGTAAGGTAGGAGCATCGGCTTTGGATGAGTAATAATTAGGAACGGGAGTTGTCCAACGAGAATCAAATGTTGGATCCTTGCGAAGATATGGCTTTAGAGCTGCCGAACAGACTTCACTCATGTAGACTACCTTTTCCGGTCCTGATGAGGGATCATCAACCGATTCCTCTTTCGAAAGATCAAAGGTGACTTTCTTTTTCTTGTTTCGTGAAGATGTCGGTTCGCTTGATTACCCGGATGAATAGCCATTAAAATTCTTCTCCTTGGTCGGTGTTCGGGCTACGTGTTCGTTCTTTGTTTCCTGAATGTTGGTGCACTCTTGATTTGGGAGGATTTGGTCAAGATAATCAGAGTATATTGCTCCAGGGTGTGACCATGCAAATGTCTCAGGATCGTAGTAGAAGGATTTGTCTATTTTGAGATCCGGGGGGGTTGAAATATCGGGGAGAGTCTCTAAACCAATAGTCTCATTAACAAACGCAATCTCAGGTGTAGCAGCGGGGTAGGGCAGGGCTCTTCTACCGTTTCATGGTTGCGGTTGTTGGGGACTTCGTGGGTTACCTCAGAAAATCGTGGTTCCTTAAAGACTATATCAGATCGTAGTGATTCCAATGCCGTAAAATTTATTTCCCGAGTCTCACAATCGATACTCGCCTTGGCCAATGCCAAGAATGGTTTTCCGAGAATGATTGGAGACTGGGTGAATTCTCCTTGATGCTCAATATCAATGATCGTGAATTCTATTTTGAGCGGAGCACCTTGGAATACCATGATGACAGAAATGATTCCTCTCGGCCGCTTTATCGATCGGTCTGCCAATTGAACAATCTCTCGTATCTTCCGAATTGGTCCGAGTTTGAGTTCGTGAAATACAGAGGTCGGGAGGATATTGATCGGTGAATCGTCATCAATACGAGCATGGGTGAAAATTGTGTCTTTGATTCTGCATTCACATCTGGGCAACCGCTTCACTATGCGGCTCTTGATTTTTCTCCTCAACACCAAGGAGGAGGCCATTGACAAGATATGTCTTTCAGTTTTTGTTCTAATCCTTCCCGGCTTTTTGACCATTAATTTGTCCATTAAAAATTCCTTCAGGTCAGGGAAGTGTTTAATGGCCTTTATGATGGGAAGTTCAAAAATCAAGTATTTTTCCAGTGCTTCCCGTAAAGCAGGATCCAAATTCCTCAGATCTTCTTCAGATTCAATTTTTATGAGATTTTCTGGATTTGCAAATTTTTTGTATTTTCTGTGTGGTGTGGCGATGTGGTGTCTTCCTTAGATGAGAAGGGGCTTTGGTGTTCAGGGTATGGATCAGTGGCATAATCATTCCTAGGGGAATAATGAGAAGAAGTGTTGATGTTAGAATCATCCCTAGGTCTTTGAATATCCTCAAAATTTTTATCATGGGATCCAATTATTTCCTCATTTAGTTTTACACCCGATCCACCATAGAATGAGATTACTCGGTCGGCAAATTTTTGAAATCTATCCTCCATCACTTTAAATCTTGTTTTTATCCTCGAAACATTATCCTCACAATTTTGTTCATGATCAACCACGGGAGCACTCAGATTTTGTTCAATGATTCCGTCTTCCATTTTTCTGTACGTGCGGAGAGGAGAATTTCTTGCAATATCCATTATACGATTATTTCTTGAAAATTTCTCCTCAAAAATTATGGAAGGAGGCTGCTTATATGGTACAGGCATGTGTATTTGATCTGAGTATAGTTCAATCCTTTGATCATGATTGGTCAGATCTTGATATTGTGGAGTCAGCATACATGGTCTATATGTGTTTAGGAGGTCCGTCCAATCCTCTGTATGGGTTTCATGTCTGACGAGGGTTCTGTCGTGGTCAATCCAACGTTGATGATCATTAAGTGCATGTCCTTCCATCTGGGTTTGGTTTCTCTGCCAGTCATGGGATTTAAAGGGATTTCAATCTTGAAAGGTTTCATTGGCGAGAGATTGAAAATAAGGCGGTTTAGTCCAAGATGGTAGGTGGTCATGTGTAGTTGGATGACTTGAGTAAGGATTCAATGGGGGAGCCGAGGTCATATGTGGGTGAAAGTTTCCCGCAAATGTTGGAGGATTATTGAAAGAAGAAGATGTAGTTGATTTTGGCCAAACTGAGATAGATTTGTTTTCATAGTGATGTTCGGTCATTTTTGAAGGAGTTGAGAGAAATGACGGGTTGGATCTGAAATTTGGAAAGATTTCCATGATGGGATCAAGAGATGAGAGAGAAGTTTGTATGGGATAGAAATTTTATCAAATGTGCGGTTGTTGATCTTCGATATCGGTTCACGCACACCAATACAAACACAAATCAAACCCTGGATTCACCAACTCACACAATGAAGCCGTAAGATTTCGGCTATTATCTTTTCAATTTTAGTTGGTGATAATTCAATCTTGGAAAAAATTTAGCGAGCTGAGATTTTGGATTTGGGCTCTATCCTTAAGTGTCGTCTCTCGCTCACTCAGAAAAAATAAAATCATCCAAGGTCGGGGTTACTCTCCCGCAAAAATTCTTGATTTTATGGGTTATTTGAGATCAGATATATTTAGCAGTCCCGATTTTAATGAGGTGATCACTGAAAAATTAGATGAGCACAAATACACGTTTACCGTCCAGTCCCAATTTCCTTTAAAGTTATGTTATAAAACAAGAGAGAGGAGTTCGGGAAAAGCCGATGCACGCGGAAAACTATGATGAATGCTCAGTTAGAAGACTTACAGTGAATCCTCGCAATCTCCATGCGGGATGCTAGACAGAATTTAAAAATTATTCTATATGATGTGCAAACCGATGGAAAAACCGCACCTAAGCAGAAAGTTCTATTAGCGGGAAGAATTGATTTAAATTTGGCTAAGTTGAACGATCTATGTGCGTCTCAGTTAAAGTGCAGTGTGGCTTAAGATCCTACGAGCACAAGCAAAAATATAAATGCTCTGAGAGCCGTATGTGCAGGTCTATCCTAATCGCCACTCAAGTCGGGCCCCACCCTCACCAGAGAGTGAAACATGCCACGACACACCACAAAATAAAGTCAGAGGTCTTTATACACATGCGAGAGTCCAAACGGACACCGCTGTAGAATTAAAAAAATTGCAGGAATTGAAACCTATACTCTACGCTCTCTCACGACTCGACTCGATCTTAAATTAATTGCGGTTTTTTTTGCAAGAGTCGGTGAAGTTGCGTTGGTTATTGAAAAACCGTTCCACGTACAAGGTACCTCGCAAAAAATAAGAGAGAAAATGTAAGAGAGTGACTCAAAAATATATAAAAATAAGTGCTGAAAATAAATTGCAGGAAAATGAAATTTACAATGAAAAAATTCAAGGGTCAGACTACCCGAATGCGGAAAACTGAATGAAAATTTTTAAACAAAAATCTAAGCCGTTTGCCTCCCTGGCAACGGCGCCATCTGACGTATCCGGATATGTCGCGTTTAAGAAGTTGTTTTTATCGTGTTGTGCGTTGTAGGCAGCAATCGGAAACGATCAAGAAAATACCACAAATAAGTTATTCAATTTTTAATCTCGTGGTTTTATGTTTATTTTACTTGGGCAAGTTCCAAGGTCGATCACAAGGAGGCAAAGGAACAACCTAGAATTAAGTCTATCAAAGTTCATGTTCGGTTTTTGAGGCGGTCTTTTTTTGGAATTTCTAATGCAATATAGGGTGCAATATGCAAATCCGGCCTAATTTATGGACTAAAATGGAAATTTCAATCAAACGATGTCCGAAAAAATATGAAACTTGGCCACAATGTAAATTATGATAAAATGAGTGCACTGTAATTTTTTTAGAATTTTTGGATGCAATATGAATTTTTATGGATTTTTAAATGCAAACAAAATGAATTTCAATATTTAATTTTAATAAATATCAATCCTACGTATTTTCAAGGATCAAAATTATCTGAGATTTAACACTAGGTGACGGATCTCAGAAAAATCCT
Organism: Ottelia alismoides; assembly: GCA_037367405.1. Classification (NCBI taxonomy): domain Eukaryota; kingdom Viridiplantae; phylum Streptophyta; class Magnoliopsida; order Alismatales; family Hydrocharitaceae; genus Ottelia; species Ottelia alismoides. The sequence goes on from JAZKJV010011859.1 coordinate 475,601, forward strand.
AAACCTCTAAAATGTAGGGTTTAATACCTATTAAAAATTAAATACTAAAATGTGCAAAATGATTTTTACAGGATAAAATAAGCATGCAAGTGCAAATTTTTTTTGGCACAATGTTAAGAATAATTAACTCTACAGTGTTTGATTTTTCGGAGATTTTTAGAGCAACGGTTAATCAACTATGAATTTTAGAGCAAGAGATGGGTAAAATACGCAATTTTCCACAAAATAATTATTCATTAATTAACCATCAATCAGAAAAATACCCACAATATGTCAAAGTGTAGAGAGTCAATTAACAAACATCATGCTTATTTAGATTGATAAAGTAATGTAGAGAAAGTGTTCAAAACTGAGGGGGAACACAGGGGTCTGATTGCAATATAAATATAAATAAAAAATGCAACTGGGGGGGTTTGTTTGTAATTACCTATACCCCGGAGGGTACTTCTGCAAAATTTCCAGAGGTCACGTGCTATGCACGTGCCTCTGGCTGGCGGGGGTATCTGCGCAAAAAGGGGAACGTTCGGGGGGTCCTTGCAAATAGCCCACGAGCACGTGAGGGACACGTGACCCGTGGGTTGCGTGCAGCTGAAGTTCCCTCCGAGCGTACGTGCCTCGCACGTGCGCGGAGGGCCTCGGGTTTCGAGCCCGGCGGCGAGGCGTGGTGGTCCTGGCGGATGCGGTCTTCACGGCCGAGGAGGGGGTGAGGCAGGGCCGGTGCTGTAGAGGACGGTGGCGGTGGCTGAAGTCGGTGCGAGGGCGGAGGTCGTCAGCGTTGAGCTCCTGGTGCACGGCGGTTGTTGGCGAAGAGGCGGAGGAGGAGGAGCAGAGCTCCTGGCGGTGGCGCTGGAAGTCGATGAAGTGATGGCCGAGGTGAGGCGGAGGAGGCTACGGCGGAGAGGCTTTGTTGAAGACGAACGATGGGCGGAGCAGATGGCAGAGTCGCGGGATAGGAGCTGGAGTCGTTGGCTCGACGCCAAGGGGCGGAGCATGAGCATGCACACGGAGGAGCGGCACTGCTACGAGCCACGCAGTGCTCGGATCTCTCCGGTAGGAGGGTCGAGCTGGTGCTGTCAGCACCGTGCTCCCCCTTCTATGGTGCAATCGGCGGATACCGGGGTTAGGGAGGTCGGAGTTCTTTAAATAGAGATGGCGATGGGATCAACGGTGATTCGATTGGGCGAGAAGATCGGAAGATCTTAGGACGGGGATTTGACGAAGATCGGCGGCGAGATACAAGCGAGATTTGAGGGGGCGGCGGCCGAGATTCGCGGGCGGCGGAGATAACGAAGGAGGCGGCGGCGGCTTTCCGAAGGGGGAAGGAGTTGAGGAGGACGACGCACAGGCGCCGTCCGATCGAGTTTGATCGGATGGCGCCCGTCGCGCCGTGTGGCGGGCGATGGGGACAAGTGGAGGCGCGTGCGAAGCACGTGCCTGAGAGGCACGTGCGACGCACGTGCACCCCTTTTATTTTTTTTAATTATTTATTTATTTATTTATTTTTTTTAAGAAAAAAGAGTTTAAATAAATCCAAAAATGGCTGACACGTGGCGACACCAGGTGCTGCCACGTGTCAGCACCACAAAATTCCGAACGTAAATATTTTGTAAAATCGATAAAAAATAGTAAATGACCTCGGATTGAAAAAGTTTCTTCACGAAAGTTGTTCGTCTCAATGAGATCGACAACTTTCATGAAGACATCAAAACCAAAATCAATCATTTGCACAAAGTGAATTTTTGGGGTATCCTATGTGCATAGAATACCTTGATTTTTTGGGTTTTATAATTTTTTTGTCATTTTTAAAATAGATAAAAATCTGGAAAAATTACGATAAAATCAAAGATAAATAAAGACACCTTAATCTAATTTTTTTGGATTTTTATTAATTGATAAAATAAGTATATAAAATAATAGGTTAAAAACCGCTAAAATATACAACATACAAAAGAGGCCCAAAACCCATCTTTCACATATGAGCTCCGATTCACTTGAACTTGGTCTTGTTTTGAAGGTAATTGAATGCGTATTAGTTCAAAAGTGAGTAGAATTAAATCGGACACTGGATGGGGAAGATATATGGCTTTTAGTCCGAAAATCTTGAAATTAGGGTTTGGGTTTTTGGTCCACTTACTTGGGTTAGTTATTTTTTTTTTGTATTTTTCCTTTATTCTTATTAGTGATATGTACACAGTGAAAGTGGTTTTGAGTCATTCGGAGTTAGCATGAATGAGTTAAAAATATGGGAAGTTAGGCTATTTACAGGTCATTTTGGCTTGGATTTTTGGCTTCTCCTTTTGTGCAGATTTTTGTGCTAAAATGCAATTCTTATGAAATCATGCATGAATGCTAATTATGCAGAATAGATGCTACAATGCTGTTGATTTTAAGGGATTTGAGCTTAATAAATGAGATTTAGAGTGATGAATACGAGATTCATCATCCACCATCCCTTTATGGGAATTCGTGGTTGTCCTCCCTCCATATGGAAGGAGGCTTGCCACCTTCCTATTTCTTAAAGGTAAATTGATTTAATAAAAAATATTTTACATTGATTATTATTCAATATAATTAGTTTAACTAAATTAATTGTTGTTATGTTTTTAGCAATAAAATCATGTCCATTGAAAGAAACACAAATCAATCTCTACTATTGAATTTATGGGATCCATGGATTGGGATCCATAGAATCCCAAAATGTTGTAAAGGGAGAGACATCCCTTGCTCTTCTTTTTACATACAAGATACATAGTATGCTCTCTCCCTCTCTCTGTACACACCAAGCCTCTCTCTCTCTCTCTCATTCTAGAATGGTTGTCCATTCCAAGCCCTAGAGAGATCATCGTCGCCGCTAGGCTGTCGTGTTGCCGCTTCGATTGCTTGTGGATTCTGTCTCCTTCGACACACATTGCTCATGAAGAAGATGTAGGATCTCGTGTGACGAGATCAGGAGATTCACCGCTTGGATCATCAACACGGTTTGCGAAGAGCACGCATTTCATCAATGCCTTAACAAGTGTCTCCTCCATCAGATCGGACTTGAGACAGGAGGTATCTTCCTTTAGAGACTCGATCACAACCACGGTTCAAGAGGTAACATTAATACCTATTGGTAGTTTAGATGAAATAATCCGAGAAGTGTTCTTGAATCATGTTGTTGCATCGCTTTAATTTTTTTAAATTCTGTTTCCCCGAGCACTAGTGCGACTAGTCGCTCCCGATCGTATACGATGCAATCCTCACGCTTCCGTGATGTACTTAAGGATTTTTCCATATCCTTCACCGCTTGTCGTCCTAGATCAGGCATTAGGATCCCGAGTAAACAACTACTATGGTATCTAGAAAGTCAAGGGTAGAGCATAATTTCATAATAGTCCTCCTACAATTAAAGAGTTAGTCAAAGAGGTTGAGATGATTTTATTGGCGAGATTGAATATGGATCTTTCTGAGGAGATTACAAGACCAATATCCCTGGATTCTTAGACCTTGAATCGTAATGATAAATTGTTATATTGTGTCCCATTCATATCTTATGGAGCATTATGCCAATCTAGATGAAGGAAGTCAAGTGTGCGAGAAGAACACTGCAGTCTCTGGTGCAAAAAGAATCTCGTCCGGTTCGACAATTAGAATCATCTAAATGACTCTACTGGAGGGATGACGATGGAAGCACATGTCTTTTGTCACTTTAGAATACTTTGTTTTCCCCAAGAATAGTGTTATTTTGTTATTTGTTCCCTGCACATGTGCACACCCCTCCTCTTTTTTGTTCTGAATGTTATGCTTCATGTCATTACTCCTTTGCATGGAGATTTTGCTCAGTTAGTTAAGTTACGAATGATGGTCCTTTTCAAAAAAAAACGAGGTGACGAGCTTCCATCGCATGATTGTGCGAGCCCTTGTAATTTGAAAAATAAGTTAATTCCAGATAAATTTAGGATTATAAGGTGGAAATGGTGGAGCTGCCCTTGGTAAAGCAACTTAATATTTATAGAACTAGGAAATCTAGTTTATTAAAATCTTGAGTCTGCAAGAGTCTGATCATAGTTTTTATAAAAGGGAAATGAATACGTTGGATGACAATCCAATAGCCGAAATGCATCTACTTCAGTGAATGAATCGTGATCTTGAATGAACAATTATCTAGACGATGTTTACTTTTGAGTTCACCCAAAAAGATACAATGATTTGCATAAGTTTGAATAACGATTTGGGAAGTCGAATGAATTGCTTTTGATCAATCATTTGGTGCACTCTTTTTTGATTGAGTTTCAAATCGACCTAAATAGACATGGATTGCTAGTTGAAAATGCACTCTTTTTTGATTGAGTTTCAAATCGACCTAAATAGACATGGATTGCTAGTTGAAATCGATAGAGCAACATGCATGTACATAGTTGTCATCAATAGCGCACTACAATAAGCTTATCCTACTATATATAGTGAATAATTTAAAATTTTGTTGTCATATTTTTCGTAACTAAAAATAGTATTCATTGCTTCATTCTTTAATTTCGAAACAAATATTGTATTTGTTGCTATATAGCTAGTAGGTAATCATATACAATAATTATCTGCTAATCTTTTTTGCAATCATTGCTAAATATATAGCAACCTTTAGTTGAAAAAGTTAACGAAAAGTCATCAGACAAGCATCTTTATATGAACATCCAGCAATGAATATCACATTAATTTGTTGCAAATTATAAGAACAAAAATACAATATTACAATATGAATGAAACATTAGATGATATAACATTGAACATTCAAAATATTCATTCTTCATAAGCTAGCTAATTTTATTTCAGTGACAATTTTGATCTAGATCGGATAGTTAATTACAGGAGAAAGGGGAATTTGATCAGCTGAATCATGATTGAGGGGATGCACTGTTACAAGGGATGAAAACGATCAGATACAGATACAAATACAAGTATAATTATATCCTTATTCATTTAACAATACGAATACGAATGTGGATATGGATATTGATGAATGTGAAAAATGTATTACCATATTCTTAAAAACGAATATGAATATAAAGCGAATATGAAACGGATACGAATAATAACATAAATATTTAATGGATTAACTAAAATATACATGATTAGGAATGTTTACACATAAAATAGATATATCATATATAGTAATTTCACAACAATTATATAAATAATGGTGAATGCAATCCTGAAATGTTGTTATGCACAGTTATAAATAAGTATATTATTATATTTATGTACGAAAACGAATATAGGAATAAGAATGTAAATATTAACGATGTCAAAGTGTTATCAATATCCACATCTATTTTAAATGAATACGACTACAAATGTCAAAATATGTATAAAACGAATACGATGACGGATCGAATACGAATATACTCACCACCATTTTATCCCTAAACGCAAGAAGATAAAGAATGTCCCAACCTTTGCTACGAAATTGTGGCATACACGTGTAGTTCATCCTTTGACCTCCTCTTCGGTCCGTGAGATCCATCCATCCAAACTTTGACTTCAATCAATGAACGACCGACCGAGCTCTTCTGCTGCACATCTCAGTTAAACAAGCTACCGAACCCGCCAAAAATGGTAGAAAGGATGCTAAAGATACTCATGGCCATCTCCGCGTGGGATACAACGGCGTAGATCACCTCCCACCTCCTCCTCGGCCCGTGATCCCGGTCTCCGCCGCCACTCACTGGGCCCCTTAGGCACTCCACGTGGAAGTCAACGCCGCAGCCCCGGCCGCACCTGTACCTCCACCCGTTGCACTCCAGCCAGCAAGCACCGCACCTGCTTGGCCCCTCGGAGACGCAGGTCAACGCGTGGTATGGGTGCACCAGGTCCTCCCCCACCCACTCCGGCAGCTGCGTGCAGATCGGATGCGCGTGGAAGTTGCACTGCACGACGGGGCAGCGAAAGAGGATGCCGCGTATGGGCGCTCTGCAGACGTTGCAGACAAAGGACCATAGGGGATTCGGGATGAGGAGCTCCAAGGTGTGGCTCGAATGCATGAAGGAGATGTGGGTGGGACAGGTGGCGCAGTAGCAGTGGAGGTCGACGTTGCAGGGGCTGCACCAGTACCTGAGGCCGTAGCCCGGAAGACGGCAGGCGGAGCAGAAGAAGGTGGTGGACCAATGGTGTTGGATGAGCCAACAATTCGGGCGGGTGTAATGTGGGATCGAAGATGACGGGGGCATCTTGGTTTTGGCAATGAGGACGGAAGGGGGGGTGAAAATATATAACTAGGGGGAAATTGCAAGGCAATGTTAGCATAGTCGCTTCACGCGTATTAACATGGGACCCGAACAAGAATTAGTATTTTAATTATTAGAAATTTAAATGTTTTTATTAAAGAAATAATTCAATTTTATTCATATTTTAATTTGAATCCGTTTATATTTGGCCACCGTAAACATTGTCAATTTCACAACCACCCATGTATTCTTCATATTTACCTCACAACCCCCATAAACTTGCTAGTCTTGCATCACATACCATGCGGCCGAGGATAGGGATGAAAATAAATATCGATATGTCCGAGTATATGCTTACCATATTCGAAAGGCTACTCAACATAGATATTCGTATTTGATAAATAATCGAATATGAATCGTATATGGATATCAATTGTAAAAAAAATTCCAAATATGGATATGTATATAGTAACAATAAAAAAATCTGGATTGAAATATCTGAGTACTTTGTGTGTGTGCATGTGCGCGCTCCCTAAGAGCATGCAACTTACATGCTCTTACCCTTTCTCTCATTCTTTTCGAAATGAAATCTATGGAGATTTACATCACTACATATCATCATGGTGTCATTACAAATTCAATTTAATTCGAGACTTCTACCTCATCTATTAAAACTACAAATTTTAAAAGTCTTAAAATTGCTGAAAGACCCATGCTAGATAAACATGTTAAAAATGTCTATTTTACATGAAATTTGAAACACATATTACATCAATTATTCTAAGTCATCCCCCTCCCCAAATTTCATTTTAAAAATAAATAAAGGGGCAAGAGCATACTCATTAAAACCACATGTATGTATAATAGTATAATATGTTATGTTTACTAACAACTAATGTAAACTTATGTCCTCTACGCAAGTCCATTTGTTCCCTCGACGTACAACAACTATTATACATATTTGCCTTCACAACTTCATATGAATTGTAATAGGTCAAGCCCAATGTAGACTTCAACCCCTTGATGACTATATCTACCGAGCATCCTCTTTACGATTATAACTTTAATTGATTAGTGTAATATTTTTATTATATTATTGTTGTATATATTAAAGCGGTCTTTTTCAAATCACTTGCTACTTGATAATAATTCTATCTAAAATCGTAATTTATCTTTATTAAATAAGTATTCATATTCGATCTTAAATCGACCAATATTCCTATTTGCTCTTTATTTGTATAGATTCATATTTGCTAGATATTAGATTCGAATTTATATCTATATTATATTAGGATATGATTCTCTAAATCCATATCCGAATTATATCCATATATATTCATATTCAATGTGGATGAAGTGAATATGGATATGGAAATAGTCATATTTGATTCATATATGATCCATTTTCATCCCTGTCAAGGACCACCGGCCAAACCGTTAAGTTTGACAAGGACCAAAAAGTAAGGGAGTTTAGTTTAAAAATATTTAAGAAAATATTTTATTCTTTTCAATCCCTCTATTATCTCCTTTTATCATCTCCCCTTTCTAATCACGTCCTCTTACGAACTCTCGACCTCCCCATTGTTGAATGCTAAGGTACGTCCTCACCTCCTTTGTGAGAGAGATAAAGAAAAGATTAGGGGTTTGGGATATGGATTGGAAAAGGGTTGCCACAGAGCGAGGTTCTGGCGATCTATGTGTTCCCCTCCTTGGGGAAGGCCTTTTATCGAGCGTAAGCCCTCGCCATGTCAGCCTCCTTCCATCACGCCTTTGCGGTTAGGGTCTGCAGGAGACTAGACCCCGTGCAACTGTTGAAGGCAGTTGCCTGACCACGTGGTCACGGAGGCCGTTCTACATCTCTCACTTGATTGTAGTGGTCAAACTTTTACAATCACACTATTCGTGTAGAGTATAGATATGTTTACAATTAGGTTCATTATTCATGAAAACTTTTCCTTGACTCATGTATTCCTGAGTCCCATTAAACAAACATGTTTAATGTAGGTGCTAGCTACTTTTCCCTTGGTCTGGAAATCTGCCAACATATTACTTGTAGGTATATATGTTACTGGTATTTCTTGTTTCGTTATTATATCTTGTATACAATTATATTGGATTTCAGTGTGCTTTCTTTTAGTACTATTACTCTTATTGTTAATCAAGCTTATTGCAGCTTGATTATCACAATACATTTCAATTGGTCATTTGACCAATTCCAGGATTAAGTCTTTCAAAAATTGTTTAATCCAAACTGCATGAGTGGTGTCCATGCTACATGCAATGAATTCTACCTCTTGTGTATGTCTAGATACACATCCTTGTTTCTTGCTACCTCAAGAAACGGCTGCTCCACCAAACATGAAAAGTTAACCTTATATGGATTTCCTATCATCCATATCCCCTCTAAAATCTGGAGTATCCTACTACTTTAAGTGATTCATCTTGATACACCAGTTTCAGATGCACATACCCTTTCAGATATCGAAGAATCCTCATTAGAACTTCCCAATGTGATGGTCCGGGACTACTTTATATCTACTAACTAGGCTTACTAGATAAGCCAAGTCAGGTCTAGTGCACATCACTTCATACATCAGACTACCCACTACTTATTTATATGGAACTTCTAAAGATTTCTATCCCTTTTCAGAACATTGACTCTTACTTAGTCTCTTTCCAAGCATAATCGGTGTAGGAGCTGGAGTGTTATTCTACATTCCAAATCTCTTTAATATAGTATGCAAATACTTTTCTTGACTAAGACTCAATGTCCTTGAATATACGTATCTTGTAATTTGAATTCCAAGAACATAGGATGCTTCGCTCATGTCCTTCATCTCAAATTTATTGCTCAATTTCTCTTTAATTTCATTGAGCATACCTATGCCATTACCTGTGAGTAGAATGATCTTCATATAATGACATTATAACAAACTTGATCCCACTTTTCATGACATATACACAATTATCCAACTTATTTCTAATTAATCTAAATTGGATAATTTTCTCATGAAACTTGAGATACCATTACCGTGAAGACTGTAGACATATAATGACTTTTAACTTGTAAACCATTTTCTCCTGACCTTCAACCTGAAAACCATCAGGTTGTTGTATATAAATATCCTCTCTAAATTCTCCATTAAGGAAGAATGTCTTCACATCCATTTGAAATAATTCCAAATTCACATATGTGACTATAGATAGGATCATCCTAATCGAAGCGAACTTAGCAACCGGAGAGTAGGTTTCCTAAAAGTCTATTCCCGTTTGCTAAATATAACTCTTGGCAACTAATGCTGCTTTATATTTATCAACATCACCGTTAACTCAATACTTTTTCTTGAATAACCACTTGCATCCAATGGATTGCCTACCTTATGGCAAATCACATAACTCCCATACATTGTTTCGCTTAATTGAGTCCAACTCATCCCTCATGGTGGTCGTCCATGATTCTGACTCATTCAAAGCCATTGAGTTTTTAAAGGACACGTGGTCTGTATAATCTGCTACATCCTATCTATGATGTTACACGACGCCCAACATCTGTAGAAATGATGATCTTCTATCTATGCAGGTCATGTTCTAGATCTCTTGTTGTCGATTATACTCATGGGTTGTGTGGGTTCACCCACTTTCATTAACCATAGGTTCATTCTCTGTGTATGGATGATCAATATCATATACTAATTCTTGTATTATCTGCAAGTCGTATTCATTGTCCTGTAGGACAATCAGAGGATATGATTCTTCTACTTCATTCTCCTTTCCTTGATGATTTTCAAGGAAAGTTGCTTCATGACTTTCGATCAGACCTTTAGTTTCATGGAAGAACTTATATCCTTTAGAATGTTCACTATATCCAACAAATTTGCACTTTAATGTTTGAAGTCTAGCTTGTCTCTAAGCTGACTCGGTACCGAGACATGTGCAACACATCCCTATTTCCGAAGATGATCCAACTCAGCCACTCCAAAGTTCATATGGCATTGATTCTACAAACTTGGTGGGAATATGATTCTGTATATAGTTAGTGGTCAACACAACTTCTTCCCAAAATCGCTTTGAGAGACAGGAGTGTGACAACATACATCTAACTGCATTCATCGGCGTTTTATTCTTTTTTTCAGCTACACTATTCTGTTGTGGTGTATAAGGCATTGTAGTCTGTCTACAAATGCCTGCCTGAATGCAGTACTCCTCAAGCTCTAATAAGATATAGTCTCTATCTCTATCAGTCCTAAGGGTCTGAATTGATTTTCCCAATCTTGTATCTACTTATGTCTTGTATTTCTTAAATATTACAAAGGCTTCTGCCTTTCTTCCTAAGAGATAGACATAAAAAACTTAGAATAGTCATTAATGGATGTTATGAAGTATTCCTTTTTTTACGTGTACTAACACTCAATGCTCTACATATATCTGAATGGACCAAGACTAATAATCCTTTTGGTCGGATTCCCAGCGAGAAGGTGATGAATCTGTGATTCACCACCCTAAAAGTCAAAAATAGAGCTCCGTTCCCAAGCAATTAGATGCATATTTTCATTTATTGTGAATTATTCTCACTCATGCATTTCGAATTAATGTCCATATTTTAGCATGCATATTTGCATTTAAATAAGAGGCCTAATTCATTTGTACATATTCACTTGTATATTAGCTAAATTCATCTATTCACATATATTTTATACTAACTCCGAATACAATAAAATCAACTCTTTAATGTATATATTACTAACACCAATAAAGAAAAAAATATCAAAAAATATTAACTTGTAAAATTGTCCAATAAAACTCGATCCCTGGTTTGAGACTAAGAACCTTAAAATGTGCACATTTCTCTCATACAATGTTCGATTTAGTTCTACTCACTTTTAAAGTAATATACATTCAAAAACCTTCAAAACAAGATCAATTTCATAAAAATCAAGTTTGTATGTGAAATATGTGTTTTGGTCCACTATTGTATAATATACATATTGACCAAACTACCTTTTATTTTATATTTTTATTAAAAATCCAAAAAAATTAGATTAGGTTGTAAACATTCCTTTTATACTTCCTCTATTTTATTTTTATTTTTATCTAATTTAAAAATGACAAAAAATCTGCAAAAAGATAAAAATTTAGTATTTTATACTATAAGGTACCCCCTAAATATACTTTTTGTATAGATGACTTATTTTGATTTTTGGTCCTTTACGAAAGGTGTAGATCTCGTCAGGTCGAACGATTTTTGTGTTGACTACTTTTTGATTTGACCCCTTTTTTAGTCCTTTTTATTTCTTTAATTTTTGATTTTTCAATGTGTGACACATTGCTGCTCTTGAAGCCACCACGTGCCACCCCCATTATTAATTTATTTATTATTATAATTATTTATATTATATTATTATTTACTTATTTATTTTATCTTTATTTATTTCTTACTTTAATTATTTATTTTAATTATTATTTTTAATTATTTATTCTTATATTTTATTTACCTTTATTTTAATTATTTTAATTATTTACTTATTATTATTTGAATTTATTTTATTTATTTTTATCATTATATTATTATTTTTAAAAAAATAAATTACCTCGCCATGTGCCACTTGGCACTTTCTTTCTCTCTCTCCATGCCCTCTCTCCCCTCCATCTTTTTCTCTCACATTCCCTCTATCTCCCTCCCTTATTCTCTCTCTCCTCTATGCACTCCCCTTTTTATGCACGTAACTCATGTAGCCACGACCCCCTCTTTTCTCTCCCTCTTCCACAATTGCACCCGCCTCTCCCTCGCATGCTCACTATTCCTCCCTCTCTTTCTCCCTCCACGTGCATGCCCACCCCCGCTTCTTACGTGAAACCACCTACTCGTCCCACACCCCATGCCATGCACGTCCCCGACCTCTTCATCTTTTTCTCATGCAACCCACGTCTCACCTCGACTCCTCTTCAAATAGCCGACCACTACGAGCCATCGAACAGATATGTCATTTTGTGGGAAGAGCTCCAAATCTGCCGAGGCTCTAAGGTGACAACTCATCCTTTGGTGTCGGGCGAGGTGAGATCCACAACGACCTCCATACTCGTATCTATGTTCTTTAGTAGAAGCCAACAAAGCTTTGCGGGAGCCTTGCCGACCCGCTCGAGGCGATAACTCCGGCCAAGGGGAATCTCTGGTTGGTCAATTTCTAGGAATCAACATCCACCCACCATCAGGTATAGTTCCCTTTCCCTCCTCCTTCTTCTTCTCCTTATTTTTTCGCTCTTCACTATGATTGGATCCTTTGTTATTCCTCTCCTAGTTTCATCATCTTTTTTCAATTTCAATCAAATCAAAACACATGCAGATCACCCTCACCATCCTTTCTCGTCATTTCCCTTCTACCTCATGCACTCCCATTCATCTCCGACCTTCTCCATGGTCGGAGCGAAGGTTGACTCCATCACTATTTGCTGAGCCTTCTCCACCCATCTCCCATCCTAGGAGTTACACACATTAATTGTCTGCCTCCTGGTTGCACCTCACTGCCAACAGATTGCCAATCCACTAACACACAAAACCCACCCACAGGCCACCTGCGGCATAGCGCTCCAGCAGTAGGCAGTCCAGCCGCATAACGACCACCACACCTCTCTTAGGCATGCATCCCAGTAGTGCCTCGCGACCGCTCCCTCCATCTCCAGCATCTATTGAACCATTACGTGGAGACAATTACTTGGGAGATTAGATCATCTTTGACCTTGTAGAAGAACATCGCTTCTAGTAGCGGCCTGTGTGTGACCGTACATTGCCCCACACTGGCTGCCCTCCCATGTGGCCATTAGTCACGACCTCCTCCAAGCCCTCTTACGTGGGCGTGTAGCTCCAACAACGATGCACATGCCAACCTCCTGCGTGTTGCCACAACTCGCCTGACCGCGTGACTACATCCCCTTGAAGGATATGGAGAAATCTTCAAGCGCATCACGGAAGCGTGATCATCGTATCGGATACGACGAAGAACGACTAGTCGTACTAGTTGTTCGGTGCAGCGGAATTTAAAAAAAATATTCGATAAAACCACATGATCCGAGAACCATTCTCAAATCGTTTCATCTATAACCACAACAAGTATAATGCAATACCTCTTGAAACGTGGTTGATCAAGTCTGTACGAAAAGAGACCTCCTGTCTCAAGTCCGATCGTCGGAGTAATGACTTGCGAGCGCGGAGATGAGTCGCGGTGTCCTCGCAATCCAAGATGATCCAAGCACGGTTGCTCCTGATCTCGTCGCACGAGATCAAACGTCTCCTTCGTAAGTGAAGCACTCCAAGTAGACGAAGAACCGCAGAGCGTCGAAGCGGCAGCACGATGGTGCGGGCGTCGACGATTCTCTCCACCAAGGTGGACGGCCACCAAGAAGAGAGGGAGAGAGAGGGCTGTCGAGTATGAGAAAGAGAGAGAGAGAATTGTGTGCTACAATAGCATGTAAAGAGAGAGCATGATATGCCTCTCTATTTATAGGGTTTTGGGATCCATGGATCTCAATTCATGGGACATCAAAAATCAGTGGATGAGATTGATTTATGTCAATCCAATGGTCAAGATTGTTGTTGGAAAAAACCAACAACTTGTGATTTAATTTTGATTAAATATATTTGATAAATCAAATATATATTAATACCAAATTAAACCAACGAAATAAGGAGCGAGAGAACAAAGGAGATCCTCCTTCCCCTTTGGAGGGAGGTGACGGCAACCAATCCCACATGGGATTTGGTGCCGCCCCCTCCTTTCCTAATGGGAGGGCAATCTCATGGATTACCATGAGATTGCATATCTCCTTGATTTTTCTCTCTACTTATGTATCAACAACAATGTGTTGATATTTTAATTCACCAAAATAATTCTCAATTAATTTTGGGAATATTGCAATCTTGACATTGAAATATTGTGAATCATATTCACAACCCAAAACAAAAGGTAATTTACATTTTCATTTAATTAAACAATGTGTATCCTACACATTAATAATTAATCTACTAATATAAATTATATTTAACTTTCTCTAATATATTATAAATCACATTTATAACATATTATGAATAATTGGATATTACTATCCACATTATTCTTATCCATAATAATTAAATCACATTTAATCACATTGGATAATTTCTCATACATCATGATAATTAAACCACATTTAATCATCAAATTCTTCTTTGCTTAGATCTTATGGAATTGTTCTTAAACCATTTAAGAACAATGTTATTACTCCTCAGATACTTGGAGATAAGGACAGGGTGATTGTATTGTTCTACGTATAGCGACTTGGATATTGAGATCACATCTCAAATCCAGATCCCATGGACTTGTCATTGATGCTTGATTAATTCAAGACCGTAAACCTAATATTCTCATTGCATCTGAATCTTATTCATATCAATGTCCAGTATATGGACTAAGATTAGGTCACTTCTCTAATGAAAGGAGTCACTAAAATCCAGCCCTGTTTCACTACTCCCTCGGAATGGAAGCGTCATGGTTATACAATCGTTTATGATCAAATCACCCTTCAGGTATTCCTAATACCTGCACATCCTGCATACTGGAAGACTTATGATCATTATGAAGATATAGATCATTTTTACACTGTCATCTTCATAGTCGGATCATCAAGTTTCTCAATCTTGGTCCTTGGGATATGGTATAGATCATATGCTTTCACAAAGCATATATCTTACCTTCAAATTCATATCATGCTTCTAAAGCATGATGACCATGCATGGAATTTGGTCAATCCCAATACCTCATGAGTGAGCTCATGTCTCCCGGTTCACAAGTGAACTTGTATGATCCCTTTGAGAGATCATATTACTCATATGCCCTTACATGCACACCAGCTCGCCGGTATATAGACCTAGGTTAGGTCATCAACCTATTGGTCTGCCAAATGTACATACTCAGACATATAACAATACATCTGTCTCTGGTCAGAGGATGTTTGCCTGTGATGTAACAGTATTCATCATAGGTCTTTGGTTATCTCGATCTCGTTAAGTCAACTCATTGACTCAACTAATCTGATACCTCCGAATCAATATTCCCATGCAGAGGACCTGCATCAAGAGGTCGATCAGATATCAGTCTAATGAGATAGGATTGTCATCTCCCACTCAGACTGTTGATCACTACTTGTTAATCATTGATGATGCTTGATGAGTCCTCTATCTAACTCCTTAGATATTCATCCAAGCATCAGCCTCTATGATTCAATCAATGAATCAACAGCTGTATGATTATCAAGTTGGCCATGGTACATAACCCTAATTGTACAGAGGGACCTTATAGTGCATTCATTCATTCAATATCAGAAAGGGAGTGAAACATAATCAATAACTTTTATTGATAAATCATTAATTACAATAACATTTATTGTAGGATTGGTTCGCCTTGGGCTCACATTGCTAACAATCTCCCACTATACCTCAGAACCATTCAGGAACAATCCTTAAACCCATATTCATTACATGCTGGTCGAAAACCTTCTGTGTCAGAGGTTTGGTAAGAGGATCAGCAATGTTGTCGGCAGAGGCCACCTTAGTGATGATGATGTCACCATGCTTTTGAATCTCCCGAATGATGTGGTATTTCCTTTCTACGTACTTGCTCTTCTGATGCCATCCGGGTTCCTTCGCCTGGGCAATGGCTCCCGTGTTATCACAGAGTAGCGGGATGGGAGTATCAGAGGAAACTACGCCAAGCTCCTGGACGAACTTGCGCAACCACACCGCCTCCTTTGCAGCATCCGATGCGGCAATGTATTCGGCTTCTGTTGTTGAATCTGCTGTAGTGTCCTGCTTCTTGCTTCTCCAGCTCACAACACCACCATTCAACAGGAACACAAACCCTGATGTCGACTTTCGATCATCAATATCCGATTGGAAGTCAGAATCTGTATATCCCAAGACTTGGAGATCACCATCTTCGTAGACCAAGATGTAATCTTGCGTCCGTCTTAGATATTTGAATATGTTCTTTACTGCATTCCAGTTTGTTCTCCATAGGAGGATTGGTAACGACTTACCACTCCCACTGCATGGCAGATATCTGGCCTAGTGCACATCCTTGGCATACATTAAGCTTCCTACTGCTGATGCATAAGAACATCCAGCCATGGCCTTCTTTTCCTCAACAGTTTGAGGAGCCATTCCTTTAGACAGGTGGATACCATGTCTTAAGGATAGGAATCCTTTCTTAGAACTATCCATACGGAATCGTTGAAGAATCTTCTTAATGTATCCATGTTGTGACAATCCCAAAATCCTCTTTTCTCGGTTTCTGAACAACTTCAGGCCTAAGATGTAAGAGGCTTCTCCAAGATCTTTCATCTCAAAGGTATGGGATAGCCAAATATTCACACTGGTCATCATCCATGTATCATTCCCAATGATAAGGATGTCATCTATATAAAGCACGATGAACACAATGGCGCTCCCACTAAGCTTCTTGTATACACAAGGTTCATCAGGATTCTGCACAAAATCATAACTCTTTATGGTTTCGTCAAATCTGATGTTCCAACTACGAGAAGCTTGCTTGAGCCCATAGATGGATTTCTTCAGCTTGCATACTTTACCGTCCTCAGTCATGAAGCCCTGGGGCTGCTCCATGTAGATATCTCCTCGAGGTATCCATTGAGGAAAGACATCTTGACGTCCATCTGCCAGATGTCGTAGTCAAGATATGCAGCTATAGCCAGCAATGCCCTGATGGATTTGAGCATAGCCACAGGAGAGAATGTCTCATCGTAGTCGATGCCTTCTCTCTGTGTGTAGCCCTTGGCTACGAGCCGTGCTTTGAAATTCTCTACTTTCCCATCAGGTCCCTTCTTTCTCTTGAAGATCCATTTACACCCAATGGGTTTTACCCCTTTAGGTGGATCCTCTAGGGTCCATACACCATTCTTATGCATGGAGTCAATTTCTGACCTCATTGCTAGCATCCATCTATCCATGTCATGATCCGCGAGTGCTTCATCAAATGAAGTAGGATCATTGTCAATTTTACTTGACACATGGAATCCATACCTTTCAGGTGGTGCAACCACCCTCGAACTCCTTCGAAGAGGTATGGGTGTTTCATCTTTGTTTACTTCTTTAGTTTATGGTCTAGGAAGCTCAGAATCCTCAGGTGATTCAATGAGTTCCTCTACTTCATTTTTATCTTGACCTTTAAGGAAATCATCCGCCGAAAATTTCATATCTCTGGAGATAAAAACCTTTTGGGTCTCAGGGTCATAGAGCTGGTATCCAATACCATCTCTAACATACCCAATGAAGTAACACTCACGAGTGCGAGATTCCAGCTTACTTGCGTCCACGTTCTTCGCATGGACCAAGCAACCCCAAACCCTCAAGTGATTTACACTAGGTTTGGTTCCATACCATAGCTCATGAGGAGTCTTAGGTACAGATTTGCTAGGAATCTTATTCAGGATATATATTGCAGTCTCTACTACATATCCCCAGAAACTAAGTGGTAAATGTGCTTTACTCATCATTGAACGGACCATATCCATGATGGTCATGTTGCGTCATTCAGCAACACCATTAAGTTGAGGAGTTCCAGGAGTAGTGAGATTGGAGACAATTCCATTCTCTTTGAGGTATTCCTTGAATTCACCAGAGAGGTACTCGCCACCTCGATCAGATCGAATTCGTTTAATCTTCCTATCGGTTTGGTTCTCAATCAAAGCCTTGAACTCTTTGAACTTTTCAAAGGTTTCAGATTTATGACGTAATAGGAAGACAAACCCGTATCGCGAATGGTCATCAATAAATGTCAAATAATATCGATATCCATTTCGAGTCGCGGTACTGAAGGGACCACATACATCGGTATGTATTAGGTCAATAATACCTTCGCATCTTGTAACCTTGTTACGGAAAGGCATCCTAGTCATTTTACCACGAATACAATGTTCACAGGTAGGTAAAAATTGAACCTGTAGAAAATCTAAAGGTCCATCCTTTATCAATCTATTGATCCTATCAATAGATAAATGACCAAGCCTTTGATGCCAAATCATGTTTGAATGATTTCCATTATTCCTGGATCTTTTAGGGTTTTTATTAGTGGTTGTAACATTCATGACATGTTCATTAATGCACAATTCATAGAGTCCTCCAGAAGTCAAAATACCATCTGCAATATATTTATCATAATGATTTATGACTAATTTATTACAGAACAAGAATGAATATCCACTTCTAACTAGCTTAGATACAGATATTAAGTTCCTCCTGACTTCAGCTACATAAAGACACTCTTTAAGTACTATGACTCTACCACTAGATAATGATAGCCGACAAGTCCCGACGACGAATGCTGCAACACTTGCATCAGATCCCATCTGGATGACTATCTCCCCTTCTTCAAGTTTTCTAGTTTCCTGAAACAAATGCAACAAATTGCATACATGAACAGAAGCACCAGAATCAACAACCTAACTTCCTTCTCGTCCTACGAGAAAGCTGGTTTCAATGATAAAAGTAGATTTCATACTTGCTGGGGCTTTACCTTTATCGACCGACTTCAGGTAATCCCGGCAATTACGCCTCCAGTGCCCCGGCTTCTTGCAGTGGTGACAGATGTCGGTTTTCTTTGACGCCATTAAAGTGGATGCATTGGAAGAAGAGCCAACACTTTGTCCCTTCTTCTTTCTCTTCTGGGACGGGCCCTTTCGAGAACCTTGCTTCTGACCGCGCTTCCCTCTGACCTGTGCAACCATTGCACTGCCAGCGGGACCATCCTTCTTCATCACGTCTTCTGCAGACTTTAATGCAGCAAGGAGAGCATCACTTGTCAATTCCAACTTATTCATGTGGAATGACACCACAAAGTTATTGAAAGATTTGGGCAACGACAGCAGAATGAAGTCAGCTTGCATGTCTGCATCCATCGTTGCTCCAAGAGTCTCCAGTTCCGACAAGTACCCAAACATTTTGAGTACGTGTTCACGGACCGAAGTCCCTTCCTGCATCTTGCAGCGAATGAGGTCTTTCATAACATTGTACCGCTAGGTTCGGTTAATGTCACCAAACATATCCTTTAGATTCTACATGATCTCCTAGCAGGTACTCATCTCCACATGTTGCTTCTGTAGAACATTGGAGAGAGAGCCTAGGATATAGCATCTAGTCAAGACATGATCCTCATCATACTTGTCATTGTATGCTTTATCTTCCTTAGATTTAGGGTTTTCAAGCTTGTTTTCAGAGAGCACATAGCTGATGCGCTCCGCCGAGAGTACAAGCTCCAAATTACGGATCCAATCCAAGTAATTTGGTCCGGTCAATTGGTTGACCTCCAGAAGCCTGCTCAGTGGGTTCATGAATTTCATTTTCTGAAATTGAGAATGCACTATATTAGAACATATAATTATATATTCAATTTAGTTTTATTTGATTAAGGCATTTTAAATCAAATTAGTCTTGCTATGTCAACTATGAAAGTTTATTCCCTTATTCACTTTCAAAGTAGAAGATATACTTACCGATATATCTCAAGCAAGAACTGGGATCTCCTCCTTATCTTTGTCATATCCCAATAATATGAGAAACTATGACTCCAATAAAGAGAAGCGGGAACACATTCCGCATTGCAAGTCCAACTTGCATTTCCCAATTCGGTCTTTAATACCCAGGCCCACCACCCCTAAGGAGATGTTGACCCGTCATTAATTGAACCAACCGTCAACAGGAATACAACTCGCTATGCGCAATCCAATATCGCCCTAATAATATGAGGACCTGATATTGGGGTCACTACGCATACGTCCTTACTCTTTCGAGAAGCGACGATCCCGATCCCAATGGATCATATACATGAGTTGTCACTTCGGACAGACATCTCCTACACATAATATCTGGCGACGAAACCCTTCGCCTTGACGGGAGACCATGGATGTCACTTATGTGATCCTCCACCTCTAATTCAAATTTAATTAATTAACATGAATCATATTCATATAATTAATTCTTACAAGGGAATTATGAACTCTAATCATATTAGAGTATTCTGATTGGATATAATTAATTCAATCATATTAAATTAATTATCAATCCAATTCAATCAATCAAACTTGATTTTCTTACTTGAATATATATGGTATTATTCTAAAAGTACGTACTATTTCGTATTTTAATAATTAAGAAAAAATACATCTTAATCCCTCGGACATTATCCCGACCCTACCCGCTGTCATGGCCAGTACCGATGGGAGTGGGACAGATCGCATACGTTACAACCCGCTACCCCAGCGATCCCCGACTAGACACCATATCCACCTCGGGAAAGGATAATGCCAAATTGATTAATTTGTACTTGAGATGATCATCGGTTATTCAACCGAAATTGGACCATATAGTAGAAATCAAAACATTTTTGATTATAAGGAAATTTGCTACTCAAATTCTCAAATCCTATTCAAGCATCAAGTTTGAAAGATTGTGGTTTCCAATTATGATTTTGATCACATCTTAATCAATTAATTAGTTGGGGCCAAGTCAATTAGGAAAATAATCATGTTTCAATATTTCATAAATATTTTTCAAGATTATTTCACGAAATTAACAATTAATTTCACTAATTGACAATCACTTGGTTCTAGATTAGGAATGTAATTTCCGTAATGACCCCTACTCACTAAAATTAACATATCTCAATCAATTTAAATCCAAATTAGACAAACTCAATTTTCAAAGATTGATAACTTGATTTAGGACAGAAGATAAGTGATGTTTCACGCATTTCGAGGCAGATGATAACAGTAATTAACTCTTTAATCATGTTAAAATCTACTGTTCCCGCAACAGTGCATACATGTTCATTACAACATCCATATCTTGAGCATACAAAATCCGATTTACGCAAACTCAGATCCTATGGTTTCCTTATTTAATGGGGAACAAAATCCAAGTATTAAATTCCTGTTTAAACAATTTAAACAGTGCCGAATTTATTTATTAAACAGATCTTCGAAATCAAATGCGATGAAAACTTTCACGACCTAAATGAACCCAAGTCGTCCTCGGTTTTTCGAATCATATTCGAAACCGTCGACGTAAGGCTCTGATACCACTTGAAGGATATGGAGAAATCCTCAAGCGCATCACAGAAGCGTGATCATCGTATCGGATACGACGAAGAACGACTAGTCGTACTAGTTATTCGGTACAGCGGAATTTAAAAAAAATCAATGAAACCACATGATCCGAGAACCATTCTCAAATCGTTTCATCTATAACCACAACAAGTATAATGCAATACCTCTTGAAGCGTGGTTGATCAAGTCTCTACGAAAAGAGACCTCCTGTCTCAAGTCCGATCGTCGGAGTAACGACTTGCGAGCGCGGAGATGAGTTGCGGTGTCCTCGCAATCCGAGATGATCCAAGCACGGTTGCTCCTGATCTTGTCGCACGAGATCAAACGTCTCCTTCGTAAAACAAGAGAGAGAATTGTGTGCTACAATAGCATGTAAAGAGAGAGCATGGTATGCCTCTCTATTTATAGGGTTTTGGGATCCATGGATCTCAATCCATGGGACATCTAAAATCAATGGATGAGATTTATTTATGTCAATCCAATGGTCAAGATTGTTGTTGAAAAAACCAACAACTTGTGATTTTATTTTGATTAAATATATTTGATAAATCAAATATATATTAATACCAAATTAAACTAACCAAATAAGGAGAGAGAGAACAAAGGAGATCCTCCTTCCCCTTTGGAGGGAGGTGACGGCCACCAATCCCACAAGGGATTTGGTGCCGCCCCCTCTTTTCCTAATGGGAGGGCAATCTCATGGATTACCATGAAATTGCATATCTCCTTGATTTTTCTCTCTACTTATTTATCAACAACAATTTGTTGATATTTTAATTCACAAAATTAATTCTCAATTAATTTTAGGAATATTGCAATCTTGACATTGAAATATTGTGAATCATATTCACAACCCAAAACAAAAAGGTAATTTACATTTTCAATTAATTAAACAATGTGTATCCAATACACATTAATAATTAATCTACTAATATAAATTATATTTAACTCTCTCTAATATACTATAAATCACATTTTTAACATATTATGAATAATTGGATATTACTATCCAGATTATTCTTATCCATAATAATTAAATCACATTTAATCACATTGGATAATTTCTCATACATCATGCTAATTAAATCACATTTAATCATCAAATTCTTCTTTGCTTAGATCTTATGGAATTGTTCTTAAACCATTTAAGAACAATGTTATTACTCCTCAGATACTTGGAGATAAGGACAGGGCGATTGTATTGTTCCACGTATAGTGATTTGGATATTGAGATCACATCTCAAATCCAAATCCCATGGTCCTCTCATAGATGCTTGATTAAATCAAGACCGTAAACCTAATCTTCTCATTGCATCTGAATCTTATTCAGATCAATGTCCAGTATATGGACTAAGATTAGGTCACTTCTCTAATGAAAGGAGTCATTAAAATCCAGACCTGTTTCATCACTCCCTCGGAATGGAAGCGTCATGGTTATACAATCGTTTATGATCAAATCACCCTTCAGATATTCCTAATACCTGCACATTCTGCATACTGGAAGACTTATGATCATTATGAAGATATAGATCATTTTTACACTGTCATCTTCATAGTCTGATCATCAAGTTTCTCAATCTTGGTCCTTGGTATATGGTAAAGATCATATGCTTTCACAAAGCATATATCTTACCTTCAAATTCATATCATGCTTCTAAAGCATGATGACCATGCATGGAATTTGGTCAATCCCAATACCTCATGAGTGAGCTCATGTCTCCCGGTTCACAAGTGAACCTGTAAGATCCCTTTGAGAGATCATATTACTCATATGCCCTTACATGCACACCAGCTCGTCGGTATATAGACCTTGGTTAGGTCATCAACCTATTGGTCTGCCAAATGTACATACTCAGACATATAGCAATACATCTGTCTCTGGTCAGAGGATGTTTGCCTGTGATGTGACAGTATTCATCATAGGTCTTTGGTTATCTCGATCTCATTAAGTCAACTCATTGACTCAACTAATCTGATACCTCCGAATCAATATTCCCATGCAGAGGACCTGCATCAAGAGGTCGATCAGATATCAGTCTAATGAGATAGGATTGCCATCTCCCACTCAGACTGGAGATTACTACTTGTTAATCATTGACAATGCTTGATGAGTCCTCTATCTAACTCCTTAGATATTCATCCAAGCATCAACCTCTATGATTCAATCAATGAATCAACAGCTGTATGATTATCAAGTTGGCCGTGGTACATAACCCTAATTGTACAGAGGGACCTTATAGTGCATTCATTCATTCAATATCAGAAAGGGAGTGAAACATAATCAATAACTTTTATTGATAAATCATTAATTACAATAACATTTATTGTAGGAATGGTTCGCCTCGTGCTCACATTGCTAACACCCCTAGCCACCACTCGCCAACTGTAGCCCCTGACCGCGTGCCTCCGCCAGATCCATCCACGCACCCACCACGACAGCTCCACCACGTGGCATTTCCCTTCATGACGCACTCCAATACCAGTCACCTCGATGCACCCCTGCCACCCACGACCTCCACATGTGCAGTCGTCGCGTCCTCGTCGCCCAGCGCCTCCAGTTGCCCTAGTGTGGGAAGGGTGGGTTCCAATTTGGGAACCCACATCTCCAACAAAGAAGAAGGTCGATTCCCCCTACATTTTTATTTTATTTATTTTTTGAAAATTACAGTTTCTCCCTTCATGTTTAATTAAATGCAAGCGTGCCCTTGTTTGCATTTTAATTTGTTTATTTTAATTCTCTAATTTCACGGACACCCATGTAATTATGATTTAATTTAGATATTAATATTGCATTATTTATTTTATTTGTGCATGGACACCCCTGTGTCTGTTACTTGTTTATTTATTTGGATTTTTGTGAGCATTGAGTAATTACCTAAAATTGTTTTGGTGAAAAATAACATATTTTACTCAATGCATGGTCTTAAATGCATATTTAATTAACACTTACTCCAAAAATTGGAAAAAAAATAAATGTGATGTGTATGAATGTGTTTTAATTAATATCCAAATTTCATTAAAAAAAGATGTGTCTTTTGCCTAAAATAAATTGTTGAATGATTTCAGTGAATGATTTTAAATTAAACCTACACACACTATTTTTTTGTAAAATTCCAACTCTTCTGGATTGATAATTAAAATACCTTTTTGAGGTAAATCGATCTCTGGATAATTCGATGTAGTGGATTTATTAGAAATTAAATACTCACAATAACTTTGTTTTTATTAAGAAATCCATAAAAAAACATATATTCTCAAAAAATTCCAAAAATAATAGTGTAGCCTAATTTCATCATTTTTAAGTTTCAGTAAAATTTTCATAATTTTGCATTGTTTCATTTTAATCCCAAAAATTCCAAAAAAATACATTTCACATCCCATTATTGGCTTAGGATTCTAAAAAAATATAACTTGGCTATTTTGGATTAAATAAAAATTAAAATTAATTACGCTAAGTGCTTATTTGCTTCATAACCTAGTTCATTTGTATTTTTGAATTTGCATTTCTTTTGCATAAAAACATACAAAAATTTTGTGCTTAGAAAATCATGAGCTAATTCATGTAATTTGATCTGACGTTCCTTTGTCTCATTGAGTCGATCCTGGGGCTTTCCCAAGCTAAAAATACATAAAACCACATATTAATTAATTCGTTGATTCATCGATTTGTGCATTTATTTTTTTTTGGTGGACCGCTGATCACCTTATTTTAATTTGTTAGTTTGTTGTATTCGTGTAATCAAGATTGATAAAAAAATAACCACATGAATCGATGAATCAACAAATAAATTAATGTGAGGTTTTATGTATTTTTAACCTGGACAAGCCGTAGGGTCGACTCAAGGAGGCAAAGGAACAATGTCGGATCAAATTAGATGAATTAGGTTACGATTTTTCAAGCATATTTTTTGTATATTTTTATGCAAAAGAAATGCAAATTCAAAAATATGAATGAATTAGGTTATTAAGAAAATAAGCACATAGCCAAATTAATTGTAATGTAAAATCAATCCAAATTAGCTAAGTTATATTTTTTTGAAACCTAATCCAATGATTAATGCAAAATGTATTTTTTTGGGAATTTTTGGGATCAAAATACAACAATAAAAAATGCAAACTTTTTAGGGGTTTTATGCAATTTTTATGCACATAGATTGCAAAAATTTTGAATTTTTTGAAACTTAAAAATAATGAAATTAGGCTATGGTAATGTTTTTGGAATTTTTTGAGAATATATGAATTTTTTAAGGATTTCTTAATAAAAACATAGTGGCTGTGAGTATTTAATTTCTAATAAATCCACTAAATCAGATATCCAGGGAGTAATTTATATCAAAAAGGTATTTTAATGATTAATCCAGGAGAGTTGAAATTTTGCAAAAATATGTGTATTCCATTTTTGATGAAATTTGGACATTAATTAAAACATATTCATACGCATTATTTTTTTATTTGTTTACAATTTTGGGAGCATGTGTTAATTATATATGAATTTAAGACTACAAATTGGGTAAAATATGCAATTTTTCACCAAAACAATTTTAAGTAATACCTAATGCTCACAAAAATCCAAATAAATAAATAACAAGTAATAGAGAATTAAATGGTCTTCACCATGCTATTTTTGATTAAAAGAAATGATGCAATATAATTATCCAAATTAAATATTAAACATGGAGGCGTCCATGCAATTACAGAATTAAAATAAACAAATTGAACCGCAGACAGGGGCACGTTTGTAATTAATTAAATATGAAGGGAGAAAGTACAATTTTTAATAAATCAATAAAATAAAAAAAGGGAGGGGGAATCGACCTTCTCCTTGGGGGAGACATGGGTTCTGACGAGCCACAGAGCGCATGGTTTAATTTGTGTTCGTTGTAATAGGGGTACTTAGTGAATCAGTCAGAACCGAGAGAAGATCTACTTGGAGAGTGTCTTGACTTTACTTTATATCCCGGACAAGTTCGAGGTCGAACACAGGGAGGCAAAGGAATAACTTCGGGTTAATTCAGAATAATTAGTTTTAGGTTCCTAATTGGTATTTTTTGTATATTTTTTAATGCAAAAATAAAGGGAATGCAATATGCGTGTGAATTAAGATAATAAGAAAAAAACAACTAGGACAAATTAATTTTAATATGAAATTAAACATATTTAGCCAAATTGTATTTTTTTTAGAACCCTAATCCAAAAGTGAGTACAAAACACATTTTTTTTGGAATTTTAGTAATTAAAATGCAACAATTAAAAATGCACACTTTTTATGGATTTTTCCACAATTTTTCACACTAACAGAATGCAAAAGTTATTGAAAATTTACTGAAAAGAAAACATGATGCAAGGATGCTACAATAACTTGTTTGGATTTTTCTGATAAAAAATGTTTTTTATGGATTTTTAATGGAAACAGAGTGACAGTGAGTAATAAATTCCTAATAAATACATATTATCAAATTATCCAGAGAAAGAATTATCTCAAAAATGTATTAAAACAAAAATCCATGAGAGTTGAAATTTCTTAAAAATATTATATGTGGATTTAATTAAAAATCAATTAGGAAAATAACTCTACAATTTATTTATGGCAAAGGAAAACTCCAATTAAGATGAAATTTGGACAGTAATTCATATACAACTCAAGTCATCATTTCTAATTTTTAAGGAATGTATGCAGCAATTGTGAGTACAATATGAATTTAAGAGCTCGAAGTTGGTAAAACATGCAGAAATTCACTTGAAAAAATTTAATTAATTCACCAAAGATCAGAAAAATACAAATAAATATCTAGTTGATCAACATCATGAAATTTTTAATTAAATAAAATGATACTAAGTTGACATCCAAATTAACGAGCAAATATAGGGTTATCCGTCCAAACAGAATTAAACTTCAACAGAACAAAACATACATGGGTACTTATTTGTAATTATAGAAAACTTAAAGAAATAAAATGCAATTTTCACATGATAAAGAAAATGAAAGAAGAAATATAGCAAACTTCTCCTTCGAAGCAGATGGTTAGGGCACAATGACGGGGGGGAGAAGAGCGGTGGCGGTTGGTGGCGTCTCACTGAGGAGTGACGGTCGATGGAGGAGCGGGCGACCGCGGATAGGAGGGAGGTTGTGGCGGGTGCATGGTTGCACACGTATCTGGAGGAGATGGTGGTGTCGTGCGGCGGTCGACGAGGCTGGAGGAGGAGCGGGTGGCATCGCGATGGAGGGACGCTGTCGGATGGGAGTAGTGGGAGGAGGAAGGGAGGCTGGCGGTCGTGGCCACACAGGAGGTGATGGAGCACCGACAAAGTGCTGGAGGAGAGCCAAAGGTGGAGGGGGATGCAGGTTGTGCGAGTCATAGCTTGGTAGCATTTCTTAGGGCCAGAGAGAAAGGTGGTCTCGACGCCTGGCATGCCCCAACCCAGCGAGGTCAGTAATGATGGCCGACGCCGCACGGTGGCGTACGAGGTGGCAGTGCGACGGAGGTGGAGGATGGGAGGTGGGAATGTGATAGAGGCCGCCGACGGTGGTGGAGGAGAGCCGCAAGGGCGGCAATGGCGCTCAGTGATGGCGGGTAGCAGTGGGTGCTACCCACCGCTGTTGTGTTTTTTATATTTTTGAATTTTTTACTAGTTTAATTTCTGCTGCTATGAATTTTTCTGTTTTAATTTTATTTTTTGTTTTCTTAAATAGAAAATAAACAAATGCAAATGAAAATATAAACAAATACAAACATGATGGAGTGATGTGATTAATGCAAATATGAATAAATAAAGGTGACAAATGGGTGATGATGTGAAGTTATAAACATGATATGATGAATATGATGAAGGTGTGCTGGACAAATGAAGATGTAATGGTGGTGGTGTGATAAAAACATTTGCAAAAATAACAACGATGACAAAATGAGAAGAAAAATACCTACGGTGGAAGCGGTTGCCTATGGTGTGCTCACGAGAAGCACGGTCTTCGCTCGAATAGCCGACGAGCAATGAGCTTGAGCAGCGCGTGGATGCGGCTGCAATGTTGGCCAAGAAGCCAACAGATTTCACTGGAGAGAGGGTTGTTATCGCTAGATCGCGGTTGTGTCGCTATCACCGATTCAATACTGGAAACTAGGTTTTCCTTACATAAAGATGGATCAATTGCAAAATAAGGAGGATGGGATGTATAAAAAGAGTGAAGAAAATGGAGGTTAGAGGTGGAGTGGAATGAAGGTTAATAAAATGGTGGAGTTGAATTAGAAGTTAGAAAAAAATGGTGGAATAATGAAGTTGAATGGGTGGTTATTGTAGAGAATGGAAATTAAATAAAATAAATAATAAAATGAAGTAGGCTACTAAAATATAATAAAACATAGAGAAGAAAAATTGTGGAGAATTTACAAAAGAAGACAAACAACATGTACAATTTTTTTACATGTCTAGTTTTAATATTTTTTATATTTTTAATAAGAGATATTTACAACAGAAAAATACAATAAAATACTAAAAATAAAATACGATACAACAATGATTTTTTTAGAATTTTTTAGTAATTAAATATATGTGAAAAATTAAGAAAGAATGAATATTTACTTGATAAACAATGTACACCTAGTTCCCAAAACTCAAATTTTGAAAACGAGCTCCGATTTTAATGAAGCCACTTTTGTTGGATAGATAATTTTCTAACTTAAACTTTAAAAATAAGTTTGGTAAATTTGGAGATCATACGGAGCGGGAAATTTAGCTGAGAGGTTGGACTTTTTGGCTTTTTCTCTTTGGGATCTAGGAGCATTTATTTGAGGAGGAATTTATTTTATATTTTTGTATTTTTATACACATTTTTATAAACAAGTTAGAGAAAGAATTAGGTAAAATGAGTTGAAATCAAATTATTAGAAATATATGAAGTTTTGGGCTATTTATAGGTGAAAAACTTCTTTACTTTGCGGATTTTATTGTTAATTTATTTTGTACAATCTAATATACAATAATTAGTGTGTTTTATTTACAAAAGTCATTTTATCAATTTATTGATTTTATGGACAATTATTTGAGAATTTACTCAGGGATTTTGCTAAGATCAAGATATTGAGATGATGAATCATGGATTCATCACCCCTCTATATTTAAACTTTGCTAGTCCTCGAGAAAATAAAGAATGAATAAGTTGGATTTACCCCTTACTGTGTATGTGAATACAAGACTGATCCGTTCAAGACTCTTGGTTTTAGAGATCCTAAAATTCCAAGCTGAACCAAGCTCTAGTCAAAAGGTATCCAATTTCCCTAATCATCAGACTCTCTCTTTAGACATATATAGTAGGGATATGATATTATGTGTGGACCATAGTTACAAGAGTAGAGTCACAACGTCACCCAAGGTTCCAATCTAAGGGACTTTCCTAAGAATCTGATCCTCAACACTAGGGAATAAACCATTTCTTGCATCCAATTCACCGTCTCTTTAGTTGTCAGACTTGAAAGTGTAGATGGAAGGCCAATTGATGGAGGACATAAGATTGTGTCATTTCTTCTCTCCCTCTCATTGGAACAAGGATCCTCTCAAGTGCCTTATTAACTCAACACATGTATTTTTTTGGTTATTGATCAGTGTGTCCGTCAAGAGAAGTTGGAGTCGTATGCACTTGTTTTCCTGGGAGTATACCGGGCTATGATTTTTTTAGTATCTATTATACCTTCTACACCCAGACTTGTAGCATTTTCGATGCAGAGCCCTTTTTTGGTGCTAGCCCGACTCCTGATCCTAATAGCTGTGGTCCAAGTGGATGCTTTGAAATGGTTAGGAGCGCTCGCCTTTGGTGGAAGATCTTTGATATTTGACTTTGTTTGGTGAGAGATTTTCTTTCAACATTGATATTTTTTTTCTTTGCTTTGCTTTTTGGCCATCTCCACTGCTTTTATCAAAAGTTGGTGCACACTGATCGACAATTTTTAGATTTCATCACACCCTAGCACATAGGTAAATATCAAGAGATAGTACACGAACTATGTTCTCATACTGGCTAAAGGTGATGACACTCAGGTTTCATGAAGCCTTCATTGATTTTATCCCATCCTTGGGCATCATCAAATCAAGTCCAAACTCAAATCCCTCATCCCAATTCCTCAAGTGAAATTTCAACTCATCTCATCATAACTGCAGTCGTGTATGTGAGGTGCTGATTATATTCTTAAGGTAGAGACTAAGCATGCAATATAGCACACAAATATTTCAAACTAGGAAAATGTGAATAATTAAGTCAAGGATCCTAATGACTAAGGATTGTTAACTCAAAATCTCAAGACCTCATAAACCAAGTGTTCTTGAACATCACAAGTCTTGTGTGAATGTGAATGTGTTAGGGATTAAACTAACTTATTAGGTAGTTTTTTTATTTTTATTTTTGTGTTTTTTTGTTTTGTTTTTTTGAAAAACAAAAGAAGAAAGATGTTTTTTAAAAAAAGGTTTTTTGCTTTTTTTCAATAGTTTTTTTTGAAAAAGTTTTTTAAAAGAAAGGTAAATAAGAAAAGACACTTTTTTAAAAAAAGTTTTTAAAAAGGTTTTTTTAAAAAAGTTTTTTTAACCAATTTTACCCACCCCATAATTATTATATAATATATACAAAAATACATGAAAGTACAAGCTATGGGTAAAGTATATATGTAACATATACACACCCCCCTATACTTAGCATGTGTTATGTCCTCGTAGCACAATAAGCGAGAAACAGACATAGCTCATGCTAAGCGTAGGATAGAAAAAATAACAAAAAGTATAGAAGTCAATCCGCCCCCTATACTTAGGCTCTGGCCAGCCTAAGTGTAATATATATGGTGGGCATCGAGTAAGTACTAGAACCGATGTGATCTGGAGAATATACATAGAAGGGAGAATATACAAGAGTGAATGAATCTTCTAAGATGTTGAATCTTGATGCTGCATCTTCATGAAGAGTAATATGATGTATCTGCTCTGTGCTCGCTATGTATGAAGTTGATGACCTCGACTTGGACTAACTGCTCTTTCGAATCTACAAAAGGCTTCAACAGTTGTCCATTTACCACATGAGATTGTGCACCATATGTGAGATCGTCTATCTCTACACTTCCATTCATGTGCACTTTCTTAACAACAAAGGGACCCATCCATTTAAATTTGAGCTTCTCATGGAATATCTTCAACCTGGCATTAGACAACCATACCTTTTGTCCAGGAACAAAGTCTTTGCACCTATTGTGTTGGTCATGCCTCTCTTTACTTTGTCCTTATAAATCAAGTTGTTGTCATATGCCATGTTTCGTATTTCCACGAGCTCGTTCAAGTTCAAGTCTCGACAAAGCTTCCATAGGTGACAACTCCAATTAATCTGCTTAATTCCCCATTCGGATTTATGAGTCAATTTTGCGAGAAAATGGCATGACTTGCCATAGATTTATTCTAAATGGTGAGATACCTAATGGTGTCTTGTAGGTTGTCCTATAGGCCCACAGAACTTGGTCCAAGAGTTGGGACCACTTCTTCCTATCGAGATGAACCAAATTCTGCAAAATACTATTCACCTCTCTATTGGAAACCTCTTCCATGCCATTGGACTGTGGGTGGTAAGGACTAGTAACTCTGTGCTCAAATCCATAGTCCTTAGCTAAAGATATCATATCGTGATTCACAAAGTGGCTACCCCCATCTGATATCAAAACCTTTGGTGCCCCGAACCTAGTAATAATATGGTCTCTCACAAACTTACAGACAATCTTGCTATTGCAAGGGTTGGGATAGACTCCACCCACCTAGATAAATAGTCAACCGCCAACAATATGTACGCATATCTGTAGATATTGGGAAAGGGACCCATAAAATCTATGCCCCATGCATTAAAAACATCACAAATAATCATCTATTGCATGGGCATCTTAGTTCTCTGTCCAACTGTCCCTCCCATCCTTTAACACATCGAGCATGACCATACAAAGTCAATAACATCTCCAAAAAGGGTTGGCCAGTACAATCCACATTGAAGTACCTTGTAAGCGATTCTCTTTCCTGAATAGTGTCCTCCGGCCTCAAGTGAATGACTATATGTGAGGACATTATGGTATTCCTCCTGAGGAATACACCTTCTCCAAACACAATTTGATCCTTCGAAGAAAAGGAAAGGATCGTCCCAGTGGTATCTCCTGAATCTGACTTCAGTCGATCAATGCTGCTCCTAGTCCAACCATGGAGAACCTGCTTGGATATAA
Source organism: Ottelia alismoides (assembly GCA_037367405.1). Classification (NCBI taxonomy): domain Eukaryota; kingdom Viridiplantae; phylum Streptophyta; class Magnoliopsida; order Alismatales; family Hydrocharitaceae; genus Ottelia; species Ottelia alismoides. The sequence goes on from JAZKJV010011859.1 coordinate 508,173, forward strand.
GATAGTTCACCATGTTGTTATACCACGGGAGTGAGTTAATAACAGAAATTGACTTGTCTGGGAAGGTCGCTCTAATTCGCTCATAATCAGGTGAATCCTTAAGTTCAATACGAGAAAGATGATCAACCATGACATTCTTCACTCCAGGTTTATTTTTTATCTCCAAATCAAATTCCTGGAGGAGTAAAATCCACCTAAGAAGGCGTGCCTTCGCATCCTTCTTTTCCATAAATATCGAATGGTTGTATGATCAGTGTAGATTATCACCTTAGAGCCCAAGATATACGACCTGAACTTCTCGAGGGCCCATACTATAGAGAGCATTTACTTTTCAGTAGCTGTATAATTCTTCTATGTCTGATCTAATACTTTGCTCGCGTAGTGGATCGCAAACGGTATCCCCTCTCGTCGTTGTCCTAACATAGCTCCTATAGCGAAATCCGAAGCGTCAGTCATGATCTCAAAGGGGAGAGACCAGTCAGGAGCTTGTAGGATAGGCGAGACACAAATCTTACTCTTTTAGATCTCAAAGGCCTCCAGACACCTGTGATCAACAATGAACTCTGTGTCTTTCCCTAAGAGCTCAGTCAGTCGGCGGGCGATCTTTGAAAAATCCTGAATGAATCTCCTATAGAATCAAACATGCCCTAGGAATGACTGCACTGACTTCAAGTTGGTAGGTGGATCGAGTTTCTTGATCACCTCTACCTTGGAAGGATCAACTCCCATTCCCCTCTTGGAGATGACATGCCACAACATGATACCTTCCGTCACCATAAAGTGACTCTTCTCCCAGGAGAGTACTAGATTCACCTCTCTACACCTCGAGATGACTCGGTCCAAGTGCGCTAAACATGTATCAAAGGAATCACCATGGATCGAAAAGTCATCCATGAACAATTCTAGGAAATATCCCACCATATCGGCAAATATGGCGGTCATGCACCGTTGAAATGTGCCTGGGGCATTGCAGATCTCGAATGGCATGTGCATGAATGCGTAAGTACCAAATGGACATGTGAATGTGGTCCTTTTTTGGTCCTTAGGGGCTATATCTACCTTGTTGTAGCCCGAGTACCCGTCAAGAAAATAAAAGAACTCTTTCCCTACGAGTCTCTCCAATATCTGATCAATAAAAGGCAAGGGAAAGTGTTCTTTCTTGGTTGCGGCATTTAAGCGCCTGTAGTCAACACAGAAGTGCCATGATGTGGGTACCCGTGTCACGATCTCTACCCTCTCCTCGTTGGTGACCATCTAAATTTCTTACTTCTTTGGGACAACATGAAGCGGGGCCACCCACTTGGAGTCAGAAATAGGGTATATGAACCTTGCTTTTCACCATTTCTCAATCACTTTCTTCACTACTTCCCGTAGATTGGGGTTAAGTCTCCTCTGGAACTCACAGGAAGGTCTCACATTATCCTCAATAAAAATATGGTGCGAGCAGAGAGCGGGGTTGATCCCCACAAGATCTGATACTGTTTAGTCTATTGCTTTGAGATTCCTCTCTAAGACCTCTAACAACCTAGAATACTATTCTAAAGTCAAGTCTGAGCTAATGATAACATGATATCTCTCTTTGGGTCCTGCAAGAAAGGCATACTTGAGTGCAGGAGGAAGTGTTTTCAGTTCTGACAATGTGGTATCATCAATCAAATCTGGTTGAACTGAATCTAAATTTGGTTCCATGCTACATGAAGGTGGGATAAGATGCGTAGTACTCATCACCAACTTAGAAGTATGGGGAGTCGGATCGCCAAAGAAACGCGGTAGTTTGACCAAAGCCACGTCTGACTCATCATCTATGTCCCATGATCATTTCGAAGGGGATGAAACTGACAGATCCAGATGGATCTCTATGTCATCACATGATTAGGTAGATGCATCTCTAACAAGATCAGGCAATACCTGATAAATTGCATCCACTATGTTCTTTCTAGATGAAAGGGTCCCGTTCTGTCCTGAAGGAACCTGCCCCCAAATCCCAATTGTGCTAATCATTCTGCAATCTACCTAAGAAGATGAGTACTCTATGCTACTCTCTGAATCGGGTCGCTGACACTTGTTTTGCTTCATCTCAGGGTTCACTTCTCCGTCTAGAGAACGGAACTTCATCATTCTCGTACCATAATCGAAAGCTGCACCTGCGGTCCTAAGGAAGGGCCACCCGAGAATGACCTGAGATTCTCTCCAATTATTGGGGGTCTCCATGTCCAAGACTGTGAACTCAACTTGATAATTCTGCTCCTCAATCGATATAACTACGTTCTTCACTTCTGCCTTAGGTCTCTTCACTGAATGATCTGTAAATTGGAGTAAATCTCTTGATTTGCGAAGTGGTCTCAACTCCAATTTCTGATATAATGCTAAGGGGAGTAAGTTGATGGAAGAACCATTATCTAAGAGTGTGTATGCAAATGCAATGTTGTTAATATGACTCTCCACCTGTGTCTCTCTTTTTCTTTGGTAATGTCTGATTCTTGAGACAATATGTTGTGGCTATTGACAAGACATGTGTCTTTATATTTTGGTTCTCTTTCTTCACGTTAACCCTTGTAGGTGTGCATCTCACCTTAAGGTATTTTTAGAATGCAGGATGGTTAGACACATACTCATCAAATGGCACATTTACAATGATGTTTTCTTTACAAAATCATGTCGTATCGGGGTCATCTTTCTGAATCTTTTCGATGCGCTTTCCTGCCGTAAGAGTACGGGGGAAGGGATTGAAGGTAGGGAAACAGAAGATGAAGAGTCTGAATCATGAACTGAAAGATCATTCTTGGCATTAACAGAAACATAGTTCTTCATACATGAATCTTTTTAATGCAACATGGAATCGAAATCAAAACTATCTACTTTTGGTTGTGGAATAGAAGTTGAAGTGGTATCCGCCACAATCGGAGATGCAAGGTCCTCCGTAGACTCAGAAGTGTATCCATGCTGCTGATGTTGCATACATGCTCTCCTTCTCCTCTCAGCTCCTTAAGTAGATATCCTCAAATGGTGATGATGGGGCATCAGAATATGCTTCCTCTTCTCCTCATCCTCTGAATATTCCTCAGGTAGAGCTCCAGATATGCCCCTCCTTATGTCCCTAGCCCGATCAGGTACGGTTACAATCCTTCTGCTCCTAAGTGACATATGATTAGCCTCGTCACACGAAAGAATATCATGTTCATATCTAGGAGATGTTGAATAGTATACTTGACCGAAGTGCTATTGAGAACTATATCGGTTCAGGCTATTGGGGTTAGCCTGAACTTGGGCTGGGATTAAGGTAGAGGGTGCAGTCTACTCGTCTCGCCATCTGGACAGGTGGTTGACATCCACCCGTAAGTCATGAATTTCGTTCCTGTAGGAACGTACTAATTGAGTATTTGCTGTTACATGTCCACGGGACCAGGCGAAGAAGGAAGGTGATAAGACTAGGAAGAAGAATGGGAATACTGGCCATGTTGGCTAGGGTACTGCCTCTGTTGTTGTTGCTAGGGTATCTGCTGAGATTCTGGGCCCTGTTGTCTATCCTGGTAATGGCCCTGTCGGCCATACTGCTGGTACTACTATCGATGTTGCGGTGGTGGTCGGAATCTAGGGCTCTGCTATGAAGGAGGTAGTGCGGAGGTGAATGCGGTGTTGTGAACGGTCGGGGGGATGCTTTCAGGTCTGTTGGTCCCCGTAATTCCCTTCTTGGTAGGGTCTTGAGTATACCATACTCCATTCACCTCCCAAATTGGTGGAGGCTCCTCCTGAACTGTATCTACTAATGGAGGTGGTTGCAGGAAAGAGTGGGTATAGGACTGGTCCTCTTCCCATGGATGGGGTTGCCCTGATATCAACTGCTCCTTAACATGGTGAACTCGGTATACGGGAGAAGTGGGTGTAGTCACGACGGGTATCCTTATCTTAAATACCTTCTCAGTAAACTCCTCCATCTGTTTTGGAAGTTTGGAGATGCTCCTTCTAACTCATTAATCCTCATGTCAATCTTCTCAACTACTGTAAGCTTCTCCGTAAGGAGTCCCATGCTAGGGATCACGTCTTGAGTGAGATCGACTACAATCGACTTTCCTCCTCCAGATAAGAGTGAACTAGGGGATAATGTATGGGTTGTGCTGGCCATCTATGAGCGGCTACTTTCAATCATCTGCTTACCTTCCAGATGGTATCCAATCCTCGTGATGTATAGCTTCCTCCACATGCATCGCTCACTAAACCCTGCATCTCAGGGTTGAGACCAGTGAAGAACGACTGGACCAAGATGTTGTCATCTAGATTATGATAGGGACACTTCCGCAGGATGTCCTTGAATCTTTCCCAAACATCACAAAAGGCTTCATGGGGTAATTGGGAAAAACATGCAATGCGTGTCCTCATTATGTTAGTTCTACTCAACAGGTAGAACTTTTTTAGAAACAGGTCCTTGAACTGGGCATAAGTGGTGACTGTAATTCCCAAGTTCTTTACCCGGTAGTCAGCTTTGCCACCCAAGGCAAATGGAAGGGTTGTGAGCCTAATATAATCCTGGCTAACCCTAGGATGTCTAAGGTTAGCACAAATGAGCTCAAAGTCCCTTAGGAATGCATATGGTTCCTCAGAAGCATTCCCATTAAAGTGCAGCAACAAGTTCAGAAATTGTGGCTTCAACTCAAAGTCAACTTCGGGTTCGGCCGGACTCAAATAATTATGAATTATGTACTGTCCGGAATTATATGACGCATACATTGGTGGTTCAACCCCAACATTGAGTTGTCCTAACTGAGCTCTTAGTAGTGCATGTTGTTGCTCAGATGCAGCTAATTTAGCCAATACCATTCTCATCGAGTCCTAGGGGTGTTCTTCTTCCTCTTCCTTCTTCTTTGGAGGAATTTTACTTGTATCTTCTTTAGGTCCTACAATCGGCAATGTGTACTTAATTAGAAGAGGATTTAGGAATGAAGGTATTCTCACGGAGGCGAAGGTCTTCCTTGGTGAGGTGGGAAGATAGAAAGAGAATGGTTTGAGAGTAACCATTCCGAGAGTGGGTGATCCTGGGCTCAAGAGGGTCGCGAGTCCAGGTTGGTCCAAGTTGCGCTTGGACCTTTGACGAGGTACTTCTTGGAGGGTTCAATGAGAGATTCGCAAAGTCTGAATAAATATCCCTGAAATTAGTCATCTTCGATGTCAAAAGAACTAATTTATACATTATATTCAATGAGGCGCTAGTTCTACGGTGCACGTGAATGTGCAGAGAATACTCACACAATATAAACACAATTCAAACCCTCAATTTCACCAACTCAACATGTGATGGTCATAAGGGTTCGGCCAAATTATCTGGTTAATTTTAGTTGGTGATAAATGCAATCTTGGAAAGAGTAACGAGTTGTTAGGTTCCCGTATTTTCCTACAGAATGGTCCGGTTCTTACGATTAGTTGGACCTACTTTCAGCAAGTATAGGAGTAAGTGCGGACCATATAGGAGTAAGTGTGGATTGTATATTGCTTTGCGGTTGCACGTGCGTCTGGATGAGAAGGCAACGTCATGCGCGGAGGTTAGTGAGGCTGGAGGAGGCACGGACGACACCGCGATGGAGGGATACTACCGGCTAGGATCAACAGGAGGAGGAAGGGAGGCCGACGGCCATGGCTGCGCAGAAGGTGATGGAGCGCCAGCGAAGTGCTGGAGGAGAGTCGAAGGCGGAGGGGTCTGTAGGCTGCTCCAGGTCGGCGGCGATAGCCAGTGCTGCGCGGCGACATACAGGGTGGCATTGCGCCGGAGGCGGAGGACGGGAGGTGGGAACATGACGGAGGCCGTGGGCGACGGTGGAGGGCAGCGGGGGCGGCGATGGCGCTTAGTGCTGGCGGGCGGCGGTGGGTGCTGCCCACCGCTGCTTTTTTGTGTTTTTTTGAATTTTTTTACTAATTTAATTTATGCTGCTATGAAGTTTTTGTTTTAATTTTATTTTTTTGTTTTCTTAAATAAAAAATAAACAAATGCAAATGAAAATATAAACAAATGCAAATATGATGGAGTGATGTGATCAATGCAAATACGAACAAATGAAGGTGACAAAGGGGTGACGATGTGAAGTGATAAACATGATATGATGAATATAATGAAAGGTGTTGTAGATAAATGAATATGTAATGGTGGTGGTGTGATAAAAAATTTTGAAAAAATAACAATTTTGACAAAATGAGAAGAAAAATACCTACGGTGGAAGAGGTCACCAATGGTGTGCTCATGAGAAGCACAGTTTTCGCTCGAATCGTCGGCAAGCGATGAGCTCGAGCAGCGCACGTATGAGGTTGTGATGTTGGCCAAGAAGCCAACGGATCTTACCGGAGAGAGGGCTATCGTCGCTCGACCGTGGTTATGTCGCTGTCACTGATTCAACTATGGGAACTAGGCTCTCCTCACATAAAGATGGATCAAGTACAAAATGAGGAGTATGGGATGTATAAAAAGAGATGGAAAAAATGGAGGTGTGGAATGGATGTTAATAAAATGGTGGAGTTGAATTAGAAGTTAGAAAAAATAGTGGAATAATGGATTTGAATGGGTAGTTGTTGTAGAGAATGGGAATTAACTAAAAAAATAAATACTAAAATGAAGTAGGCTATTAAAATACAATAAAATATAGAGAAGAAAAATAATGGAGAATTTACACAGGAAGACAAACAACATGTACATTTTTTCTACTTTTCTACTTTTAATAAATTTTTTGTATTTTTAACAAGAGATATTAACAACAGAAAAATAAAATAAAATACTAGAAATAAAATAAAATACTAGAAATAAAATAAAACACAACAATGATTTTTTTAGATTTTTTTAATAATTAAAAAAATATAAAAAAATGAAGAAAGAATAAATATTTACATTATATACAATGTACACCTAGGTCCCAAAACTCAAATTTTGCAAACGAGCTCCGATTTTAATGAAACCACTTCGTTGGATAGATAATTTTCTAACTTAAACTTTAAAAGTGAGTTTAGTGAATTTGGAATTCATACAAAGTGGAATTTAGTCGAGAAGTTGGACTTTACGGCCTTTTCTCTTTGGGATCTAGGAACATTTACTTAAGGTAGAAGTTATTTTATATTTTTGTAAAAAAGGAGTTGAAATGAAATTATTAAAAATATATGAAGTTTTGGGCTATTTACAGGTGAAAAACTCCTTTACTTTGCGTCTTTTTATTGTTAATTTATTTTGTACAATCTAATATATAATAATTAGTGTTTTTTATTTACAAGAGTCATTTTGTTAATTTACTGATTTTATGGACATTTATTTGAGAATTTACTAAGGTATTTTTATAAAATCAAGATATTGAGATGATGAATCGTGTATTCATCAGGTTCCCAAATTGGAACCCACCCTTCCCACGCTAGGCAACTGGAGGCATGGAGCGGCGAGGGAAATACGACCATGTTGTAGAGGTCATGGGTAATGGGGGCACGACGAGGTGACTGGGGGTAGAGTGCAGCATGAAGGGTGAGGCCACATAGTGGATCAGTATGGTGGGTGCGTAGGGCGCAGCTAAATCTGGTGGAGGTGTGCGACCAATGGGCTACGATTGGTGAGGTGGTGGCCAGGGGATGCGGTCCCACGGTCTGGTGTGTCGTGGCAATGTGCAGGAGGTTGGTACATGCACCGCTGCTGGAGGGACACGCCCACTCAAGAGGGCGTAGAGGAGGTCGCGTCTGATGGCCACAGGCGCAGGGCAGTCGCGTGTGGGGCAGCGTACGACCGCGCGTAGGCAGTTGCTGGAGGCAATGTTCTACTTCAGGGTCGAAGATGATCTGATCTCCTAGATGACTGTATGTTACACGGGATTCTTCGAGGAGTAGTATTTATTAGTATAAAGTCGTTGTAATCCCTAAAATTCCCGACTAAACAAACAATTTTATTTTATTTCTTCTCAAGATAAAATAATTACAAAGAATAATGTGAGAAAGAGAAATATTTTTCTACTTATTTATATGTATAGTGAATAAAATCGAACTCAAGGAAGCTACAATTGCCTAGGATTATTCAAATAATCGAAAAAAATCAATTAAGAGAAAAAGGGAATCTCAAATGCAAACAATCCTTGCTTTTTGTGGAATTTTTCGGCTTCTTATTTTTATTTTTTTTTCTATTTTTTATTTTCTAATTTTCAAATTTTTAGTGATTTTAATTTTGCAATTTTTTATTTTCAAAAATATGATTTTCAAAACAAATTTCTACACAAAAGAAGAACAACCTTTTTTCGAATTTTCAAATATAACAAAAATTCTCAAAAAATTTCCTAGAAAATATTTTTTGGATTTTAAATCTTTTTTTACTATTTTTTGATTTTTTAGAGATTTTTAGATTTTTTAGGATTTTTAAAATGAATAAAAATAAGGGAAAATGTAAATAGTGAATAAACGAGACAATTTTGCAATTTAAAAATATTAAATGAAATCGAATATTATGGAATTTATTTTTCTTGGATACTAAAGGAAATTATCTATGCACAGGAACTGAAATCACTATTTTAGAATTTTTCTAAAGTTGTTATGATTTTTATAAGATATTTAATAAATTACAATTTTTGCGTTTGAAAAATAATTTATAGGCAAAATTAGGATAGAAATTGAAACACAGAAAAAGAAAATTTATTTTATTTTTTTGGATTTTTCAAAGCAATTTTCGAATTTTTATGATTTTCCAAAATTCAAATAGAGAAAAATGACATGTTTTTTATTTTTTAATATAACAAATGATGATAAAATGCAATGAAAATTTGATGCAAAGAAGAAACAAGTGATAGGAACTTAATGAATTTTGGAGAATTTATTGACGAACAAAAATATTTATTTCAATGAAAATAACAAGAAAAATAAAGTCTGGAAACATGTGGAGTAAAACGTAATTTCTGCAAAGTTTTATAAAAAAAATCAATAGGAAATAAAGTACGGGAAAATGCAAATTGCCTAGTGAACCATATGCATAGCACGTGACAGGATCGTGGTTCCTTTTGTAATTCTGGAAACTTTAAAGGGAAAAGATGTAATTTATCCAAAATTAAAATAATCTGCTAGGGTTCTTCTTTCTTCATATCCAAGACAATGCATGGGGAGAATGGGGGAGCCGCCACCCCTCCATTCTTTCTCTTAAGATGCGGGGTGCAGGTCGCGGTAGGTTGCGTAGGTCAGTGGTGGATTCAGTGGTCGACAGATTGGCTGGCGCGCGAGGAAAGCACATGCGAACCATGGCAGGCTGACATAGGTGATAAGGTGATGGTCGGCGAACTCCTGATTGTGCGGGCGGATCTCGAAAGTTGCGTGCATGTGGTGGTTGCAAGTTATACGGGCTACCGGCGGTCGTGGTGGTTCGTGATGCTGGTTGCTGCCTCTTCGTGGATGGCCGCAACGATGGAGGCGATGGGTTGAGATCAGAGGGTGAGCTCTGGTGGGGCTACACGCTCCACGTGATGACGACGATGGTGGTGCACAGGAGAAGGGCTCTACGTGGGCGCACAGTCGTAGACGGGCAACACAGTAGGCAGTGACGAGTCATGGTAGCGGCAGAATTTTTAATTTTTTATATATATTTTTATTAAAATAAACAAAAGAAAAAATAAAATTTTAAATGTTTTAGAAACAGAAACTATAAATATTATTTTTTACTATTTTATTTTTTTTAATTTCCTACAAAACAAATGTTGGAGAAATATATACACATTAGAAGATGACTCGAGCACCATATATAATATCTACTTATTTAAATAAATAAAAAATTGAAAAAATATGTGAATGGGGATCTGACAAAATGGAAGAAACAAATCCAGTTCTCCAGCACCATGTGTGGTTGGAGTTGAGAGATTGCGTGAGGTAAAACGTGAAGCGATGTGATAGAGAAAATGAGATGAATAATCGAGATCGATGTCGGATCAAAATTGTAATGGATTCTGAGATCTAGATAAAAAATGACCATGAAATAAAAATGCGAGAAAATAAAACTAAGATTAACCTAGGAAAAAAATAAGAGAAACAATGGATCTCACCTTAGGAGCGGAAAAGACCGTAATTGCCTCCACGAAGGCCCACGCGTTGTCATCAACCGGCTCGGAGGGTAGGCACCCTTCTGCGACAAGAAGACTCTCGGATAGTGGCTCTCACCAAAGATTGATCAAGTTGAAATGAGGGAGGAGTAGCCATCTTAACAAATAAAAATATGGAGTTTAAATTTCAAAAATTTGAATGAAGATAAGAGATAAGATAATTTGAAACGAGATAAAGATAAAAACGATAATTAGTGCTTAAAAGTATTTATAAAAATTAACATTTTTTTTGAATTTTCATCAATTTATTAAATTGAAAAATAAATGTTAATTTTGTTATTTTTTGTGGTGGTTATTTAAGAAATTTAACTATATTACATGTACTATATATACACATATGACATTATATACATAGTTAATAAGGAAATTAGTTTTCTTGTTTTAAATTATTTGTTTATTTATTATTTTAAAAAAATATTAAAAATATTTAAAATTATTAAGAAATATAATGAATATATATATAATGGTAAAATTACACAAACCACCCCAGAAAACCAACTTTTTCAACCGTAACTCCAAAAATTACGAAATTACAACCACTTTAATGATAATATAATTTAGAATAAAATGGATGTGAGTTTAGTTCAATTTGAGTTCATAGAGAGTTGGAATTGATCTTTTAATAATCTCTTAAAGGCTTTTTCCAGATGTAGTTACTTTTATTTTATACATGATTTTATTTTGCAATTATTTTTATTATTTAGGGAACATTTTTATTTATAACTTTTGTTTTGAAATTATTTTATTTGAGGTCAATTTATGTACAAATAAAATAGTATTAGTATACAAATATACACAAAAAAGTATTTACAACACATTTTTTTGGATTTTCTGATTAAGGATCTTATCTCCTCCTACTTTATTCCAGTTGATTAGGTCAAGTCTTGACCTCTCAAGATTCGGGTCAGCCTATATCTATTACATATATGCAGTCCTCTTTTTTATATTTTATTTATTTATTTTAGGTTAAAATAAGTAATAAGTGTACAATATTTACACAAAGATGCAAATTAGTAAGAACATGGAGTTAGTAGTATATACATGTGTTTTATAAGAGATTTTAAGCTAAAATAAATGAATAAAGATGATGAAATGCAGATTCATCACCATCTCCATGCGATAATTCAGCGGATGGTGGAGATGGAGGGAGCGGTCGCAGGGCACTAGTGGGATGCGGGCCTAGGAGAGGTGTGGTGGTTGCGAGGCGATGGGGTTGCCTCCTGCTGAAGAATTATGCCACATGTGGCCTACAACTGGATTCTATACATTAATAGAGGGGTGGCTCGTTAGCAACGAGGAGTGATCAGGAGGCAGTCAGTTAATGTGTTAACTCCAAGGAGGGGAGATGGGTCTTCTCCGTCCTCGATCAAGTTTCCTACTGTTGATTTTTTTCAAACACAAACCTCGGTAGCGAATAGTAAAGCAGTTATAATAATGGGTGGATGGAGGAAAAGCAAATAGTCATGAAATCAGCCTTTGTTCTGACCATGGAGAAGGTTGAAGATGAATGGGAGTGCGGGAGGTAGAAGAGAAACGATGAGAAAGATGGTGAGGCTGATTTGCGTTTGCCTTGATTTAATTGAAATCAGAAGAAGATGATGAAACTGGGAGAGGAATAACAGAGGATCCAATCATAGAAAAGATAAAAAAAATAGGAGAAGAAGAATAATGAGGGAAAGGGAACTATACCTGATGGTGGGTGGATGTTGATGCTTGGGAATCAACCAACCATATATTCTACTTGGTCGGAGTTATCACCTTGAGCGGGTTGGCAAGGCTCCCGCAAAGCTTTGCTAACTTCTACTTAAGAACAATGATGTAGGGATGGAGGTCAATGTGGATATCTCCTAGACTCGTTATTGCTCAACACCAATGGACAGGCTATCACCTCAGAGCCTCGACGGAGCTGGTGCTCTTCTCACGAAATGGCGGATACGTTTGATGGCTCGCAGTGGTCGGCTATTTGAAGGGGAGTAGAGGTAGGACGTAGGTTACATGACAAACAGAGGGAGAGGTCTGGGACGTGCATGGCAAGGGATGTGGGACGAGTGGGTGGTTTCATTCCAGAAGCGGGTGTGGGCGTGCGCGTGGAGAGAGAAAGAGAAAGGGAGGAATAGTGAGCACGTAAGGGAGAGGTGGGTGCCGTTGTAGAAGAGAGAGAGAGAGAGAGAGAGAGAGAGAGAGAGAGAGAAGAGGGAAAGAGGGGGGTCATGGCTGCATGGGTTACGAGCCATGAAGAGTGCAGAGAGGAGAGAGAGAATAAGTGGGAGAGAGAGAACATGAGAGAAAAAAGATGGAGGAGAGAGAGGGCACGAAGAGAGAGAGAGAGTGAGAGAGAGAAAGAGAAAGAGGGGGTCACGTGGCATGCGGGGGCACAACCACGTGGCAGGGTAATTTCTTTTTTAATAAATAATAATAAAATATTGATAATAATTAAATAAAATCATGTTAAAATAGTAAAAATAATTAGTAAATAATTAAAATAATTAAATAAAGGTAAATAAAATAAGTAGAGTAAATAATTAAAATAAATAATTAAAGTAATAAATAAAGATAAAATAAATAAGTAAATAATAATGTAATATAAATAATAAAAAAATAAATAAAGAAATAATAAGGGTGACACGTGGTGGCTCAGGAGTCGCCACGTGTCGCACCTAGAAAAACCAAAAATTAAAAAAGCAAAAAAATAACAAAAGGGGTCAAATAAAAAATTGGTCAACATAAAAATCGCTCGTCTCGATGAGATAAACAACTTTTATGAAGGATTAAAAATCAAAAGAAGTCATTTGTACAAAAAGTATTTTTGGTGGTACCTTATAGTTATAAAATACCGCATTTTTATATTTTGAAGATTTTTTGTCATTATTAAATTAGGAAAAAATCAAAATAAAATAGAGGAAATATGAAAGTAATATTTACAACCTAATATATTTTTTATTTTTAATAAAAATATAGAATAAAAGGTAGTTTGATCAATGTGTACAATATACAATAGGGGCCCAAAACCCAAGTTTCACATACGAACTCCGATTTTTATGAAATTGGTATTGTTTTGAAGCTTTTTGAATGTATATTACTTAGTAGATCTAATTATACATTGTATGAGAGATATATGCACATTTTAAGGTTCTTAGTCTCAAACTCGGGCTTGGGTTTTTTTGGACAATTTTACAAGTTAGTATTTTTTTTATATTTGTCCTTTATTAGTGTTAGTAATATATACACTATAGAGTTGATTTTATTGGATTTGGATTAGTATAAAATAGATGAGAATAGGTGAACTTAGCTAACACAAAGGTGAATATGTACAAGTGAATTTGGCTTCTTATTAAATGCAAATATGCTTGTTAAAATGCAAACATAAATTCTAAATGCATGAATGTGAATAATACATAATAAATGGAAATATGCATCTAATTGCTCGAGAACAACGCTCTATTTTCGACTTTTAGAGTGATGAATCATAGATTCATCAACCCCATATACTTAAACCTTGCTCGTCCCTGAGCAGCTAAAATGGAATGCAAAAGTGAAATGATTTTGGGTTCCATACCAAGGTCATGAATAAAAGGTGAAAATGGAGCTTGACTTGACCTTTGGACTAATAGTGTGTCCGAAACTTATTGGGATCTGAATTTAAGATCTAACAACCTTTCAGTTCATCAGGTCTCTATTCAGGTCACCTCAACAGTCAGGTCATAACATATCCTCATATGCAAATTCTGAGTGACTATGAATCTTACCTGTACTATGTAAATGAAATATAACTCTCCACATCATAAATGGCAAAGAGGCAACCTCCTCTAACAATGTAAATCTAATTCCCCGAGCTAGCAACTCTTTCCTCGAGGAGCGAGGTATTCCCTTCTAAGTTCAAGTGCACCCAGCTCAAGAAGTGGGGGTAGAGAAGAGAATGGACTGTGACCAATGTAGTCACATATCCATGGAGCTTGAGCAGTGTAGCCAAGTCTCCAGTTGTAGGTTTCCTTGGTATGAGATTTTGAAGCATATGCCTTGCAAATATACATACTCTGACAGGCATTTTATTTTCAACCAGGCTTGTCCCACTATTTTGATTTCTCTCTTTTTCTTCTTCTTTTCCTTTTTTTTGAAATATATACAAGATGCAACATGTACATTATTATTTTTTATTCTTGGGATAGTAGAATATCCCTCTTTTGAAGCATTATTACAATCCACAACATCCCATTATTAGACATCGATACCACTAGACTAGGTTGAGATGCACTACCCTTCCTAGAGGAGGACGGATGTTTCCACCCGTGTGCTACTCCAAGCCAAAGGATTCTGCCTCCTCACCACCTAAACAGTGAAGAGCTACATGCATGGTGCTTGTCCAAGTTAGATCATTGTCTAAAAGAATCGTGCATGTGTATGAAATATTCTACTTAGGTCAGTCAAGATGACATGTGAACATAGACTTGCAGACTCAAAGAATTAAGTCACTCGACCTAAAAAATCTTAACTCCAATTCCTATAAGATTCCTCTAAAGTTAGTTAGATTAAGGTCAAATCAATCCATCGTCGACTTCTATTCATAATTGGTTCAGAACCCACTAACTTTTCACTTTTCATATGCTAGATATGCATATGAAATGCAGATGACATGCAACATAGGCGAATGAAGTGCAAGACACATTTTTTTGAATGCAAGGATGATATGCAAGAGTAAATAAGAAGCTTATATTTTATTTTTTTCTTCTCTTTTTTTTTCAAAAATAAGGTATACCTCCTATTTTACAACAATTTACAATTGAATTATTTACACAAACTTTTACAAAAATATACAAATATTATATAATATACAAGTATACAAAAAGTTTTTTTCTCACAAGTTTACCTACCTCGTAATTATTGCATACTATATAAAAAATATGCGAAAGTATGAGCTATGGGTAAAGTATGTATGTAATATATATACACACCCCCTATGCTTAGTATGTGTTATGTCCTCAGAGCACAAGAAGCGAATAAAAAGACATAGCTCATGCTAAGCGTAGGAGAGCTAAAATAATAAGTATAAAAGTCGATCCGCCCCCCACCCCCCACCCCCATACTTAGGCTCTAGCAACCTAAGTGTAGAAGTAGATTAAAAATTGGGCGGAGGAGATCAAGAAGGGAAATGGATGAGTATATATCCATGATGGTCATTAGTCCCCCCTATGCTTAGGCTATGGTCAGCTTTGTCTATGACATAAGTGAGTGTGAGAACCGATGAGATCTAGAGAATATACAGAAAAGGGAGGATGGACACGAGTGACTAAATCTTGATGTTGCATATTCATGGAAAGTAATATGACGTATCTGTATCTGCTATGTGCTCACTCTGCATGAAGTTGATGACCTCGACTAAAACTAACTGCTCCATAGAATCTACAAAATGCTTCAGTTGTCCATTCACCACATGAGATTATGCACCATCTGTGAGATTAGCTATCTCTACACTTCTGTTCCCGTGCACTTTCTTGACAACAAAGGGACCCGTCCACTTAGGTTTGAGCTTCCCGTGTAACATCTTCAACCTGGCATTAAACAACAATACCTTTTGCCCAGGTACAAAGTTTTTAGACATAGTGTGCTAATCACGCCATCTCTTTACTTTGTCCTTATAGATCAAACTTGTTGTCATATGCCATGTTTCAGATTTTCACTAGCTCATTCAAGTTCAAGTCTCGACAAAGCTTCCCAAGGTGACAACTCCAATTAATTTTTCGAATTGCCCATTTGGATTTGTGAATCAGCTCTACGGACAAATGGCATGGCTTGCCACAGATCATTCTGAATGGTGAAATGCCCAACGGTGTCTTGTATGTTGTCTTATAGGCCCACAGAACTTGGTCCAAGAGTTGGGATAGGTTCTTCTGATCCAGACGAACCAACTTCTGCGAGATACTCTTCACCTATCTATTTAAAACCTCTGCCATGCCATTTGTCTGAGGGTGATTCGGACTAGTGACTCTGTGCTCAAACCCATAGTCTTTAGCTAAAGATCTCACATCTCGGTTCACGAAGTGCCTACCCCCATATGATATGAAAACTTTTGGCACCCGAACCTTGAAATAATATGATCTTTCATGAACTTACAAACATTCTTGTTGTCTATGGTTCTGGTTGGGATAGACTCCAACCATCTAGATGGATAGTCAACTGCCAACAAGAAGTACTCATGTCCTTGGCTGTTGGGAAAGGGACCCACAAAATTTATGCCCCATGCATCAAATACATCACAAATAATCACATGTTGCATGGGGCATCTCATCCCTCGAGTAACAATCCCTCCCATCCTCTGAAAAATCGGGCACGACCGAGTAAAATCAATAACATCTCTAAATAGGGTTGGCTAATACAATCCACATTGGAGTATCTTGTGAGCGGTTTCCTTCCCCAAATGGTGTCCTCTAGCCTTTAGAGAATGACAATACATGAAGACACTCTAGTATTCCTCATGAGGAATACACCTTCTCTAAACACAATCCGACACTTCAAAGAAAAGGAACGGATCGTCCCGGTGGTATCTCCTCGAATCCGACTTCAGTCGGTCAATGCTGCTACTACTCTAACCTTGAGGAACCAGCTTGGAGACAAGGAAGTTCACCATGTTGGCATACCACGGGAGTGAGTCAATAACATAAATTGACTCATCAGGAAAGCTCAAAATTAGGAGAATCCTTAAGTTCAATCCGAGAAAGATGATCAACCATAACATTCTTCACTCCAGGTTTACCTTTTATCTCCAAATAAAACTCCTGGAGGAGTAAAATCCACCTAAGAAGACGTGCCTTTACATCCTTTTTCTCCATTAAATATCGAATGGATGTGTGATCCGTGCAGATTGTCACCTTAGATCCCAAAACATGCAATCTGGACTTCTTGAGGGCCCATACTATAGTGAGCATTTCCTTTTTAGTCACAGTATAGTTCTTCTGTGTAGGGTCTAATACTTTATATGCGTAGTAGATCGTAAACAATTTCCCTTCTCATCATTGTCCTAACATATCTCCTATAGAGAAATCTGAAGCGTCAGTCATGATCTCAAAGGGGAGAGACCATCCAGGAGCTTTTAGGATATGCGAGGCACAAATCTTCATCTTCAAGAGCTCAAAGGCCTCCGGAGACTTGTGATCTACAACGAACTCTATGTCTTTCCAAAAGAGCTCAGACAATGGGCGGGCAATCTTCAAAAAATCTTGAACATAAAATCCAACATGTCCTAGGAATGACCGCACTAACTTCACATTGGTGGGTGGATTGAGGTTTTTGATCACCTCCACCTTAGCAAGGTCAACCTCCATTCCCCTTTTAGAGATGAAATGCCCAACACAATACCCTATGTCACCATAAAGTGACTCTTTTCCCAGGAGAGTACCAGATTCACCTCCCTACACAGCTTGAGGACTCGCTTCAAGTGTGGTAAACATGTATCAAATGAATCATCATGAACCGAAAAGTCATCAGTGAATACTTCCAGGAAATCTCCCACCAACTCGACAAATACGACGATCATGCATCATACATGGGGATTTGTAGAGCCTGAATGGCATGCGCTTGAATGCATAAGCCGAATGGACATGTGAATGTGGTCTTTTCCTGGTCCTCAGGGGCTATGTCTACCTGATTATCGCTCAAATACCCATTTAGAAAACAGAAGAATGCTTTCCCTGCGAGTCTCTCCAAGATCTTATTGATGAATAGCAAGGGAAAGTGGTCTTTTTTGGTCGCAACATTCATGTGCCTGTAGTCGACACAGATGCGCCACAACGTGGATACTCGTGTCACGATATCTACCCCCTCCCCATTAGTGACTGAATTCCCGACTTCTACGGGACAACAGGAAGTGGGGCCACCCACTTGGAGTCAGAAATAGAGTACATAAACCCTGCTTTGCACCATTTCTCTATCTCATTCTTCACTGCTTCCCATATATTGGTGTTAAGTCTCATCTGGAATTCGCGGGAAGGTCTCACATTTACCTTAATAAAAATGTGGTGCGAGCAGAGAACGGGGTTGATCCCCACAAAATCCAACATGGTCTAGCCTATTGTTTTGTGGTTCCTCTCTAAGATTTATAACAACCTAGACTCATGTTCTAAAGTCAAGTCTGAGCTAATCAAACATGGTATCTCTCTTTAGGTTCCGCAAGAAAGGCATACTTCAGTGTAGGAGGGAGTGGCTTCCGTTCTGGCAATGTAGTGTCGTCAAGCCGATCAGGATAAACTGAATCTGAATCTGGCTATGTGATGCATGGAAGTGGGATAAGCTCTGTAGTACTCGCTACTAACTTATAAGTATTGGGAGTCGGATCGCCAAATAAATGCGATAATTCGGTGAAAGCCGTGTCCGACTCATCACCTATGTCCTATGATTGTTCCGAGGGATATGGAACGGACATATCTTGATGGATCTCTATGTCATAATGGGAATAGATGGATGCATCTCTCACAAGATAAGGCAACACCTGGAAAATTGCATCATGCAGTATGTCCTTTCCAAATGAAAGAGTCCCGCTCTGTCTTGAAGGAACCTGTCTTCAAATCCCAACGGTGTTGATCATTATGCAATCTTCCTCTGAAGATGAGTACTCTATATCTCTCTCTGAATCAGGCTACTTCCATTTTGTCTGCTTCGTCTCAAGGTTCACCTCTCCGTTAGGAGAACATAAATTCATCATTCCCATACCATAGTTGAAAGCTACGTCTATGGTCCTAAGGGAGGGCCGCCCAAGAATGATATGAGATTCTCTCCAATGATTGCAGGCCTCCACGTCTAAGACAGTGAAGCCAACCTTATAGCCCCACCCCTCAATCGAGATAATGACGTTCTTCACTTCTCCCTTAGGTCTTTTCATTGATCAATCTATAAATTGGAGTAGAGATCTAGATTTACGAAGTGGTGCTAACTCTAATTAATGATATAATGTTAAGGAAAATAAGTTCATTGAAGAATCATTATCTAGGAGAATGCGTGCAATTGCAATGTCATCGATACAACTCTCCACATAGTGAGCACCCATGTATTTTTTCTTCCTTGGTAATTGCTGATTCTTGAGACAATAGATTGTGGCTATTGACAAGACATGAGTATTCACATATTGGTTTGGTTTCTTTCTATTTATCCTAGTAGGTGTGCATCTCACCTTAAGGTATTTTTTGAATGTAGGATGGTTAGCCACATACTCGTCAAATGGCACTTTAACTGTGATATTCTCTTTACAAAACCATGCCATGTTGAGGTCATCCTTCTGAATCTTTTTGCTGTGCTTTCCTCTTGTAAGAGAACGACAGAAAGGGATGGGAGGAAGGGAAATAGAAGATGAAGAATCTAAACCGTGAACTGAAAGATCTTTCTTGGAATTAACTCAAACAGAGTTCTTCATACATGAATCTTTTTTATGCAACATGGGATCAAAATCAAAATTATCTACTAAAGGTTGTGGAAAAGAAGCTACAATGGTATCTGCCACAACTGGAGGTGCAAGGTCCTCCATAACATCCGAGATATCTCCATGTTGCTGATGTTGCATTTGCTCTCCTTCTCTTCTTGGCTCCCTAAGAAAGGATCCTTGGATGTTGCTGATGGGGCCTCTGAATGTGTTGCCTCTCCTCCTCGTCCTCTGAAGACTCCTCACATAGAGATCTAGAGAGTCCCCTCCTCATGTCCCTCACCCGATCAAGTACGGTCACGGTACTTCTACTCCTAAGTGGCATATGGTTAGCCTCGTCATGTGAAAGAATCACATGTTCAGATCTAAGAGATGTAAATAGTATAACTGACCAAGATGTTGCTGAGAATTAGAACGGTTCAGGATATTAGAGTTAGCCTGAACTTGGGCTGTAATCAAGGCAGATGGTGCAGACTGCTCATCTATCCATCTGGGCAGGCCATTGACATCCACCCATAAATCATGAATTCTTCTCAGAGGAACGAAGGGTGTCGAGTATCTGTTGAAACTATAAGTTTGTGGGACCAGATAAAGAAGGAAGTGGAAAAGGCTGAGAAGAACGGGGAGACTGGCTCTGCTGGCTGGAGTACTGCCTCTACTGGTGGTGGTGCTGGGACATCTGTTGACTTTACGGGCTCTACTGGCCTGCTTGGTACTGGCTCTATTGGTCAAACTTCTGGTATTGCCGCCTCTGCTGCTGGGGTGGCTGAAATCCAGTGCTCTACTGTGAAGGAGGTGGTGCATAGGTAAATGTGGTGTTGTGAAAGGTCAGGGGACGCTGGTAATTTTGTTGGTCCCCTGTACTTCCCTGTCTGGCAATGTACAGAGTATACCATATTCCATTCACCTCCCAAACAAGCAGAGGCTCCTCCTGAACTGTCTCTATGGATGGGGGCTATTGTTGGGACGAGTGGGTGTAGGTCTGATCTTTCTCCCACAACTGGGGTTGCCCTGACACCAGCTGCTCCTGAACATGGTGAACTTGGTATACGGGAGTAATGGGTGCAACCACGGTATGTATCTTTATCTTAGATACCTTCTCAGTCAACTCCTCCATCTGTTTGGGAATTTTGGAGACGCTCTGATCCAATTCATCAATCTTCCTATCAATCATGACGATTACAGTAATCTTGTTTGCGAGGAGTCCCATGCTAGGGATCACATCCTGAGAGAGATCGACTACATCTAGCTTTCCCACTCCAGATGAGAGTCAACTAGGGGACTGTGTGTATGCCTTGTTGGAGTTTTGTAAGCGGCTAGTCTCAGATATCTGCTCGAATACCTTCCAGACGGTATCCTCTCCACATGATGTGTAGCTGCCTCCACAGACAACGCTTACAAAACCACGCATCTCAAGGTTGAAATCAATGAAGAATGATTGGACCAAGATGTTTTCATCTAGACCATGATAAGGACATTTTTGTAGGATGTCCTTCTACCTCTCCCAGGCGTCACAAAAGGCTTCATGGGGTAGCTAGGAAAATCTAGTGAGTGTGTCCTCATCATGTTAGTTCTACTTAATGGATAGAACTTCTTCAAAAATGAGTCCTTGAACCAGGCATAAGTGTTGACTATAATTCCCAAATTCTTCTCCCAGTAATCGACTTTTCCACCCAAGGCAAATAGAAGGGTTGTGAGCCTAATATAATCCTGACTAACCCAAAGGATGCCTAAGGTTAGCACAAATGAGCTCGAAGTCCCTTAGGAATGCATAAGGTTCCTTAGAATCATTCCCATCAAAGTGCAGCAGCAGGTTCATGAACCATGGTTTCAACTCAAAATCAACTTCCGGTTCATCCGAACTCAGATAATTCCAATTATGTACTGACCGGGGTTGTATGATGCATACATCGATGGTTCGATCCCAGTGTTGAGTTGTCCTAAATGAGCTCAGAGTAAGTCTTGTTACTACTCAGATGTAGGGATCTATATAGTATCATTCTCATGGGGTCCTCAGGGTGTTCTTCTTCCGCTTCTTTCTTTTTCAGAGGCATTTTATCAAATCTTCTTTGTGGCCTGAATCAACAATGTGGTCTTGATGAAGACGATTTAGGAATGAAAATATTCTCACCGAGGTGAAGGTTTTCCTCGGTGAGGTGAGAGGAGAGAAAGGGGATGGTTTGAGAGTGACCATCCCGAGAGTGAGAGATCCCAAACTCAAGAGGGTCATGAGTCCAGGTTGGCCTAAGTTGCGCTTAGGCCTTTGAAGACGTACTTCTTAAAGGGTTCAATGAGAGGTTCCTGAAACCTAAATAAATATCCCCCAGTCAGTCATCTTCAATGGTAGAAAGAACCAATGAAAGTAAGGTATTCAATGAGGCACTAGTTCTATGGTTCATGTAAATGTGCGAAGTAAACTCACACAATACAGACACAATGCAAACCCTCAAATTCACCAACTCGACATGTGATGGTCGTAAAGGCCCGGTCGGATAATTATGTTAGTTTTAGTTGGTGACAAATGCAAGTCTAAAAGATTAATGAGCTGTTAGCTGCCTATACTTTCCTAAAACTGCCCCAATTCTTAGGAATAGTTACACCCACTTTCAGCCAGTATATGAGTAAGTGTGGACATATAAATATGGCTACCCATTACTTGAGGATAAGGCCTTACACAATGTCCTCTAAACCTCCCACTCTGTTAAGGAAATACTGACCGTTTACCGGCTACCCATAGATCTCACTGAAAAGTGGCTAATCATTTTTTTGAGCTAGTAGTCTATATGAAAATCCTGGATTTGGCTCTATCCTAGTGTCGTTTCTCTCTCTCTCTCACTTGCAAGTAAATCGGACAATGAGGGCTTAATGCACTCGTAAAATAAGGTTCTTTTTATTCCAATTTTGTTTATTCTACCTGCTCAATTCAATCGAAATTTTAATTTAGGTTGTCACTTGAAATTTAATCTGACCACAAAAACACATCTACCATTTAGTTCCAGTTTCCTTTTAAATCCTAAGTTTTAAAACATGGGTGGAGTCGGAAATCACAATACAAATGTGAAACGATGATGCATGCTTAGAAAAAGGTATACTTAGAGTGACTCCTAACACTCTCCATGTGTTATGCACAATTAAATTTTGAAAATTTACAATAAATGCATGCATATCAAGAAAACCACACCTAAGCAATATACTATTAGCGAGGAAGAATTGAGTTTGATTTGGATAAGTAGTACGTTGCTATGTACGTCTCATTAAAGATCTTAGAATATGCGAATCTTCCAAGATGTGTGGCCTAAACTACAATTGAAACATACAAATTTGCAATTAAACTATCAGGTGCATATCCTAATTTTGCCACTCAAGTCGGGCCCCACCCTCATCTGAGAGTGAAACAGGCCTGACACACCACAAAAGAATGTCCAAGTCTGAGTACACACACGAGATTTCGAACGAAATCCACTGGAAATTTCAATAAAATAAAATATAGAAAACAAATCCTAAGGATTCTGCACTCTCTCACGATGCGACTTGATCTTAAATTTATGTGAATCCTTCAGTCTGTTATTTTCCTAGAAAATTCCAGCCTTTGAAGCTCCGTAGTTGCTTGGTTAAACGACTGGTCCATCGCATTGTGTCCCTCTCGTAAAAATAAGATGGTGGTCGAAGAGATATACTTAATAAGGTTAAATAAAGGGAAAAATAAATGAAGAAAAATAAGCAGAGAAATATGCACAAGAAAAATCGGGGGTCAGACTTCCTAGGGTGGAAAACCTAAAGTCAAGATTTCTAAAGACTAACCTTTGTCGTGCCTATGTTGGCCTGTGATCCATAGATATGTGCAGAGAATGGTTGTAGTAGAAATGAAAATGCTAAGGTGGATGTGTGGACACACACATGTAAAGATCAGATTCAGAATGATGCAATCAGAAAGAAAGTTGGTGTAGCTCCGATCGAGGATAAGATGCGAGAAAACCGCTTAAGATGGTTTGGTCATTTGCAAAGAAGGTCAAATGATGCACAAATTAGGAGATGTGAGTGTTGAGATGTTGAGCCGGCTAAGAGAGGGCGAGGACAACCTAAGAAGTATTGGAGAGAGACTATTCGAAGGGATCTTAGTGTTTTGGATATAAGCCTGAGATTGACCCAAGATAGATCTGAATGGAGGCGAAGAATCCATGTAGCCGATCCTACTTATTTGTGGGAAAAGACTTTGTTGTTGTTGTTGTTAACCTTAGCCATGCCTCCCCGGCAACGACGCATTTTGATGGACCACTGATCACCCTATATAAATTTCTCAATTTATTGTAGTCGGACAATCAGGATCGATCAAAAATTAAACATATGAATTTATGAATCAATGAATTTGTTAATGTATGGGTTTATATATTTTTAACCTGGGCATTCCTCGGGTTGATTCAAGGAGGTAAAGGAACGACATCGTATCAAATTAGATGAATTAGCTCACGGTTTTCCAAGCGGATTTTTTTATGTTTTATGCAAAAGAAATGCAAATGCAAAAATAAGAAAGAACTAGGTTATGAATAAAATAAGCACTTAGCCAAATTAATTTTAATGGGAAGTTAACACAAATTAGCCAAGTTAAAGTTTTTTTGGAAACCTAATCCAATGATGAATGCTAAGTATATTTTTTTGGAATTTTGGGATTAAAAAGCAGCAATGTAAAATGAAAACTTTTAGGGGTTTTATGCATTTTTTCATGAAAACGGAATGCAAAAATTATAAAATTTTTACTGAAACTTATAAAAGATAAAACTAGGTTATAGTATTTCTTTTGGAATTTTTTGAGAATATATGAAGTTTTCATGGAATTCTTAATAAAATAGAGTGATTGTGGGTATTTAATTTCTAATAAATACACTAAATCATATTATCCAAAGAGCAATTTATCTAAAAAAGGTAATTTATTGATCAATCCAAGAGAGTTGGAACTTTACAAAAATAATTGTATGGATTTAATTAAAAAACAATTGCTGAAATCACTCAACATTTTTTTATGCAAAAGACACATCATTTTTGATTGAATTTAACATTAATTAAAACACATTCATATACATCATCTTAATTTTTTTCACAATTTTTGGAGCAAGTGTTAATTAAATATGAATTTAAGACCACAGATTGGGTAAAATATGCAATTTTTCACCAAAAAAATTAGGTAATTACCTAGTGCTAACAAAAATCCAAATAAATAACAGGTGATAAAGAATTAAATGATATTCAACATGCTATTTTTGATTAAAAGAAATGATGCAAAATTAATGTCCAAATTAAATCTTAAACACAAGAGGTGTTTGTGTAATTACAGAATTAAAATAAATGAATTAAAATGCATACAAGGTACATTTGAAATTAATTAAACAAGAAGGGAGAAACTGCAATTTTTAACAAATAAATAAAATAAAAAGGGAGGGGCAATCAACCTTCTCCTTCGGGGGAGACGTGTATCCCCAATTTGAGCCCAACCTTCCCACGCTAGGGCAACTGGAGGCGCGGGGCGGCGAGGGCGTGGCGGTCGCGCGCGTGGAGGTCATGGGTGGTAGGGGCACGCTGAGGTGACTAGCAGTGGTGTGGCCTGAAGGGTGAGGCCCCACGGTGGAGCTGTCATGGTGGGTGTGCGGGGTGCAGTTGGATTCAGGGGAGGCACACGACCAGGGGGCTGCGGTCGGCGAGGTGGTGGCCAGGAGATGCGGTCGTGCGGTCATTCACGTCGTGGCAACGCGCAGAAGGTTGGCGCGCACGTCACCGCTGGAGGGACACGCCCACGCAGGAGGGTGCGAAGGAGGCCACAACTGGTGGCCACATGCGGAGGGCGGTCGCGCATGGGGCAGTGTACGGTCGCACGTAGGCCGCTGCTGGAGACGATGATCTGCTGCAGGGTCGAAGATGATCTGATCTCCCAGGTGACTATCTCCATGCGATGGTTCAACGGATGCTGGAGATGGAGGGAGTGAGGGGCACTGCTGCTACTCGAGCCTAGGAGGGGTGTTGCGGCCGCGAGGCAACGGGGCTGCCTCCTGCTGGAGCGCTATGCCGCAGGTGGCCTGAGGGTGGGTTCTGCGTGCTAATGGAGGGGCGTCCTGTTGGCAGTGAGGTGCGACCAGGAGGCGTACTATCAATGCATGTAACTCGTAGGAGGGGAGATGGATCTTCACCCTCCTCGATCAAGTTCCTGTTGTTGATTTTTTTCGAGCACAAACCTCAGCAGCGAATAGTAAGCCAGTTAGAATAATGGGTGGATGGAGGCTTAGCGAATAGTGATGGAGTGAGCCTTCGCTCTGACTATGGAGAAGGTCGGAGATAAATGGGAGTGCGGGAGGTAGAAGATAAACGACGAGAAAGGATGGTGAGGGTGATCTGTGTGTGTTTTGATTTGATTGAAATGGAAAGAAGATGTTGAAATTGGGCGAGGAATAACAGAGGATTCAATCGTAGCGAAGATAGAAAAAATAAGCAGAAGAAGAAGGAAGGAAAGGGAATTATACGTGATGGTGGGTGGATGTTGATGCATGGGAATCAGCCAATTAGAGGTTCTCCTTGGCTAGAGTTATCGCCTCGAGTGGGTCGGCAAGGCTTTCGCAAAGCTTTATTGGCTTCCACAAAAGAACAATGATGTAGGGATGGAGGTCGAAGCGGATCTCGCCTGGACTCGTTGTCGCTCAACACCAAAGGACGAGCGACCACCGCGAGCCATCGAACGGATCCGCCAATACAAGATTGTGAGCGAGCTCTAGAGCGAGTGTCTTCAGTGACAACGATCGCCACCATTTGAGCGACGACCTCCTCGCATCCCGGCATGATCTAGGACCTTCTTGATCTTGCTGCAGCCACTTATCGTAAGCTGCTCGAGCTCCTTCATCGTCGTGAAGTCGAGCGAAGACTGTGTTCTTCAAGAACATGCCATAGGTACACATCCCAGGTAATCTCCTCTTTTCCTTCTTCATCCTTCTCTTTCTTCCCTCTCTCGTTATTCCTGTGTTTCTTCCCAAATCAATTCCTTCTTCACCTCCGATCAAATCCCACTCGATCAACACTCACCTCCTCCATGCTTCGAGCTCTGCCCCTACTCATGCGCTCGCCACGGTCGCCCTCACCATTAGACGCACGTCGCCTCGTCTCGCTACCGCAACCATCATACCTCTGTGAGGTGCATCAGCCACCCCCATCACCTCTAGGAGCTCGTGCCTACGTCCTATGCCCTTAGTGCCACCGCAACAACATGCCCATCATTGACACTAGCCCTCCACCACTTAAGAACCCCAACCATCGTAAACTTCCAGAGCACTACCCTCGCACTGCATCATCGTGGTCGAGCGCTTTACGCGACCATCGACCTCCTCCGCCCACTGGTGCCTTTGGTCTTCCCGCTCCTCTACCTTCAGCTTCGTGCACCGCTTCAGAAGCATCGTCGAATTGCTATCACCCTTTGCCAGTGCTGCAACAACACCTCTCGCGTCGTGTGTCGACTGGGGGTCATCGTTTCGCTAATGCTGACCATCTTCTTCACTGACACTAACCCGTGCAGCCGTTAGAAATAACTCCAGTTCCTTCGACGATTCTGCCGCCTACTGATGAATCTCCATTTAATCACCTTTATTCTATCATTTTGGTCTTAAAACCCCTAATAAATGCATGTAAAACCTTTAATTTGCATAAATTAACATTCACACATTATTGTATAAATGTTTTATAAAATACTATTTTAATGCCAAAATAATATAATAAAGAAAAGGAAAGAAAACTAAAAAAATATCAAAAATATTTAATGATCCTAAACCCTGAGACCTAGGCATCTTAATGACTGGCTCGACAAGGAATAAAGTAGGGGGAGATACGGGTCCAAAATACAATAAAAATTCCATTTATTTATTCTTTATTTATTCATTTTTGGGACCTATTTTATTCCTTATTATTTATTCATCAAATAAAGAAACTTTGTACATGAAGGTTGTATATAATAAAATATAGAAAAATACAAAATTGATTCATATAAAAATAATACATAGCATAAAAGTTACAGTCTAAATAAAATTCCAAAAACCTAACTTCCTAGACCCATAACTCTCAAATAAAGATTTAAAATATATAAACATCACCTTTAATTGTATAAAATTTTTAATAAGCTATTTAATTAAGGTGGTTTCATATTTTTTGGAGTTAAGGTATGAAAGTTAGGTTTTGGACCCCTATTGTATATTAGACCCGATTATAATATTCATTTTATTCATTATTTATTTATTTTTTTGTAATGTTATATTTTTAAAATTTATAAATATTATTTATAACTTATGTACAAATTAAAACTAAAGTAAAACCAAAAAGAAACATTAAAATAAAATACAAAAATAAATAGGTATATACAATACACATATTACATACCCTTATTTATTTAAGTATACAAATAACATAACAAAAATATAATAAATACATTTGTGTATAAAAAAATAAATTATAAAATATTAATTAATAGAATAAAATAATAAAATAAAATATACAAAATAAAAATAAAAAAGATAAAATAAAGATGAATATACATATAAATATACAATTAAAAAATGAATTTGTAATAAATAACACAAAAAATAAATAAAAATCATAATAAAATATTATATAAATTAATAAATATTTTTTATTTTATATCGAAAAATTAATAAATTGTTTACTATAATTAATTAATTAATTTAGAATAAAACAAACATTTTTGTCCTTTTACGTCCTAGGTAGACCAATCAACATTCAAGGAGACTTGACCCAGGTCAACTCCCTCCTCTACGTCCTCTGTTGTTCCTTCCCTTCATGCAAACCATCTTCTCCCCTTTTTCTCGAGTAGGTTTATCACTCAAATCGATCAAATCCCTTACCTAACCCATCTCCGATCGACCCTAATACACACCCTAACCTTAAACCCATTGTGCATAGCTCCCCATCGTCCCTAATCGCTGGTCAATAAGGTCTTCCCCTCTGTGTATAAATAAAATTCTTCACCTCCCTTTACAGTTTGATCCTTCTCCAAGACCTAAATCCTTTCGTTGTGTGTGCGCGCGCACGTACCTTGTGACAACAGGAGCACCCCCGAGCCCAAGAGCGTGCGATCAGGCGAGGCAGAGTGATCCAAGGCGGTCTCCCGACCACCTCTGCTCCCTGGACGTTAGACCAGGTATAAGAGTTGTGCTTTTTACCTTGTTAGGTGGATTTAATCATCGTTATTTCTTTTTCATAGTTTACTTATCATTTAATCCAGTAGTTTAGCCAAGTTTCCAATATTTTCGATCACCAGAGCTGCTAGGGCTCCGGCCATCTCACGTGTCATACACCCGATGTTCCCGACCCATAAGCACCGCATCTCCTTCCCCATTCATTTTTCCATAACGTCGAACCACCTGAACCTTATGATCTTGCACAGATCAATATCTCGGTGCTCATCCTCTACCTCGACCAAAGCACCTCCATTCCACCTTATCTCACGATTACTCCCTCCAGTAAAAGGGCCATGGACCTTCGCCTTTGTCTCGCGGTGTTTTTGCACACATTTTCAGGACCTAGAAGGGGCATCTGAGCCCAGGACACCCTCAGGAGACACACTCCAGAAGCCACTTGCTCCAGGCCCCTATAGATGGGTTCATGATCCATTTCAACCCTCCAGTTGACGTAGAAAACCCATGCGACTTGTAGAACACATCAACACATTTGGAGGAGCCTAGTGTACGGAGATTGGGGAAATCAAAGCAATATGCAGCTCGGTTCTTGGGGTGGTTGTCCATAACACCTTAGAGCCATCCGTTCAAGAACAACTACCTAGTCGAATCAGTACACATTGGATCGAAGCCCATATACATCATTGGATCCTGGGTTGGATCTAATCTCATGCGTTCACCAACGAACCAACATCGTGCAGTGTGACGTCGACACGTGGCAAGTGAAGAAGCTCCATCGTCTGATCGCACGCAAGAATGGGGTAATTGCATAACTTCGCCCTACATTTTTTGTATTTATTTATTAATATTATAAATAAATTGTCATGTATGGTGACATTGCATGTAGGAACTTGGATTTCCTGGATATCATATATAAGTCCATGCCAGGTCACCTCATGTGTCGTCTCATG
The DNA here is from genome assembly GCA_037367405.1 of Ottelia alismoides. Taxonomy (NCBI): domain Eukaryota; kingdom Viridiplantae; phylum Streptophyta; class Magnoliopsida; order Alismatales; family Hydrocharitaceae; genus Ottelia; species Ottelia alismoides. Next base: position 537,781 of record JAZKJV010011859.1, read on the forward strand.
TGAGGTGGCCATTTTACAACCATATCCCTAGAAAATTATGTATTTATGTTGGTCCAGAAAATTGTAAAGAATGTTGTATATTTTTGGTTAAATTACACAGAGGCCCCTGGAATTTATTCTATTTGCTTGTATGCCCCTAGCACCAATTGGATTTTTGCATACTTGATGAATTTATTTAAAATATCTATTGTGCTCCAAAAATCATGAAAAAATAGTTCTTTGTTACTGATTACTCGAAGTTTCACGCCATGCTTTTTTTACAATCTTGGACATTTTTGTTATTTAGTAAAAATCATTTAGAGCAGAAACATTCCTTGTCTAGTGTATAAAATAACAAAACAATATCAAAACATGTTGAAAAAATCCAAAAAAATTATGTATTGTCTCATTTATTCTATTTAACTCTAGACCAAAAATATCAAAAAATGGAAAAAGAAAAAAATAAAAATTGAAAAACCCCCCAAAAACCTCCATAAAAAACTAAAAAATCATTAAAAAAATCCAAAAATATGTTTTTTTTTCTATTTCTTGATTTTCTGTGTAAACTTATATATCTATTAAAATTGATTTGGATTAATTTGGACATGGTTTACTATTTTTAAAATTCAAATCAATTTTGGGTAGTTATTAAATCCTTAATTTGGGATATTTTTGGCTTTCAAAATACCGAAAAATTAGCAAAAATCCCAAAAAAATCACAAAAAATAGAAAAGTATATAAACCCCAAAACAATTTTATTTCGGAATTTTTAATATTTGCTAATATTTATAAATATATTATTATATATTGTATATATTGCTTTATATATCCTATATATATGTCTTTAAAAGAAAAGAAAATACAAAAATCTGAAAATACAAAAAGAAAATATAGAAATTGTAAAATAAAAAACAAGATATAAAAATATAATAAAAATAATAAATAATTTAAAACACACAAAAAGATACATATGTATACATGATAAATGGCATGGTTGTATATAAACACTTTGTTCACAAATAACCATAGGCTACCCATGTTGCTCTCTGTGGTTCGATCTCTACATACTTGCTTGCTACGCATCTTGTAGTAGAGAACAGTAAATTTTAACTCACTTTGTTCTATTCATTTCTTTTATTTATTTTGTTGGTTATTTGCTGATAACCATGGATCTTTGAGTGGTCAACACACCGACCGCGGTTTCTCCTTGTGAATGCGTATGACCCTTGGATTTCCTTGTTTACCAGATGGCACCTTTTTCGAGAGCAATGAGTGTAGCTTATTTTTTTATTTTATTTTTTATAGCCATTTTTTATTATTCATTTATTTATTGCTATAAATAATAATAGATTTATTTTTCACATAGCCATTCAATTATTCTTTGTACATAGCTCATTTTGATTATCTGTGATAATGTTATTTCTTTATGACTTTGTTGCAAGGGCTTGCAATGTGAGGATGGCTTCTTAGGAGGTCGATGCAACAAGTTTGGTGGAGGTTGGTTTTCATCCCTTGACTAGTTGGAGAGGCTACAAAGGAAGCAAAGAAAGGGAATTTAACATAGATATAGCTTAGTTTCAACCATGTATTTATTGGTGTGAGAGAGACAACTTATATTTGTAATAATAAAGACTTGGACTCTACTACCCACAACGAGGTCCAATGCCTTGGTGTCTGTTCACCTAGGAGCCTCGTTGTAGTTTTTCGTGTTTTCTCACCCTCTTTTATTTTGTTTCCCATCGTTTTGCGTTTTCCACCTTATATTCATTTGTTTTGTATGCATGAAGCCCCTTGACTTAGGTTACTTGCTCGATAATTAGGTCCAAATGCTAATAAGAATGCATGTTCCTATAGTCTCTTACGTTTGTATCTAGTTAAATAAATAAATGATTGTTGTTTGGATTGAAACCCGTAAGCCACAAGACCTGTTGTGGCAGGCACCAAAATGTCTCCAAGATCGGAATCTAGGGTTTGTATTTAAACAACTAACATATGGTTCTTCACAAATAATGGCAACTAATGTTTAGGGTGATTTTTTCAATTGCACACCTCCATCTAGATAGGTTGATATTCGAGGTTTGTTGAGGGTATAGAAATCTCACAAGGTAAGAGATCCAGTCCATGCATTGACTGCTCAATAGTCCTTAATAAATCAACAATTAAACCACAATAATTAATTAAGCAACGAATAGCAAAAATATGGAGTTAAAATTTATTGTAACTCTACAACAGATGTGTATAGGTGTAAGTATGTATAGAGGTCGAACACAGGGAGAAAACAGGAGAAGGAGGCAAGATGAATGCAGAAAAATTCTGTATTTTATCTCTCATAAAATTTATTGTTTTTATGGATTTTAATTTTAACTTTTATATTTTATTTTTTGGTTTTATAATTTTGTATTTTCTTTTTATGTTTTTCATTTTTTATATTTCTTTTTAATTTCAATATAATATATATATATATATATATATGTACATAGATATGCATGCATATATATAAATACAATATAAAGTATATATAGATACTCTATAGATAAAAGTATGTCAAAATAGATAAAGTATATTAACAATAATGTTTTTGTGATTTTTTATTTTTTCTAATTTTTGTTATTTTTCTTGAAATTTTTGCTCATTTTTATGTATATTTGAAGTCAAAAATATACCAAATAAGGGATTAATACATAATCCAAAATTGTTTTGGGTATTAAAAATAATAAATGATTCCCAAAATCACCAAGTTATTTTAATATATAAATAATAAAATATAGATCATTATAAAACATTAACACATATTTTTTTATTTTGTATAATTCTTATTTTTTTGCTGGATTTTGGAGCTTTACAATTTTTATCATTTTCTTTTTCTATTTTTAGGGGTTTTTGTTTTCTGAACACAATAAAGAGAAAAAATATACCCATATAATTTTTTTATTTTTCAAAACAATTTTATATTTTTTGGAATTTTTATAGCTAAATAGGGTAAGAAGATGCTCCTTTTCATTTTTAATAAATATATAAAATGCAAATATGCCAATAAAAAATAGCAGCGTGAAAGTGTAAGGCATTAATGCTATTGTTGTGCATTTTTAGGAGCATGATGAGCAGTTGGGCGATCGAGGTTAAGTTATATCAAAGGTCGTTGCGACCTCAACTACTCGATCGGACTCAACAAGAAGAATAAAGACCATAAATAATACAATCACAAGCACAAAATCTAGTGTAAGCGGTCTCCGCTATTTATTTAACCTGGTATAGCGACCAAGGTCGAACACAAGGAGCACAAAAATGTACGAAGTAGTCGAGATTTGAACACTACATACAATTTTTATGTAATTTTGATTTTTGCATATTTTTATACTTTTCAAGATAGCGAACAATTAAACAAGGCAATAAGAAAACTAAGGCAAAAGAAAGCCTTCACAATTTTTATTGAGACTAAAAATAGACGAAATCCATAAACACAAAAATGTTTTTGTGTTTTAAAATATTGAGATGTTTTTGGTGATTTTGTGGCAATTTTCAAATTTTTATATGATTTTATAAAAGTGAAACAAACACAAAACAAGAAGACAATGTACAGCCAGAACTATAAGGGAAATTTAAAATATCAAAAATGCCAAACATCCAGGTTGTGATTTTTATGATAAAGTAAATAGAAAGACCTAACTACAACAATTGAAATCCCATTTTTTATTTTTGTAGAATTTTTAAGTATTTTTATAATATTTTTAATCTTTTGTGATTTTTAAGGCTTTTATAAAAGGTAATCAAACTTATTATGTAATGAAAACACACTAAAACAAATAAATAGAAACTTTTATAGATTTTTTGAAGTTATTTTTGTATTTTTTTGGTATTTTAGAAAATAGAGAGACACATCTTTAAGAGTTTTTTTTATTTTAGAAAATATCAATTAAATTAAATCGAGTCACAAAAATTATCAAAAATATTAAACGTTAGCATGAGATAACGGTAATTTTTTGTGGAATTTTTGAAGTCAATTTAATAATTATTTGATTAAAAATAAGAGACACAGGTTGTAGGAACCTACTTGCAATTATCTGAAAGTTCCCAAGGTAAATAATAACGCATACAGAAAGTCTAGGGGCACTAGTGCAAAATGTCCACAAAATAAACGCACATGCTCAAATCACCACGCACAGGGGCATAAGTGCAAATATCGAAAATGTTCTAAACATTAACCATCAGCAAGTGCAAGACATATTGTGCAAATAACCTACAAAAGCACGTAAGCGCGCACATGTGTTCAAACTCGAAGGACTAAAATGCAAATACCGGAAACACAAGGGGGCTCAGCAAAAAGTTTGAACTACAACTTTACTTAATAGACTAGGAAATGAAACATAAAAATTGTAGGAAAAATGCAATATACCCTCGCAGGGCACGTGAGAAGCACGTGGGGAACGTGTGGCATGCTCGGGTTGAAACAGGGACGTGCTATGTGGATCTTCTATTGTGTCAGATCTGACGCCCCAAAGAATGTCAGCTACGTGGGGCTCATATGCATCATGGCGTCAGATCCAACGGCCCAAAGGTTGTTCCGGTTGGTGGCTGTTATCAGATCTAGTAGAAGTGGGCTGATCCAACGACAGAGAGCAAGCCTGGAAGAACAAGACCCCGATGAGCTTCACCAGAGTCTTAGATGGGATCCTTGACTCTGATGATCGATTGGAAGGGTCCAACAAGGTCGTGGAAGGCTCCTGCGTCAAATGAACGGGTCCGATGGAGAAGCTACCCGCCGGATGTGCGTGGCAGTGGAGATGGACCTGGAGCAGCTCTGGCGAACCCTCTGAAGGCATGAACTGGGCTCCCCTTATGCATTAGCACTTATGAAAGCAAGTTGAACTTAGGGTAAAACTCCAGCCAGGGTTATTGGAGCACGAAAGGAAGGAAACGTGGGGTGGGATGGAGTTCGATCTCCAGCGAAGGTGGTAGAGGAGATCTGGGCCTCAATCTCAACCTAACGGCCGATCCTAAGGGTTACTAGGCTGCGGTGCAAGGTGGAGGGTGATACGGAGAGTCGATCGGAATGGGTGGATGCGACTGACGGGGATCCAACCAGCTGGTCAGAGCAAATGATCGAGCAACGGAGGGAAGATGGAACGAATGGATCAAACAACAAAATGAATGAAATATGAGGGGTACTTGAGGTTTTAGATGGACTCTGGATCTTCAGGAGAAGGTGTCAGGCGAGGTTGTAGCCTCGAACAAGTTGTGGAAGGCCGGGAGGCTTGTCGTAGCGGCGCACGCTGGCCACGAGGCTGAGCTACATCTTCTGGCACCCAAACTCCACTCTGAGGGGCTCCTCCGATAGCTATCACTCTACCTAAGGTTTTTAGGGTTTGAAGAAGAGGCGAGGAACGAGCTATCCCTCTGTGGAGGCGAAAGAGATGCTATATAGACAGTTCGAGGGTCTAGAAGGATCGGTGAGAAGCGCGAGATCCAAGAGCGATTCGCGTCATCCAAGGAATCTGCGAGGATCACAGAGGTCCGAGGAATCAAGGGTCCAAGAATCAAGGAGAGAGGAGCTCAGATTCGAGCTGGAAAAATAGGAGAAAAGACTCAGGCGATAGGTTTTCGACCCAACCCGAGCTAGGAGGGGGCGTTTACCGGAGTCAACAAATCCTCCTGGACCAATTAAAAAATAGGAATTTACATAATACTTAATTCAATAGAAAAAATAACGATTCTAAATAAAAAAGTTTTCAAAATAAGAAATGTTTTTTATTTATAAAGGAATTTTCTGTGATTTTTAATTATTTTTACAAGAAAATAATTTAGGGTATATACAGTATATAGTAGTATATGCAGGTGTAAGATACCTATGTATTTTGTACAATTAAATTTATTTTATTATTTTTACACAAATACCCTCATTTTGTATTTTTTATTTATAAGATGTTTTTAGGAGTCTAAAATAATTTGTACTTTTTTAAATAGTTATGTACAAGTATATAATGAATAAAGACTTTTGTATGTATACATGTATTTTGTACAAGTGAGAGATGATTTTATTTTATTTTTCTGATTTTTATTTTATTTCCATTTTCTTTTTAGGAAAGAATACAAAGAATATTTGATTTTTATTTTGTCAAAAATAATTATCTACATATCTAAATGATATATACAATATAGAGTAGGCTCTATCTCTCTCTAATTATTTTTTTGGCGATCAAGTCAATGCTTGACCTTCTCTTGGGGTTCAAGTCACTCTATATTTATTCTAAATACCTCCCTCCTTTTTTATTCTTTTATTATTTTGATTTTGCACAAATACATGCTAATTATGCAGTATTAACAAATGCATGCATAATGCTAACTTATTGTATTCACTCCTATCTAGATGATAGTCTGCTAAGATAAATAGCTAAAATAAAAGAATAAAGAGTGAGAATAAAGGAGTCATCATAGCACATTAAGTATTTTTAATAAATAGATAAAATCTACAAAAGTTCGAGTCCTGACAGGGGCATTTCTGCAATTAAAATAAACTTCAGGGGGTTCTGTGCAAATTTGCTAAAATTATACAACATTTATTTAATTTTTAAAGACTGATTTGCAATTACAAAACTCACCAAGGCTTACGTGCAAAATACACATCATGTGGGACTACACGTGACGAACACTAGGAGGAACCTAAATGCTAATACAAGGAAGTTTAGGGAACTCTAAGCAATTTTCACAAAAATACATAACATTCATTTCAATTTATTGGACTAATCATAAATACAAATCTTGCAGGGGCATCCCTGCAATTTTGCCACCTCACGTGGGACGGCACGTGAGGTGACGCGAACTGGACCAAAAGTAAATACAAGAAACTACAGGGGTTTGTTTGCAAAAGTTCCACTTATTTTATAACGTTACCTTTTATTTACATGACTGAATTATAAATACAAAAAGATGCGAGGTATATTATTAAAAGGGATTTTATCACTTGCGCCCCTCCGATATTGTGCAATTTCAGTTATGCCCCTATCTTTTTGGTAATATCAGTTGCGCCCTCAAATTTTTATCATATGTTCAATTGTACCCCTCCGGTTAGTTGCCGTTCATTCCCAATGTAAACGGACGTTAACTTTGGGACATAATGGGAATTAAATTAAAAGTAATGTTAAAAAAAGTCATTTTCTCATCTTCCTCCTTCCCCATCCTCTTCCTCCTCTCCTGTCTTCTTCCTCTTCCTCCCTTCTCTTCCTCCTCCACCTTCCCAGAGCTCCTCCCTTCTAGCCTCCCCCTCCCCCTCCCCCTGCTCCCCGCCGGCTCGGGCCTCCCCCTGCGCCGGCCCCTGCTCCCCGCACGCACCTTCGCTTTCTCCTTTGTCGAAGAAGCTGCTGCCGAGCGTCGCCCCTGCCACCTCCGCGCCCCGCCGCTGCTGCTCCCCCCGCCCCTGCCCCCGCCGGCCCGCACACCCCTCCCGCTGCTGCTCCCCCCGCCCCCGCCTTCCCGCGCCCCCCTCTCGCTGCTGCTCCCCCCGCCCCCACGCCCCTCGCTGCTGCTCCCCCCACCCCCGCCGCCCCCGCCGCCCCCCGCTGCTGCTCCCCGCGCCCCCTTCTCGCTGCTGCTCCCCCCGCCCCCGCCGCCCCCACGCCCCCCACTGCTGCTCCCCCCGCCCTGCCCCCTCCGCCCTCGCCATCCCCGTGCCCCCTCCCTGATTTTGTCGTATATTTCTTGCAGCTCGAGTGTCTCCTGATTCAAATGGCACAGTTCCTCTTCCATATTATCAATGCAAGTTACTGTGGACTTCTCAACCACTGGAGAGTGTTTTTCATTTGGCTCGGATTGTTCGTGCTGGCCTTTGAGAGCTATTTGTTTCGCAACAATACTCTCGATCTTGGCCTCTTCCATGGATCGCGTCTGTTACTCGTGTAAGCTAAGCAAATTAGTTTCTTCCATTCCAAAATGTTCCCGTTCTGGGTAAATGCTTGCCATGGCATTGTTGGCTCTTTGTAGTTCCCTCATAATATATTCATATTTATCAGCCAGTGTCCGGTAAGCCTTGTGGAACTCTTCAACGAACCTTACCAACTCTAGTTTCCTCCTGACGCTGCTCCTCCCCCGCCCCTGTTCTCGTACGGCAGCACGTCATCCTCCGGCCCCTTCCGCCCTCCTCCACCTGTGGCTGAAACTGGAGTTAGAGTTTTTTTTGTTAAATTTTGATAAATTTTTGACTAATTGATTCATAAAAAGTCATCCAAAAATTCAATAAAATTCATCGTTTGATCCGTAACGAGTGATATGTCCGTGGAAATGTAAAAATTTTAGAGATTCAATGGATGCATGAAGGTGTTAGTAAGAGAGAGAAATTATGAAGAGAAGGAAGAAGAGCAAATGGAGGAGGAAGAAGATGAAGAAGATGTATGGACCATAATACCCTTCTTAACCACACCATGATTTGAATAAACCATGGTTATTTTAATTTTTTGACGGTCAATCTGACGGAAGGGCACAACTGATGACGGAGCAAGAAGTAAGGGGCACAACTGATATTACCAAAAAGATAGGGGCATAACTGATATTGCGATATCTCGGAGGGGCACAAGTGATAAAATCCCTTATTAAAATTACCCCTAAAGTGTGCACTGATGGACTGCTGAATGTGGTTCACTTGACATACAACGAGTCCGCATTGCACCATGATGTGTCGCCCACGGATGGCCAGGATTAGATCGTTGGGCGTGATCGGACGGTGATGGCGTGGCTCGATCCGACAGTTGAGATTCAATCTGGGACGCCTCCCAAGATCCGACAACATCTACTCTCCACGAAGAACAAGGAAGAAGGGCTTCTTCCCCGAGTTTTGTCGTCGATTTCCTCCCTCCTCCGGCATTCTTCTTCGATGAAGAGAGGCTATGTACGTCTGGGGAGGCGGTCCATAGCTAATGGTGGTCGCACGGAGGTCCAGGAGCCTGTGTAGAGACCTGGCGAGCCCAGTGAAGTTTGGATCTCCAGGAACCTTTTCTCCTACAAAAATCGACTCCCTTGGGAGTCCTTTGGCCCTCCAACACCTGCATGAAACTCAGGAAACAAAACCAACGGGCCGGGGGCTCTTATTGGTAGAAATGGATGGGAAATGAGCGCGACGGAGGTCTCCAATGAGGGTGGTGGAGGTGGAGACCTGATCTTCAGGTCTACTGAGGATCTGAGAGAATGAGGATGCGTGGGGCGAAGGGAAGCAAGAGGGGAATGGGTGCACCCCTTCCTCGAAATGTGCCCGACTTACTCCAATAATCAATGTAAGCCTGGGTGCACCCCTTCCTCCTCGAGCTCCCATCCATCTCAGGGGACCTCCATCTGTCACCTGGATACACTCTAAGCCGAAATGGTGGAGCTTTAGGAATCGAAAAGAGACCAAATTTATGGAGGAAGAAGGAGGTTGTTATTTATAAACATTGAAGCAGCCTTATTTGACCGGGGGAAAGCAAAGAATCGGAGCTATATACATGGGATCAAAGGACATGGGGTGGATCATTATTGATCATATAGCAAATCTCGTTAAGAGATCGAAGACAATGGAGCGACTTATTGATCGAGAAAAATGCAGAAAGATGGGAGAAAAGATAGTTCTGACAGGGGCAGCGGCGCAGGGGAAGTTGACTTGGGTCAACTCGTGACCCAACGTGCTTGGTCCCCGTCAGGCCACTAGAGGACAAAATAGCAATTTATTTAAAGAATAATTATTTAAAAATAGCAAATGATTTTATTATTTTTAGAGTTTAAAATAAAATGTTTATTATTTTATGTAGTATTTTATTACAATTTTTATTTATTTTTTTGGCTTTATTTATTAGTAGTTAATTTTTATTAGTGTATTTATAATTATATTCATCTATGTTTTGTGCATTTTTATTTTGTATATTTTTATTTTTATTATTTTATTATTTTATTTTATATATTTATAACTTATTTTTGTGAGTATAATATATTTTTATTTTATTTTTATGATATTATTTATACACTTAAATAAATAGGTAAGTATATTCTATAAGTATAATTACAGGTATTTTACCTATGTAGTATTTGCATCTTTTTATTTTAATGTATTTTATGAGTTTTATTTTGTTTTTGTATTTTTAATAGAATCTATATAATATTTACATTATTACAAAATATAAAGAATGAAAGAATATATCTCCACCTTTATTTGTATACATCTATGATTGTAGGTATTTTATTTATATTTTCACATAGATTTATTTTGTTTTTCTTTCTGATTTTGTTATAGTTTTAATATGAACATACGTTATAAATAATATGTACAAAATTTTAAAAATATGAATTTGTAAAAATAATAAGAAATGAATAAAATGAATATTTTAATCGGTAGAATATACAATAGGGGTCAAAACCTAACTTTCACTCAATAACTCCAAAAAATATAAAACCATAACCATTAAGTAGCTTGGGAAAAGTTATATACAATTAGAGTGATTTTGATATGTTTTGAGTTTTTATTTGAAAGATATGGGTCTATGAAGTTTGATTTTTAGCTTTTTATTTTTGTGTATACAATGTACACAGTGTATTATTTTTGTACAAACTCAATCTTGTATTTTGATTCACATTATTATCTGCAACTTTTATGTACAAAAAATCTTTATTTGTTGAATAAATAACAAAGAATAAAATAAATGTCAAAATGCATAAATAAATATGAATACATGAGGTATTTATTGTATTCTTGGCCCTTATGTCTCCCTACTTTATTCCTTGTCGACCAACTCAATTCTTGACTTGGCCTCAAGGTTTAGGGTCATAAAATATTTTCAATATTTTATTCCTTTTTCTTTTCTTCTCTTTATTCTATAATTTTGGCATTAAAAACCTTATTTTATATACAAATAATACTATATATAATGAATGCTATTATGCACAAATTGATGCTATTTACATGCATTAGCTAGGGTTTTTAAAGTCAAAATGATAAAATAAAGGTGATGAAAGGGAGATTCATCACACCCCTATACTTGCCTTTGCTAGTCCCTAGCAAACACTTATGCAATAAGTAGAAAAAAGAATAAAGAAGAAGAAGATGAAAAGAAAAAGAAATAATAAAGAATAAAGAATAAATGGAATTGATTTTGATAATTAATCTTATCTGTACAAAATCATATTTTGGAGCTCAGGTTAGACCTTGGTGTGAAAATGTGTGCGGAACCTAGTCGTGAACCAAATTTAAAACACAACAGCCTTCGAGAGTCACAGAACTTGGTTCAAACCACCTCAATAGCCAAGTAAGAACTAGACTACATCATACGCAATACCTTATGACTATGAAGCTGACTTGTACAGTGTAAGTGATAGTGGCTCTCCCCAACTCAAATGACAAAGGAACTGACTTCTCCATAATGACAACCATATGATTTCCCAATCCAGCACTCTATCGTCGAGGAGCGGTGTATTCCCTTCTAAGTTTAAGTGGCATCCAAATCAAGAGGAGGAGGTGAAGAAAAAAATGTACGGTAGCCAATGTAGCTACCGATCTTGGGATGCATGACCACTGTAGTCAAGTCATCCAGCTGTAGGCTCACATGGTGTAACATTGATGCTCAAGCTTGCTTATTTTCTATACAGCATATATATACTTTGGTAGCCATTTTATTTTTATTTGCATGCAGGTCCACTTTTTTGGAGTTTTTTCTGAAATACTATTTATAGCAGCATTTACATAAGGACTTTTTCCTCTTGAGCCAAAATACTATCCCTCTTTTGAAGCTTTGTTACAACCCACACTCTCATGTCATTCGACTTCATTATAATTGGACCAGGTTGGGGTGCACTTCCCTCCCTAGACGAGGACAAATGTTTCCACCTGTGTGCGTGTCAGATTGGCGAATCCATCCCCCTCACCACTCCAACTAAGTTGAGACAAGTGAAAGGTGCAAGTATCCAAGTTAGGTCACGACCGATAAGAGTCATGCGACATCTCGAAATGTTCTAGTTAGTCAGTTGAGGTGACTTGAACCCAGCCCTGAGTCTTAAAGAATTAAGTTTGAATAGACCTCAAGTACCTTAAACCTAGTTCCCATAAGGTTCCAATGCAGTTAGGTGCAGTAAGGTCCGACCAAGCTCCAATCTCCAGCTTTATTGGACTAGTTCAATCATCCAGCTCAATCAAAATGAATATGAATGCTATGCAAATGCTATGTACGATGCAGAAAGAATGATTCAATCTTCAAAGAATTTTGAAAATAATAAAGAATTTTTACACAAATAATTTTGCAAATAAAAAGAATTTTGGTATACAAAGTATAAAATATGCATATCCATTTACACAATCATGCTTATTTTTTATTTATAAGAATTAAGACTCAAGGAATTTACAAATTTTAAAAGTTATTTTATAGGTATATATATTGTTGATAATGAATTTTATGTACATATTTTATTTTTAATGATGGTTTTATTCCTCAAATTTATTTGAAAACAATTTTCAAAACTATAGTACAAAATATTTTTTTGCAAATATTTACAATAATTTGAAACCTGTTTTGCAAAGATTTTTCAGACAATATATACAATTTTCAAAATATTTTCACAAAACATTTTCAAAATCATTTGCAAAAAGGTTTACAAATCTTTTATGTTACATAAAGAATCATTTTTTTGCAATCAAAATATTTTTACAAAGGTTGAAAATATTTCACAAAAATTTTTCCAAACGGTCTACACCATTTTGTCAAATCATTTTGCAAAAATAGTTTTAACCTGATTTATTAAGCAGTACATACAAAAAGAATTTTGAGGAAAAAAAGCATTATTAATTGGCTTTAATGAATTATACAGTAATTTTAGCCATATTTACTAATAAATATACACAAGTACGAGTTATGGCTAAAGTATATACATAGTATATATGATCCCCCTATACTTAGCATGAGCTATGTCCTCATAGATCGAAAAGAGAAAGAGAAGACATAGCACATACTAAGAATAGAAAAAGCCTATATTACAATGACTAAAAGAATAACAAATGAAAGAATAAAAGATAAATGAATAAGAAGGTAACCGTCCCCCTTATACTTAGGATCAAATAATCCTAAGTATAGCAAACTGCACACAATGCAAGGAGGGTCAAGGGTGAGAATAAACAGATCACAACTCAGGTTGTATCCCCCTATACCTAGGGTGAGATATACCTAAGTATCGTAAAGTAAATCAAAAAGAGAGGAGACAATGGATGGGATCAAAGAATGAATGAATATGGGGTGCATTCTCCTATACTTGGGACAAAGTATGTCCTAAGTACAGAAAGCTGACAAAAAAGGGCGACATCTTTTATGTAGAAAAAGAATAATGAAAAGGAAAAGAAGAAAACAAGATAAGTCAGATATATACATATATGTGAAAAGATTGCAGAGAATGTACGTATCACCCCCCCTATACTAAGGGTGAGATGTCCCTAAGTATAGGCAATGACACGAGTGATGAAACAGAGCGGAGAACGAACAACACGGTGTGTACCCCCTATACTTAGGACAAAGTATGTCCTAAGTATAGGCACACAGATATGGCGTAAGATATAGGGCCCACAAGAGACATATGGAAGAAAGAAGGAATATAATACACAATACATATATACAATAAGTAAAGAATGTGAAGTACATGACAGTATCTGGTAAGCGAGTACCATGCTCTCATCATCGTCTCCCTGTGAGAACGAGGATGCAGTCAGACAGTGAAAATACACCCATATATGCAATCAAGTGGTTGTATGCCACTGGGGACAAGAGATCGAAAACTAAACTAGGGACCGGTAGCAAAAACAGAACATCGACTCATTGGGAAGGAATGTAAGATCATAGCCGATACCGTAAGACAAGGAGGAAGAAAGAACAGTACAGACTCATCCACATCAATCATGGTCTCAGAAAGGTCTAAAGCGTTAAGAGTAATAGATTGCAACATGATATTCAGTGATCATAGACTCAGAAAGTCGCATGATTACACCAAGCAACACAATACCAAGCTCCACCCTGCGAGGGTCCTCAAGGTGAGTAGGATCATAGAATAATCAGAAGACTCAACTCCACGCTCTAATAGAAAGTAAACACAACCAGGGAGGAGACCAAGTATATATATATATATATATATATATGAAGACTTAGCTTCGTGCTCCAACAGAAAGGAGACACAACGGTGAAGCCGAGTACCAAGAAAATGATGTACCCTCCCACAGATAACCCTCAAGGAGTAATACATACTAGTTAGTGAATGATCATAACAAAAGCTCACCCTTGCGAGGGTCGTCAAGGCGAGCGGACTCAAAGGAGTCAGATCCATCAGACGGATCAGCAGAAGTGGTCTCAGTAGGTGACAAAATCGTCTACCATCATAAAACATCGGGAGATCAAGAAAATGTGGCAGCATCCCGCAGACAACCCTTGGGGAGCATACTGCCAACTAAGCTTCGAATAACCAGAGAAAGATGGCTCATCCTTGTAAGGACCGTCAAGGAGAGAAGACTCAAAGAGGTCTAGTTAAATAGGTCCCAAGATCCAACAGATCGGATAATCAAGGCAATGAGGACCGGGGAATAAATTAGACGATTCGGTTCTATGCTCCCATAGATAGGAGACATAACCAACAAGGGAAACTGAGCGTAAAGAAAGTGTTGCATTTTCCCGCAGATAGTCCTCGGGGAACAATGCAAGCTAAGCATGGAATAGTCAGATCAGATCTTGTCCATGCAAGGGTCGTCAAGAAGAGATGACTCTCAAAGGAGTCAATCAAAATGGTCTCAGTAGGCTATAGATCGTCTACCAGCAGAAGAGACCGTAAATCTAGCAATGTGTCGTAGTCTATCGCAGATAACCCTCGGAGAGCACTATGAACTAGGCAATGAATAATCAGAGAAAGTGAAGTTCATCCTTGCGAGGACCGTGAAGGAGAGAAGACTCGTAGGAGTCAGGGCAACTGGCCTTGTGCACCTACAGATCAGGTGCACCACCAGTAGGGAGGCCAAACGATCAACTCAGACGATACGGTTCCGAGCTCCACAAAGGTGGAGACAGAGTCAGTGTATGAAACCAATCGTAAAGAATGTGTTGCATCCTCCTACAGATAGTCCTCGGGGAGTAATACGAACTAAGTCAATCAGGTATTGGGATTTCCGGCATCAAATCTCAGGTCCTCTAAAGCAATTAATCAATCAATAATCAGGAGGGCATAAGATCGTGTGAGGTATGATAAAGAATCAGGTTAATCACAATATGTCCCTCAGGTCAACTAATTTAGCTGAGATGGCACCAAATATAATCATGAACCCTTGAGATGCCACAAGTGGATGATAGAATCAGGAGATCAGGGATGAGTCAATCGAGAAGATGACAGAAATCATGAGGGTTCCACACACCATCGCTCTAAAGTCTGAATTAGAATAATCTATCAATCCTTAAACTCAAAATGGTTGGAACCTCAAAATAGATCAATCATTCATAGCTCAGGAAATCATCATCAAAGCATCAAAGTATATCACATCCTTAATCCGGTGTGCGAGATCAAAATCATCAAATAATAATCACACCTAATGATCGTGCATCATCAAAGTCCTCAATAAGCTCCTGTGCACATATCGAAAGTCAAATCCACCAAGTGAAGTAACTCAATCTCAACAACCTCAAAATGTGCCCAACTTACTTCAATAATCAATGTAAGTTAAAATCCTCGATTCAGGCAATATCCATCAGCACAACAATCTCGGGTGATAGAAGGATGATACGGGGAACACGAGGAGGGTGGGCAAGATGAAGATGGACACAGTTAAAATTGTGGTTTGAGGAGAGGGTATCCTCGAACCAGACTAGATGTGGGTGATATGGGAAAGGAGATAAGCCGCAAGATCTAGCTAGGAAGTTGAAGTTGAAGACCCCATATCACGACTCAATGCAAATGAAGAGATATATGTATAAGAGAGATAAAGTGACTCAAAGATGAAAAATGATGACTCACACAGATGGAACCACAAGCTTAAAGAAATGGGAAAATGAAAATGCAAATGGACTCCAAGTCACAAACAGTACACAAGGCAAACCCCTGATTTACCTACTCAACACAGTGAAGACTGAGATGTGGTCTTTTTCTCTTGTCGATTTTAGAGTTAGGTGATCATCACAAAGTTGCACACACCGAAGAGAGGATTTGGATTTGGGTACTAATCCTTAGCGTGTGCGTAGGAATAAAATGTGCATACAAGGAGGGGGTTGCTCTCCCCAAGACAAGGAATCCATTACATTTTTATTTTCAAGTCTAATAGAATTAGCAGTCTGACTTTATTGTGGTTGTCACTTTTTTTGGTTGTTTTGTTCAATGCACGTGCCTAACGGGGATTTTGATTCTATTAACATCCTATGTGGGAAAAATCGGAGGGAGAAGATCGGAAAAGTCATGCAAGTCAGAAAATGATGATGAACACAAAGTAAGAAGACTTACAGTGCTTCCCAACTCTCTCCATGCGGGATGCATAACAGAATTGAAACCTAAACTATATGCAAATGCAATCCGATAAAATCACCCTAGGATAGTAACTGCTATTATCATGATGCACAAGATGTTGATTATCCAGAACCAAACCCTAAAGTTCGATCTTGGATATGTCTCAGTGCCCATCACAATGGGTCCTGCCAGCGTTGTACGACGTCTCTCACGGCGCGCGGGTTCGAAGCTAACTAACCAATAATTATTATTTGACTAAGTCCAAAAGCGCATCTATAGGTATAAGAAAATATATCAGGGGCTTTGGACCGTATTCTATCGATAAACAATTCCTAAGCTAGGGCTAATTCACACAAAATAATAAAAATAAAATAAAAAACAAAAAGCATCAAAACCATCAAGGCCCCCAAGGGAACAATCCCTCGGGCACTGGACCTCGAGAATCAAAGTGTAGAGAGTCCTGCATTATTACATGCCAAGTCACTCTCTCACATAAATATATATTTTTTTAAGGAAAAATACATAATGAAATGAAGCTCAACAACTGTCTCAAAAATTCCTACAAGTCTGAATTGGTTGTTCTCTCCTACCAGCTCAGTCAGAATGTCGGCTCCGCATTTCTTGGGTGCATAGGTTCTCCTAGGAGATCCTCCGTTGCGCTGCAGTCCCTCACAACAAATTCAAAGAATAAGAAGCGTCAGATAGTTCACAATAATATCAAATAATATTGAAAAATTAGTAAATGAATAAATACAACAATACATAAATGAATGAACAAGAGATATAAGACAAAAAAACAAATAATCTCCTACTACGCGACGTTGCTCCCCGGCAGCGATGCCATTTGATAATCGAGGTTTGTCGAGGGTCTAGAAATCTCACAAGGCAAGAGATCCAGTCGATGCTTTGATCGCTCAATAATCCTTAATCAATCAATAATTAACCCATAAAATTAATTAAGCTATGAATAAAAAAATGGGGAGTTAAAATTTATTATAACTCTACAACAAATGTGTGTAGGTGTAAGTATGTGTAGAGGTCGAACACAGGGAGTAAACGGGAGAAGGAGGCATGATGAATGCACAAAAATTCTATCTTTTATCTCTCATTCAATTTATTATTTTTGTGGATTTTTAATTTTTAATTTTATTGTGTGGTTTTATAATTTTGTATTTTTTGTTTATATTTTGCATTTTTTTGATATTTCTTTTTAATTTAAATATAATATACATGTATATAGATATGTATGTCTATATATAAATACAATATAAAGTATATATAGATACTCTATGGATAAAAGTATGTCAAAATAGATAAAATATAGAAACAACAATGTTTTTGTGATTTTTAAATTATTCTAATTTTTTGTTATTTTTCAAGATTTTTTGCTAATTTTATATATTATTAAAGTAAAAAATATCCCAAATAAGGGATTAATACATAATACGAAATTGTATTGGGTATTAAAAATAATAAATGATTCCAAAAATAACCCAAATTAATTCTAATATATAAATAATAATATATAGATCATTATAAAATAGAAACACATATTTTTGGCATTTTTATAAAATTGTTATATTTTTTGTTGGATTTCAGAGCTTCATGATTTTTATCATTTTCTTTTTCTATTTTTAGGGGTTTTTTGGACTCAAAAATAACAAAATATACCATATATAATTTTTTAATTTTTCAAAATAATTTTATATTTTTTTGGAATTTTTATGATTAAACATGGCAAAAAAAGGTTCCTTTTCATTTTTAATAAATTGATAAAATGCAAAAAATGCCAATAAAAAATAGGGACGCGAAAGTATAAGGCATAGATCATTTAATCCAATTATTGTGTATTTTTAGGAGCGCATTTACTATTTTTAATAAATAGATAAAAGCTATAAAAATTCAAGTCCTAGCAAGGGCATTTCTGCAATTAAAATAATGTTCAGGGGGTTCTGTGCAAATTTGTCAAAATTATACAATGCTTATTTAATTTTTAAAGATGGATTTACAAAACCCGCCTGGTCTTACTTGCAAAATACCCATCACGTGGGACTACACGTGATGCATACTGGAAGGGACCTAAATGCAATTATAAGGAAGTTCGGGAACCTCTCAAGATTTTTCACAAAATATATAACGTTCATTTCAATTTATTGGACTAAATCATAAATACAAAAACTTATATGAGCATCCTTGTAATTTCGCCACCTCATGTCGATCAGCACGTGAGGTGACATGGACCGAACCCAAAAGTAAATACAAGAAAATAGAGGGGTCAGTTCGCAAAAGTTCCACTTATGTTATAATGTTAACTTTTATTTACATGATTCAGTAATAAATTTAAAAAAATGCGGGGTATATTGTAAAAATTACCCCTAAAGTACACGTTGATGGATGGTTGGATGTGGTTTACTTGACACGCAGTGAGTCCACGTTGCACGATGACGCTTCACCCACGGATGGCCAGGATTAGATCGCTGGGCACGATTGGCGGTGACGGCGTAGCTCGATCTGATGGTTGAGGTTCAATCTGGGGCACCTACCTAGATCCGATGACATCTACTCTCCACGAAGAACATGGAAGAAGGGCTTTTTCCCCGAGCTTCGTCCTCGATTTCCTCCCTCCTTCGACATTCTTCTTCGATGGCAAGAGGCTCTATACGTCCATGGAGGCAGTCAGCTGCTAATGGTGGTTGCACGAAGACCCAGGAGCCCGTATAGAGGACCTGGGGAGCCCAGTGAAGTTTGGAGCTCCAGGAACCTCTTCTCCTACAAAAATTGACTGACTCCCTTGGGAGCCCTTTGGTCCTCCAACACCTGCATGAAACTCAAGAAATAAAACCAAGGGGTTGGGGGTTCTTATTGGTCGAAATGGATGGGACATGGGTGCAGCATAGGTCTCCCATAAGGGTGGTGGAGGTGGAGACCTGATCTTCAGATTCGTGAGGATCTGAGTTAACGATGATGCGTGAGGCAAAGGGAAGCGAGGGGGCAATGGTATGAGGGAGAAAGCGATGGTCGATGATAGTCGAAGCACGGTGAAATGCTCGCCGGAGCGGAAGTCCGGCGAACTACAAAATGGCTGATTACGGTTAATCCTAAGTCCTAAGTGCTAAACTAATGACATAAATAAAATGCTAACATTAAAAACTACCTAAAATAATTGAAAGGCACAGCTCTTACCTGGCATTTCAGCGAAGAACAGAGGTCACCTGTGCATGGTAGCCAGGGTGCACCCCTTCCTCCTCGAGCTCCCATCCATCTCAGAGAACCTCCATCTGTCACCTGGATGCACTCTAGGCCGAAATGGTGTAGCTTCTGGATTCAGAAAGTGACCAAATTTGTAGAGAAAGAAGGAGGTTGTTATTTATAAACATTGAAGCACCCTTATTTTACCGGCGGAAAGCAAAGAATCGGAGCAATATATAGGGGATCAAAGGACATGGCGTGGATCATGATTGATCATATAACAAATCTCATGAAGCGATCGAAGACAATGGAGTGACGTATGGACCAGGAAAAATGCATAAAAATGGGAGAAAAGATAGTTCTAACAGGGTCATCGACGTAGGGGGGAGTTGACTTGGGTCAACTCATGACCTGACGTGATTGGTCCACGTCAGGTCTCTACATGACAAAATAACAATTTATTTAAAGAATAATTATTTAAAAATAGTAAATGATTTTATTATTTTTAGAGTATAAATTTTTTTTATTATTTTATGTAGTATTTTACTATGATTTTTATTTATTTTTTGGCTTTATTTATTAGTAGTTAATTTTTATTTGTGTATTTATAAGTATATTCATCTATGTTTTGTGCATTTATTTTATTTTGTATATTTTATTCTTTTATTTTATATAGTTTATAACTTATTATTTTGAGTACAAATATATTTTTATTTTATTTTTATGATATTATTTGTACACTTAAATAAATAGGTAAGTATATTCTATAGGTATATTTACAGGTATCTTACCTATGTATTATTTTCATCTTTTTATTTTAACGTATTTTATTGATTTTTATTTTGGTTTTGTATTTTTGTAGAATCTATATAATATTTACATTATTACAAAATATGAAGAATAAAGGAATGAAAGAATATACTTCCACTTTTATGTGTATACATGTATGATTGTTGGAATTTTATCTATGTTTTCATATAGGTTTATTTTATTTTATTTTTTTGTTTTATTCTAGTTTTAATATACACATATATTATAAATAGTATGCAAAATTATAAAAATATGAATTTGTAAAAATAATAAGAAATTAATAAAATGAATATTTTAATTTGTAGAATATACAATAGGGGTAAAAAACCTAACTTTCACTCAGTAACTCCAAAAAATATAAAACCACCACCATTAAATAGCTTGTGAAAAGTTGTATACAATTAGAGATGATTTTGATATGTTTTGAGTTTTTATTTGAAAGATATGAGTCTATGAAGTTTGGTTTTTGGCTTTTTATTTTTGTGTAAAAAATGTACACAATGTATTATTTTCAATTTTCTATTTTTATTCACATTATTATTCAAACTTTTATGTACAAAGTTTTTTTATTTGATGAATAAATAACAAAGAATAAAATAGGTGTAAAAAATGCATAAATAAAGAATGAATAAATGAGGTATTTATTGTATTCTAGGCCCTTATCTCCCCCTACTTTATTCCTTGCGACCAACTCAATTTTTGACTTGGTCTCAGTGTTTAGGGACATAAAATATTTTTAATATTTTATTTTGTTTTCTTTTCTTCTCTTTATTCTATAATTTTGGCACTAAAACCTTATTTTATATACAAATAATACAGTAAATAATGATTGCTATTATGCACAAATTGATGCTATTTACATGCATTAGCTAGGGTTTTTAAGGTCAAAATGATATAATAAAGGTGATGAAAGGGAGATTCATCATAGGTTTAAAAATTATGTTTTGCAACTCAGCATGCATCATTAGATTCAATGGTGAGATTTCCGTCATTGAATCAACTTGTACGGCTTTTTCACTATCTCCCTCTGATTTTGAGCACCTAGGACATAAATGAAAATCTAACAAAACATTAGGCACTTGTATGCAAATAGATTAAAAAAAGTGAAAACAAAAAAAAGTTAAAACAAGGGGACTGTTAAATGAACTTTGACATTAATTAAAATTCATAATGGACATTCATTGTCTTGAGTTCATATAGCCCTCATTCATTTCAGGTACCTTAGGAGGGGACCAAAACCCCTCCCAGGAGAGAGGCACGACCCACTAAGGATTAGATATCAAAACCCAGTCTGTAATTGCCTTGTGTATCACCTGGATTTCCGAAGTAATGGCGCTTCTATCGTACATGACCAAGTAGGGCCTTATCACCAATGGTGCTCCATCTTGTGTGGAGCATTGGCATGGTCTGAAGTACTGAGCTTAGGCCACCCTTCATGGGGGTGTCTCTCATCGATTTGCGTCTGAGTAGGTTCTTGCATGCTCACGGGTGATTCCGTTATGAATGAGGATCGAAGTAGTGTTTTCTCCTATCACCTTCCTCTCTCTATTTTTTTGGTTGGGTAGGGATCCAAGAAGGGTTACAAGGAACTCAAATGTGCAGATTACATGTTACAAAGGAGGATGACACGTATGGGATACTTTCTTGGCAATACTCTCTCGTATAGGGTTAGCGTGCTAAGGACTTGTTACAAGATATGCCTGAAATAACAACTTAAAATTGAAAATATAATAAATAGCACGGCTTCACATGGTGTGGGTTAGTGAACCCAATTAGGTATTGTGTTTGTATGGACCTAGATTAAGGTTCAAAGATCAAAGTCCCGCACATTCGCGTAAATTTTGTGCCTCCCTTTTGACCTCCGCTCAGTTCAAGTCTTTCTATTGTTTTACATTTCACTTTATTCCTTGCTGACCATTGTATCTTTGCTCCTTCATCGATCTCCCTCTTGCTTCACTATGTCGATCCATGGATGGTTCAGTCGGGACCCCTCCAACTCCTATATCGATTCCATAGACTTGACCTCATCAATAATTCGATGCAATTCCCGAGAACCCGATCCGGACTTTACGGATCAATATCCATACTTCTCATTTTTATACTTCCTTTTTTGCTACCTAATAAAATGAGATCACTTTTGTCCCACCTTCGCTGTTGTGAATGAGAGTCGATTACAATCCACATATTTTTCATTCACAATACTCTGAAATTGACCCTAATTCCATATTCATCTTGGCAATTAGAAATCAATCTCAAGTGGTATGATTGGGACTTTTTCACATTTTAGATAAAATCTAGCCCCAATATGGATCCCAACACCGAATTCAATTTGTCGGACTCTGACTTAGAGAAGGCATCAAGAAAAGGGCAAGGGTCAGCAACCCCTCCAACCTGAGCAGGTTCAGATGCCAAACCATAACCAAGTGAATACATAGTTGCCGGCCTCCATCTAGGCCATCCAGCAGCAACATACTGAGCAGACCCTTGCATAGACCACATTCCAGGAGATGTTGAAATATGTGATGAATAGACCAGTAGGAGGAGGGGGAGACAGACCCTGCGAGGATCCCAACGAGGAAGAGCTGGAACAAGGGAGGCAGAAACCTACGCTGAAAGGGACCTATAATCCTAAAGACATCCAGATGACCGGGTGGATTCTCATTCCACCAGTGCATGCTCACTTTGAGCTGAAGCCTCAGTTTCTTACTCTTCTCCCATCATTTCATGAGAACACTAGTGAAGAGCCTTATATTCACCTGCATTAGTTTTCACGCATTTTCCATACTATCGACTATCTCAATGTTCTGTTAGACATAGGGGATATGATGGTGCTTCCCTTTAGTTTACAGGACAAGGCCCTCTACTGGGTAATCATTTGGAAATGGTTGTGACGACATGGAAGGAACTAAAATCCGCCTTCCTACACAAATTCCATCCTTTCGGTCGGCTCAAACAGATGCGAGCCAAGATTATTAACTTCTACCATGGTGCCCACGAGACTATTCACGAAGCATTGGAGAGATTCACAAACATGAAGGAGAAGTGCCCCTACCATGAGATACTGCAGACTAGTCTAGTCCAACACTTTTCGGAGGACTGAATGTAGAGAGTCAAAGGGTCGTCAATGCAACCTGTGGGGGATCTCATTTCAACAAGGATGAATATCTAGTTTGGCAGATTTTAGAAGAAATGGCCGAAGGAGAGGTCACCCTCTCTTTATCCCAAGCATATCATAAGCAACCCCGGATCCTCCAGAAGCAAGTAATATGGCATCATCTTGCGAGGCGGAGAGAGATGACAGCTCCAACCTCAGCATCATCGGGGGCCATATCTTAAAGGTTGATATTATTAAGAAGCGATCACAGAACCTTGAGAAACTCTATGTGATCGAGAAGAAGACACAACATCTAGACAAGATGGACTAGATCACCAAGTAGTTGGAGCTGCTGGTGGGTACCATTAGTTCTGTTCAATCGGTGACACCATCGATAGAGATTCTAGCCGAGAAGAAGGATGAGCCAGGCTCACAACAACAACCTCAGTCGAGTCAACAATCCAGCACGTATACTACATGCAGGCACCCGATCAGGGCCCACCGCCGTAGCAGATAGTAGTCTACTAGCTAGACTTCTTTCCATCCTCCGATCTAGCTTTTTCGCCATCACCCATGATTCAAGAAGTCAATGGGGTTTGGAGCATTGATGCACAACTAGCCCGACCTACCAGGAATCCTCAAGGCCAAACCACAAGCCAACCAGCCTTACCACCAACCTCAGGGTGGTCGTTATGGACGGTCCTTTCAGCCTCAGCCTCAGTACCAGAATCACCCGTCTCCATAGTACCAAGGCAATTGGAGACAGTCGCAATAGTACCCCTAGCCGAAGTACTGTTATCAATAGGACTATCACCAGTACACGGCAGGACAACAACAGTATTCCCATCCTTCATATCAACATCATAAGCTTCCTCCTCCTCCACATCACCATCAACAGTCACAACCTCACCTTTCCAACTATCAGCAACAATGTGGTCTTCACGCTAAATCTTCTGACGCATCCCAGTGAACCCTACCCTGGATTGCTTGGCCCAACTTGTGAATGGTCTAGCATAAATGACAAAGAAGCTAGACGCCCTGACCACCACCAAAACTCCTATTCTGGCTCAGGTCGAAGCGAATCCCAATAGTTTTAAAAGGAAAGAGTATGTAGAATGTGATGTTCTATGTGTGCCTGTCGAGTCAGGTAATCGTAAATTTGTTTTATCTAATGTTGTCACTCTCAGGAGTGGTAGGACTTTGCCTCCATCAGTAGAAAACCAAGGGAAGAATAAAGCTTTGGCAGGTGAATCGTCATCTTCTATATCAACCACGCTAGCTATAGGTCCGGGTGAGGAAGAAGAAGGAGGAGCCATGCCATCTGCCACTCACCACCATCCCCACCAACAAATAGAACAAAAAATCAGAAGAAGAAAAAAGACCAAAAAGATGATCACTGTCGAAGTGAAGTCATGCTAGCCATGAAGGAGCCCGCAGCAGCAGCCGATCCAACACCAATCGACGAAGTGGAGACCATACCTTTTGCTTGTCCACCTGCATCGGAATCTTCTCTTCCAACATGAACACCTTTTTTGTGATCCAAATGTACACAATTTTGTGGACAAGAATTTTGTTGTACATAAGAACACTACTTCTGATTCCAACACTATGCGTATTCCTTTTCCTGATCAAATAGAAAAATTAAAAAATTGCAAAAATAAAACGTGCATTATTTGATACTGGAGATTTGGATATTATTAGTAATTGATTATTGAGATACATGCCCATTGTGAAGAAAGGTTTGAAAGAGGCATGTACAAACAAATGTCGACCAACATGTAATAACAAATGCTGACAGCATAATAAGCATGTTCTCACCATGAAGAACGGTTGCAGCGATCAGCAATATCCCACGGAAAAATCAAGAAAAAGGAGCATATTTGATAAGTTGCGAGATTTTCGATCAGGTCTTCAAGCGAACTTTCTCGACAATGGTTCTTCCATCAACCTCTTGTCCTCTTCATTATTGCAGGAATTTGGGCTAGGTCCTCTCAAGCAGATACGAATGATCCTTCAGTTTGCTAATCTATCCATCAAGCGACCTCGAGGTCTTTTGGAAGACGTCGTGGTGAAGGTGCGGGACATGCGGTTTCCAACTGATTTTGTAGTCCTTGATATGGTCTCCCGTGCACCCTTACTCCAGGCTCTGATCATCCAGGGTCGGCTATTTCTGTGCACTTCAAAAGTTGTGGTTGATTATGGGTCTTGCAAGATCACCTTCAGCTCGGGCAATAATAAAATCACCATAGACATGATCAGTGGCCCAAAGTCGTAACTAATAAGGGTTATGCAACACCATCTGAAGCAAATTGTGACTTCATTATAGAGATCAGAGACACATTACTCTCTTTGAATAATCCATGGACACAGGAAATCCTCTCTCTAGAGGAATACATGTAAAGCACAGTCGACGTAAGCTTCGAGGACATGTAAGAGACAGAGTCCAATTTGTTGATGCATCTTTTTGATTTTGATGATTCACTCCATACCGAACTCAATGAGCCCATTGCAAATCTGCTCGGCACTTTGTTAGAAATTCATCAGTGAGACACTAAGGTCTGCACTACCTCCAAAGTTCAAGCAGAACATCCTCCAACCAGCATTATTTTAGAAGTGACCGAGAAGTCGGTCAGATCAGAACCAGAGCTAAAGCTACTTCTAGCATGCCTGAAGTATGCTTTGCTTGTAGGTGTAGAAAACACGTATCCGGTCATCATCAGCAATAGGCTGTCCCCGAAGCAAGAATCTCGACTCCTCCATATTTTAGAGAAAAATCGTAGGGCACTTGGTTGGTACGATTCTGATCTCAGTGGGATAAATCCTGCTCTGTGCTCACACACTACTTAGAAGAAGATGCCAAGCCATCCCACGAGTTTCAGGAGACTAAATCCAAATCTAAGGGACATCATCATGAAGAAAATTACGAAATGGTGTGACGCATGCTTCATTTATCTCATATCCGACTCCATATGGGTAAGCCCTCTGCATGCAGTTCCAAAGAAGTCATGGATTACTGTGGTAACAAATGATAGAGGAGGGGAGATATCTACTCATGTACCGACATCCTGACGTGTATGTGTTGACTACCACCGTTTGAACGAAGCAAATAAGAAGTACCACTTCCCCTTACCGCTCATCGATCAAGTATTGGAGAGATGGTTGGCAAGGAGTTCTGCTTTTTGGATGGGTACTATAGGTACAATCAAGTGGCAATCACCCCTGAAGATCAAGATAAGATGACCGTCACTTGCCCGTTTGGCATCTATGCTTTCAGGAGAATGCCCTTTGGACTATGCAACACACCAGCGACATTCCAGAGATGCATGCTTGTAGTTTTCCCCAAGATGGTAAGAAGTTTTCTTGAGGTGTTTATGGATGACGTCTTCATCTATGGTGACATCTTCAATTGTTGCCTTGAGTACCTGGACAGAGTACTTCAGAAATGTCATTAAGTCAATTTGATATTATCATGGGAAAAGAGTCACTTCATAATCACAGAAGGGATTGTGATGGGCCACATCATTTTCAAATGTGACATGAAAGTTGACCCGACAAAGGTGAATGTAATTGCCAATCTTGAGCCACCTCAGACAGTTAAGAATGTGAGGTCATTCCTGGGGCATGTGGGATTCTACAGAAGATTCATCCATGATTTCAGCCACATTGCCCGACCTCTTACAGAACTACTATGCAAGGAGGCTGAGTTTAATGTGGATCAACATGTTCTCCTTTCATTCAATCAGCTGAAGAAGCTAATCACTAAAGCTCCAGTCCCACAACCACTGGATTGGTCTCTCCCTTTTGAGATGATAATAGATGCATCAAATTTTGCGATCGGGGATTAGGATGGAGGAAAAAACAAGATGCCCTATGCCATTCATTATGCCAACAAAACATTAGGTGAAGCCCAGAGAAATTACACTGTGATAGAGAAAGAATTGCTTGATGTGGTATTCGCCCATGAGAAGTTCAGATCCTATTTATTTAGATCGAAGGACATGATTTACGCTGACTACTCTGCTATCAGATACTTACAACAAAAGAAGCATGCCAAGCCCAAACTAATCACATGGATCCTTCCCCTCCAGGAGTTCGATTTGGAAATATAGGACAAGCCTCGAATTCAGAATGTGATAGCAGAGCACCTTTCCAGAATAAAGCCGCAAGATCCTCCACTGAGAAATGCACCCATCATAGATACCTTTCCTAACAAGTCAATTTTGGTAGTGGATTCACTCCCTTGGTATGCTGATATTGTCAACGACCTCGTCTCAGGCGTAGTACCACATGAATGGATGAAGATTCAAATAGACAAGTTCTTATCGACAATCCATTTCTACTAATGGGAAGATCCTCTATTATTTAGGGAATGAAAGGATTGTATTTGGCGTAAATGCATTCCTTAGACGGAGAAACATAGTGTCCTAGAGCATTGTTACTTGCTTGAATCTGGTGGACACCACTCTGGAAATAGAACAACAACGAAAGTATTGTAGTGTGGCCTTTGATGGCCTGCATTAGTTAAGGATGCAACAACATTTGCCAAACAATGCACTGACTATCAGCAATAGAAAGGCACCCTTACAACCAAATATTCCATGCCCCTGAAGACCATTCAAATTGCTGATGTATTTGATGCTTGGGGATCGATTTCCCAAATAGTCAAGGATACATGAACATCCTTCTTGTCATTGATTATGTGAGTTGTTGGGTTGAAGCAATCCCTGCTCGAGCCACAAACAACCGTATAGTATGTTGCCTTCTGAAAGAAAACATTACCTCACAGTTAACATATCAAAAATACTGATATCAGATGGGGGTAGTCACTTCGTTAACATAGAGGTTAAGAAGTTAAGAAGCTAATGAAGGAGTATGGTACCGAGCACCGTGTTGCATCTCCTTACCATCTGCAGACCGATGGTATGGCAGAATTATCTAATCGAGAAATCAAGATGATACTTCAGAAGCTTGTCAAGCCGGATAGGAAAAATTGTTCCCAACATTTGAACTCAGTCCTTTGGGCATATCAAACTGCTTACAAGTCTCCGTTGGACATGTCACCCTATCACCTTGTGTATGGAAAGCCATGCCACATGCTAGTGGAACTGATTAATAAATCATTGGGGTAGTTAATATCTGTAATTTGGACTCACGACAAGGTAGTCAGAAGAGGAAAGAAGATCTAGACAAGCTCCTGGAATTTCGAGACTATGCATATGATAACACATTGATGTACAAGGAGAAGGTGAAACACTGACATGACCGGTACATCAGACGAAAGACCTTCGAAGCTGTATAGAAAGTATGGTTATTCGATGCAAAGTTGAAAATCTTTTGGGGCAAATTAAAAAGCAAATGGACAGGGCTCTTTCAAGTTCGTGAAGTACATGACAATGGCAGCATTGCAATATCAAAATTGTCTCATGACATACAACCATTTTTCATCAATGGTCAACTACTGAAGCCCTACCTCAAGCATGACACTTTCTTGTCCATTTTTGTCTCTATCCAAGTACTTGTGCTCTAGTGATACATCCGCAACAGTAGCAACATCAAAAGATTCAGATAATAGAACTCAAAAACTTTTCCTTTAAGCTTTTATCTTTTCTTCTTTTCTTCTTTTTATTTTCATCTTTCATTATCTATGTACAAAAAACAAATAATAAAAATAATAAAAAAGAAATGTAAGTGTATCACCCCTTCTTGTCAATCTTCTATACCTAGGTTGTATGTCGTAAGTATGGGGGGGTGCACTCTGATCTATTTCATTATTTGATCCTCTCCCATGTATCCTCTTATCTATACTCAGGGATATCTTACCCTTTGTACAGGGGGAGATAGTCTGAGTTGAGATTTGTTCATTCCCACCCTTGACCCTTCCTTCCTTGCGTACAATCTACTGTACTTAGGATTATTTGATCCTAAGTTTGGGGGGACAGTCAACTTATCATTCATTCATTCCTTCATTCATTATTTCTAGGCTTTTCTATTCTATGTCCTCTCTTTTTCTCTTTTATCTATGAGATCATAGATCAAGCTAAGTATAGGGGGTCGTATATACTCTATATATACTTTAGCCATAACTCGTACTTTTGTAGTTTACATAAGTATGGCTAAAATTATTTCATTAAGTACTATACCATTAAATTCATTAAAATCACAAAATAAAAAGATGCTTATATCTCCTCAAACTCTTTTTGTACATACTGATTAATAAATCATGCAAAAATACTTTTGTAAATTTTTGATAAATAGCTTGAAAATCTTTTTGAAAAATCTTTTGAAATTGTGTGGAAAATATTTTGTAAAATGTGTTCAACTTTTGTAAAAATAGTTTGTTTGCAAAAAAAATTTATATGAAATAAAAATGTTTGAAAAACGATTTGAAAATGATTTGAAAAATGGTTGCAAATTGTTCTGAAAAATCTATATATATTGTTTGAAAAACCTTTGCAAAATGATTTTCAAATGTACGTAAATGTTTGTAAAAATTGTTTGTATACATTATTTTAGACTATAGTTTTCAGAATTTATTTGACAAAAATGATTTTCAAATAAATTTGAAGAATATATACATCATGCTAAAATGATTTATATATTGATAAAATTGATCACTTACCCCTTGTAAATTCTTAAAAAACCTAACTCTTGTAAATATAAGATGCATCCCCTTGTAAATATTCGTACCGAGTTTTAATCCAAAATATTTTGTTTTCAAAAATCACAAAAAACATTCGCAAAACTAAGATACCAAAACATTTGCAAAGATCTTTTGAAAAACCCAAAAAATTGCATATGCATCATCTTTTTTAAAAATCCATAAAAAGTTCAAAACCTTGGAAATTGCATCATAAAAATATTTTCTACATAGCATGTCTATAGCATTCACATTTTTCAGATTGAGTTTGATAATTGAACAAGTCTAAGTAAAACCCGAAGATTGGAGCTTGGTGAGACCTTAAATCTGCCTAATCACAGGAACCTTACAGGAGCTGGAATTGAGGTACTTCAGGACTAGTTAACTTAATTCTTTGAGAATTGTGAGACTTGGTTCAATAGATTTTTGACTGCGTAAGTAGAGTATTTCGGAGCACACACATGGCTCTTGTCAATAATTACATAACTTGGACACCTGCACCTTTCACTTGGCTCAACTCAGTTGGAGTGGTGATGGGATTGGATTTGTTGGTATAAGTCGCACACAAGTGGAAACATTTATCCTCGTCTAGGGAGGGAAGTGCACCCCAACTCATCCAGTAGCATAGATGTCTAAAGACAAGAGAGTTTGAGTTGCAATAATGCTTCAAAAGAGGGATAGTCTACTGACTCAAGAGGAACAACTCCTTATGTAAATGTTGTTGTAAATAATATTTCAAAAAAATAAAAAGCAAAAACTCCAAAAACAAAGTGGACATGCCTGATTGAAAATAAAATGCTTGCTGGAGTGTATGTATTTGTATAGTCAATAAGCAAGCTTGAGCTTCAAAGTCAAAACATGTGAGCCTGCAATTGGATGACTTAACTACACTGGTCTTGCATCCTAGGATAGGTAGCTACATTGGCTACCATCCATTCTTCTCTTCACCCCCTCCTCTTGAGCTGGTTGTCACTTGAACTTAGAAGGGAATACCCCACTCCTCGAGTAAGGAGTTACTGGAATCACTGGGTTGTCATACTATTGAAGTCAGTCTCTTTATCATTTCAGTTGGTGGGGAGCCACTATCACTTACATTGTACGAGTCATATTCATAGTCACAAGGTTTTGCGTATGAGTTGAAATATTCTGACCTGGCTATTGAGGAGACTTGAGTAGAGTTTTGGGATTCTCATAGGCTTTTGGATTTCAAATCCGATTCCCAGTAAGGTTCCACACACACTAAAATTCCAAAGGTTCAACTTAAGCTCCAAACTCTGATTTTATGAAGATAAGTTTGATAATTAAACTTAATCCACTTTATTTCTTTTTCTTTTCTTTGTTTTTCTTTTCTAGACTTATTGTATAAGTGTTTGCTAGGTACTATCAAAGGCAAGCATAGTAGGGTGATGAATCTCCATTTAATCACCTTTATTCTATCATTTTGGTCTTAAAACCCTAGTAAATGGATGTAAATAACTTTAATATGCATAAAATAACATTCACGCATAATTATATAAAATGTTGTATAAAATACTTTTTAATGCCAAAATTATAGAGTAAACAAAAGAAAAGAAAAAGAATATCAAAGATATTTTCTTACCCTAAACCCTGAGACCTATTCATCTTGATGACTGGGTCGACAAGGAATAAAGTAGGGGAGATAGGGGTCCAAAATACAATAAAATTTCCATTTATTTATTCTTTATTTATTCACTTTGAGACCTATTTTAATCTTTATCATTTATTCATCAAATAAAGAAACATCGTACATGAGTTGTAGATAATAAAATACAGAAAAATACAAATTAAATTCATATAAAAATGATACACAATGTAGAAGTTACAGTCTAAATAAAATTCCAAATCCTAAATTCCCAGACCCATATCTCTCAAATAAGAACTCAAAATATATAAAAGTCACTTTTAATTGTATATAATTTTTAACAAGTTATTTAATGAAGGTGGTTTCATATTTTTTGGAGTTTAAATGTGAAAGTTAGGTTTTGGACCCGTATTGTATAGTAGACTTAATTAAAATATTCATTTTATCCATTATCTATTATTTTTTGTAAATTTATATTTTTAAAATTTATAAATATTATTTATAAATTAGGGATTTTATCACTTGTGCCCCTCCGAGATATCGTAATATCAGTTATGCCCCTATCTTTTTGGTAATATTAGTTGTGCCCCTCAATTCTTGCTCCGTCATTGGTTGTGCCCTTCCGTCAGATTGACCGTCAAAAAATTAAAATAACTATAGTTTATTCAAACCATGATGTGGTTATGAAGGGTATTATGGTCAGAATGAAATTAAAGGTAGAGAAAGAACTCGAGGGATGAGCTCGGAGCGGATAGCTCGAGCTCAGAGCTCGAGGGAGGAGTTCGGGGCGGTGTGGAGCAGGGGGGATAATGAGCAGGAGCAGACCCCTTCTGCCGTGCTCACGACAGAACTTGCTGCAGTCCACCGGATGCGCCAAGAAGATGCTTCACTGACCCTGGAGCCGCTGTAATGGCCTGTTCGGTAAGTAGTTGCGCCGGTCATCGAACGTCGGCACTCCCAGGCAACTCGGCGGCTCCCCGGTGAAGAAGTTTTACGAATACGTGAAGTTCTTCAAACTCGGCAGCCTGCACACGCTCTCCGGTATCGAACCAGAAAGCAGATTATGTGCCACGTTAAGCTGCTCCACACTCACCATTCCGGAGACGACCTCCGGTATGGGTCCCTGGAGACTGTTGAAACTAACGTCGAAAACTGTGACCTCCCTGAGGCGTCCAATCTCCGGGGGAAGACACGACTGGAGGTTGTTGTCCATGAGGATGATCTCGTTGAGGGTGTTGGCCATATTACCAATGCTCGCCGGGAGGCAGCCGCGGAAGCAGTTGTTGGCGAGGACAAGGACGGAGGCCGGGGAGTTGCCGAGGTTGGCGGGAAGTCCCGAGCGGAAGCGGTTGTTGTTGAGGAAGATGGTGTCGAGGGGCCTGTCGAACAGGGTAAGGGGAACGGGTCCCTCGAACTCGTTTTAGCGGAGGTCGAGGTAGCGGAGGGAGGGGAGGGAGAGGACGACGGAGGGGGAAGGGACCTGTAAAGCGGTTGTTGCTGAGGTCGAGCTCGAAGAGGAGGCGGAGGTGGGAGAAGGTGCGAGGAACGGTGCCGCAGAAGCAGTTGGAGTTGATGTGGAAGAGGGAAAGGCGGCGGAGGAGGGAGAGCTTGTCATGGAGGTATCCCGTGATGTTCCGTGGTTGAGGTCTACACCGGAGACGACGGTGAGGTTGTGATCCGAAGGGGAGGGGGAGCAGAAGACGCCTCGGTAGTGGCAGACGTTGGGCCCCACCCAAGTGAAGGTTAAGCCATAAGGGTCGGAGAGGATGGCTAGCTTCCAGGCCTGGAGGGCGATGTAGGCATCACGCAGGGGGGATGGAGTCGTGCGGGGCAGGCGGATGGGGGAGCAGGGGAGGAAGGGGGAGGGGGAGCAGGCGGGGAAGCGGGAGGGGGAGGAGGGGGCAACGCCGTGCGGGAGGGGGCGGTGTGGGGCAAGGGGCGGCACCGTGCGGGGCAGGAGGAGGGGGAGCAGGCAGGGAAGGGGGAGGGGAGCATGGGCGGCGCCGTGCGGGAGGGGGCGATGTGGAGCTGGGAGGAGGTGCACGCTAGGAGGAGGTGCTGGGCTGGGGAGGAGTTGCGGAGCTGGGGAGGAGTTGCGGGGAGCTTGGGGCGCGGAGCTGGAAGGAGGTGCGGGCTAGGGAGTGGAGGAGGTTGGAGGAGGAGGAAGAAGATGGGGAAAGAGGAGGAAGAAGAGGATGTAAAATGATGATATAATCTAGAAAATTAAAACTAATTCCTCTTTTGTCCTCAAAGTTAACGGCCGTTTGCACTGTGGATGGACGGTCACTAACCCGAGGGGCACAAGTGATAAATTAACAAGAATTGAGGGGCACAACTGATATTACCAAAAAGATAGGGACATAACTGATATTACGATATCTCGGAGGGGCACAAGTGATAAAATCCCTATAAATTATGTACATACTAAAACTAATAAAAACAAAAATAAACATTAAAATAAAATAAAATACAAAAATACATAGGTAAATATACAATATATATACCTATGTATTACATACCAATATTTATTTAAGTACACAAATAACATCAAAAAAATGTAATAAAAAATATTTATGTACATAAAAATAAGTTATAAATATATATAATAATACAATAAAATAATAAAACAAAATATGCAAAATAAAAATTAAATAAGAAAAATATAGATGAATATACCTATATATACTCTTAAAAATTAATTTATAATAAATAATATAAAAAATAAATAAAAATCATAATAAAATACTATATAAAATAATAAATATTTTTATTTTATACTAAACATTAATAAAATCATTTACTATAATTAATTAATTTAGATTAAACAACCAGTTTTGTCCAATTGCGTTCCAGGTGGACCAATTAACATCCAAGGAGACTTTACCCAGGTCAACTCCCTCCTCCACCTCCTTTATTGTTCTTGCCCTTCGCGTAACTTGTCTTCTTCGCTTTCTCCTGGACAGGTATATCACTCAAATCAATCAAATCCCTCACCTAACCCATCTCTTATAGACCCTAATACACACCCTAACCTAAACACATTGTGTATAGCTCCCCATTGTCCCTAATCGTCGGTGAATATGGGTCGTCCTCTCTGTGTATAAATAAAAGTCTTCGTCTCCTTTTCGAGTTTTGATCCTTCTCCAAGCCTTGAACCCCTTTGTTGTATGTGTACCTGGTGACAACATGAACACCCACGAACCCAGGAGCGTGCGATCAGTCGAGGCAGAGTGATCCTAGGTGGTCATCAGACCACCTCTGCTCCCTGGACGTTAGACCAAGCATAAGAGCCACGCTTTTTATCTTATTATGTAGATTTAATCATCGTTACTTCATTTATGTGGTTATTTTATCATTTAATCTAGTAGTTTAGCCTTGTTTCCAATAGTTTCGATCACTAGAGCCGCTAGGGCTCCGACCATCTCACGTGTCTTACACTCGCTGTTCTCGACCTGTAACCACCGCATCTTCTTCCCCATTCATTTCTCCATGACATCGAACCACCTGGACCCCCCGATCTTGCACAGATCAGTATCTCGGTGCTCATCCTCTGCCTCTCGTCGGAGCACCTCCATTCCACCTTATCTCATGACTATTCCCTCCAATAAAGGCCCAGGGACCTTCGCCTTTGTCTCGCATTGTTTTTGCACAACTTTACAGGACTTGGAAGGGGCATCTGAGCCTAGGATACCCTCAGGAGACAGGCTCCATAAGCCCCTCGCTCCAGGCCCCTATCGATGGGTTCTGGATCCATTTCAACCCTCTAGTAGGTGCAGAACCCCCAAGCGACCATGTGGAGCACATCAACATGTCTGGAGGAGCCCAGAGCACGGACATTGGGCAAATCAAAGCAACATGCAGCTCGATTCTTGGGATGTTCTTCCAGAACGCCTCAGAGCCATCCAATTAAGAACAATCGCCCAAACGAAGCAATACACATTGGATCGAAGCCCATCTACACAGTTGAATCTTGAGTTGGATCTAATCTCTTGTGTCCACCAGTAAACAAGCATCGTACAACGTGGCATCGACACGTGGCAAGTGAAGAAGCTCCGTCATCCGATCGTGCGCAAGAATGGGGTAACTGCATATCTTCGCCCCATATTTTCTATATTTATTTATTAACATTGTAATAAAATGTCACATGTAAATAAAAAGGATAAATTGCATGTAGGCCCATGGAATTCCTTGATATCATATAGGTCCATATTAGGTCACCTCGTGTGCCGTCCCATGTGAGGTGGCCATTTTGCAACCATACCCTTGGAGAATTCTATATTTGTGTTTGGTCCATAAAATTATGAAGAACATCGTATATTTTTATTAAATTACACAAAGGCCCCTGGAATTTATTCTATTTACATGTATGCCCCTACTAGTAATTGGTTTTTTTAGTGATCAATTTATTTAAAATATCTATTGTGCTTCAAAAATCATGAAAAAATAGATTTATGTTCCTTATTGTCGAAGTTACACACCATGATTTTTATTTGAAAATTTCAACATTTTTGTTATTTATTAAAAATAATTTAGAGCGTAAATAGTTCTTGTCTACTGTATAAAATACCAAAAAATGTATTAAAAAATCCAAAAAATTATATATTGTCTATTTTATTCTATTTTAACTCCAGACCAAAAATCTCTAAAAATGGAAAAAATAAAAAGGATAAAATTGAAAACCCCCAAAACCTTCATAAAAATCTAAAAATTCCCTAAAAACTCCAAAAATGTTTTTTCTATTTCTTAATTTTCATTATACACTTATTTATCTATTAAAGTAGATTTAGATAAATTTAAAGATGAAATACTATTTTAAAATTCTAATCAATTTTGGATATTTATTAAATCCATGATTTGGGATATTTTTGGCTTTCAAAATACATAAAAGTTAGCAAAAAATCCAGAAAAATCACAAAAAACATTCAAAATATATATAAACCCAAAAAAATTTATTTTGCATTTTATTTATATTTACTAGTATTTATAGATATATTATTCTATATTGTATATATAGATTTATATATCCTATATATATATCTTTAAAAGAAAAAGAAAATACAATAAATCTGAAAATACATAAAGAAATTATAAATAACATAAAATTAAAAACAAAATACAAAAATATAAGACAAAAAATAAAAAAATAATATATAAAATTTAAAAACCACAAAAGATATAAGTGTATACATGATAAATGACATGGTTGTATATAAACACTTTTTTCACAAATAACCATAGTCTACCCATGTTGCTCTTTATGGTTCGACCTATACATACTTACTTTCTAAGCATCTTGTAGTTGACAATAATAAATTTTAACTTACTTTGTGCTATTCATTGCTTTCATTTATTTTGTGGTTATTTGCCGATTAACTAGGGATCTTTGAGTGGTCAACACACTGACTGCAGTTTTGTTTTGTGAAATAGTACGGCCCTCGGATTTCCTTGATTACAACCCACCACACGCTCCAGCCAATCTTGACATCCACCGACCAATGCCAACCGCCCAACCGCGACCTAGTCGTCAAGCCGCCTCCACCTCGACCTCACTGCCTCATGCAGTTGACACACGTGTCACGCTCGCCCCGCGTTCGTGTCTGCTTGCCTCTTTACTATCAACCCCACCTCACGTGTAAGGCACCTGAAGGCTGGAGTAATTTACGGAAAGCCCCCAAGTTCCAGCATATCCATCTTACGTCTTCCTCAACCAAGCACGTGCCCCTAGAAAACATTGCACTGACGCCCCTCGTGCTATCCACAAATTTTGTTGAAGTCCTTACCAGCCAACGAGCACATGTGTTTGCCACGCATGTGCTTCGGTGTGATAATTTCATGCAGGACACCATACGTAGAGGTCATTACATTTTATTCCTGTCAGCTCAGTTCTTTTATCAATTTTAGTTTTTGTAATTCATCATTGTAAAAATTGCTCATTGTTGAACAACGTATGCTTATTGTTGTGGATGTTTGATTTTGTTTTTATGAGCTGTGAATTATTTAATTTATTATCTTTATTAAAAATAGCATATTTTGCCCACTCTGTGTTCATTAATTCATTTTAAATTATTCGTAGATCTAAACTATCCCTAAAATCCATATTAAGTAGATTTTAGGTTATTTTACATTGTATCCAATAATCATTTCATTTGCACGTATATTGATGACAAAATAAATGAAATGGTAAATTTAATTAATTTTAATAATTCCTCATTTAGTATTTTTAATAATTAAAAAATGTTATGAATATCTCTCATATAAAATTATCTAGGATAGATTAATTTCTAGAAAATATTGATGTTTGGTATTTATTAAATTTATTTAATTCAAAATCACCTAATCTAAAATATTTAATTCCTAATTAATTAATTTTTCATTCAAAAGTTTCAAATAAAAAATTACAGTAGCCTAATTTTATCATATTTCACATTCTCATCAAGTTTGAGGATTTATGGACTTAAATTGACCGTAATTTCATTTTAGTCCCTGAACTTTGTTAAAATTGCATTTTTCTCATTTATTCCATTTAAAAGATACCAAAAAATGCATGTTTAATAACCTAATAGACATATCGACTAAAAACCATCCTATGGAAATAGTGGCATCTTTGAGTTCGAGCTTAGACTTGCCCAAGTAAAAAAATTGATCGCTCGCTTTAATTGGAAAACTCATTAAATTTACAGTTTTTGATTAATATGAATTTGTCCGACTGCAACGAACAATTGAAAAGTTAGTTCCAATAAATTAGCTAGGACATTTGAGGGTTCATCAGTAGGGTTTTCTCATCATTTTTCTAGTCATACAATTTTCACAAGGCAATGTCCTTGTACTCGTAGTTTTAGGTAGAAAATTATATTTGATCATTTGATAAATTTTGGAATTTACTGGATGACCTAATCTCATATGTCATAAATCAAAATCTGACAAATAATACAAATAGTACTCAGAAGCCACATTCACTGATTCACTAGAACTTATTAAAGAAAGACAAAATAGGTTATGCTCAGGTACAAATGTTTCCATGGCATAAACCTTCTTATTCTCTCATATGGATATATGCTTATTATAAAACCGAACTTTAATGTCTTTCTTGAACAATACTGGAATAGATATGAGGATCCGGCGTATAATTGTAGCATATAGTACATCATGAAGTACCATTATACAATCACTCAAGTCAAGCATGTATGTCCAACACCTTCAAACATCCAAGTAAATGTTGTTCCTCATGGAGATCCTCTATTCACCTTTCTTCAGCTTCATGAAGTCCACAAGGTACTCCTTTTTTTGGCAATGTGGCAGGTTGCATCAGAGTCAATCCACCACCCGTCACAGTCTGTGATTGTAGAGTTGCACCCTATGACAACTATGAATTCCATTTTCTTCTTGCCTTTATTTTCAGGCACTTTAGAATTTCCTGAATTCTTCTTGTTGAGGCAATCGACCTTGAAATGACCATATTTGCCACAATCGTAACATGAGCCACATATGTATTTCCCACTTTTTCCTTTGAAATTTGCTTTAAAGGATCTTGGTCTTTTCTTTATGTGAACCACATTAGCTTCTTCCTCCTCCTCAACCTCAAAGATCTCGACTTTCGATCTTTGATTTGAGAGGTCTTGCTCAATCTCCAACTGTGCAAGTAGATTTGTCATACTTTTAATGTTGTCGTTCATCCTCAAAGATGTGACAACCACGTTAAATGATGGTAGGAGACTTCCTAACATGGTTGTTATATGCATCCTCTTTAGAATTTTGCACTCAGCAGTTGCTAGATCCTTGACCATAATGATTATCTTGTTCACGTGCTCGAGGACACTTTCATATTCCTTTATTCTACATGAGTTGTACTTGTGTTGAAGAAGTTGGACTCTCACTTCCAACTTGGAGTGATATTTCTCCTTAACCACGGTCCAGAGCTCATATGTTGATTCACATGTCTCGAAGAACTGAATCAGATTCAACTCCATACGTGTCAGCATAAAGCTTCTAGTCATATTATATCTTTTCTCTCATTGTTCAGGGGGAGGGGTGCTAATTGCTTTTATAGTTAGATTCTTAGATAATGTAGGGTTAGGTTTATCTATAATGGAGTGTATGTTATCATGTAACAGGCCAAAGTAGATCTTTCTACTCCACGGTTCATAATTAGTACCATTAAGGTGATGAATCTTCTTTTCACATCTTCATTCATTTATTTTATCTTAAAATCCCATATAAAACATCTGTATATATTAATAAATCTGCATTCTTCATTCATTACTAACATGCATCTATATGTAAATATTGTACATATATTATTATTTAACCTAAAATAAATAAATAAAGGAAAATTAAAGAAAATAAAAAAAATATATATGTAATAGATACAGGAACCCTGAGAGAAGGTCAATACTTTTCATTTTTATTTTTAACCCCGAGAGATGGTCAAGTATTAACTGCGGTCCAAAGCTCATATGTTGATTCACAGGTCTCGAAGAACCAAATCAGATTTAACTCCATACGGGTTAGCGTAAATCTTCTAGTCACCTGAAGCTCGGGAGAAGGTCAAGACTTGACCTGATCGATCAGGAATAAAGTAGAGGAGATAGGGTCTTTAATCAGAAAATCTAAAAAAAATATTTATAGATACTTTTCATTTTTTAAATTTATTCTATGTATATTTGTATAAAACTTACACTATTTTGTTTGTCCATAAATTGAATTCAAATTAAATAATTTCCTAAATGGAAGTTGTAAATAAAAGGTTTCCTAAGTAATAAAAATACTTGTAAAATAAAATCTTGTACTGAATAAAAGTAACCACATTCAGAAAAAGCCATAAAGCAATAAATGAAAGACCCATTCCAGCTCCATATAAATCTGAATTGAACCAAACTCACTTACATATTATTCTAAATTAAATTATATTTAAAGTGGCAGTGGTTTCATAATTTTTGGAGTTACGATTTAAAAAGAATTTTCTATGGTGGTTTTTGCAATTTTACTAGTTATTTATTGTATATATTTATAAATATTTATTTATATACATTTGTAAATAATTTTAAATATTTTTAGTAATTATTTAAAAATAAAAATAAAAAGTTAATAAATAAAATAAACTAATTTCTTTATTTAATAATGTATGTAATATACCATATCTATATAGTATGGGTTTAATGGGGCTACCAAGGAGTCTGCTGATGAATCCATGATTCATTAGCTTTTCTGTCGCATTTTGTCTTAAAACCCTTAACAAAAACATGTAAATATACATTAATTCTCATCCTTTATCAAAATATCATTCATAAATAAAAATGAACTTTTATACATTAAAAACATGTAAATAAATAAAGAACAAAGAAAAGAAAAAAAAGCCAGATTGTAAATAAGTATATATGTACAATATGACTTATAAATATAAATATAGCTGCAAGGTATATTTACATAACCTAACCCTCGAGATCAAGTCAGCATGGATTGGTCGACAAACCAATAGTAGGGCGAGATAAG
Organism: Ottelia alismoides; assembly: GCA_037367405.1. Classification (NCBI taxonomy): domain Eukaryota; kingdom Viridiplantae; phylum Streptophyta; class Magnoliopsida; order Alismatales; family Hydrocharitaceae; genus Ottelia; species Ottelia alismoides. Next base: position 579,037 of record JAZKJV010011859.1, read on the forward strand.
AAAAGAAAACCATAAAAATAAATTAAGATATACTTCATACATTTTTCACTATTTATCAAATAAATACCAAAACTTCCTTGATTTTTAAATAATTCATATATACATATTTTTAACCAAACTCTTTTCCTGATTATTACTAAAAATGCATATAAAAATATAAAAATAATTAAAAATATTATCCTGTATATATAGCAAGAAATCCTACTTTTAAATTGTCAAATTCTCAACTTCCGAACCTCATAACTTCTTCATACGAACTCCAATTTCACTCTACTCACCTTTAAAGTTTATAAAATAATATTCTCTAATTAATAGAGGTGGTTTCATTGAATTCGGAGTCAGTTTGCAAATAGTCGATTTGGGGACCTAATGACAACAGGGTTTTTGGGCTATTTATTTTATGTAGAACACACTATTCATAATTTTATTAATTTTATAATTTCTAATTATTTTCATGATATTTTATTTTCATCATAATTTATTTCAGAATTTTTGGGAGCTTATTTACTATTTTTATAAAATCCAAAACCCTAATTTATAGATAAAAATGAACTAGTTAACTTATACATGTATTTATTAAAATATCTAAATTAAGTTGTTAAAATCCCTAAAAATTCACACAGCCTTTATTTATTATTCTAAAATTAAGAAAATACAACATTAATATTTAATTATTTATTTATTAAACTAAAAATCCAAAACTTATTTATCTATTCTTATTTATTAATATAATAATTATATTTCGAATAAAATTTATTATTTATAAAAAGTAATTATTCTATAATTTAGATAATTTAATTGTCTACAGTTCTCTTTTATATACCTACTTAAAATAACGTTATTTATTATTTATTATCTAATTTATAAGCTATTTATACATCTGGCCAACCAGGTGCTGACACGTGTCAACACCTAGTGCTTCTTCTCCAATAAGTCGGTACATACTTCTATTCTAACCGGCCATCTTGACCTAATTTTCCCGCGCAAATCATAACTCCTTCAGGCGATCTAATCCATTGATTTTCTTCTCCTAACAACCATCTTATTTGGCCATCATTAGATTAACCTTAAAGTCCAAGTAATATCTCTATAAATACCCCTAAAGTTGGCAGATTCCAACTAACGTTTTCTTAACCACATGAAACTCAGATCCAGTGGCCGACCTCCTATCTTCCTAGCCTTCATCCGCCCGCTCTGGACGTGACAACTCCGCCCAAGGGGAACCGCATGAAAGGAGGACCATCAGGGAGAAGTTCCAAGGCGTCAACCTCGCCTTGCATCGCCGCCGTGTGCGCGTGGAGCTCCGGGAAGCCGACCTTTCGAGCTTCTTCGACACTATTCACACGCGTTTGATATTAATTCTGGAAATGACATTTTTACCTTGCAACTATTAATAATTTAACCGATTTCTTCACAAATCGAGCATACACATGTACTAATTGCAGGTCTATTTTGAATCTAGAGAAAAGTTTGATCATCTAGAGCCTTTAATCTTCACGTAATTCATGATCAAAGAAGGCGTAACAAACTCTATCAGTCTCAGGAGTAGCGGGATTGTCACCTTCACCGACTGATCCCCATCGCCATCAGCCACTTCCGATCAAATCCTACCACGGGCGAGGTCGAGGGGTGGAGGAGCTACCCCTCTGACCCTGCCGGAGGCCCCAGATCTTCTCCAGTTGTCGGAGATAAATAGGAGAAGACAGACCCATCATTACCCGCGTCAAGAGCTAAAGACCTTCAAGAATAGCCAGAAGCTACAGTTTGTTGACACGTGGCATGAACCAACGCTCGAGATCAATCGCCACGATATGATCCGGGTCGTTCAATGCGAAGGGGTGTGACATTTGCACCTTAAACGCGAAAGACTACTAGACATTGCAGAGTGCCTCCAGAGTTTCCAGAAATTGCGATTAGGTCCCTTCGTAGGTACCTAATTGCAATAACTTTCTATTTTTCTTACATTCTAGTTCCTGATAGAGGATTAAACTACAGAACTTTTCTTTCTTGTTTTTACATTTCTACCCCTATGTTGTAGGGGGAGTTTGGACGCATTTTCGACACTATTTTTCGTAGATTTTTTTATGGTAGTTACACAACTACCCTATCAAGGTTTTCTAGTATTGCTTATGTATTTTCGTCGCGATATCATCGTGTTTTTATTATTCGAATTTTGACTCCCTTTTGATTTGTTTTCAAGTCTTCTTCGAGCTCGTTGCTCGGACGATTTACCTACAATATAATATCATCTATATTTCACCTATTTCTCACCTATTATATTGTCGGTAAATTGTTTGAATTTTTTTTGAAAAATTAAATAAAAATTGAAAATATAAAACCAAATAAAAACTTAAAAATCAACTTGTTTCGAAAAGCGATAAATATCACAAAAAGATCCTTTTCACTCAAAAATCAAAATATCTCCTTTCCGCCTCCTTGAGTTCGACTTAGGCACACTTATCTGGCTAAATAAAATAGTGTAAGTTTTAAAATAGGAGAGAAGCCTATTCATTCATCTTCACTTTCTCTCTCTCTCTCCTATTTAAAAACCGAATTTTTGTTTGATGTAGACTCGGGTCTCTTTGCGGTTCTCTACACCGACAACGCAATCACTTAACCGCAATCGGATCCGAGTCTCATCAAAATGGCACCATTGCCGGGGAGGCGTTAGGGTTATTTTGATTTTTGACATATTTTGTTATTGTTCTCTTTTCTTATTTTTCATGGTTTTTACTCGGTTTTTCTTATGGCTTTTCTCGAGTCATCTATCTATCTCCTTAGCCGCTAACCAATTTTGCAGGGCCTACAGGATCAGCTGGATTCTTAGGAAGCCAAGTCAGTTGAGAGAATCGAGGTCGAATCCTTCTTTACGAGTTGGTTGCAGAGGGGAAAGTTGATTAGTGTAATTTGTAAGAGAGAGCTGTATTGAACTTTAGTAGAAGGGGTCCACTAAGGACATCCCGACTTATACCTCCCCTCCCATTTTTTCTCGGGGTATGATTCGTCGAGTACCGTGTATTCGGGGGATAAGGGCACCCACCGTGGTTTTCTCGCATCGACGGATTTTCTGTGGCTTTTCTCGAGGCTAGGTGCTTGATTAGGAGTTTTATTTTATTCTATCTGGTTGCGATTTCGTAGTTAGTTGTAGGACCCGCAACCTAGGTGCATGATTTTAGGATTTTTATAAAGAGAAAATAAAAAAACTCGGTAGACGTTTGTCTGAAAAAACTCAAAAAAATATAAAACCCCAAAATAAAATCGGGACTGCTAACGTATCTGATCTAAAATAAACATAAGATTCACTTGATTTTGGAAAGTAACCCCCACACATTTCTTCTCAGAGTGTGCGAGTGAGAGATGATCCTTAAGTATATAAACCCGTTTTCCTTTTAAAATACTACTTAGTCTATACACCTGATCACCGCTTTTTAGTGGGTACGCTCAGGTAGCCGAAAACAGTCCGGGTTTACTTAGCAGAGTGGGGGGTTTAGAAAAAATTTCGTAAGGCTCCGTCCTCAAGCAACACGAGTAGCCAGAAACGGTCCGTACTTACTCCCATACTGGCTGAGAGCAAGTGATTTTCTGTAAGGACTCAGGATAGTATTGTGGGGAAAAATCGGGCACCTATCACCTCGTGTTAATTGATTATACTTATTTGCTAATTACAACCCTAAAACCAACAAGATAAAAGACCGAACTCTTACGGTCATCATCGGGTTGTGTTGGTGAACACGGGGTTTGCTTTGTGTTTTCTTGCGGGGCGTAAGTTACCGCGGCTTTACGTATTTTCCCATCTTTCTTGAATCGCAAATCGTGCTCTCCCGATCATTCTCTTGACATCGAAGATGATGACTCGACGGCTTTTCTGTTCAGACTCCGTGAGCTTTTGACTGTCCACCGTCAGTCGAATATCTTTACAAGCTCGGGATGACCCTCTTCCCGAGTTGGTCCCATCTTATCTCGAGGAGAGTTAGACCCAGACTCGCTCGCCTTCCGGCCAGTCTATTGGCGCAGACCCTTGTCTCAATACATCATCGTTATCTCCAGCTGATTTTTTGTTGAGTTCTTATGAGACATTTTCTTTCACAGCATATCTAAAACACATGGCTCGAGGTAAAGAGCCAACAGAGGAGAGGCCACCAGCTGAGGAGCATCATGACGGAAGACCAGTTCCAACCGCAGATGTCATGATAGGAATTCTCGACACCCTCCAACAGATGAATATCCAGATACGAGAACAATTTAGAACTCAGAACGAGTTGCGATCTGAGATAGCCGCGTTGCGAGCAGGGGTCGGGAACCCTTTACCGCCTGCAGTGGTTCCTGCCACTTTACGAGACGAGTATGACCCGAGCGCAAGAATGCTCCATCATTGGATTCGGCTATCGTCGAATTAAGGGCCATACGAATTGAGTTCATCCTTCATCTCATTGCTTCCCAAATTCTACGGGAATGCTACAGAAGAGACGTTTACCTCTCTACAGTAATTCGAGATGATTTCTGGTATGGCTAGTTATCCAGGAGTTACGCAGGAGGCTGTACGCCTCAAAGTTTTTCCCTTCGCCTTAGCTGATAAGGCACTTTATTGGTTGAGTCACCTGGGAAGGGAAGTTTCTACATGGGACGATCTGAAGTCCACATTCCTGCGTAAGTATTTTCCTCTGGGGAGGACGAACTTGATGAGGATGAAGGACATTGAGAATCCTCAAGCGCATCACGGAAGCGTGTCGATCGCATCATATGCGATCGGGGTGACTTGTCGCACTAGTCGCTAGATGCGGCGGAAATTAATTTTTTTTAAGAAGTGATGAAACCACATGATCACGAGAACATTTCTCGGATTGTTTCATCAAACCACAAAGTATAAGGAATACCTCTTGGAGCGTGGTTGTAATCGTGAGATACCAAACAAGAGATCCTCCTGTCTTAAGTCCGATCCACGAAGAATGCACTTGCGGGCACGATGATGAGACGCGATCCTACGGCAATCCTCGATGAAGATCCAAGCAATCAAATCCCCTGATTTTGTCCAACGAAATCCAATCATCTTCCTTTAGAGAAAGCAACCCCAAAGAAGAAGGAGATCCTCGAGTCCTCGAAGGCAAAGGTGAGAGACTCTCCTTCTCAATGCACAAAGTGGACGACCACCTTGAATGGAGAGAGAGAGGGTAGGCAAGAATGAGAGAGAAAGATAGAGTAGTAGTAGGCTTCTACAACTCTTAATAATGTACCTTGAAAGGCTAGGTTAGCCCTCCTTTTATATTAGTTTAGGAGCCAATGAATCTCAATCCATGGGACACATAGATCCAACGGCCAAGTTGATCTATGTATTAATCAATGGCCACGATTGTTGTTGGCAAAAAACCAACAACATTAATTTATATTTAAATCAAATATATGTTGCAACAATATCAACATAATTTAATTTAACGTAAATTAACTATTAAGGGATAACAATATAATAAAGGGGAGATAACATTACCTCCTAAAAATGAGGGGGCGTCACCTTTGACTATGTCATTGGTGACGCCGCCTCATTTGGTGGTTATTTATCTCCCTTTTATTTTATATTATTATTTCTCAATGTATTTGTAATAATCGTTATTAAAAATACCCACCAAATTAATTCCAATTTAATTTGTGAATATTTCAATCATGCCATTGATAAATATCTGAATCATATTCACAATCCAAACTAATTTGTAAATTGCATTTCCAATTAATTAATTAATGTGAATCCAATCCACATTAACATGGATAATTATTCTCATAATATAAATCTCATTCATATTATTATTGATAATTAAATCTCATTTAATTATCAACATCTTGTTGCTTGGATATATATAATTCATCAAATGAATTATTCTTGAACTCCTTCAAGAATAATGTTCTTTATCCGCAGATACTTGGAGATAAGGACAGGGAGATCGTATTGTTCCACGTATAGCGACTTGGATGTTAAGATCTTATCTCAAATCCAGATCTTACGAACCTCCCATAGATGCTTGATTAAATCAAGACCGCAAATCTAATCTTCTCATTGAATCTGAATCTCATTAACACTAATGTCCAACACTTGGACTAAGATCAGATTGCTTCTCTACTGAGAGGAGTCACTAAGATCCAGACAAGTTTCATCACTCCCTCGGAATGGTAGCGTCATCGTTATACAATCGTTTATGATCACATCACCCTCAGGTATTCCCAATACCTGTACATCCTGCATACTGGAAGACCCATGGTCAACCTGAAGATTAAGATCAATTTTACATTGTCTTCTTCAGGGTTTGATCACTAAGTTTCTCAATCTTGGTCATTGGGAGTTGGTATCGATCATATGCTTTCCCAAAGCATATATCATACCTTCAAATTCATGTCATGCTTCCAAAGCGACGACCATGCATGGAATTTGATCGGTCCCAATACCTCATGAGTGAGCTCATGTCTTCTGGTTCATAAGTGAACCTGTCCCTTTGAGATATCGTATTGCTCATATGCCCTTATATGCACACCAGCTTGCTGGTGTATAGACCTTGGTTAGGCCATCAACCTATCGGTCTGCCAAATGTACATACTTAGACATATAGCAATACATCTTTCTCCAATCAGAGGATGCGTGCCTATGCAGTGACAACATTCAACATAGGACTTAGGTTATCTCGATCTCGTTAAGTCAACCCATTGACCTAACTAATCTGACACCTCCGAATCACTATTCCCATGCAGAGGACCTGCATCAAGAGGTCGGTCAGATATCAGCCTATGTGAGAAAGGATTGCCATCTTCTACTTAGGATGAAGATCATCTCTTAATAATCACTTGACGGTGCTTGATGAGTCCTCTATCTAACTCTTTAGATATTCATCCAAACACCAGCCTCTATGATTCATTTAATGAATCAACAGTTGTATGATTATTAAGATGGCGATGGTACATAACCCTAATTGTACAGAGGGACCTTTTATGCAAATCATTTATTCTTCATTTCAGATCAAGGAATGATATGTGCAATAACATTTATTGCATAATGGTTCGCCGTGAGCTCGCATGTCCAACAAAGGAGTCATATCTCCAACTTTACGCAGTATCCGAATGAGTCTTTTCATGAGGCATGGGACATATTCAAAGATCTTACAGAGAGATGCTTGCATCATGAGATACCAATGAAGGTGCTCGTACAGAATTATTTCGGAGGACTCCAGCCGGACATCCAGGGGCTAGTGAGTGCCGCATGTGGCGGCAGTTATTTGAATAAGGATGCCGAGTCAGTCTAGTCCATCTTCGAAGGGATGACAGAGAACTCAAGAGTCGTCGACTCTACTCGGGCATTCCAGAAAGCCCCTCAGCCACCACGTCACCGAGAACATCATAAGGTGGCTAATATCTCAGAGTCTGAATCCAACACCAACACGGGCTTCATTAGCGATAAATTAACGTTGGTGGACGTGATTCAGAAACAAGTTCAGGACTTACAGTTACTGCGAGAGTTAGAGAAACTCTCATATCTGCCTCAGCACCTGAGTGATCTCACGAAGAAGGTTTTGAGCTTCAACTTCAGTACCAACAGGGCCAATCTTCTTCGACCGCACAACCTGCACGGAGGATCTTACCCGCTCCATGCACCCAACAGATTCATTATGTACAGAGCGAATCCGAGATTCCGCATATTGATTTGCATGAAGATCAGTCTCACGCCAATCCCGGCCAGATCACCAGTGCTGCAGACATGGATGTTGAGCCTCAATCCACTCTTGATATCAACAGGATTTGGTATACTCCGATTCAGCAACCGAGTGTACCACATCAGCAACAGCAGCAATACATCCAACCGTAACATGGACGTCCACACATCCAGCATCGACAGAACTTCACGCAGCAGCAGTCTCACCAGCATGCTTATCAGAGACCGCATTTATACCAGTATCCTGCTAACCATTCATAGTCATATCATTAACAACAGCTGCAACAATCTTCCTTTACACCGTAGAGATTCTCCCAGCCTTCCACCTCACAGCAATACACGCCAATGCAAGAGAGAGGAGCAAGCCAGGGTCACCACACCGAATATGAGATGACTTCACAGGCCCTGGCACTAAATCAAATCATGGATATGCTGAGTACGCTCCAAATTACACACAAGACAGAGATGGAGCAGGTTAACCATCGTCTAGAAGAGTTAATTGCACCAAAGACCACTCTCCCAACCCAGCCTCAGATGAATCTGAACAATAAGAGGAGGCATCCATATCAGGTAGACAACACTACATGTACGATCTCTTTTCCTGAATTTTTATCTAACTTCATTCGTCTTAGGAGTGGTAGATCACCGCAAGCACCTGCTGGAGTAGAGGAGAGGGCACTTGATGAGGAGTAGGAAAAAATCCATGAGCAACCAGATTCTGATGCTGAGGAGGAGAACCAACACATTGATTAGGACCACCATGAAGATCAGGGAGAAGGGAGCGATGCCGAAACAACTGACATGGACACCGATGACTCAGACGATGATATCACGCCAGACCATGCAGATACTCCCGACAAAAATATGTCGTCCCCTGTTTTAGAGAGTTTTGTATATAATTCAGAAACTCTCGATGTACAAGCAGATTTTGAAATCAATAAAAAGTTTGATTTTCTCATTCCTGAAATTATTCCTTTTCCCGACACTTTGTTTGGAAAAGGAAAGAAAAACACCAAAAAGAATGTTGTCACTCTAGAGACTGAGCGATTCCTGAAAGATCACATCTTTTTGAAGATCCCGCTTCACGATGCCTTGGATCATTTTCCTACGCTTAAGAATCAATTGAAAAACCGATGCACCACGCGTAGGAAAAAGAGATCACGTACAGAGAAACACATTTTAACCAAGGCTACATCCTGTGCTATTCAGAATAAGTTATCAAAGAAGAAGAAGGACTCATGAACACATTATGTCAGATGCGAGATCGCTAATGCTGAATTCGATCGCACTCTATTAGATAATGGTTCCTTGATAAATGTTTTTACCATTATCTTTACTCGTCAAGCTTGAGTTAGGTCCTCTTTACAAATCCCATGCGATCCTTCAGTTTGCTGATAGATCTGTAAAGAGACCTAAGGACGTATTAAGGAATGTTATCGTAACTGTGCAGGGTCTACAATTCCCAGCGGACTTCACTGTCCTGGACATGGATTGCCCAACACAGTTACATCTTACCCCGATCATCCTTGGGAGGCCTTTCTTAGAGACCGCGAAGGCTCTCTTCGATTATATAGGGAAGGTATCTTTTCACATCGAGGGCGAGAAGGTACATATAGAGATGGTGAGAGATTCAAACACATCCAGTGATGCATCTTCCGATTTGTTGAGCTCTTTGGCCACCTGCGATTACATGGATGAGGTTCGTCTTGACGAGTAGAGACCCAAGATTGCTTAACAGAGGATGGGTCCGAGACAGTTGGCAATTCTTCAGAAGGTACCTTATACTTTAGTGTGGATGACGAAAAATAGAGGGATCAGACTTCTGAGGAGTTTATTGCAGATCTTTTAGATTCAAAGTCTTTACATAATTCCTCTACTTTAGATGATCTAGAGATCGAGCTCCATTTAGCTGAATTGTTTTCCTCTAGTCATTCTGAGGATGAGCATAGTAGCGGATCGGATGATATTTTAAACATCTTCTATAGTCCGACTCTAGAACATATTGAGATGGTGGATAACCAAATTGCAGACAAATCCATAACCGATACAGATCCCAATACACATATAGATGAGGTTTCAGCAGAGCCAGAATCTGCATTACCAGACCTGAAGTTGTTGCCACCTAATATGAAGTATGCTTTCCTTGCGGGTCTACATCGATAGTTTCCGATCATTATCAGCTCATCTTTGACCGACAAACAAGAATCTCGTCTGATGGAGGTTCTGGAAAGAAACCACAAGGTGATTGGGTGGACTGTATCCGATTTCCGCAGGATTAATCATGCTTTGTGTTCTCATCATATATATCTTGATCATGACATCAAACCTTCCAGAGAATTTCAGTGTAGGCTGAATCCGGTTTTACGAGAGGTTGTCAAGAAAGAGATTACGAAATGGTACGACATAGGGTTCATTTATCCCATCTCCAACTGTGAATGGGTTATCCCATTACATGTTGTCCCGAAGAAGTCAGGAATTCAGATGATTAAAAATGAGAGTGGAGAGGAGATTCCAAAGAGAGTAACCACGTCGTGGCGGGTGTGCGTCGATTATAGGAAATTTAACGTCGTGACGAAGAAGGATCACTTACCTTTGCCATTTATAGACTAGGTCATAAAACGGTTGGTAGGGAAGGAATACTTCTGTTTCCTTGACAGTTACTCCAGATAAGACTAGGTACCATTGCTCCTGAAGACCAGGAGTAAACCACCTTCACATGTCCGTTCAGCACGTATGCCTTTAGATGGATGCCCTTTGGACTGTGCAACACCCCTGCTACTTTCCAGAGGTGTATGCTTGCTATTTTTGCAGACATGGTCGGTGATTTTATAGAGGTCTTTATGGATGATTTTTCGATCTATGGTGAGTCCTTTGACGATTGTTTAGCGCACCTAGACCAGGTTCTTTAGAAATGTTGTGAGGTAGATCTCATTCTATCTTGGGAAAAGAGCCATTTTATGGTTAAACACGGGATCATGTTGGGGCACATCATCTCCCAGCGAGGCATGGAGGTTGTCCCTACCAAGGTGGATGTCATCAAGCATCTCAAACCACCATCCAACATTAAGCAGTTACGGTCATTTCTCGGGCATGTCGGCTTTTATCGACGGTTCATTCAGGATTTCTCCCAGATTGCCCGACCGTTAACTGAATTATTAGGCAAAGACATCGAGTTCTTGTTAGATTATAAATGTCTTAATGCCTTCCTCACATTAAAGGAAAAGATTACCAGTGCTCCTGTCCTACAGCCACCTGATTCGTCTCTACCCTTTGAGATCATGACAGATGCTTCAGATTTTGCGGTCGGGGCTGTATTAGGACAGAGGAGGAATGGACTTCATGTTGTTATACAATATGCGAGCAGAACTTTAGATGATGCTCAGCGAAATTACACAATGATAGAAAAGGAGATGTTGGTAGTGGTGTTCGCTTTAGATAAATTCAGATCTTATCTTCTTGGCTCCAAAATCTCAATCTATATAGATCATTCAGCTATTCGGTTTTGATGGAAAAGAAGTATGCCAAGGCACGTCTTATTAGGTGGATTCTCTTACTTCAGGAATTTGATTTGGACATTAAAGACAAACCTAGGGTAAAGAATGTGGTAGCTGATCACCTCTCCCGATTACAGACAAAACAACCTTCAGATAAGTACACGCCAGAGATTGCAGAGAGATTTCCCGACGAGAGCATCTTTGCAGTTACCAAACTTCCATGGTATGCAGATATAGTAAATTTTCTGGTCACACAGAAAAATCCTCAAGGTTGGCCAAAGAATCAAGTTGATAGACTAGTTTTCGAGGCACGATACTACCATTGGGAGGATCCGTATCTTTTTCGTGGGGGACCGGATTGTGTTTACAGGCATTGTATTCCTCAGGAGGAATATAATAGTGTCCTCACTTTATGTCATTCTTTGGACAATGCAGAAGGTACTTCGGAGTAGATTATGGTGCCCGACTCTTATTAGAGATGCCTGCACATTTGTGAAGAGTTGCCCGGATTGTCAGAAAGCAGTAGGGACAGTCAGTGCTAGAGATGCAATGCCGATACAACCTGTCATTATTTGTGAGACTTTTGACGCATGGGGCATAGATTTCGTGGGACCGTTCCCTTCCAGCAGCGGCTTTGAGTACATTCTTCTCGCTGTAGATTATGTTAGTAGATGGGTGGAGGTTATACCCACATGAACTGCAGACAGTAAGATAGTTTGCAAGTTCCTAAGGGAACACATTATTTCACGGTTCGGGATTCCACATATTCTTATTTTTGATGGGGGTAGCCATTTCATTAATAAGGAGGTCAAAAAGCTAGTGAAGCAATACGACATTGATCACATAGTAGCTTCTCCTTACCATCCACAGACGAACGGCATGGCTGAAGTCTCAAATAGGGAGGTGAAATCAATTCTCTAGAAATTAGTACGATCGGATAGGAAGAACTGGTCGCAGCTACTAGATCAGGTTCTTTGGGCATATCGTACTGCATATAAAACTCCCTTAGGTACTTCACCATTCAGACTAGTTTATGGAAAGCCATGCCATTTGCCCCTAGAGATCATGCACAAATCTGAGTGGGTTATTCGAGAAACAGAAAGCAGGAGATAAGAGAAAGATAAATCTGAATGAGCTGGTAGAAATTCGAAATCAAGCATACAAGAACACTCTCATTTATAAGGACAAAGTGAAGAAATGGCACGATAGACATATTTGGCACAAGATCTTTGTCCATGGGCAGAAAGTCTGTGTTCAATGCAAGATTGAGAATTTTTCCTGGCAAATTGAAAAGCAAGTGGGAAGGACCTTACATAGTCAGAATGGTGCATGAAAATGGAAGCATAGCTATATCAGATGTGTCACCTGGTGCAGAGCCGTTCATGGTTAACGGGCAGATGTTGAAGCACTTCGTAGAGACTACTGATCATCTGGCCCGTATAGAAGTGATCTATTTTGTATAGGACACATGATCATTCTTTCACTTCATCTCATCCTGTACAATGACTTTTGAGCCATTCGATTTCAGGAAATCCGTAACACTTGTATGTTCTTCGTAGACCACAATTGTCCCCATTTTTGCTCGTCTTCTATGATTAGGATACCAGATCCTTAGTATAGGGGGGACTGATTTCCCATTGATTAACGTTTTCTATTTTGTTCTATCAATTTTGTATATCCATTCTTTTTCACAAATCACTAGTCCCCGATTTTTGGATACACTCTTTTATATACTTAGGATACCTTATCCTAAGTATAGGGGAGACCGAGTGATTTCGATGATCTCATATTCTTTATTCCTTTTGATCTTTCGTTATATATTTTTCACTTAGTCATCCTGTTTTTGCTCTTTCGTTATACTTACGATTACCTGATCGTAAGTAGGGGGGTTAACTAACTTGTATTCTCTAATTCTTTTTCACCCACTTTTACTTAGCACGAGTTATGTCCTCCTTTTTCTCTTTTGATGCTATGAGGACATAGCACAAGCTAAGTATAGGGGGTGCATATATGTTGTATATATACTTTTGTCCATAACTCGTACTTTTATGTATTTTCTATATCTATAAAATCCATAAAAAGTGGGTGAGAGATAATTTAAAATACATTTATACATTTATCTATTACTTATAAAATCCTTGTAAATAAGTAAAATATGTTTAGAATTTGTAATTAAAAAAATGTATTAAAAATGTATTTAAAATATTTATAATACTTAATTAAAATCCTATCTATTAAAACATGTGTAAAAATCATTTAATCCTTGTAAAAGTCTCTGTAGATAAAATCTATAAAATACATTAGATATTTAATTCAAATAAAAAATATCTTGTAAAATTCATGTACAAAAACTTGTTAATAAAAATCAGAAAATTTATAAAAAATACAATGTCCTAAAAGTCATAAAAATTACAAAAGCCTTAAAATCCATAAAAATGAGTAAAATTTAGAAAATAGACTTCATAAAAACATGGTTGCATTTGCATTCGCATTTTTTCAGAATAAGTTTGATTTCCGAAACTAAGGATTGAGTCTAGTCTTAAGGATGAAGCTTGATCATGGCCTTTAACTTTCATTGTAAGGACCCTATTTAGGATCTGGAATTTAGACTCTTCAGGTCTTTTGACTTAACATCTTTGGGTTCCATAAGACCATATTTGGGAAATCAATTCATATGTGCTTAAGTAGACCATTTGCTGTCATCCGTACTACTCTACACCAGTGAACCAATCTTGAACACATGCACTCTACACTTAGCTCGACTTGCATGGAGTTGCGAAGGGCAGTACATCTTGGTAGTGCGCTTCTATCCTTGTCCTTGCAGCATTGACATCTAAAGATGGGAGAGCTTGAGGTTGAGATAGTCGCTTTGGATGAGGGAAGGATCTACTGACACAATTTTTCTAAGACCTCAAAAAAGGGACGGAACAAAAGATGTTATATCCATCGAGGCACAAAGAGATGAATGCAGTGCAAGAAAATTACAAAGCCAAATCAAAGAAGAAGCCACCAAATACAAATACGACCGCAATGGTCCAAGGTTCCACCAAAAATGCATGCACATTTTAGTGGAGACTTAGCTACATCGGTTGAGCTTCACAAGGAGATGCGTCTACACTGTTCGCACTCCACTTCTTTTCTCATTCTTCTACTTCCTCTCTATATTCGATTGTGGACATAGTACGAACTGACCTCGGAAGGGAATACCTCCCTCCCCAAGGAAAGAGTAGTTGGATAAGGAAGCAATAAAAGTGTATAGCCGGGATGGACAGTTTCTTCGTTTCTTTAAGCATGAAGAGCTAAATCAATTCACACACTGTACAAATTGACTTCAAGGATGATAGAGTTTGCGATATGAATAAGTGAGCCTGAACTAGCTGATGAAGTGATCTTGAATAAGGAATTGTGGAACTTGAGGACTGTTGAGGATAAAATCCTAATCCCAGTTAAGGATCCGACAAAATGCTTGTTTCAGGCTCGATAGAGCTCTGTCCTTTGTCTGTTCTCATGAATTTGTTTAGGAAAAAAATTCATACTAACTTTCTTTCTTTTTCGCTTACTTTTTAAATAAGTGTTTGCTAAGGGACTAGTAAAGTTTAAGTATAAGGGGTTGATGAATCCATGATTCATTAACTTTTCAGTCACATTTTGTTTTAAAAGCCTTAACAAATACATGTAAATATACATTAATTCTCATCCTTTCTCAAAATATCATTCATAAATAAAAATACACTTTTATATATCAAAACCATATAACTAAAAAAGAATAAAGAAAATAAAAAAGGCAGATTGTAAATATGTATATATGTACAATATGACTTATAAATATAAATATAGCTGCAAGGTATATTTATATAACCTAACCCCCGAGACCAAGTCAGCATGGATTGATCGACAAACCAATAAGTAGGGGGATATAAGGAAAGAAAACCATAAAAATAAATTAAGACACGCTTTATACATTTTTCACTATTTATCAAATAAATACCAAAACTTCCTTGATTTTTAATTAATTCATATGTACATATTTTTCAACAAACTGTTTTCCTAATTATTTTTAAAAATGTATATAAAAATATAAAAATAAGTTCAAAAAATTCTACGGTATATATACCAAGAAATCCTACTTTTAAATTGTCAAATAATCAACTTCCGAACCTCATAAATTCTTCATACAAACTCTAATTTCGCTATACTCACCTTTAAAGTTCATAAAATAATATTCTCTGATCAATAGAGGTGGTTTCATTGAATTCAAAGTCAGTTTGCAAAAAGTTAGTTTTGGGACCTAATGACAACATGGATTCTGGGCTATTTATTTTATGTAGAACACACTATTCATAATTTCATTAATTTTATAATTTATAATTATTTTCATGATATTATATTTTCATCATAATTTATTTCAGAATTTTTGAGAGCTTATTTACTATTTTAATGAAATCCAAAACCCTAATTTATAGATAAAAATGAACTAGTTAACTTATACTTGTATTTATTAAAATATCTAAATTAAGTTATTAAAATCCCTAAAAATTCACATAACCTCTTTTTATTATTCTAAAAATTAAGAAAATACAAAATTAATATTTAATTATTTATTTATTAAATTAAAAATCTAAAACCTATTTATCTATACTTATTTATTAATATAATAATTATATTTCGAATAAAATTTATTATTTATAGAAAGTAATTATTCTATAATTTAGATAATTTAATTATTTACATTTCTTGTTTATATACCTATTTAAAATAATGTTATTTATTATTTATTATCTAATTTATGAGCTATTTTTACATTTGGCCAACTAGGTGCTTATACGTGTCAGCACCTGGTGCTTCTTCTCCAAGAAGTCGGTACAAACTTCTGTTCTAACCGGCCATCTTCACCTATTTTTCCCGCGCAAATCGTAACTCCTTCAGGCAATCTAATCCATTGATTTCCTTCTCCCTAACAACCATCTTATTTGGCCACCATTAGATTAACCTTGAAGTCCAAGTAATATCTCTATAAATACCTCTAAAGTTGGCAGATTCCAACTAACTTTTTCTTAACTACCTGGAACTCAGATCCAATGGCCGACCTCCTATCTTCCTAGCCTTGCTCTGCTCGCTCTAGAGGTGACAGCTCTGCCCAAGGGGAACCGTGTGAAATGAGGACCATCGGGGAGAAGTTCCAAGGCGTCAACCTCACCTTGCATCGCCGTCGTGTGCGCGTGGAACTCTGGGAAGCCGACCCGTGGAGCGACGATCAACAGTGGTTCTACAACCTGCACTTCACAGGTATTCATCCATTTCCCCATTTTATTTCTCGATCATCGTGCCTCCATTAGGGATAGTAAGCATGTCATTAGGATGTCTAATCACACATCTTAGACGCCACACATTCAACTCACCTCAAATCTAATCAGATCAACCCGAAATGATCATCTTCTTCAAGTTCACACGCCGTTTGATATTAATGCTAGAAGCGACATTTTTACCTTACAATTATTATTAATTTGGCTGATTTTTTCGCAAATCGAGCATACACATGTACTAATTGAAGGTCTATTTTGAATCTGGAGCAAAGTTTGATCATCTGGAGCCTTTAATCTTCACGTAATTCGTGATCAAAGAAGGGGTAACAAACTCTATCAATCTTGGGAGCAGCGGGATCGTCATCTTCATCGACTGATTCCCATCGCCATCAGCCACTTCCGATCAACTCCTACCGCAGGCGAGCACGATGGGTGGAGGAACCACCCCTCTGGCCCTGCCGGAGGCCCCAGATCTTCTCCAGTTGTCGGAGATAAATTGGAGAAGACGGACCCATCACTACCCGCGTCAAGAGCTGAAGAACTTCAAGAAAGGCCAGAAGCTACAGTTTGTTGACATGTGGCATGAACCAACGCTCGAGATCAATCGCCACGATATGATCCTGGCCGTTTAACGTGAAGGGGTGTGACATTTGCACCTTAAACCCAAAAGACTTCTAGAAATTTCAGAGTGCCTCCAAAGTTTCCAGAAATTACGATTAGGTCCCTCCGTACGGACTTAATTGCAATAACTTTCTATTTTCTTTCATTCTAGTCCCTGACAGATGATTTAACTGCAGAACTTTTCTTTCTTATTTCTACATTTCTACACCTGTGCTGTAGGGGGACTTTGGATGCATTTTCGACATTATTTCTCATAGATTTCTTTTAGGGTAGTTACACAACTACCCTATCGAGATTTTCCAGTATTGCTTATGTGTTTTCGTCGCGATATCGTCGTGTTTTGATTTGTCAAATTTCAGCTCCGTTTTGATTTGTTTTCGAGTCTTCTTCGAGCTCGTTGCTCGGACGATTTATCTAGTATATAATATCATCTATATTTCACTTATTTCTCACCTATTATATTGTAGGTAAATTGTTTGAAAAACATCACTTGAAAAATTAAATAAAAATTGAAAATATAAAACCAAATAAAAACTTAAAAATCAACTTGTTTCGAAAAGAGATAAAAAAACCACAAAAAGATCCTTTTCAC
Source organism: Ottelia alismoides (assembly GCA_037367405.1). Classification (NCBI taxonomy): domain Eukaryota; kingdom Viridiplantae; phylum Streptophyta; class Magnoliopsida; order Alismatales; family Hydrocharitaceae; genus Ottelia; species Ottelia alismoides. Next base: position 596,731 of record JAZKJV010011859.1, read on the forward strand.
TAAAAAAATCAAAATATCTCTATTCTGCCTCCTTGAGTTCGACCGAGGCACACTTACCTGGCTAAATAAAATAGTAAGGTTTAAAATAAGAGAGAAGCTTATTAATTCACCTTCACTCTCTCTCTCCCCCCTATTTTAAAACCGAATTTTTGTTTGATGTAGAATGGGGTCTCTTTGCAGTTCTCTACACCAACAATGCAATCACTTAACCACAATCGGATCTGAGTCTCATCAGCTGCCAATTGGCAGTGGTCCTGACATCGTCGGATTTATCAATGACTGAAAATTTTCAATTTTTCTTTGATTTCTAGGCATTCGTCCCATCCCCTCACCTTCCCTTCCTTCGTAATCATACTCCCAAATCTCTCTCTCTTGCAACACGCTGACCCGGCCACCTCCTCTCCTTGGCGCTGCCATCAACGCGGCACCACCTCTCTACCTCCGCTCTTGACGTTGCCCTCGACGCACCACCTTTCTCTCTCTCTCTCTCTCTCTCGTACGCCGCAACTCTAGGTGAGTCCATTTTTCCCTTGCGAGCCCTAGCCATCGCGAGACCCTCCCTGATTCTCCCGCTCTCTTGCACGAGCCCTCATAATCATCATGAGACCCTCTCTAATGTCCTAGATCTATCGTGCGTGCGTTCACCGTCGCAGATCTAGCTTCTCTCTCATGTGCCCTTACAGTCGAAGCTCTGGTGGCAGCTCACCTTCATCTCCTTGCAGTGCTCTCCCTCTCCCAAGTTGTATAAATATGTGATTTGCATGACTCTTTGATGTTGAGGTGCTTCATTATCTTGAGATAAGTAGTAGACCATGTAACTGATCCTGATTGAGGCTAAAAGTTATAGTTCAGAGTTCTTTACTCTCTAATTAATTTCAATAGCATTGTCTGGATAGTTAAACAAACTAGTCGAAATTTAATAGTTAAGAAAACTAGTCGAGATTTTGGTCGTGTACTCGTGGATTTTTGGTAGACATTGAGCATTTATTTTGTTCTTTTTTTAAACTTGGCATAAGGATGAGTCTAAACAACAAGCTGAATTAACGTCAACAATTTTTCTCTCTCATCAGGTAAACTAAGAAAGACAGTTCATTATTGCCTTATAATTTGGGTTATGCTGTCAAAGAGTGGATTCTGTTTATTTTGATAATGGACATAAAAGAGTTGATAGTGCTACATTGCTTATTAATGAAGATAATGATGAGAGACCATTTGATTCTTGAGTTGAAAACCTTTGTCAAAGAAATGTTGTTATGATTAAGAAGGCTTTTGAACTGATAACTTTAATATAAAGTTACATACATATCACAATAATATGTTTGAAAAAATATTGATGGAGGACAAGATTCTTGCGGAATGGTTAATTCTACTGGTGTTACCTATCACATGAGGATGATTTATCAGATTCTTTAGGAACTTTCCTCTTAGCTTAAGTCTTCTCTTTATATAATGTTTTCAAAAACAAGATTTAAGTAGTAAAGTTTGTTTTTAGTTTTGCAATTCACTTGTTCAACTATTAATATCGTGTCACCATCTAAGAATAAAAGGATGTTAAAGTAATGAAAATAGTAGTAGTAACGATAAATCACATGGCGATAAATTCAAGTGCAGGTGTAGCATTCCAGTTAAAAAATTGAAATGCATTATTCAAGATACAAAGTACGCATAGATATATCTTAACGAAGGGATGAATAAGTGCATATCAGGAAGTATATACAATTAAGTCACAATATTCCACCTGAGTTTGTCAAATTCTACCCTAAGAAGGAATACTGATTTAGATATTCGGTACCTTGTGCTTATCATGTCTACAACATCTCAAACAGCTTTATTAGGAACCACTGCAAAATGTTTTAATTTTTGAAGATCTGATCTCTATGACCTTAAACTCAGATTTCTTGTGCAAACGTCAGTATACTTACCACTATAATTCAACGATGTCAATATCAACCATTACTCATAAATATACATAACCTTATAGAAACGATTATGATCTCGTGATTATAAGATCTTACCTCTATCGCAAAAATAAATTAGAAATTAATTCTATATTTCTTAAGACCAATTAAAAAACCAACATATATATTTCAAATTTTTGAAGTTGCTGGTATATTTTTTTCTCGCATTGCCAGATCACAAACAACCTCAAACTCCAGTTCATCAACTTAAGTCATTAAACCATGGGTACTTACATATCAATCTGATTTCTGAGTGTGATTAAAAAAGTTGATTACAACACTAATTCTGATACAATTCTTTTTTTGTTGCCATTCAATACAATTCTTCTACTACAAGGATTACAACCAACATCCAAATTACACAACTTAAAAATCTTTGATGCCATGTGATTGAAGACAGATTCGAAATTTGCCAACACTTTCCAAGTGACTAAGATCTTCAGTGATGCTCCGAGCTTTATGTGGCTTTTGCACACCATCGAAAGAGAACGTATTAATACCTCAAAATGCAAGCAATATACATGAAGATCAGGTAGAATTTCATGGTCTACAAGGAATAATATAGTTGAAAGATTGTATTAGTAACATGAAAGAAAGGATGTAATCTTCTTATGAAATATATAAAGAATAAGTAAAGAATAAGGCATAACATTAATTCACTATGCACTATTACACTGTGTTTCCAAAGATATGCTAAGGCCATCTACTTAGCCATCACAAACCAAGGCGCGTCCAATTTCTACACTACACCAATCATTATGAGATGGAATTTGTTTAGATCTTTCATCATCAACAAAGGAACATTAGAGCGGAAGGTCAAAATCTCGTGCACCTGAAACAAGATACAAGCTTCTGGAGACTCACTTTCCCACCATTATCGAGGCCACAAAGACTCATGATCAACACACACAACTATTGACATTGTGATCCGTAGGTTTGGAAACATTTCCAGTACTAAATCAACCTCAACCAAGATTCCTCTTTTAAAGCACTAATACATCATTCCCTTAGCCACTTTTAAATGACCTGTAGATGAAAGACAAACTACAAATAATCTTTATGAAAGAGAGTTTGTCGTAGCATCTTCAATTTGATGAGCCTAGTGGAGTCCTTGCTGAAACATCATTTTTTCATTATTTTCCTATCAATTGAATAACAATTAAGTAAGGTATTAAATGACACAAGACTTGGTGAGCACCTATTTTGAAGCATTATACTCAAGTGTTTCTATTGAATTATCCATCCTTTTTGTTGGAAATGCGAGCCCACGGCGAGCCATTATGCAATAAATGTTATTGCAATTCACTCCTTAATATGAAATGAATAGTACATAATTTGCATAATAGGTCCCTTAGTACAATTAGGGTTATGTACCATGTCCATCTTGATGATCATACAGCTGTTGATTCTAATATTGAATCATATAGGCTGGTGCTTGGATGGATATCTAAAGAGTTGGATTGAGGACTCATCAAGCACCATCAAATGATTGTTAAGAGATGATCTCCAGCCTGAGAAGGAGATGGCAATCCTTTCTCTAAAGGTTGATATCTGACCGACCTCTTGATGTAGGTCCTCTACATCGGAATAGAGATTCGGAGGTGTCAGACTAGTTAGGTCAAAGAGTTGACTTAACGAGATCGAGATAACCAAAGTCCTATATCGTATGCTGTCATGATATAGGCACGCATCCTCTGACCGGAGACAGATGTGTTACTATATGTCTGAGTATGTACATTTGGCAGACCAATAGGTTGATGACCTAATCAAGGTCTATACACCGGCGCACTAGTGTGCATATAAGGGCATATGAGTAATACGATCTCTCAAAGGGATCATACAGGTTCACTACTGAACCGGAAGACATGAGCTCACTCATGAGATATTGGGAAGAATCAAATTCCGTGCGCACGGTCGTCTCGCTTTGGAAGCTTGACTGAATTTGTTGGTTTGATATATACTTTTGGAAAGTATATGATCAAGACCTAGGTATGATATATGCTTTTGGAAAGTATATGATCGATACCGACTCCCAATGATCAAATGAGAAACTTACTGATAAAACTGTGAAGTAGACAGTATAAAGTTGATCCAATACTTCGGGTTTAATCTGAGTCTTCCAGTATGCAGGATGTACAGGTGTTGGGAATACCTGAGGGTGATGTGATCATAAACGATTGTATAACCATGACGCTTCCATTCCTAGGGAGTGATGAAACGGGTCTGGATTTTAGTGACTCCTCTTAGTAGAGAAGTAACCTAATCTTAGTCCAAATATTGGACATTGATCTAAATGTGATTCAGATCCAATGAGAAGATTAGATCTACGGTCTTGATTTAATCAAGCATCTATGGGAGGCCCGAGATCTTGATTTGAGATGTAATCTCAATATCCAAGTCACTATACGTGGAACAATACAATCGCCCTGTCCTTATCTCCAAGTATTCGCGGAGAAAGCGCATTATCCTTGAAGGAGTTCATGGATAATTCTATTGTTGATATATGAATCCAAGCATTGAGAAAATGGATAATTAAATGTGATTTAATTATCATGATTAATATGAATTTCATTCATATTATAGAGTTATATAAGATAACTGAATATGATTTAATTATCAAAGATGTGAATAATGTGAATGTGATTCATATTATTTGAACACATGAGAAAAAGAGATCCAAGATGATTTAATTATCATGGATAAGAATAATGTGGATAGCAATATCCAATTATTCATAATATATTATAAATGTGATTTATAATGTATTAGAGAGATCTAATTATAATTTATATGTGTTGATTAATTATTATGTGTATTGGATACACATTGTGTAATTAATTGACAATGTAAATTATATGTTGTTTCAGGTTGTGAATATGATTTACAATTTTCCAATGTCAAGATTGCAATATTCCCAAAATTAATTGAGAATTATTTTTGGTGAATAAAATCCCAACAAATAGTTGTTGGAAATAAATAAGAGCAAAAATCAAGGAGGTATGCAATCTCATGGAAATCCATGAGATTGCCTCCTGTAGGAAAGAGGTGGGCGGCACCCAATTCCTATATGGAATGGGTGGCCGTCCCCCCTTAATATACAAGGAGATGTAATCTCCATGTATATTCTCTCCTTAATTATTGATGTGATTTTTGGATTGATTTATATTTGATTTTGTCAAATATATTTTAATCTAAATTTGTTGGTTTCACCAACAACAATCTTGACCATTGGATTGACATAAATCAATCTCATCCATTGCTTTTATTTGTCCCATGGATTGAGATCCATGGATCCCAAAATCCTATAAAAGGAGGGGCACCCCATTGCTCTTCTTTACACACAATGCTTATGAAGCACATCTCTCTCTCTTTCTCTCTACATGCCTACTCTCTCTTCCTCTCTTATGGCCGTCCACCATGGATGCCAAGGAGAGGTTCTCCATCGCCGCAGCGTCGTCGTTATGCTGCTCGATCGTCAGCTCGTGGATCTCCGTCTCCTTCGGTGCGCCTCGCTCGTGAAGAAGACGTCAGATCTCGTGTGTCGAGATCAGGAGATCTGCCGCTTGGATCATCAACATGGATTGCGAGAAGCACGTGGTTCATCCCCGCGCTCGCAAGCGTCTCCTCTGTCGGCTCGGACTTGAGACAGGAGGTCTCTTTATTTAGAGACTCGATCACAACCACACATCAAGAGGTAACCCTAACACTTGTTTGTGGTTTAGATGAAACGATCCGAGAAGTGTTCTTGGATCATGTGGTTTCGTCGTATGAATTTTTTTCTAAAATCCGCTGCATCGAGCAACTAGTGTGACTAGTCGCTCCTCGTCGTATTCGATACGACGCTCACGCTTCCGTGATGCTTTTGAGGATCTAACCATATCCTTCAAGTGGTATCAGAGCCAGGTTGACGGTTTTAGGATACGATCCGCAAACCAAGGACGACTTGGGTTCATTAAGGTCGCGAAAGTTTTCATCGCATTTGATTTCGCAGATCTGTTTAGTAAATAAATTCGGTACTGTTAAATTATTTAAACACGAATTTAATACTTAGATTTCTTCCCCATTAAATAAGGAAACCATAGGATCTGAGTTTGCGTAAATCGGATTTCATATGCTCGAGATATGGTTGTTTTAATGAACATGTATGCACTGTTGCGGGAATTGTTGATCTGAAGTGATTAAAATATTAATTACTGTTTAGACTTGCCTCAAAATGCGTGAAACATAACTTGGGTTCTGTCCTAAATCAAATTATCAATCTTTGAAAATTGATTTTGTCTAATTTGGATTTAATATGATTGATATATGCTAATTTTAGTAAGTAGGGGTCACTGCTGAAATTACATTCCTAATCTAGAATCATGTGATTGTCAATTAATGAAATTAATTGTTAATTTTAATAAATAATTATGGAAAATATTTGAGAAATATTGGAAGATTATTATTTCCTTAATTGACTTGTCCTCAACCAATTAATTGATTAGATTTGATCTAGATCAAAATTGGAAACACAATCATCAAACTCCTTGCTTGAATAGGATTGGGAATTTGTCTAGCAAATTTCCTTATAATCAAAATTGTTTTGATTACTATATGGTATAATTTTGGTTGAAGAACCGATGATCATCTCAAGTACAAATTAATCTATTTGGCATTACCCTTTCCCGAGGTGGATATGGTGTCTAGTCGGAGACGCTGGGGTAGCGGGTTGCAACGTATGTGGTCCGTCCCGCTCTCGTCGGTACTGGTCATGATAACGGGTAGGGTCGGGATAATGCCAAAGAGATTAAGATGTATTTTTAATTATTAAAATACGAATTAAAACGTACTTTGAGATAATACCATATATATATATATATTCAAGTATAGCAATCAAGTTTGATTGATTGAATTGGATTGATAATTAATTTAATATGATTGAATTAATTATATCCAATTAAACCTCTCTATTATGAATAGAGTTATTATTTCCCTTGGAAAAATAATTTATGGGAATATGATTCATGATAATTAATTAGAATTTGAATATGGTATGGAGGATCACATAAGTGACATCCATGGTCTCCCATCAAGGCGAAGAGTTCCGTCGCCAGATATTATGTGTAGGAGACGCCTGTCCGAAGTGACAGCTCCTGCATATGATCCATTTGGATCGGGCTCGCCGCTTCTCGAAAGAGTAAGTACGTATGCATAGTGACCCCAATATCGAGTCCTCATATTATTGGGGCGATATTGGATTGCGCATAGCGAGTTGTATTCCTGTTGACGGTTGGTTCAATTAATGACGGGTCAACATCACCTTAGGGGTGGTGGGCCCGGGTGTTAAAGACCGAATTGGGAGATACAAGTTGGACTTGCAAGGCGGAATGTGTTCCCGCTTCTTTTTATCCGAGTTACATGTTCTCATATTATTGGGATGTAACAAAGATAAGGAAGGAGATCCCAGATCTTGCTTGAGATATAATGGTAAGTATATCTCTTACATTGAAAGTGATTAAGGGAATGAACTTTCGTTGTTGACATTGCAAGACAACTTTGATATAAAAATTCCTAACTCAAAGTAAAAATATGTGTATATATAAATATATACCCTTATACAAATAACTTATTTCAGATAATTCTTCATTAAAACCACTCAATATTATACTCAATAATAACCAGTAAAATATCATGGATTGGACCTGTGATCCAGATATTGTACTTGCAATAGGACACATAATGTATGTGGTTGCAATGTGCAAGTTTCCTCGTAATAATGAGGAATGATGATTAAATGAGACAATAGGACTAAAACCCTAGGGTTTGTATGTCTCTATAAGTCTTGATCTCATCGAATGTACTTTTGAAGTAACATGTCGATAATGATCGTAATTATCATATAATCCTTATAAAATCTAAGAAGATGTTCTGGCATACATATGTGCTCTCGACATATAATCATGAATGACAGGGTTCTCTGCATTATGCAGAATGGTGGATCTATAGGAGATGATGTATTCAAATTGTTTGAGTACCTACCTGAATCTAAGTTTTAAGAGTTTAAATGGATGTAGATACGATGAGTGTCATCATTCTACTATCTTTACTCTAGTCATTCCTGAAGATTCATAATATTCATATTGTATGAATTAAATGAAGCATGTATAAATGTTGAAATTCTTTTATAGTGAAATTTTTTGATTTTAACATAAGAGATCCTCTATCTAGAGCAATGGTTGCTTATAGATAAAGAGAGCGCAGTGGAAGCATGGGTTGGACCCAAGTAAGAAGTATAGCCAAAAGAGTTGAATGTACTTCTGTGACTTCCATGTAACATCCAAAGAGTTGTATGAATGCCAATACTACAATAAGTTGATGTGTTGATAGTATGACTATCATATCTATCTAGAATCCTTAGAGAAGGAATCAGATAGTACATCAGAATAATCTACTTATAATCATTGAAATTGACTTACTTATTTGATAATATAAAGTCTAATAATTGTATCTCAATCTTCTAATGACACTTGCAATTAGTTGCATATGTATTAGAATATTAGAAGTTTGATCTTAAGGTTTAATGGTCATCCATGTTGAAGTTGATGCAATTGTTGCAACAATTTCCACCGGATGAATATACTTCACATTTTCAGTGGGAGAGCCCTTGGTCTTAGAGAATGTCTCTATGACCTAGATATTAGAATACACTCATTGTTTATTTCTAAATGTTGGGAATAAACATGAAATCTGGAATAGACCTATCATAAAGAGTTATGATGGAGATATTTCAGATAGTAATCTAACATCTAGTGGACTGCACTAAATTAGAAAATTAATGAATGGTTCATTAAGATTTCTAATACTGAAAATTAAACCTTTAAAAATCAATAGTAGGATAAAAATCATTTGACAATGATCTGGCATCATATTTTGGACATATGTCTATTGATGAGATCAATGGACAAATAAGAGATGAAACTTTAGAATGTCTAAATTTTCAAAACTTGCATACTTATGAATATTGTATTCAAAGTAAAATGTCCAATACACCCTTCTTTGGGAAAGGTGTAAGATGTCAAGGTATTCAGGATCTGATACATATTGATGTATGTGAATCATCTATATCATAGTAAACATTATGGATATGTGATATCTATTGATGATTATTTATGATATGATATTTCTTCTCTTAACTTAGAAAACTTTGAAATGTTCAAAGATTTCACAATTTTGGTTTAGAACCGAAGTTTGAAGGAAGATGAAATGAATTTGATCTAAGCAAGGTAGCTTGTACCTATTAGATGAATTCAAGGAATACCTTATGGAGATGTGAATATCATTCCTATCTCAATCCTCCTGATGAACCTTAACTCAATAGAGTTGTAGGGAGATACAATTGATCATGTGTGACATGATTTGATCAATGATTAATCTTAGCATAATTATCTCTTAGTTTCCAGGTATATATATGTGGCAGAGACTACATTGTATATCCTTAATAAGGTTCCATGTGATTAAGCTGGAATCTGGCACTAGAGAATGCTACTTCATTAGGAAAATAAAGGATGGTATTAGATACCTACTTTATGGCCTTGAGATTCTTAAAAGATCTCATCTTTGGAATATGATTCTTATAGGATGACTCTCTTAAGAATCAAGATAAAAATGAAGCAAAGGATCTCACAATTTAATCTTGAGATGATAATGAGGCTCCTGAAACCGGAAACTAAATAGACAATTAAAGATGAAACATTAATACCTCTTCAAATATGTTTGAGGATGGATTCCATGTGTCAGTTAAATCTGACTATGATCGGACTTCATGTGATGAAGCTCCTGAGGATCATGACATGGAAAGATGGATGTTAGCAATAAAAGTCTAATGTAGACTTCATATACAAGTGTTGTATATGGACCCTCGAGGATCCACCTATGTGGGTAAGACCCATTAAGGTGTAAATGGATCTTCAAGAGAAAGAAGGAACCTGATGAGAAGGTAGAGACCTTAAAAGCATGGTTTGTAGCCATGAGCTGCAAACCATAGAGAAGACATCGCTTGCAATGAGACTTGCTCTTCAGTGACCATGTTTAACCCATCAGAATATTGCTAACTGTAGCTACACAACTCGACTATGACATCTTTATGATGTGAGTCAAGATTGCATTCCTCTATGAATACCTCTCTGAGGATATTCATATGAAGTAGCCGCATGGCTTCATGGTTGAGGAAAGCAAGATGTACAAGTTAAAGAACTCCATCTTTGGACTCCAGATAAGCTTCTTGTAGTTGGAACATAAGATTGGATGAAATTATAAATGTTATGATTTCAGATAAAAATCTTGATGAACCATGTGAAGCTTAGTGGGAGTGCCATTGTGTTCATCGTGCTAAATGTAGATATTATTCTAATCATTTGGAATGATATAAGAATAATAATAAGTGTTTTATAATTTGGTTGTTCCATACCTTGAGATATGATCTCAAGGATACCTCTTAGATCCTAGTTCTGAAGATGTTCAGAAGCAAAGAGAAGAGGGTATTGGGACCAACACATTAGTAGTACACCTTGGACTTATTCCATTTTCTGGAAAATTCCAAGAAAGGCTTCCTTTCCTTAAGATGTGGTACTGACCTATCTGAAGGGATAGCACCTCAAAGAGTTGAGGAAGTGAATGCTAGAACTTATTGCACTTGTGCATCAGTTACAAGAAGCTGAGTGTATGCTAGATGTGCAAAAGATCCAGATGTCTGCCATGCAGTAGGAGTAGTAATCTATTACTAATCCTATTCTGGAATAAAACACTTAGTTGCAGTAATAACAATATCTTCAAAAGATGATGAAACTTAGAGATAGTGATCTCAAAGTCTTATCTTCAAATGTTTAAAGACCTAGTAGATAGTGATCTATGAGGGTCTTAACTATAGATACCTTAGGAGATAGAGATCTCCAGATGTGAAGGTATTCTAATAAGGATTATGGACATATTGGTTATAATAATTATAGAGCTACAGTGTCAAGGACACTATAACAAAATTGAGTATTAGTTGCATAAGATGCAACATTCGCATTGGATGCGAGCACTGTTACTGGGGATATGCAAGTGTCGTAAAAGGACTTGGCATAGTCTCGTGGGAACAGAGTGATTGATCAGCTTACCTAGCTATTTTCTGAATAGCTTATGATTGTCACATGAGTGTGGATTTAAAAGATTAGCCCATTAATGGCTCTTTGGAATAGTGGGAGATTGTTGGAAATGCGAGCCCAGCGAGCCATTATTTAATAAATGTTATTGCAATTCACTCCTTAATCTGAAATGAAGAGTACATAATTTGCATAATAGGTCCCTTAGTACAATTAGGGTTATATACCATGGCCATCTTGATGATCATACAACTGTTGATTCTAGTATTGAAACATAGAGGCTGGTGCTTGGATGAATATCTAAAGAGTTGGATTGAGGACTCATCGAGCACCATCAAATGATTGTTAAGAGATGATCTCCATCCTGAGAAGGAGATGGCAATCCTTTCTCTAAAGGATGATATCTAACCGACCTCTTGATGCAGGTCCTCTGCATAGGAATAGAGATTCGGAGGTGTCAGACTAGTTAGGTCAAAGAGTTGACTTAACGAGATCGAGATAACCAAAGTCCTATATCGTATGCTGTCATGATATAGGCACGCATCCTCTGACCGGAGACAGATGTGTTACTATATGTCTGAGTATGTACATTTGGCAGACCAATAGGTTGATGACCTAATCAAGGTCTATACACCGGCGCGCTGATGTGCATATAAGGGCATATGAGTAATACGATCTCTCAAAGGGATCATACAGGTTCACTACTGAACCGGAAGACACGAGCTCACTCATGAGATATTGGGAAGAATAAAATTCCGTGCGCACGGTCGTCTCGCTTTGGAGGCTTGACTGAATTTGTTGGTTTGATATATATCTTTGGAAAGTATATGATCAATACCTAGGTATGATATATGCTTTTGGAAAGTATATGATCGATACCAACTCCCAATGATCGAATGAGAAACTTACTGATAAAACCGTGAAGTAGACAGTATAAAGTAGATCCAATACTTCGGGTTTAATCTGAGTCTTCTAGTATGCAGGATGTAAAGGTATTGGGAATACCTGAGGGTGATGTGATCATAAACGATTGTATAACCATGATGCTTGCATTCCTAGGGAGTGATGAAACGGGTCTGGATTTTAGTGACTCCTCTCAGTAGAGAAGTAACCTAATCTTAGTCCAAATATTGGACATTGATCTAAATGTGATTCAGATCCAATGAGAAGATTAGATTTACGGTCTTGATTTAATTAAGCACCTATGGGAGGCCCGAGATCTGGATTTGAGATGTAATCTCAATATCCAAGTCACTATACGTGGAACAATACAATCGCCCTGTCCTTATCTCCAAGTATTCGTGGAGAAAGCACATTATCCTTGAAGGAGTTCATGGATAATTCTATTGTTGATATATGTATCCAAGCATTAAGAAATGGAAAATCAAATGTGATTTAATTATCATGATTAATATGAATTTCATTCATATTATAAAGAGAGTTATCTAAGATAATTGAATATGATTTAATTATCAAAGATGTGAATAATGTGAATGTGATTCATTTTATTTGAACACATGAGAAAAAGAGATCCAAGATGATTTAATTATCATGGATAAGAATAATGTGGATAGCAATATCCAATTATTCATAATATATTATAAATGTGATTTATAATGTATTAGATAGATCTAATTATAATTTATATTTGTTGATTAATTATTATGTATATTGGATACACATTGTGTAATTAATTGACAATGTAAATTATATGTTGTTTTGGGTTGTGAATATGATTCACAATTTTCCACTGTCAAGATTGCAATATTTCCAAAATTAATTGAGAATTATTTTTGGTGAATAAAATCCCAACAAATAGTTGTTGGAAATAAATAAGAGAGAAAATCAAGGAGGCATGCAATCTCATGGAAATCCATGAGATTGCCTCCTATAGGAAAGAGGTGGGTGGCACCCAATTCCTATATGGAATGGGTGGCCGTCCCCACTTAATATACAAGGAGATGTAATCTCCATGTATATTCTCTTTTTATTTATTGATGTGATTTTTGGATTGATTTATATTTCATTTTGTCAAATATATTTTAATCTAAATTTGTTGATTTCACCAACAACAATCTTGACCATTGGATTGCCATAAATTAATCTCATCCATTGATTTTATATGTCCCATGGATTGAGATCCATTGATCCCAAAACCCTATATAAGGAGAGGCACCCCATTGCTCTTCTTTACACACAATGCTTATGAAGCACATCTCTCTCTCTACATGCCTACTCTCTCTTCCTCTCTCATGGCCGTCCACCATGGATGCCAAGGAGAGGTTCTCCATCGCCGCAGCGTCGTCATTATGCTGCCCGATCGTCTGCTCGTGGATCTCCGTCTCCTGCGGTATGCCTCGCTCGTGAAGAAGACGTCAGATCTCGTGTGTCGAGATCAGGAGATCCGCCGCTTGGATCATCAACATGGATTGCGAGAAGCACGCGGTTCATCCCCGCGCTCGCAAGAGTCTCCTCTGTCGGATCGGACTTGAGACAGGAGGTCTCTTTATTTAGAGACTCGATCACAACCATGCTTCAAGAGGTAACCCTAATACTTGTTTGTGATTTAGATGAAACGATCCGAGAAGTGTTCTTGGATCATGCGGTTTCGTCGTATGAATTTTTTTTAATATCCGTTGCATCGAGCAACTAGTGCGACTAGTCGCTCCTCGTCGTATTCGATACGACGCTCACGCTTTCGTGATGCCCTTGAGGATCTAACCATATCCTTCACTTTTCTCTCTACAAAAAAAAACTTCAATCAGCAAATTGTAAGATACCATGCGGCATACAAGGTCATCGTATTGCATCTGACTAATGTATTGATAATCATCTCTATCCCTGCATTGATAAAACAGAGCAGACACAAGCACATAATATGCACAATTAGAAACCCTTTTTGATTCATCTTAACCATAAACCCTCTCGCTTCATTAGACATATCATGTTGAGGAAGTATACTTGAGGGAGATGGCGTACTGAGGTAATTGAGAGGAGGTGGGAGGATGGAGGGTGCAGAGCCATCATACTCAAGGGTGGTGCAGGTCGATAGCCGCTCAGAGATACAATAGTGAGGGCTCGAGCGAGAGGATCTAAATGTGTGAGAAGCTGAAGCTAGACCAACAAGGACTCATGCAAGAGAGCCGGAGAATCGGGGAGAGTCTTGCAACGGCTAGGGCTCGCAAGGGAAAAATGGACTCACCTAGAGTTGCGGCGGGAGAGAGAGAGAGAGAGAAAAGTGGTGCGCTGAGGGCGAAGTTAAGAGCGGAGGTAGCGAGGTGGTGCCGCGTTGATGGCGGCGCCAAGGAGATGAGGTGGCTGGGTCAGCGTGGCACGAGAGAGAGAGAGAGATTTGGAGGAAAATTCGCCTGAGGGGTACCTGTGGAATCTTATTCCACGGGACCCCCAGGCGAATATATATTTTTTTAACTACCACAAGGAAGCCGTGACTTGAGGACATGACTTCTATAGTAGGGAGCCGTCACGTGAAGTCATGGCTCCCACTGAAGGAAGTCGTGACCTCAAGTCACGGCCTTCTCTGCTTCCAGGACAGAAAAGTCCCCACCCATGGTGGTGGGGACTTGGCTACATAGCACATACACAAACACATACAAATAACATAACACATATACATTGATCCAAAGAAGAGATACATAGAACATAAGAAGGTTTTCATTCCATATACATTCAATATACATTGTGATACAAATAAGGTCTTCACTAATTTACAAATACATTAACACGTTTCCTTCTACGAAACACTCTAAGTTTAGGTGGCCTTTCATCAGATTCCAGCGGTAGCGCCTCAGGCTGCAGTTCGCTTGAGGGCATGATCTGGCTAGCTTCATCAATCTGTGAGATCATAGATCCATCAAGTGCCCCCACATCGTCCATATGAAGTACTGAAAGCGGAGAGCATCATGAAGGGCCGACGTCAGAAGGACCCCTCTCCTTCACCGGGGCGGTTGGTGTGGATAGGCTACTAGGGATGCAATGGTCCTGGAACGGAGTCTGAAAATCATCAGCAGTAGATGCTTCGACTTGTCGCCTCCGACCACCTCCAGCTCTTGATCTTTCGCGTCCTCGTCCATGTCCTTGTCCATGACCCTGGTCAATAGGAGTTGGTTCCTCGAAAACCCCTTCTTCATATCCTTCAGCTTGCTCATCATCATCTGCCCCATCTCTAAATTGTATCTCGATGGTTTCCAGTCGTCGCCGCTCAGAATCAACCGTAAAAAATGCAACACGTTCTGGATCATCCCTTTCTAGATGGATGTCTCCAAACCTCGATACCTGCAAAACGAGACATACTCGAGTCATATTCCATCTATGTTAAAAATGAAATGTTAACGTAATTGTTACTCACAACAAAGTCCATCATGCACCCGTGTCTACCAATAAACCGTCGGGTGATACGGTTATACCAACTCATGTACTCATCTGTCACCCCATCTCCTCCTGGCATTATAGGGATCGTCTCCACAATATAATTTATCTTGTGCTCCCACATCCCCAAGAAGTTGGTGTGGAATTGGATCCAATCGATGTTGATCTTCCCTCGCAGATCTATCGAGTGGAGCTTTGGACATGTGTTGCATGGGCCTGGGATCCCCTGAACTGCTCCAAACTATCCTAACACATGATCTGGAGTGTATAACTCAACCAAACAGAAATGAATCAGTGGTACTCTTGCAATATGAAGATACGGTGCTTCCAAGAAGTACAGAGGAAGCATCTGCATCATATCTGTGGTGTACAACCTCTAAACAACCTACCAAAATAGAAAGAATTTTATTAGAATCCTGGGTAACCCCTCATAGTGTAATAACATGCTTTGTTTAAATTCATACCTGTGACGCTGTCTGAAGGTCAAATGCATCTCGATATGGATGCATCAAATGTGTTGGATATGTAGTGACATCAAACTGTGCCCGCCAACGACATCCTAAGGGACTCCTCCCCCCAATCGGGCCTTCGGTGTACAATGGGGGCTATGTGAGGAAAATGTACCTATGCCCAGACCTGCAGCAGGACCAAAGGCCCGCATATCTCTATTGTTCAGCCTTGGATGCTAGGCACTACTGTCTGTAAAGGAAAGCTAGGCAAGCAGATCCCCAGGAAAACTGTCCACATGCCTCCATGTCTTCGAGCAAGGGAAGATAAATCGGAGAAACCTCATTGCCGGACGTTTTCGGAAAGAAATAAATATGTCAGATAACAAAATAAAACATTATGATAAAAACTTACAAGCTATTTTTTTAAGCACATACATCGCCCTTCCAAACAGCTCTGGATCTATGAGATCCCTGTAGATGTAAAACGGATCGATCAATGGG
This sequence comes from Ottelia alismoides, assembly GCA_037367405.1. Lineage (NCBI taxonomy): Eukaryota > Viridiplantae > Streptophyta > Magnoliopsida > Alismatales > Hydrocharitaceae > Ottelia > Ottelia alismoides. The sequence continues at coordinate 613,147 of JAZKJV010011859.1, forward strand.
ACTCGACTCCATCTGCAACAATTAAAAAATTGAGTGGTTAAAACAAATCAATCAATGATTACCAAAATTCAAATTGAATTGTAAAAATTTTAGTCACAATTATCAAAAAGTAAACAACCTTGGGTAGTACGGTTTGGACATTTCCTCCTATTGTGGCCAGTCTCCCGACATAACCCACATTTATTTACACTTGGTGGCCCATGGCTACTATGCCGATGATTATGACCAAGTTGACGACATGCCTCGCATTATTGTTGGACATGATCCTCACGCATGTCCATTTCATTATGAATACGCTTTGATTTAGGCCGACCCTTGGATCGTATTCTTGTTGGATCTGGAATTATTTTCTCTGTTGTGAATGTTGGCCATACCTCCCTATCTCCAATGGGGTAGAAGACACCTTCATAGATGTTTTGCAGAAACTGCCATGTATACCACAGACCCATATACTTGTCAACATCAATATTTAGATGTGCTAGAACAATGCATGTATGAGAGAAAGGGATTTTGTGGACCTGTCATTTCTGACAGGTGCAAGACAAGTCATTCAATAGGACTGAATGTTTTCTTCCGCCCTTTAGACCAAACTGTGTCATCCCTTGCCTTGTGATGAATTCATATAAGTGTAAAGGAGCACCCCTGATTCGAGTGATTCGATGGCTGTTGCTCCTATCCATCCACCTCTTTAGCATGTCAGCAGTATATTTGGTGAATTAGTCACCACGAGTAAGATGAGACATTGCCTCACTATGACGATCGTAGCAATATTGAATGCAATTGTAGTATGTCTTCTGCACCAAAGCTGCCACTGGAAGTGATCTTGCATCTTTCAATACAGCTGCCACCAAAGTTGCCTCAGATTCGTACACCTCAAAATTGTAATGATGCTTGGTGTGAAACAACTTGACCGGATAAATCAAGTCTTCTTTTGACTTGAAGGTCATCCCATTTCTTAATTCATCTGAGCTTGCCTATCCATCATGAATTCCCATAACGTCATCACTGTTACAGATGTAACCACCACCGCCTCGTGTGTTATAAAAGGGAATGCCAGACTCAACACGCACCGTCTTATTCTCACCGTTCAACATTTCTCCATCATCATTTTATATTTCATCATCAGTGTTCTGTGGGGTATCCTCCATCATATGATCAATCTCGGGATCGTGGTCCTCCGCTATAGTATAGATGGGGTCATTCAGAGAGGGTCCCAAAGGTTGGGGAATAATATGTGTTCTTGGAACCGTCGCCACAACTTGGCATATACACATAGGAGATATTGTGCATACAATGTCAGTAAATAAAATTGGTCTGTAGGAGCTTCCCATCATCTCAGCGTAGTTCAAAACATCGTCAATGTCACCATCATACTCCACATCAACCAAAAAAGTCTCATTATTCTCTATCATCTTGTGAAACAGACGTAACTCTAAACCATTGGTTAAAGTCAAGTTGAGATGATTTTGCAATCATCTCGACCAATCCATTGAATGTCAAACCCATCCCAATTTTTATGGGTTTCACCCGACCTCCCTCGTATCTGACTTCTTTGCCATCCTTACAAATCTTTCCACCAACATGGCACAAGCACAACACGTCCTCCAACAAAATTATATTTTGATTGTTTTCATGTGTTTTAACTTCAGTCCAAAAATCATTAAAAATTTCAAAAGGAAACTCCTAAAAATTACAAAACCCCTAAAATCTTCATAAAAATCTTAAAAATTCCACAAAAATCCTAAAAATATGATTTCAGATTCGGGAGTTTCCTTATTTTGCTACCTTTAGTTTAAAATTAATTTGAGGATTTTTGAACTCTGTTTCGTATTTTTCATCCTCATTTTAGTTTCAGCCCTTTGATTCCATTCACTGTTTTCAGTATTTTTGCCTTTAAAATACCAAAAAATTAAGAAAAATCTAGAAAAATACCAAAAACATTATAAAAAATAAAAATTCCAAAAAGATTTTATTTCCTAATTTTTTCTTGTGTATGCTTATTTTTATCTGTACACAATATCTCTTTTTCTTTGTATATATATATATTCTATTAAAAGAAAAGAAAATATAGAAATATAAAATATAAAAATAAAATACAAAATCAATAAATTAAAAAACAAAATACAAAATTTAAAAAATAAAAAATCAAATAAAAATATATAAAATTAAAAACCCACAAAAATAGCATAATTGTAGGCATTTGATCACTTTCACATTTTTGAGCATTATTGTCTTGATCTATCTTGCTTGCTCCCTAAGTTCAACACTCTACATATACTTGCACCTAAACACACCTATTGTAGAGTTATAATAAATTTTAACTCCACATTTGCTTCTCATTGTTTAATTGTTATTGTGGGTTAATTGTTGACTTAGCCGGGATTAATAGAGGGTCGCTACAAGAACTGTGTCTCTGCCTTGTGTGAGACATTCGACCTTCGTATTTTTCGGCTAATCAGGTACTACCTCTGCTACTGCTAAGGTATCTGCTAAAATAGTGGGCCCTATTGACCCGCCTGGTAATGGCCTTATCGGCCATACTGCTGGTACTATTATCGTTGTTGTTGGAATGGTTGGAATCCAAGGCTCTTCTAAAAAGTAGGTGGTGCAGAGGTGAATGTGATGTTGTGAAAGTTCGGGGGATGCTGGTAGGTATGTCGGTCACCCATACTTCCTTGCCTGGCAGGGTCTTGAGTATACCATACTCCATTCACCTCCCAAGCCGATGGAGGCTCCCCTTGAACTATCTCTCCTGATGGAGGGGGTTGCTAGAAAGAATGGGTGTATGATTGGCCATGCTCTCACAACTGGGGTTGGCCTGACACCAATTGCTCCTGAACATGGTGAACTCGGTACACGGGGGCAACGAGTGTAGTCACGGTGTGCATCCTTATCTTATATACATTCTCAGTCAACTCCTCCATTTGTTTTGGAATCTTGGAGACATTCCTATCTAATTCATCAATCCTCCCGTCAATCCTCTCAAATACTGTAAACTTGTCTACAATAGCCCTATATTGGGGATCATGTCCTGAGAGAGATCAACTACTACTAACTTTCCTCCTCCAGATAAGAGTGAACTGGGGGACGACGTATAGGCCTTGCTGGTGCTTAAATACATTCCAGACATTATCCAATCCTCATGATGTATAGATGCCTCCACAAGCAGCGCTCACTAAATCTTGCATCTCAGGATTGAGACCAGTGAAGAATGACTGAACCAAGATGTTGTCATCCAGTCCATGACATGGAGACTTCTGCATGATGCCTTTAAACCTTTCTCAGGTATCACAGAAGGCTTCAAGGGGTAGCTGGGAAAAGCTTATAATGTGCATCCTCATCATGTTAGTCCAACTTAGGGGGTAGAACTTCTTCATAAAATGGTTCTTGAACTGGGCATATGTAGTGAACGTAACTCCCAAGTTCTTTACCCAGTAGTCGGCTTTGATTAGAAGAGGATTTAGGAATGAAGATATTCTCACCGAGCCGAAGGTCTTCCTCGATGAGGTGGGAGGAGATAAAGAGAATGGTTTGAGAATAACCATCCTGAGAGTGAGTGATCCTGAACCCATGAGGGTCATAGGTACAAGTTGGTCGAGGTTGTGAATGAACTTTTGAAGACATACATCTTAGAGGGTTCAACAAGATATTCATGAAGTTCGAATAAATATCCTCCTAATTAGTCATGTTTGGTATCAAAAGAACCGCTTAGGACACGATACTCAATGAGGCGCTAGTTCTATAGTACATGTAAATGTGCTGAGTAAATTCACACAATACAAATGCAATGCAAACCCCCAAATTCACCAACTCCACATGGTAGGGTCGTAAAGGTTCGGCCGAATTATCTTGTAAAATTTAGTTGGCAATAAATGTAATCTTTGAAAGATTAACGAGATTTTAGGTGCATGTATTTCCCTACATACTAGCCTGATTCTTACGATTAGTTGCACCCACTTTCAATCACTATGGGAGTATGGACTGTATAAATACAGCTACATGTTACTTGAGGACGGAGCCTTACACGGTATCCTATAAACACCCACTCTACTAAGGAAATACAGACCGTTTACTGACTACCCGTAGATCCTCACTGAGATGTAGCTAATCATTTTTGTAGAACTAGTAGTCTATATGAAAATCCTGACTTGGCTCTATCCTAAACCAGTACGGGAGTAATCATTTTTGTAGCTAATCATCTCTCTCACTTGCAAGTAAATTAAAAAATGAGGGTTGTATGCACCCGTAAAACAAGGTTCTTTTTATTCCAATTTTGTTTAATCGATCTGCTCAATTTGATCTCAATTTTAGAGTTAGGTTGTCACGTGAAAATTAATCTAAGCACAATAAAGCATGTCTACCATTCAATCCTAAATTCCTTTTCAATCCTAAGTTGTAAACCAAGGCAGGAATCAGAAATCAGAATGCAAACATGAAACGAAGATGCATGCTTAGAAGATGTTATACTTACAGTGACTCCAACACTCTCGATGCTTTATGAAAAACTAAATTTGTAAATTTACACTAAATACATGCAGATAGAGAAAACTACACCTAAACAGTATACTATTAGAGGAGAAGAATATAGTTAATTTGAGCCAAGTAGACTTGTCTATGTATGTCTCATTAAGATTTTTATTAGATTTGTGAATCTTTGAAGATTTGTGTAGCCTAAATTATGAAGGTCACAAACATATTTGATGTTACAGTACCGTGTGCCTATCCTTAATTTTGCCACTCAAGTCGAGCCCGACCCTCACCGAAGAGTGAAACCTATCATGAAACACCATAAAATAATTTCCAAGTCTTTTTTAACATGCACGAGATCTCAATATAAGAGCCTCTATAAATGACAAAATTACCTAAATTATTACAACACAATAATTATAAAATTTTACAAAAATGAAAATACTCTCAAAATAAAATAAATTTCCTTGCTTTTAAGCAGTCGTCGCGCGTCACGTCCATGGACCTCCGATGCACTCAGCCCATAGGGAACTTGCAAGGAAAATAAAATTTATATTATAGAGATAAATAACAAATATATATATATATATATATATAAATGAGCAGCAAAATAATTGAGAGAAAAGAAGAAGAAATGGATTAATTACAATATGGCTCGGGGGTCAGACTAACCGAATGAGAGAAAAACTAATTCTTATTTTCTAAATTAAACCTAAAGCCATTTGTCTCCCCAGCAACGACACCATCTGATAAATATGCCTAAATGCATATAATAATCGATACTTATTATATAATGACACCTGGCCAATTAATCATAACCAAGAAAAGATCTCCTCAAGGAGTGTCTTGGCTTAAATTTATAACCAAGCAAGTTCGGGGTCGAATATAGGGAGGCAAAGTAACAACTTTGGGTTAAATCAGAATAATTAGGTTTAGGTTTCCAATGTAGATTTTTTGTATTTTTTTATATGCAAAAATAAATGTGAATGCAAAATGCAGTATAATTAAGTTAATAACAAAGCACACAAGTTAGCTAAATTAATTTAATGTGAATTCATCCAATTTAGTCAAATTTTATTTTTCCTGGAAACCTAATCCAGTGGTAAATGCAAAATACTTTTTTGGAATTTTAAGGGTTATGCAATGAAAAAATTCACAAATTTTATGCGTTTTTATGTATTTTTCAGTCAAACTAAATGCAGAAGTTATAAAAATTTTACTGGAATTTAAACATGATGAAATGAAGCTACATTATTTTTTTGGAATTTTTCGAAAATATATGAATTTTTGAATTTTTAATGAAAACAAAGTTACATTGAATATTGAATTCTAATAAATCTACAATGTCAATTTATCGAGAGAGTGAATTATCTTAGCAAGGTATTTTAATATGCTATCCAGTGAAGTTGGAATTTCGTAAAAATATTGTGAGTTGATTTAATTAAAAAACATTTACTAAAAGTACTCTACATTTTATTTAAGGCATATAACAACTCCAATTTAGATGTAATTTGAAGAGTAATTGAAGCACATTTTATGGCATCATTTCTTAATTTTGAAGAATTTAAGGAGCAATCATGAATCAAATATGAAGTTAAGACCTTATAATGGGTAAAATAAGCAATTTTCCACTAATAGAATTTTAATTAATTACCTAGAAGTTACAAAAATCCATATAAAGAAAATGAAAGAGAATTAGTTGCTCAACAACATGACATTTTTCATTAAAATAAACAATAAAAAAATGGATGTCAAAATATGTGCATGAACATATGGGTATCCGTGCAATTTCAGAAATTTAGCTTAAACAAGGCAATTATGCTCAAGGACGCTTCTGTAATTACGAAAACTGTACGGGAAAACTATGGAAGTTTTACAAAAAAAATGGATATTCTCCTTTGTGTTTGCATGCGGTCAAGGTGCATGAGGAAAGACCGAAGGTGGGCGGCCATCGTACCAGGACGCGGGGGCATTGTTCCTTAGATATGGTGGTGGAGGAGGCTAGCGCGAAGGAGGAGCAGGATGGCAATGGTGGATCAACGAGGAGGCTGGAGGTGGTGGGGCACCGCAGGCAGAGGCGCACATTGGAGGGTCCTACGGGCGGCGGACCTAGAGTTAGGGAGGTGCATGTCGGCAGTGGTTGGAGGTGTGAAGGAGCTACTGGCCTGGATCACCACAGAGGATGGCGATGGTTAGGCAATGTGCACGAGGGACGCAACGATGGCCAACGATGTGGCCGCGCTCAGCGGTGCGCTTAGAAGAGGCTGGAGGTGGCGGCCAGACTGCTGCTACTTTTTTATTTTTTTTTTTGATTTTTTTAATTTTGTTGATGTGTTACGATTATTTTTATTTTTTTATTTTTTAGTTCACTTATACATAGAATAAACAAAAGATGAAAAGAGGATGGTGGTGGTGGTGATGTGATGTAAAAAAATAAGGAAAATAAATAAATGATGACTAATGATAAAAAGGGGAAGAAAACGAAATTACCTAAATATGGAGGCATGTGCCAGTGGTGTGCTCACAATAAGCACAGTCTTTGCTCGAATCACTGACAAGAGATAAGCTCGGGCAGCGTTCTGAGACGGCTACGATGTTGGCAGAAATGCCAACGGATCTTACCAGAGATGACGTCGATCGTTGCTCTAATTCTTCGTTCACTGTCATTGAGACGGGTGGTCGGATCTCTCGATTCTCTCTCGTATAAAGGTGTATCGAAGGTAAAAATGAGGACAATGAGATGAATAAAAAGAGAAGAAAGTTGAAGGTTAGAAAAGATGGTGGGATGATGGAGTTGAATGGGAAGTTAGATGAAAACTTAGCGGTTATTGGAAGAAAATGGAATTTAGTGTAGAGAATGAAAAATAAATAAAATAAAAGAAAATATAATAAAGTGGGCTACTAAAAAGAAGATAAAATAAAAGAAAATGGGAAAATGGAAAACAAAATAAAGAAGAAAAACAAGGAACAAACATACCATATGTATACTATTTTTTTACTTTTCTAATTTTATTTTTTGTATTTTTAATAAAATATATTTACAAAATAAAATAAAATCCTAGATAAATTACACACAAAAATGTTTTTTTTAAATTTTTCAGTAATTAATAAAAGTTTATTAATGACAAAGTCACTTCGCCATATTTTTTATGACAAAACTTTTTTTAGATTTTTTACCTATGTCACTTATTAAAATATATAATAAAAAATTAATAAAAAAGGGATAGATTTGTACAAGGAAAAATCGAAGTTACTTTCATTGCATTATGTACAATATAAAAAAAGGCCCAAAACTCAAATTTTGCAAACGAGCTCTAATTTTAATGAAACCACTTACATTGGATAGATAATTTTATTACTGAAACTTCAAAATATTTGGTGAATTTGGAGTTCATATAGAGTGGAAATTTGACAGGGAAGTTGCACTATAATGATTTTTCTCTTTCGGATCTAGGAGTATTTATTTGCAATGAAATTTATTTTATATTTTTGTATTTTTATATTTTTTATAAATAAGTTAGATAAATAATTAGCTAGAAAAGAGTTGAAATGAAATTATAAAAATATATGAAGTTTGGGTTACTTATAAGTGAAAAACTCCTTTATTTTACAACATATTATTATTAATTAATTTTATACAATATAATATATAATAATTAGTGTAATTTATTTACAATCCATTTTATTAATTTATTTATATTATGGACATTTATTTGAGATTTTACTCAGAGATTTTGCTAAGACCGACAGATTGAGATGATGAATCATGGATTCATTACTGGGTGAATCAGAAGATGCCACGTGGCACATAATTTACCAGATTTGACTAGAGCAATAAATACAGAAATAAATGAAATTTAATGCAAAAATGACCAACTTGAAAAATATGCATCAAAATGTGAACTACAATCTGCAAAAAGGACTCCAGTACAAATGAAACCCAAAATACAAGATATGATTTTTTAGTGGTAATTTATATACATAAAATAGGAATTTTTGACTATTTGATTTATGTGGATAAATAAATATATGCAAAAATACAACATGCTATGAAATGATGCAATTAACTAAAATGAGGGTTTTTTCAACTTTTATTAGCTAAGAATAAGTCACAAAAATTAGGGGAGTGGATTAGGTACAAGTGGATCAGGTCAATAAGCTCGAATCAGAACTGGTCTTTATTTACTTTTCTATTTTTTTGGATTTTAATTTTTATGTAATTTATTAAATCAATGAATGAAATAAAGAATTGAAAAATAAAATAATCAAAATGAGTGAAATATATACATGAAATGATAGGTCGGTATTAACAAAAATGCATAATGCGCAATTAGGTTCCAAAATCCAATTTTCACAAATGGACTCCAATTCTTTTAAATTTAGTCATGATTTGTAAATATTTGAATGCACATTAATTTAAAATTTAGTAGATTTTGTTTGGACACTGTATGAGAGAGATATCAATGTTTCCATCCGTCTATTATGAAATTAGGATTTGAGACTATTTTTAAATATGTAAAAAGTAGCATTTTTTAGGATTTTTCATGGATTATGCTTAGTGATATGTACACAATGAAGTTGGTTTCATGTTGATTGGAGTTAACACAAATTTATTAAAAATATGTGAAATTAGATGAAAATATGAAGATGATTATTAATGCAGAAATGAATACTAATTTTTGTAAATTAATTACAAATGCATGGAAGTTAATTTTATGAAGTTAACATGTAAATGATCCTAAATTCTCAAAATGAAGCTCTATTTTCAGCTAGTTAGAGTGATCAATAAAGGTTATTGATTTATTTCATTCCTTATCTGAGATCAAATGAATGTATGCACTTATAAGGTCCCTTAGTACAATTAAGGTCATGTACCATGGCAATCTTAATAATCATATAGTTGTTGATTCAATAGTTGAATCATAGAGGTTGATGCTTGGATGATATCTAAAGAGTTAGATTGACGACTCATCAAGCACAATCAAATGATTATTAAGAGATGATCTCTAGCCTGCGAAGGAGATGGCAATCCTTCTCTAAAGTCTAATATCTAATCGATCTCTTGATGCAGGTCCTTTGCATATGAATAGAGATTCAGAGGTGTCATATAAGTTAGGTCAAAGATTTTACTTAGCGAGATCGAGATAACCCAAACCTATGTCGAATGATATCAAGATATAGGCAAGCATCCTCTAATTAGAGGTCGGTGAATTGGTGTTTATACAAGGGCATATGAGTAATACAGTCTCTCAAAAGATCATATAAGTTCACTACTGAACCAGAAGACATGAGCTCACTCATGAGGTATTGTGACCAATCAAATTCCATGTATGGTCATCTTTCTTTGGAAGAATGACAATAATTTAAAGGTATGATATATGATTTTGGAAAACATGATCGATACATACTCTTAATGACTGAATGAGAAACGTAACAATAAAATCTCGAATAAGATAGTTCAAATATGATCTGAAATTTCAGGTTTATTTTAAGTCTTCCAGTATGCAGGACTTACGGGTATTAGGAATACTCGAGGGTGATGGGATCATAAATGATTGTATAACCATAACACTTACATTCTAAGAGAGTGATGATGCATGTTTGGATTTTAGTGTCTCCTCTCAGTAGATTAGTAGTCTGATCTTAGTCCAAATGTTGGACATTGATTTGAATGTAATTTGGATGCAATGAGAAGATTAAACTTATAGTTTGATTTAATCAAACATCTTTGAATGGTCCTCGAGATCTGGATTTGAGATATGATCTCAAAATCCAATTCACTATACATGTAATGTACAATCGTCATGACCTTATCTCCAAGTATCCACAGAGAAAGTACATTATTCTTAAAAGAATTCAAGAATAATTCTATTATTGATAAAGTATCTGAGCATTGGAAAATTGATTATTAAATGTGATTTAATCATCATGAGTAACATGGATGTGATTCATTTATTTGGATACTTGAGAATAGTCATTTAAGATAATTAAGTATGATTTGATTATCAAAGATATGACTAATGTGGATAACTCTATATATAATAATTATAAATACAATTTCTAATATAGAGAGACTTAATTGTAAATAGGATATACATGTTAAATGTTAATGTAAATTAAATTCATATTTTGCAATTAAATTTAACAACAATCTCAATTATATTGGGTGGTTGAATATGATTCATAATTATCAATGCCATGATTAAATCACAAAAGAATTTAGAACTATTTTGATTAATAATGTAGCAACAAATGCACATGTTTAATGTTTGATGAGATATGAAAACTCATCATAAAAGGAATAAGAGAGCCTTTTTAACATATTGGAGAGGGCGTCCACTACGAGTCCTACTCCACGGTGGTTGTCCACCACATGTATGGAAGGGGGCTTGTCCTCTTTCCTATTTATTTCATGTTAATTGATTCAATTCAAATTAAATTACATTGAAGATTCTTCAATATATTTAATTTATTTTAATTGCAAATTTATGCAATGAAATCATGGTCATTGATTTGATTAAGAGTGCATCTCCACCATCCAATATGCTATAAAAGAAAGGTTAGACCTATATCTTTCTCTAACAACAATAGGAACGCAACAAATCTCTCCCTCTCATATTCTTATACATGCCCAATCTCTCTCTATGCCATTGTGTTGTTGGATCGACTGCTCGCGGATCTTCATCTTCTTTGATATGTCTTGCTTGTAAGGAAGGATTCTCATTTCGTGAGATGAAATTGGAGACTCTACACCCGGATCATCAACTTGGATTGCACGATCTACTCATCTCATCCATGCATCTGCTAGTGCATCCTTCGTTGGATCAGGCGTAAAATAGATCTTTGTTTAGAGACATGTGATTGCAAACACGCTTCAAGATATATCCTATTATATGTTTGTGATCTTGATCAAATTATATGAGAATGATACCATATCACATGGTTTCATCTTAAAAAAATTTTTAATTTCTGCTGCCTTGAGCAACTAGTACGACTATGCTCTTGATCGATTGTGATGTGATCTTCACGCTTTCGTGATGTGTTAAGGCCTAAATCCTAGCCTTTAACTTATATCATCACCTTGATCAAATGCCTTGGACTGATCCAAGACTTAAGGGAACAAGACTTTGTATATCAGATATGCAAGGACTCGTAGTTTATGCATAAGATGTATGTTTTGAATTATTTTCGCTAAAATAAATAACTAATGTTTATGCATTATTTGAATTATTTTTTTGAGTATTTAAATTGTATTAAGAATTTCAAAATATGTCTCCAAAATACATGCTAAAGGTTCTCATCAAAGGTACATTAATTTGATTTAAAAATTTCCCATAATAAAACATATTTTGCATGTATTCAAGGATCTATAACAAATTAATTGTTTATTATTTTTTTCCAGTCATGAAATACATTTGAAACACATTAATTAAGTAGATAAATAAACCATCAAACGCTTGAATTTATTTCACATGATTCCGACTCCGTTTGCCGTAGATATTCCATATTTAATGGAGATGGGTCGGAAGATGATTGATTAATGACAATTACTTTCTTAAAGTACTTATCATTCAAAAAAGTCACGGAAATTATGAATTTAGCATGATTAAATTTATGATTAATAATTATGTAAATACTGTATTAAATATTAACCTACAATAGTTGTAGTAGGTCAATTTTACATGCAAAATCAAATATATGTTTGCTTGATATGACTAGAAAATTTGGATCATTAAAAATATTTTCAAGATACCTACAATTTTTAGTGTATAATATATAGTATCACACCAATCATCAAAGGAATAATCGATAAAATCACGAGTACATTGATTTGATTTGTATTGTTCTGAATCGGAATGGTAAAGGTGTCTAGACTGGGAATGCTGGCTTGGTTTCTTAATTACCTCCTTGCATGTCAAGGAAATGCTCCCTCCTAGCATTATTCATGCATTTTGGATGGATCCATTTTCAATGAAAGAGTAATTTGAGTAAATCAAGTTGTACTCTAATTATTAAAAATTCAGAAAATACATACTCATGAGAGCTAATACTATATAGTAATATCATGTAACTCTAATTTTTTGTTGATTGAATTGGATTGTTAATTAATTTAATATGATTAAATTAATTAGTTGTAATTAAAGTAAACAGTCTATTATAAATAGAAATGTAATTCTCTTGGAAGAATTATTCTTAATGAATACAATTCATAATGATTAATTAAGATCTTAGTAAGATATGGAGGACCATATAAATGGAAACCATGGTCTCCTGTCATGTATTGCACGTTGGAGATGCACATACGATGTCATAGCTTCGATGCACAAGTGCACATGTCATGCTCTTTGCTTCTCGAAAGAGTAAGGTCATATGTGTAGTGACCCCAATGTTGTTCCTCATATAATTGAGGCGGTATTGGATTGCGCATAGTAAGTTATGTTCCTATTAATGGCTGGCACAATTAACAATAGGTCAACATCACCTTAGGGGTGGTGGCACGTATGTTAAAGATTGAATTTGGAAAATGCAAGTTGGACTTACAAGGCATGAGTTCCCACTTCTTTTTACCTAAGTTGTAATTTCTCATGTAATTGGGATGTAACAAAGGTAAAAAGGAGATCCAAGGTCTTTCTAGAGATATATTGGTAAGTACATCTCTTGATTTGAAAGTTTAATGAGGAATGGACTTTCAGATTTTAGAAAACAAGATTAATTTGATATACCCATTATATAATGATGAATATAAAAGATACGTTTAGTGATGGGAACTGCATAGAGTGCAATCAGAAGCATGAGTTCTAGAGGAGTCCGGCCCAACATGTGACAAAGAATAGTCAAAGTGTTGACTCGTCCTCTCAAGCTTCCACATATCTAATACAATAAATAATTATCTAAAAACCTTAGAGAATGGAAAATATAATGTATAAAATCTAATTTCATCATTGAAACTAATTTTCTCATATGACAAGAAGGTAGTTGGATCATTGATTCTGGTGTTTCTATTATTGTAGGCAATTTGTTGCATTTGTTTCAGTAACTAGAAAACTCGATGAAGGGGAGATTGTCATATCGATGGAATCTGATGTGACTGCTGTAGCAGTCACTGTCAGGATGTGTAGGTTATCGTTATCTAATGTGAGAGTGATAACTTGATCGAGCCAAGGAACTAAGGTTCGATCTTGGAGGGCCTACGATGTATGACAAGTCGGATCCAACAATCATTGTATTGGCCGCTCTCTCGACGCATGGCACCCGACCCAATCAAATCGTTAACAATTGACCCACAAATAGAGATAAGAAAAGATGTGTGGAGTCAAAATTTATTATACTTCACAAAAAATTTGTTTAGAAGTAAGTATGTAGAGGTCAAACCGCTGAGAGCACAGAAAGTAGAGAAATATTGAATAGGCTACTTAGATTTTTTATCTTTTTGGTTTTTGAATGTTTTGTGGGTTTTAATATATATACATATATATATATATAAGATTACATATTTTTTGTGTTTTTTATTTTCCAAAATTTTACTTTTTATTTTTAGGGAAATAAAATATATAATAGAGATGGTAAATATACTATATAGACAATGTATATAGAAAAATGTTTTGTTATTTTTACAATATAACAAGCAAAACCAAAATTGATAAAATATTGTATTGGTTTTTATATTTTTTTCTCCGCTTTTTGGTTATTTTGGGGTAACTTTTATGATTTTAAGTTTTTTAAATATTGAAACGAGCCAAAACAAGAAATAAATAAAATCAATGATATTATTTAGGGTTTAATATATATATGTATATATGTCAAAATAATCCTAACTAATTAAATATCAAATATATGTTAACAAAATTTTAGTAACAAAAAAGTTATATTTTTGTTTTTTTGTAAATTTTGCACATTTTTATAAGGATTTTAGGGTTTTCATTTTTACGAGTTTTACTTAATATTTTTCAAAGAAATATTTGTATAAAATATGAAATACAATGAAACAAGACTACAATAATTTTTTGAGAATTTTCAAAACATTTTATAATTCATGGATTTTCAAATGCTAAACAGGAAAAATGAAATGTTTTTGAATTTTTATAAATAGGAAAATAATTTTAATTATCTTGCAAAAAAATGTGATAAAATAAGTTCTTGGCATTTAATATAATTTTCCTATAATTTTTATATGCAAAATAGTATTTTTAATTACAATACAAGCACAAAAATAAATCAATAATACAAGAACCTAGTTGCAGTTTCTACAAAATTACATAGCATTTAATAATTCATTGCAAAGTCCAAGGACATACATGCAACATTACCGTAATAAATGACAATATACACCTAGCAGGGGTATAAATGCAAATAAAAACATGATAGGTCCAAGCATACAATTTATCCAAAAATATTGCACTAATATTCAGAGTTTTAGGATCAAATCAAAATAACACAATTCGGAGGGGGTCCAATGCAAATGCCTGCCAACTCATGCGCACATGCATGCGAGCTGACCTGACATTTGACTAAAGAGAAAATAAATGAGAGTTTCAAGTCCAAAGAGCAAATATTACAAAATATTACAACTACAAAATGAAAGTTCTACTACTAAATATTAGATACGAAAGGAGGGGTGTGAAGTGCACAATATCCCCTAAGGCGCACTGGCAAACTGTGATGTCTATTCCCTTTTAGGATATGGGTACTCAGCAAACCAATCCATGCACATACATTCCACATTTGAATATTTGACGTTCACAAAAGTAGGAGAAAATAGCAGCATGCATTGGAATTACTTTTTTCCCCTTGCTTTGCATTCAACCTGTTTCGCAAAAACTTGTATTTCCATTCATACATTCCATACACCAATTCCATTTCATCCCATTGTCCACTTTCATGTCTACAAAAAAATACATGTAAGCATAAATATAGAGGTCGACAATTATACATTACATGCCATATCTCTCAAAAAGAATTAAGCACAGGAAATAGTAAAAGAACTATCAACCACTATCCCATAAAAGGGTGAAGCTGCACAAGATGGTGTCTTCAACAAATCAGTGCTGTGAACTTGCGGATTCACACATAGGTACGTTATGAGCAAAGTTCCTCAAGACGATGTAAACAAAACTATACAAAAAGGAATGCAGTATATAATTTAAATGTGTGTTGGGTAGCTGATCTCATAAAGAATTACAATATTATTATTTAATCTGGATATGGATATGAGTAACCAAGCTTCATGGATAGTCTGTAGTCTTGGTCTTGATGAGACCTCACACTATGACTCTAAGACAAAAATGTTGCCAAGGGTTGGGGTGCCGTAGGCATGCGATGGGGTACAATGCATCCTAACTAAGTTCCTAACACGTCCACTTAGACCCACTTCGCAATAATACTTCCGATTCACAATTTAGATTACAACCTGCGAATCATCGCAACCAACCAAATCCTCCTTATGCACAGGAGATTCACATCTCATTCCCAACTTCATTAACCACATTTTCCCGGACCTCCCCTCTTAGTGCTCTCACTCGGAATAACAACCAATGTAGCCTACAATGGCCCATACACGAGTGTTCTCTCTAAGTGATACGCGAAAAATAGGGGACCAACTATGACTACTTGGTCTGCACTCGATCTCTGAGCTAAAGGAACGCAAGTGTCGAGGTCAACACCGTCAGATTAGCACCTTGGTGTGCCAAGTAACATGTCCCCCAACCATCGCACCTACAGTAGCAGTTGGAATCGTGGTCATCTAGGCTTCTACCGGGGCCCCAAGGATGCGTGCCCAATCCCATGAAACACCTACTTCATCTGCCCATACATCGTGCAATCTCATCCCATTATTCAAGGTCTGAAATTTTCATTTACCTAACTATAAAGATAAACTGGGTTTATCTTTGCATAAATGATATAAAATAAATAACACTGCTCATAGATCACGATTTCTCCAATGTCATTTCTAAATATTATCTACCATTAGGACCCTCCCAACTCTCAAGTATCAACCAAGCCAAAGGATTTGACTAGTTGCATCAAATCATTGCCGGTAAAACAGTGATTTGAACTAAGTATCATATGGAGCATGCTTATTTTCCATATCTTGCAGTTATGTGAATAATCTTTCAAGGTAGGCGCTTACTTGCTATAGCGGAAATCCATCTGCAAATCTAAAAGGCTATAGCTAGATCCTTTCTTGTACTCTTCCCACCTATAGTAGATACTGAACGGTTTGAGTCAATATGAACCTCAACCTTAGTGCCCAACACTTCTATATAAGGTATTGCCTCATAAAACATCTTAGCAGATGCAACAAGATGTATGCGACAAGATTGACTATGCTGTGAGAAGCAATTAATGCCATAGTTTGAGGTCCAACATTATAGAATTTCCATCCTTCATCAACCAATCCAACATTAGGTCAAGATCACCCACCTCATATGTCCATGTCTTTCACATTCATTTCAGATATAAATTAAAGGTCCTTCACAATTCTCCACAAAATTAGTTTTTGTGATCCACGTATGTGCATTCTATGAGTATGTATCCCTGTCAAGCATTTTACCAAACGGTGGGATTTCCATCTGGGAGTCAATCTCATTTCAAATCCCTCTTCCTCAATATAAATGTCTTTCCACTACAATCACCAAATCATTGTCTTGTGAATATTCATGGAGCATCCCTACATAATCAGTAAAAAGCTTAAGCAAACAATAGTTAAATGTTTATATAATATGCATCTGGAATGCTCCCTATACCAATCTACAGTCAAACTTAAGTTTATTTTGGAGACGAGTTCTTGGGATATTTTTTAGTGCCAACGGATTTATATTATTTGAAAGCCTATCTACGGAATGTTGCTATTCTGCTTCCACTTTCTATATTAAACTCAAAACACGTTATAGGGTAGGAAAAGAGTTAAACCAGTCAAAGATGCTATTTATTATGCATACCAACGAGGTGTGAACAACCTTATCTGCACTCATATCTCAATTCGGAGAAGGTATTTTTTTCCACATATTCTACAAGTTCCAGCGGTTGATATGTCAATCTTGATCATGTAGAGATGTGTTGTTAATGCTTGTTTAATCGTGATATTATTTTTCTACCCATTTAGACTCATTTTGTTTGGCTAAAAATAAAAGATTTGATGTTTTCACAAGATTAAATCTACCCATAAACCTAAATGCCTTGAAGAGACAGAGAGGAGGTGTTTGTAAGGGAGAAGTTGTCCTCAAGGTTCTGATGAATCCACATTTCATCATCTTTATTCTGTCATTTTGGCCTTAAAAACCCTAGCAAATACATGTAAATACCTCAAATTAGTGCATTTTAGCATTCATGCATGTGTATGTAAATAATGTATAAAATGCATATTTAAATGCCAAAATAATAAAATAAAGAAAAGAAAAGAAAAGAAAAATAATAAAAAATTGTAAATATTTTATGACCTAAAACCCCGAGACCTAGGCATCTAGATGAATAGGTCGACAAGAAATAAAGAAGGGGGAGATAAGGGTAAAAATACAATAAAAATACCTCTTATTTAATTCATTCTTTAATTATTTTGGGACCTATTTTTAGTTCCACTTTTTATACTTCAAATAAAGAAACATCAAAGTTATAGATAAATAAACATAGAAAAATACAAAATTTATTTCAAATAAAAATAATGTACAGATAAAAAGTTATGGTCTGAATCAATTCCCAAAACTCCAACTTCCCAGACCTGTATCTATCAAATAAAAACTCAAAAATTACCAAAATCACCTTTAATTGTATATAATTTTTTCTAAGCTATTTAATGAAGGTGGTTTCATATTTTTCTGATTACTGTGTGAATATAAAATAATCATTTTATTTATTCTTTATTATTTTTATTCTTTTATATTTTTAATATTTTGTAAAGATTATTTATATCATGTGTGTACATTAAAATCAGAATAAATCAGAATAAAACACTAAATAAAACATAAAAATAAAATATGTATATAAAAGACATTGGTAAAATATCTATACTTATACCTATGTAAATAATACTTGATTTTATTTAACTATATATAATACTTTAGAAAAATAAAATAAAAATATATTTAAATGTATAAAATAAAGTTATAAATCTATAAAATAATAAACATAATTAATAAGATTAAATATACAAAATAAAAAATTAAAGTATATAAAAGAATATACCTATATAGGCCATAAGAGAACTTGTAATTATAAACCTCTAAAAAATAAATAAAAATCATTAAAAAATTTATAAAATAACAAACATTTTTTATTTAATAATCAAAAATTAAGTAAACCATATACTATTTTAAAATGAATTTACAATTATTTTTCCAGGGGTTTTTCCTGGTTGTCCACGAGGATCAACCAGGAGCCTTGGAGAGTTGATCCGCGGGTCAACTCTCTGACACGCTGCATGTGCCTCCGTCAAAGATGCGTTTGACCTCTATTTCGCGATTTTTTTGAGGATACATCTTCCATCATTTCATGATGCTCTCTTCTGGAATTTTTACGCCCACATATCCATGATACTCGCCAAGTGCTTACCTCGATATATGGATCATCGATGCATCTGTGATTCCTCATTCTTCTCACCCTTCCGTCAACCATTCAAAATAGCCTCCAACCTTTCCATTCCATTTCTAACCCCTTTTGGTCCATTATTCTCCTCCCTTTCATGCTCTCCAGGTAGCTGGAGGTGATAGCTCCACCACCGTGTGTCAGGCGAGTCGAGAAGGGCTTCGAGGCGGCTCCACCACATCTGGCGAACACCATTGCCGTCGAGGTCCTTCCTCAGGTATACCACCTTTGAGGTCCTCTCTTCTCTTCTCTTCTATTTTCTTCGCACTTTTTATTTCCCGTAGCTTTAGGATCATATCCCCCGATTATCTTCGCGATTCGACCATTCAAGCACTCAAACTGAGCCCTCGCCGGAGTGGCTCTGATCACCATCTCGCACAGTCGTCCCACGCTTCTTTTCCATTGTCGCGGGGTTCAGGTATTTTGCCCTGAATCCTCCCACACCTTTTTGTAAGTCTATAAGAGCCTGGGGCTCGTTTAGGGCCTCGCCGGAGGTCCTGGAGCCCGCCAGCTCCATCGTCTTCCCTAGCGAGCTCCGGCCACCGCCGGAGCATTTTGGAGCCCCCAGGAGACAGAAGACCTCCCGTGGAGTCCGCCGGCCAATTTTGGGCTTCGAAGACCACCGGAGCACAGAGGTCTGGAGTTGGGAAGTTCACCTCGTCGGCGTTCGTCCCTGTTCTTCCTCCCTGCTCCTACGCCGTTGGATTGGGCCGTCACTCCAGATCGAGGAGCCACCGTTAGATCACGGTTCACCTCAGACGTTAGATCGGCCCTTGGGGATCTAATCGTGGTCGCTCGCCGCGAATTGTCATCGGTCGCTCGTTTTGCGCCACATGTTCAGTGAACTCCCCAACGTCGTCGGATCGCCAGGCATTGGGTATCTTGCACCTAACCCCTCGCCATTTTGTTTATTTACTTATTATTATTTAAAATTTCATCTATAGCGTAAAAAGTTTGTAATATTTGCATTTAGACCCCTGTACTTTTAGTATTTGCAAACAGGTCCCTATCCATGTCACCTCGCGTGCATACAGGACTGGAAATTTTGCAAGGGACCCCCTGTGGGTTTTCATATTTCATTTTAGTCCAGGAACTTATTTATCATGTGTAATATTTTTTGAAAAATTGCAACTTAGACCCTCAAGTTTTGTTATTTGCGTTTCGGTCCTCACTAGGCGCGTGCTAGTCACGTGCGGGGTTGAGATTTTTGCAGTCATACCCTTACGGGTTTGGTTATTTGAGATTGGTCCTGGATTTTTGTAAGTTAGTTATATATTTTGTGGAAAAATTGCACATTGGCCCCTGGATTTCTAGGTATTTACATATATGCCCTTGCTAGTAGTGTAGTTTCTCTTTGTTGTCTCTTTTTATTTCGTGTATATATAAAATTCCAAAAATCACCAAAAAAATAAATTATCTTCCTGCTTAGATACTCTTTCACGCCATATTTTTATTTTGAATTTTTATTGCATTTTACTATTTGTAAAAATTCAAAAACATGCATTTTCAACACTGTTTGCATTAGAAAATACCTAAAAATTATAAAAAGTTTGTGAAAAATTCCAAAAAGATTATATTTTGATTGTTTTTGTGTGTTTTAACTTTATTCCAAAGATCATTAAAAATTTCAAAAGAAAACTCCTAAAAATTACACAACCCTTAAAAATCTTCATAAAAATCTTAAAATTTCCACAAAAATCCTAAAAATATAATTTCTGAAGTTTCCCTATTTTTCTGCCTTTAGATTAAAATTAATTTAAGGATTTTTGAACTCCGTTTAATATTTTTTATCCTCAATTTAGTCTTAGCCCTTTTATTTCATTCACTGTTTTCAATTTTTTGCCCTTAAAAATACCAAAAAATTAAGGAACAATCTAGAAAAATCACAAAAACATTATAAAAACATAAAAAGCCTAAAAAGTTTTTATTTCCTGATTTTTGCTTGTGTGTGCTTATTTTTGTCTATATACTATATGTCTTTTTCCTTCTTTATATATATATATTCTATTAAAAGGAAAGAAAATACGAAGACATAAAATTTAAAAAGAAAATAAAAAATCAGTAATAAAATATAAAAAATACAAAATTATAAAATCAAAAAATCAAATAAAAAAATAAAATTAAAAAACAACAAAAATAGCACAATTCTAGGCATTTGATCACTTTCATGTTTTTGAGCATTATTGCCTTAATCTATCTTGTTTGCTCCATGAGTTCGACACTCTACACATACTTGCACCTATACATACCTATTGTAGAGTTATAATAAATTTTAACTCCACATTTACTTCTCATTGATTGATTGTTATTGTGGGTTAATTGTTGACTTATTCGGGATTTTGAAGTGGTCAACGCATCGACTGTTGATCCGCTTTGGGGATCAATACGACCGCTCGATTTCTCAATTAATCAAATGGCGCCATTGTCGGGGAGCAACAACGTATAGGTTATATTTTGTGACTGATTGTGATTGAGTGTCTACTATTTTTGCCTCATTTATTTCCTTTATATTTGACTTATATTTTTGAGCTATCTGACCACCTTCGTTGGTTGTCTTTGTGCGAGGTACTGCGGATCTAGGGAGACACGTTTCCTTAGGCGCATACGCACCCATGTGAAGCCGGCTTCAGCCTGCTACCCCTACACGAGGAGGACTAAGAGATTTTGTAGATTAGCTCATTTATTTACTTGCATATATATATATATATATGTGTGTGTGTGTGTGTGTGTAATTCAAGTGAGAGCGTGACTCCTAATTTGTAACTTAAATAGGACTTGGACACTTCGACACTTCACGAGGTCCAGTGCCCGGGGGATTGTTTCCTTGGGGCCTCGTAGGTTTTTTGCAGTTTTCTCGCGGTTTTTGTCAATTTAATTACCTACTTGTTTCACGCGGATTTAGCCCCTATCATTAGGAATTTCTATTGATTGTGACGTAAATAGCTAAGGCTAAACATTTAATATCTTGCCTGTGCCTATAGATCGTAATTGGACTTATCTAAAAATCAACTGAAAAAACTATTGACTTGGACTAGAGACCACGTGCTGGGAGGGGTCGTATATAGCGCGTGTAGGATCCATTGTGGTAGACACCGATCGGCTCCCAAGACCAGACTCCGGTCTCTCTTCCTAGTCATAGCTACTTGTGCTTCACGATTAATAGAAGTTGCTCAACTAGGGACGGTTTCTTCGTGCACCATATAAGTAGATTTTTTTCTTGTCTTTAAATTTATGCGCGGATCACCCTACATGTAGAGTGCTGGAGCAAGGTGTACATTTCTTTCTCTGCATGCATCATTGTGTTTGATCGCTTATCGACTTTTCCGACTTCCTCCCCCGTTTTTATTGGACTTAAAATAATCAGCGAATCGAAAAATTCATTAGGCGTTGTCTTTATTCAGAAGTAGATTAAAAAAGTGGAGATCATAAAATTGAGACTGTTAATGCAAACTTGACTCTAAAACTCACCTCATTTTTCAAAAATTTTGTCTTGGGGGGAGTAACCCCTCCTTGTTTGATTTATCTGCAGTGAGAGAGTGACCCGCACACTAGGCTAGAGCCACACTCGAAATCTTAGTCGACTATTGATTTTGGTGAGTCGTTCTCCAGTGAGGATCTCTCTAGTAACCGGTAAAGTGTACTGCGACGTCCTTAGCAGACGAGGTTGATCTGGTAGCCGGTAAACGGTCCGCAACTCCTACTGGCTGGGAAAGATCTCATTTGGGATTGGGACAGTTGGCTAGGAGAGTTGGGTTCCCAACAACTCGCTTAATCGCTCTGATGGATTGACTGATCACCTTAATAAAATTTGACAAGATAAAAGACCGAACCTTCACGGTCATCATCTCAGAGTTGCGTAGGTGAATCGGGGGTTTGTTTTCATATCTTGTTTGCATTCCAAATCTTATTCGCCCTTTTTCCATATCAAAATGATGGAAAGGAGATCCCTTAGGCCACGTCTGGTGGCACCACTATCGAGCACTCCTTCCTATTCATCTAGGTCAGCTTCGGGGAGTCCAGAACCACTCTCCGAGCCTTAGTTTACGTCCATCCTGTTCCCCCTCAACCATCGTTCTTCTTCCATCAGTCCAATGATGTTAGAGTTTAGTGCAACACACAGTTCAGAGCATTTGACGACACCTGAGATGGGTTCTTTTGCCTTTTCAAAGACCCAAGAGATGGACGGCATAGAGGAACACCCAGATGAACAGAAACACCCTCCATTCATATATGACCAAGATGCCATCAACAATTCACTGTTAGCCTCCCTGGAGACCATGCGGAGACAAATCAGGGACCAGGGAGTATTAATGGGTGATATCATGAGAGAGTTAGCGCAGATGCGAGAAGGCAAAGATGACAGACCTGAGGGCGGTGGTGAAGACATACCCCAAGCAGAAGGCGGAGGAGGAGAACCTAACCAGGAGAGGCCGCCGCCGATGACCATGAGGCAGTTTTACAACCTAGCTGCAACCCTCACTCACCGATGGATCCATCTTCCCTGCATTGTCAGGAACTTCAAGCTTCGCCCACAGACCATTCAGTTATTGTCCAAGTTTCATGGGCTGGACACCGAGTAGCTTTATCTCCATCTGTAGGAGTTTGAGATGATTTACAGTACTGTCCATGACAGATTCGTGGACGAGGACATGACCAAGATGATTGCCTTCCCGTTCTCCTTAGCTGACAGAGCAATCTATTGGCTGAAACATCTTGGGAGGTACGTCACATCCTAGGCATAGCTTCGGACCGCATACTTGAATAAAAACTATCCACTCGGCCAGACGAACGCAGCATGAGCAATGATCAGCAACTTCATGATGATCCCAAATGAGCAGTTCCATGAGGCTTGGGATCGATTTAGAGAGCTCATTGACCGATGTCCACATCATGACATATCAAAGCTCAACTTGGTTCAGAGTTTCTTTTGTGGGCTGACACCGGAGCTGCAGGGGTCCTCTTGAGGTGGGTCCTATTTTTCCAAGGGTGAAGATGATGTTCGGGCCATCTATGAAGGGATGGTAGAGAACTCTATAGTCATGGCCGAATCTCGAGTCTACACACAATAGAAGCCCCCCAAGGGGCAGGATCATATCAAAGGATCGCCCGCATCGATTTCGGTCCCCATACTCCGTCAACAACCGCATCTCAAGCCGAATCCACCGCAGGCGACAAGGGGATCATTAGCGAGAAGTTGGACCGCATCGAGATCCTCGAGAAGAAGCAGAGTCAGGGTCTGGCCCAGATGGACCAGTTGACAAAGACCATGAGTGACCTGAAGACACAGATCTTGTGTATTCAGGAAGCACATACATCCGTGCAGCCCCCCAGATCGTGTGTTGATACCAGCAGTAGCAGCTCCACCCAGCCCTCTACCCACACCTCTAGGTTCACCACATACAGGCAGAGCCGGTCCAGCAGCTACAATACTACCCATCGTAGCCACCGTCTAAGGACACTCAGATCGTGGTTTATCTACCGGATCAGCCACTAGAAGCCCTACCTCCACCATCCTTCGATCAGGAGCCATTGATGGAAGTCAATGTGATATGGTACGACCGGTATCCAAAGCAGGTCAGGATTCGACGTGATCACCCCCGATTCCGCTGGACCATCGGAGACACCTCCTCCCAACAGTAGTCTCCCGCTTAAGGAAGTCAGAACAGCCAGCAGCACCACTAGCAACCCCAGTATGCCCAGCAGCATTACCAACAGGGTCCTCGTCCCTTCTATCAGGGACAATAGTGGAGGAAGCGTCAACAGACATACTCCCAGCCTACCCATCGCTTCTCTCAACAGCAGCAGCCTCATTTCCAGTAGGGGAACACTTTCAGTTCTAGGCGTCCGCCTTCGAGAACCCATCTCTAGATGACCTCGCCTGCTTGCTCTATGAACAACAAGCATCCTTCCAGCGGGAAATAGATGAGTTCCGGCAGGAGATGAGGGATATCATCAAGGGCAAGGCCGCCATACCAACAGAGATTGAGACTAACCCGAACAACTTGAAGAGGAAATCTGAGCAGGTACAGTCTTCAGAGGATACCACTCCTAGTGACTTTTTGGATGACATGTCTTCTTTTTGTGATGCTGATTTCGTGACTAGTAGGAGCGGTAGGATGCCAGTCGGCGATGTCTCGTCTGAGCGATGAACACATGAGGAACTAGGAGCGCCAAATGAGGATAGAAGCGGTGCTGATGCCGCTAATGATGTTGAATCCGGTGGTGTTGATGCCACCAAGGATGGAGATCCTGACAAGGTACTGAGGCCGTCATGACACCCGATGCAGACGGTGGTGCTAAGACCACCATTTTTGCTTGATGTAGATCCAGAGCGCGGTGTTGATGCCGCGAAGTCAGATGCCATGGGTGGTACTGAGGCCACCACTTCTACTTTTGTTGAGCTCCCACCTGTTGTGTTGCCACCTTTTGTATCTCAAGACTGTGGTAACAAGAAAAAGAACAAAAATATGAATAAAGGAAAGGTTTCTGTATCCACTTCGAGTCCATATGTGTTGCATGATGATCATTGTATGGATTCCATTCCCTCATAGGCACATGGACCTGTTCCTAGTCCTCCATCTGAGGAGGCCCCTACCATCCCCTTCCCATCAAGCACTCCGCTTGGCGAAGGGGAATAAAAGAGAAAATCCCAAAAATACTCAGTAGTTAGAGTTCAGCAACCAGATGATTGATAGATTTCAGATCCAACTGACTCTACAGGAGGCGCTTGAGCACATTCCCTTCTTCCAAAAGAATTTGAGAGAGAAGACTACAGTCCGCGGGAAGAGAAGGAACCGCAGAGATGAGATCCATGTGCTCGCCCGTTCTACTTGCTTTGCCATACGAAACAGATTGCCAGCCAAGAGACCTGATGCAGGAGCTCCCTATGTCAGATGCGAGATTCAGGAGCTGCAGTTTGACCGTACTCTATTAGACAACGGCTCTTCTATCAACCTCCTTCCTACAGCCTTACTCGACCGATTCGAGTTTGGTCCTCTTCTTCGGAGCGGTACAATCCTTCAGTTTGTTGATAGGTCAATTAAGAGGCCGAAGGGGTTGTTAAGAGACAGGGTCGTTACCATTCAGGGCATGAAATTCCCCGTGGACTTTGTTGTATTGGACATGGAGATCTCTGAGTCGGTAACAGATGCCCCCATCATACCTTGATGCCCATTCTTGGCCACTACCAAAGCGGTGATCGACCATGATTGTGGGAAGGTATACTTTCACGTAGAGGGCAAAAGTATACAAATAGAGACGATCGACGAGATTAGAGCGAGAGAATCAGCATGCTTAGAGCAGTCGAGTGATACTGAGCAGATGACAGAGGTTGAGCGAGACATCCACCAGGATTGTGATTTTGTGATGACATATGATGAATCCATTTGGACAGATGTCGTAGCATGAGCCCTCACCTTTCCCGCAGATTCAACATACTTACAGCTTATGGCAGTTGAGAGCTTGGAGAGCACACCCTTGGCAGAGGACACATTTGAGGCCGACAGTTCTGAGATGAGCGGTGAAGCAGAATTTCATTCTTGTTCTTCTAGTTCAGATCCCTCGGACTCAGACATTGTTTGGAATGATTTTGATGACTATTTACCATGTTTGATTTCTTCTGAGCCGACAGCTACGACGGAGTACGAGCCAATACAGTTTATAGATGATTCTGCAGGGTTCCCTTTGTCAGATTTTCATGCACAACGAGAGTTCTCTCATGCAGACCTGGTAGCCTTCACACAAACATATCAGAACCATATCTACCACCTCCTAGTTGTCCAGAATTGAAGCTCTTGTTGCAGTCGTTGAAGTACATATTCCTTGCGGGTGATCCAGATATGCATCCAGTCATCATCTAAGCAGATTTGACTGGAGAACAAGAATCTCGTTTAATGGAGGTTCTTGAAAGAAACCGCAAGGCGATTGGATGGAGTATAGCTGATCTCCAAGAGATTAGTCCGGCTCTGTGCTCCCACCACATCTATCTTGAAAAGGACGCTAAGCCCTCACGTGAGTTCCAGAGACGGCTGAACCCGAATCTTCGAGATGTGGTCATGAAAGAAATATCAAAGTGGTGGAGCGCCGATTTTATCTACCCCATCTCCGACTCCAAGTGGGTCAGTCCATTACATGTGGTACCCAAGAAGACATGTATCATTACAGTTGTAAGTGAGTCTGGAGAGGAGATAGCTACCCAAGTACCCACTTCTTGGAGGGTCTGTGTGAACTACAGACGACTGAATGAGGCCACCAAGAAGGATCATTTCCCACTGCCATTCATTGATCAGATTTTCAAGAGGCTAGCTGGGAAGAGTCATTACTATTTTCTTGACGGGAACTATGGTTACAATCAAGTGGCCATTGCGCCCGAAGACCAGGACAAAATGACATTCAACTGTCCGTTTGTGACTTATGCTTTCATACGGATGCCCTTTGGTCTATGTAACGCCCCGGCGACATTCCAAAGGTGCATATTGTCCATTTTCTCGGACATGGTGGGTGACTATTTAGAGGTCTTCATGGATGACTTCTCAGTCTATGGCGATGTGTTCGATGCCTGTCTTGATTGACTAGACCATGTGCTTCAGCGCTGCATAGAGGTCAACCTTGTCTTATCTTTGGAGAAGAGTCACTTCATGGTGACTCAAGGGACGGTCCTTGGCATATCATCTCCAACAAGGGCATGGAGGTTGATCCGGATAAGGTAGATATCATTAGAAAACTCAGTCCACCATCCAATCTACGTCAATTGCGGTCTTTTCTGGGGCATGTCGGTTTCTACCGACGGTTCATTCAGAACTTCAGTCGTATTGCTCGACCGCTCACTGATTTGCTGACAAAATACATCGAGTTCCTTGTAGATGATAAGTGTCTTGCATCCTTCGAGACTCTCAAGAATATAGTTGTCACAGCTCCTGTCCTTCAGCCACCCGATGGGTCTCTCCCATTTGAGATCATGACTTATGCCTCTAATTTTGTCGTAGGGTCTGTGCTTGGACAGAGGAGGGGTGGATTGTCGTATGACATTCACTACGCTAGCTGTACTTTGGATGCCGCTTAGCGGAATTACACCGTGACTGAAAAGGAGATGCTAGTTGTAGTCTTTTCTTGGATAAGTACCAATCATATATTCTCGGATCTAGAGTGACTATCTTTATAGATCACACCGCCATCCAGTATCTCATGGCCAAGAAGGATGCCAAAGCTTGCCTTACCAGATGGATCCTTCTGCTCTAAGAGTTTGACATTGAGATTAGGGATAAGCCTGGAGTTAAGAATGTGGTGGCGGATCACCTCTCCCACTTAGAGAACCTTGAGGAATCTGAGCCCAACACACCTATTATAGAGACGATTCCAGATGAGGCAATCTTGGCTATCACCTCGCTCCCATGTTACGTCGATATTGTGAACTATCTTATCACTAAGACGGTTCCACAAGGTTGGCCCAGGCAAAAACTTTAGACCTTCCTTGCGAAGGCCAAGTTTTACTATTGGGAGGATCATGTCCTTTATCATGAAAGAGGGGATAGCATCTGAAGGAGGTGCATTCCTCAAGAAGAGCGGCATAGTGTCCTCACCTACTGCCATAAGCTTGAGGCAGGAGGACATCATTCTGGGAGACGGACAACACAGAAGGTTCTCCAATCCGGCCTTTGGTGGCCTACTCTCTTCAAGGATTCTGATGAATTTGTGAAGAGGTATACTCATTGTCAGAAGATAGGTACTTGCAGATAGAGAGACATGATGCCCATGAAGCCCATTCACTTTTGTGAGGTTTTTTGATGCATGGGGAATTGATTTCATAGGCACATTTCCTAATAGTCAGGGGTTTGAGTACATTCTGCTTGATGTGGACTATGTGAGTCGTTGGGTTGAGGCCATCCCCTCCCGAGCTGCAGATGCTAAGAACATGTGTTGCTTTTTGAGGAAAAATATCATTTCACGGTTTGGGGTACCTAGAGTTCTGATTTCAGACGGGGGTCTCACTTTATTAACGACAAGGTTAGGGCCCTTGCAGATGAGTTCGACATTGACCATCATGGTGCCACTCCATATCACCCTCAGACTAATGGTCTTGCTAAAGTATCGAACAAGGAGATCAAGACTATCTTATAGAAGGTTGTTCACCTAGACTGAAAAGGATTGGTCACAGCTTTTGGACTCGGTCTTGTGGGCCTATCGGACTTCCTTCAAGACACCGTTAGGGACATCTCCCTTTCGTCTCATATATGTCGAGCCATGCCATTTGCCAGTGGAGATCAAGCACAAGTCACTATGGGCAGTTACTGAGTTATTATTGGATCCCGAGAGTATAGTAGAACAGAGGAAAGCAGAGTTGGCAGCCTTGGAGGAACTGAGAGACATAGACTTTTCTAGCAGCATACAGTATAAGGAAAAAGTGAAGACATGGCACGATTCTCATGTCAGCCATAAACAGTTTGAGCCCGATCAACGCGTATGGTTGTTTGATTCTAGGCTGAAGTTATTTCTAAGGAAATTATAGAGTAAGTGGAAAGGTCCGTATTTGGTCAGGAAGGTACATGACTATGGAAGCATTGATATATCTGAGTTGTCATCTTCCTCTACCTTTTGCTTTAACGGTCAGCGCTTGAAGCTATATCTAGATCATGATCCACCGACCGTTGATGTTGCCCCCGTTCATTTGGTATGAGATGTGCTCTTTGACTCACATCACCTGCATTTCATACATGATATCACTTCTATCTCCCACTGTAGATCCATTTGTCCATATCATTCATTCCTTCTTCCGTATGTCTGCCACCCCATTGTCATCTTATGATTTTGCTAGACTTACGACGTACTCTGTCCTAAGTATAAGGGGTTGCACACATTGAGATTAGATATGTGTATTCTCTTTTCTTCTTTTCTTCTTTTCCTTTTCTATCTTGTCTATCTATCGAAAAGGTGTCGCCCCTTTCTGTCAGTTTTCTATACTTAGGACGTACTTTGTCCTAAGTATAGGGGGTGTACACCCCGAGTATTCATTCTTTTCAATCCTCTCCATTGTCTCCACTTCTTATCTATACATAGCGATATCTTACCCTAAGTATAGGGGGAGACAGTCTGAGTACGATCTGTTCATTCCCACTTTCGACCCTCTCTGCTTTGTGTACAGTCTGCTATACTTAGGATTATTTGATCCTAAGTATGGGGGGACGGTCGACTTCTCATTCATTCATTCATCTCTTATTCATTTATTCTTTAGACTTTTCTATACTTAGTACGAGTTATGTCTCCTCTTTTCTCTCCGATCTATGAGGACATAGCTCAAGCTATGTATAGGGGGTCGTATATACTGCGCATATACTTTAGCAATAACTCATACTTTCGTATTTTCTTAACATATGGCTAATGATTCTTTTAAAATTTAGTAAAAATACTTAATAAAAAGATGTGATTATTCCTCAAATTCTTTTTGTATTTACTAATAAATAAATCAGGTGAACATGTTTTTTTTCAAAATGTTTGAAAAACAGTTTGAAAATCTTTTCGAAAACTCTTTTGAAAACTATTTGGAAAACATTCTTTTACATGTTTTCAACCTTTGTAAAAACATTTTGATTGTAAAATTATTTTCTTTGTGTGAAATAAAATGTTTGAAAAATGATTTGCAAATGGTTTAAAAAATAATTGCAAAAATATTTGAAATATATATATATATATATATTGTTTAGAAAAACCTTTGCAAAATGATTTTCAATGCGTGTACATGTTTGTAGAAATTATTTTGGACTAGAGTTTTCTAAATTGTTTGAAAAACCTTTGTCAAATAAGTTTGAGGAATACATACATCTCATCTAAAATTCTTTATGTATATACATATAACATCGACCACTTACCCTTGAAAATTCTTAAAATCCATTTCTTGTAAAAACAAGATGCATCCCCATGTAAATATTTGTACCTAGTTTTTAGCCAAAACCTTTTATTTTCAAAAATCCCAAAAACATTTACAAAATTAAAATAAAAAAACATTTGAAAAATCTCTTTGAAAAATACAAAAAATGCATATGCATCATTTTTTCAAAAATCCATAAAAAGTTCAAAATCTTTGAAAATTACATCACAAAAACATTTTCTGCATAGCATTTTCATATCATGAGCATTTTTAGGATTAGGTTTGATAATTGAACGAGTCTAAGTAAAATTTGAAGATGGGAGCGTGGTTGGACCTTAAATCTACCTAATTAACATGAACCTTATAGGAACTGGAATTGAGGTACTTCAGGTCTAGTTGACTTAATTCTTTGAGGATCACAAGACTTGGTTCAATGGATTCTTGACTGCCTAAGTAGAGTATTTCGGAACTCGCGCATGACTCTTGTTGATAATGACCTAACTTGGACACTTACACTTTTCACTTGGCTCAACTCAGTTGGAATGGTGAGGAGCTTGGATTTGCTGGTATGAGATGCACACAGGTGGAAACACTTTTCCTCTTCTAGGGAGGGAAGTGCACACCAAACTATCCGGTGATGATGAGTTTTTAGGACAGGAGATTGTGGGTTGCGATAAAGCTTCAAAAGAGGGATAGTCTACTGGCTCAAGAGAAAAAACTCCCTATGTAAATGTTGTTGTATATAGTATTAAAAAAATGCAAAAACCAAAAACTCCAAAAAAAGTGGACAGGCTTGTACAAAAATAAAAATGCATGTCGGAGTGTACATATGTGTATAGCCAATAAGCAATCTTGAGTTCAAAGTCAAATCATGTGAGCCTGCAGCTGGATGACTTGAATACACTGGTCTTGCATCCTAGGATAGGTAGCTACACTGGCTACCGTCCATTCTTCTCTTCACCCCCTCCTCTTGGGCTGGTTGCCACTTGAACTTAGAAGGGACTACCCCGCTCCTTGAGGGATGAGTTGTTGGATTGGGGAATCATTGGGTTGTTATATTGGAGAAGCCAGTTTCTTTGTCATTCTAGTTGGGGGAGCCACCATCACTTACATTGTACGAGTCAGATTCATAGTCGTAAGGGTTTGCGTATGAGTTGAAATATTTCTGACCTGGCTATTGAGGAGACTTGAGCAGAGTTTTGGGATTCTTGAAGGCTGTTGGATTTCATATCCGATTCTCAGTAAGGTTCCGCCCGCAATAAAATTTCAAAGGTTCGACTTAAGCTTCAAACTTTGATTTTGTGAAGACAACTTTGATAATTATACTTAATCCAATTTTCTTCTTTTTCTTTTCTTTGTTTTTCTTTCTGCACTTATTGCATTAGTGTTTGCTAGGGACTAGCAAAGGCAAAGTATAGGATTCTGATGAATCCACATTTCATCATCTTTCTTCTATCATTTTGGCCTTAGAAACCCTAGCAAATACATGTAAATACCTCTAATTAGTGCTTTTTAGCATTCATGCATGTGTATGTAAATAATGTATAAAATACAGATTTAAATGCCAAAATAATAGAATAAAAAAAGAAAAGAAAAAGAATAAAATATTGTAAATATTTTATGACCTAAAACCCTGAGACCTAGGCATCTAGATGAATATGTAGACAAGAAATAAGGTAGGGGGAGAGGAGGGTCAAAATACAATAAAAATACCTCTTATTTAATTCTTTTTTTATTTATTTTGGGACCTATTTTTAGTTCCACTTTTTATACTTCAAATAAAGAAACTTTGAACATCAAAGTTGTAGATAAATAAACATAGAAAAATACAAATTTTTTTTCATACAAAAATAATGTATAGATAAAAAGTTATGGTCTGAATCAATTCCCAAAACTCCAACTTCCTAGACATGTATCTATCAAATAAAAACTCAAAAATTATCAAAATCACCTTTAATTGTATATATTTTTTATTAGCTATTTAATGAAGGTGGTTTCATTTATTTTTGAGTTACGGTGTAAAAGTTGAGTTTTGAACCCCTATTGTATCATATATCTGTATAAAATAATCATTTTATTTATTCTTTATTATTTTTATTCTTTTATATTTTTGATATTTTGTAAAGATTATTTATATTATGTGTGTACAATAAAATCAGAATAAAACACTAAATAAAACATAAAAATAAAATATGTATATAAAAGACATTGGTAAAATACCTATACTTATACTTATGTAAATAATACTTGATTTTATTTGACTATATCTAATACTTCAGAAAAATAAAATAAAAATATATTTAAGTGTATAAAATAAAGTTATAAATCTATAAAATAATAAACATAATTAATAAGATTAAATATACAAAATAAAAAAATTAAAGTATATAGAAGAATATACCTATATAGGCCATAAAAGAGAACTTGTAATAATAAACCTCTGAAAAATAAATAAAAATCACTATAAAATAATTTTAAAAAAAATAGTTAATAATAAAAAATTAATTAAATCATCTACTATTTTAAATTGAATTTACAATTATTTTTCCCGGAGTTTTTCCTGATTGGTCCACGTGGACCAACCAGGAGCCTTGGAGAGTTGACCTGCGGGTCAACTCTCTGACCCACTGCCTGTGCCATTGCCAGAGCTGCATTTGACCTCTATTTCACGATTTTTTTGAGGATACATCTTTCATCATTTCATGATGCTCTCTTCTGGACTTTTTATGCCCACATATCCATGATATTTGCCCAGTGCTTACCTCGATCTATGTATCATCGATGCATCTATGATTCCTCGTTCTTCTCACCCTTCCGTCAACCATTCAAAATAGCCTCCAACCTTTCCGTTCCATTTCGATCCCCTTTTGGTCACAATTCTCCTACCTTTCGCGCTCTCCAGGTAGCTGGAGGTGACAGCTCCACCATCGTGCGTCAGGCGAGTCAAGGAGGGCTTCGAGGCGGCTCTACCACCTCCGGCGAACACCATTGCCGTCGAGGTCCTTCCTCAGGTATACCACCTTTGAGGTCCTCTCTTATATTCTATTTTCTTCTCACTTTTTATTTCCCGTAGCTTTAGGATCATATCCCCCCGATTATCTTCGTGATTCGACCATTCAAGCACTCAAACCGAGCCCTCGCCAGAGTGGCTCCGACCACCATCTCGCACAGTTGTCCCACGCTTCTTTTCCGTCGTCGCGGGGTCTAGGCATTTTTCCCTGGATCCTTTCACACCTTTTTGCACTACGAGCTTTGAAGAGAGCCTGGGGCTCGTTTTGGGCCTCGTCGGAGGTCCTGGTGCCTGCCAGCTCCGTCGCCTTCCCCAGCGAGCTCCGGCCACCGCCAGAGCATTTTGGAGCCCCCAGGAGATAGAAGACCTCCCCAGGAGTCTGCCGACCAATTTTGGGCTTCGAAGACCGCCAGAGCACCGAGATCTGGAGTTGGGAAGTTCGCCTCGCCGGCGTTCGTCCCTGTTCTTCCTCCTTGCTCCTGTGCCGTTGGATCAGGCCGCCACTCCAGATCAAGCGGCCACCATTAGATCCCCGTTCGCCTCAGCCGTTAGATCAGCCCTTGGGGATCTAATCGTTTTCGCTCACCGCGGACCGTCATCGGCCGCTCGTTTTGCGCCACGTGTCGAGTGAACTCTCCAGCACCGTCGGATCGCTAGGCATTGGGTATTTTGCACATAACCCCTCGCCATTTTATTTATTTAATTATTAGTATTTATACTTTCATCGCATAAAATTTTTGTTATATTTGCATTTAAACTCTTGTACTTTTAGTATTTGCAAATATGTCACTATCTATGTCACCTCACGTGCATGTGCGCATGAGGGGACTGGGTATTTTGCAAGGGACCCCCTGCAGGTTTTCATATTTCGTTTCAGTCCAGGAACTTATTTATCACGTGTAATATTTTGTAAAAATTGCAACTTAGCCCCTCAAGTTTTGTTTTTTGTGTTTCGGTCCTTGCCAGGCCCGTGCTAGTCACGTGCGGGGTTGGGATTTTTGCAGTCATACCCTTGCGGGTCTGGTTATTTGTGATTGGTCATGGATTTTTGTAAGTTAGTTATATATTTTGTGGAAAAATTGCACATTGGCCCTGTATTTCTGGATATTTACATGTATGCGCTTGCAAGTAGTGTAGTTTCTCTTTATTGTCTCTATTTATTTCGTGCATCTGTAAAATTCCAAAAATTACCAAAAAAATAATTTAGCTTCATGATTAGCTACTCTTTCATTTCATATTTTTATTTTGCATTTTTATTACATTTTACTATTTATAAAAATTCAAAAACATGTATTTTCAGTACTGTTTGCATTAGAAAATACCTAAAAATTATAAATTTTTTGAAAAATTCCAAAAAAATATATTTTGATTATTTGTGTGTATTAAATTTAATCCAAATATCATTAAAATTTACAAAAGAAAACTCCTAAAAATTACACAACCCTTAAAATCTTCATAAAAATCTTAAAAATTCCACAAAAATCCTAAAAATATAATTTCAGTTTTTGAAGTTTCCATATTTTGTACCTTTAGTGTAAAATTAATTTGAGGATTTTTGAACTCTGTTTAATATTTTTCATCCTCATTTTAGTCTCAGCCCTTTTATTTCATTCACTATTTTTAATATTTTTGCCCTTAAAAATATCAAAAAAAATTCAAAAAAAATCTAGAAAAATCACAAAAACATTATCAAAACATAAAAATCTCAAAAAGATTTTATTTCCTGATTTTTGCTTGTGTGTGCTTATTTTTCTCTATATACTATATCACTTTTTCCTTCTTTGTATATATATATTCTATTAAAAGGAAAGAAAATATAAAGATATAAAATATAAAAAGAAAATACAAAATCAGTAAGTTAAAAATCAAAAACACAAAATTATAAAATAAAAAAATCAAAAAAAATATAAAATTAAAAACTTACAAAAATAGCACAGTTGTATGCATTTGATCTTTTTCACATTTTTGAGCATTATTACCTTAATCCATCTTCTTTACTCCCTAAGTTCGACACTCTACACATACTTGCACCTATACACTCCTATTGTCGAGTTATAATAAATTTTAACTCCACATTTGCTTCTCATTGATTGATTGTTATTATGGGTTAATTGTTGACTTAATCGGGATTTTGATGTGGTCAACGCATCGACTGTTGATCCTCCTTGTGGATCAATACGA
This sequence comes from Ottelia alismoides, assembly GCA_037367405.1. NCBI lineage: Eukaryota > Viridiplantae > Streptophyta > Magnoliopsida > Alismatales > Hydrocharitaceae > Ottelia > Ottelia alismoides. The sequence continues at coordinate 649,242 of JAZKJV010011859.1, forward strand.
CCGCTCGATTTCTCGGTTAATCAGGTTCTTTCATTGTTGCAATGGCAACACCTTCTTAAATGCACCTCGGCTGATTCTCCTCTCGACAACCAGTGAGTTATGCCTCTTTGGGCTCATAGGCAATGGTTACTCTGAAAAGTTGGTTGTACATTTCCAGCTTGCAGATTGTAGATTTCCACACTCTAACATCGCACCTGTAGCACTCAAACGGAGCACCCATGCAGGAGAAAACAGGTGTCTGGATCACTGCTATATCCCACCAACGGCAATGCTAAAACGACAAAGTAATCTAGAACGAAAGAGACCTTCACTCAACCAATCCAAAGATGGAAATCGCGTGGAATCCGCAACAAAATGAAGGGGCCATCGTACCTCTAAGAAATCCTGATTCTTCGAAATCTTCACCCACGAAGAACGACATGATTGGTGCCCTGATCATGATGCAAAACCGCACACGGGGATTCCCTCAAGCTCCTCCACGCAGGGTAGGCTTCGGATCGTTGATCAGGCATGCTTCGATGAGCTTCGGTGGTTCTTGGGCAAGGGTCCAACGAGGGAGAGGGAGGGAGAGGGGAAGAAGAAGAGATATAACTCGGACCCGGATGTTTGACGGATTGAGAGAGGAGGGATGAATTGGGGGTCTTTTTATTTGGGTTAAAAATTTGGATCCGGATCTTGGTTCAGATCTGAATTTGGCCTGGACCCTGACTCGCTAAAACAACCGTAACTTGGGCTCCCAAACTCAGATTTTCACGTTCTCAGACTCGTTGGAAAGACCTCGACGAACTATGAAATAGACTCCTTACTTGAATTTTTTATTCACTGGATAAGCACATATTTTGCAATTAAACCCAGACTCAGTTAAGATTTTTCATTTTAGTCCATGTTCGATATTCGGGGTTTTAACATCATTAAATTCTCAAAGGAAGTCTCGTCCCCGAGACTTAAGATGATTCTAGTCAATTTCAACTCTCGAACCCCATTGTATCCAAGTCTCTCAGAGAAATGAGTCCGTAAAAATCTCAAAGAGAGCGAAACCCATAGAAATCTCAAAGAGAACTTGACTATGGTTTCAATTACATATTTGTGAACAGATGAGGGTATTTCTCCCTCATGTCTGCCTTAGGTTCCCATGTTATTTCCTTGACGTATTGACTTCTCCACTTGACCTTGACCAAAGAGATCTTCTTCTACCTCAGCCTCTTGACCGCATGGTTCAAAATCCGCATTGGCTCTTCTGGAAAGGAGAGGTTTGGCTCCACAACCAAGTCCTTGTAGGTGATCACGTGTCAAGGATCTTAGATGTACTTCTGAAGATTCGACACGTGAAATACGTCGTGGTTGCCCTCGAGGTGTGGGGGAAGGGCCACCCTGTAGGCCACTTTCCCAACACAAACCAAAATCTCGAATGGTCCCACAAAATGTGGTGCTGGCTTGCCCTTTGCATCGAAACGTTGTGCGCCCCTCATTGGGGACATGTGTAAGAACACTATGTTCCCGATCTATGATCATGAGAAATGCTTAGTCACACATGATTGGCTAAGAATTATACCAATTATGGCACGAATGTAGGATAACATACCTAAAACTCAAGGTCTCTATGTCGCTGGTCAGCGTAACTCCTTCAGTCGGCTCTACACGATCAGCAATTTCATCCTAGCAGTCTCCACCACCCTAGAGGTCTCCTCAATGATCTGCGGGGTGAAATGGTGATGTCACCCTCATGCTGCCAATAAAAGGAGTGGTGCACCGCCTCTCATACAATACCTCAAATGGTGCCATGCCTATACTGGTGTGGTAGCTATTATTGTATGTGAACTCAATTAGCGGAAGGCGATCCTTCCAGGATCCCTTCCACTCAACTGCACAAGCCCGCAACAAGTCCTCCAACGTCTGAATGGTCCTCTTAGACTTCCCATCTGTCTGTGGATGTTATGCTGAACTCATGCATAGTTCTATCCTCAAGGCTCTCATGAATTCTCCATAGTAGTGTGATGTGAAACTAGAATCTCTGTCTGACACTACTTCCTTGGTATCCCATGCAACCTAATGATGTGTTGAATGTATAACTTGGCTAGATGTACTGGTGTGTATGTCATGCTGATTGGGATGAAATGGGCTGACTTGGTCAACCGGTCAACAATGACCATACCGCATCATGACCTCCAAGGGTGCGCAGCAGTGATGTGACAAAATCCATGGAGATGCTCTCCCACTTCCACACTGAGATGGGAAGAGGTTGCAATAAATCAGGAGGCCTCTGGTGCTTTACCTTCACCATCTGGCAAGTAAGACAAATGCTAACATGTTCAGCTACATCCTTCTTCATGCCTTCCCACCAAAAGTATTGGTGGAGGTCCCTGTACATTTTGGTGCCACCTGGATGTATGGAAAGTCTCGATCTATGTGCCTCATCCAGGATCTCTCTCCTCAGCTCCTTGTCATCTGAGATACACATATGGTCCCCATTCCATACGATGGATCCACAGACTCAAAATTCATCGAATTCATTCTTCAAACACATGTGGTACAACTCCTGTATCCTTATATATGTCTGTTGGCCCTGAACAATCTTGTCCCACAAGCTGATATATTTGGCTGGCATTGTCACTACATCGGATGTGCCCTCAAATGGATGCCACTCATTAAGTGTAGTGAGCAGGTCCCAAGACTGTAACCAGGATGTTGAACCCTCGGTGTATGGTTGTCTACTCAAAGCAACTACTACCACATTTCCCTTGCCAGGATGGTAGGAGATGGTACAATCATAATCTTTTAGCAGTTCCATCCACCGTCTTTGCCTCATATTCAGCTCCTTATGGTCAAAAATGTATTTGAGGCTCTTGTGGTATATATAAATATCAAATGTCACCCCATACAAATAATGATGCCTTATCTTTAATGCAAAGACTACGACCGCCAACTCCAAGTCGTGAGTAGGGTAGTTACATTCATGATTCTTCAGCTATCGTGATGCGTATGCCATAACCTATCCACGCTACATCAACATTTCACCCAAGCCCTCCTTGGAAGCATCTGTGTATACAGTGAGGTCCAAGGTACCGGAAGGAAGGGTGAGGATGACTACAGAAGTCAATCGCTCTTTCAGAAGCTCAACTCGCATTTGTCACTCCAGATAAATGGGACATCCTTCTACGTCAGCCATGTGAGGGGTAGGGCCAACTAGGAGAATCCTCTAACAAATCTCTTGTAGTAGCCAGTGAGGCCATGGAAACTACGAATCTCTGTAACCGTCTTGGGTCGCTCCCAAGACACTACTGTCTCTACCTTGACAGGGTCAACTGACATCCCTGCCCTTAAAATCACGTGGCCAAGAAAAGCCACCTCAGAAAGCCAAAACTCATACTTGTTGTATTTAGCATACAACTAGTGCCCTCAGAGCATCTCTAACACGGTGCAAAGATGAGACTCATGCTCGTATTGATCGTAAGAGTAGACTAGAACATCGTCAGTGAACTTGATCACGAATCTATCCAAATGCAGACGGAAGATCTGATTCATCAAATCCATGATTGCGACATGTGTATTTGTGAGTCCAAAAGGTATCATCAAAACTCATAGTGGCCATATCTAGCGTGGAAAGCAGACTTCGTCATGTCTACCTCTTTGATCCTCACTTGATGGTATACGACCGCATATCAATCTTAGAGAACACTACTACTCCCTGCAATTGGTCAAATAGATCATCTATCCTGGTAAGTGGGTAACGGTTCTTGACCGCCCTCTTGTTCAACCTCCTGTAATATATGCATAGCCTTAGGGATCCATCCTTGTTCTTCACGAAGAGGACTGGTGCTCCCCATGGTGATGTACCGGGGCGGATGAATCCCTTCTCCAACAGCTCCTGCAACTGTACCTTGAGTCCTTGAGCTCAACTGGTGCCAACCTATATGGAGGGATAGAGATCGGTTGTGTATCTGGTAATAGCGTGATCTCAAACTCTATCTCTTGTACTGGCGGTAATCCAGGCGGTTCATTTGGAAATATATCAGGGAACTCACACACAACTCTGACATCCTCTATCATTTGGTCCTATGCCATTGTGTCTACCATGTAGGCAAGGTAGCCTACATAACCCTTTGTAAGAAACCGTTGTGCCCTCAAGGCGGATATGCACTCAATCCCTCCATCAGATGTATGTCCATCGAATTGAAACGACAACACTCCAGGTAAGTGGAAGACCACCATCTTCCCAAAACAGTCTAGGCACGCATGGTGCCTCTCTAATCAGTCCATACACATAATGATGCTGAAATCCTCTAATTATATCAACAACAAGAACACAGGCATCTCATGCCCAACTATCTGCACAGCTACATCCTCCACTGTCTAGCGGATGATGAACAATTGGCCCCTTGAGACCTTGATGTAGTACAAGGAAGCAACCTCCATCACTGACTTGCCCAATGTAGGCACCATATGTGATGCTCGTCCCCTAGGATCCGGGTACTCGGCAAATCAAATCCACGCACACACATTCCACATTCGAATACTTGCCATTCACAAAAGCAGGAGAAGAAAAACCAACATGCATATGAATTTAAAATGTTTGCTTCTCATTCAACCTGTTTACAACCATAACGTGTATTTTCATTCATTCATTCCAAAACACGATTTCCATTACATTCCATTTCCATCTCCATCCATTACATTTGCAATGTACATGCATGTCCACAACATATACATGTATGCATATTTAAAAGATGTGTCCCAACATACATATTACATGTCACGTCTCTCAATAAAAATGGTACAAGTAAAGAAGGATTGTAAAACTACCAACAATTGTGCTACAATAAAGTGTCGTGAAGCTGCACAAAAGGTGACTCCAAGCTGTTCACTGCTGAGGGACTGTGGATCCACACATAGGTACGTTATGAGAAAAGTTGCCCAATACGAATTTAATAAAACTATACAACAACAATCATGATATAATTTAAATGTGTGCAAAAGAGAAAGAAACTAGGTAACATGATCTCACAAGAATCACTTTTTTACAATGGTTATTAGATATGGATAAGAATAACCAAGCTACGTGGATAGTCTGTGGTCTTGGTCTGGATGAGACCTCACACTATGACTCTAATGTAAAAGAAAACACCTTGTGGTTGGGGCTGCCTCCGTAGGCATGCGGTGGGGTACAATGCATCCTAACAAAGTTCCCAACGCATCCACTTAGCCCCACTTCCAATGATACTTCCGTTCACAATTTAGATTCCAACCTGCGAATCATCGGGACTAGCCCAATCCTCCTTATGCACAGGAGATTCACGTCCCATTCCCAAATTCATTAACCACATTTCCCGGAACTCCCCCCTTAGCGCTCTGATGAATCTGTTATTCATCACTCCAAAAGTCAAAAATAGAGCCTTGTTCCCGAGAAAATAGAGGCATATTTCCTTTTATCTTGCATAAATAACACTCATGCATGCATCTATAATTCATTCATTTTAGCAGCTCATCTGCATCTAAATAAGAAGCCAAAAATCCCCTGTAAAATACCTCTTCATCAAAATAACTTCTTCTCTATAATATATGTATATATTCCTTAATAATATAGGGAAGATTGCTAAAAATCACCCTTGTAAAATAGCCCAAATAGCCTAAGAATCCTTGTACATTAAAACACAAATAAAGCCCTCATACAAACCCTGAATTAGGTCTACTCACTTTTAGAATACTACACATTAAAAGACCTTCAAAATGAGACTGATTTCATTGAAATTGGAGCTTGTATGAGAAACTTGGGTTTTTGGATCATTTTGTATACTACATATGTACATTTACGTATCCTTGTATTTATGTATCATATTTGACCTTATCTCCGTCTTTGGTCAACATGAAACTTGTAGATCTCATTAAGATCTACAACTTTCATGTTTTGAGGTTTTCCAAATTCGGCTTCCTCTTCTCTCTACACGTGTTTCTTTCTCCAGCCAATCACAGCAGGCCACGTGGCGCCCTCTGGTTGCGCCACGCGGCCCGCTGCCCATCGCCTCATCCGCCCGCGCCCTCCGCCGTTGGATCTCGCTTTTGATCCAACGGTCCAGGCCTTGACCACGTGCGCTCATTCTCTCAGCCGTCAGATCATCTCCCACTCTCCATCTTTACCCTCCGTTAGCGCCGCGACCACATGATGCCACGTGGCAGCACCCGATCCCATCGATCGCATTTCCCTGATCAGATCTACACCGTCGCTCCCCGCTTCGATCACCACCGTTGGATCACAAGATCCAACGGTGGAGACTTCGTCTTCCACCTCCAGCGCCTCTCTCTCCCACGTTCTCGAGCTTGCGCGAGGGGCTTGCCCCTTTCTATTTTTGGCCGCACACCAGCCACCCTCGCCGACCGCCAACACCGCCACGATCACCCCCACTCTTCCCTCATCCTCGCCAACTCCCTCTATCTCCATGATGACCACCGGAGATGCTCCACGAACCCCACTAACCTCACCTCGTCACCAGCCCGGTCGTCAACTTCATCCTATAAATACTCGATCAACGACCATCTTCACACCCATCCGCCACTCCAGAGAGATTCCTTGAGCTCCAAGCTACCTATTGGTGACAGCAATTTGTTGAGTTGTCGAGCGAAGAGAGGTTTCCAACTCCGGCGAGATCCACGGCCGCCACCGCCGTGCTGCAGCCTCCCTCGAGCCGCTGCATGAGCTCGGGACCCTACCGATCCCTCGAGCGACGACCCTGGAACTCCCAGCTGAGCTCCAATTCCCAGGTAACTCCCTCCATCGTTCTCCGATCTTCTTCTTCTTTTTCTTGTTTTTTCTCAGCTTTTATTCGCCGTCACTGACCATCCTCGCGCCTTCCAATCACCTCGACGAGCTTCGCGTCGAAGCTCCGATCATCGCAGTACCCTCCGCACACTCCGACGACGCATACCACGTTCCTCCGACGAGCAGCTCCGCCATTTGGCCGGAGCTCGTTCGTCGGACCACCTCACGCCATTTCAGGCCTCGCCGATCACTCCACTCCCCTCCACGAGCACCTGCATGCCTCGGCTATACGATTAACCCTTTGCAGGTCCTTAATTATTCATTGGCCGGAACCTCGCCGGAGCTCCCTTCGAGCTTCATCGACGTCGAGCTCCAGCACATCTCCAAGGATCTTGAGGCCACCGGAGGCTTCGCCGTACACTCCCGCTTCTTCCGAGCTACTTGGGAGCTCGAGACGTCCTTCATCGACGCCTGGCGACCGAGGCGGAGCAAGCCCAGTCCCACCGGAGCACAGCCTTCTCCTCCGCAGGCGGCGGAGGACCATTCGAGACGACGCAGCAGCAGCCGTACGATCATCCGATCGAACGGCCCTCGTTCTGCCACGTATTCCATCACCGCGACCGTCCTCGACCGTTCATCGCGCTTCTGATCCGACGCCTCGCAAGTCGCCACGCATCTTCATCGACATCCCTTGGATCATCGTGATCCAAGGGCCATCAGGCCGCCACGTCAACGCATCCGAGCCTCGGCCTCCTAAGCCTAGGCTCGGGTGACCCGAAGCTGCACCGAGGCTAGACCGAACCTCCAGAAGACCCGAGCCTCGCTCCGAGCCTCCGACGCCCTCCGAACCTAGGTCGGCCACGTGAGGAGCACGTGCGACCTGGGTTATTTGCACAGACGCCCCTGATGCTTATGGAAATTACAGAAAGGTCCCTGTGAAGCAGACCCCACGCGAGGAGCACGTGTTCAGTGGAGAAATTGCATACGAGTCCTGCATGTTATCGGTAATTGCATTTTAGTCCCTGTCAGCATGTTTAATTTTTGAAGTTTCAATTTCCAGTATTGCATTTTCACCCTTGTGTTTGCACGTGTCCATAGAGTACATTGTTCATCATTTTGAGATTCTAAAAATTGCATGTTGTTGGAAATTTTGTCCTCTGCCTATCAGTACACGTGTATGATTTTTATAGGCTTATTTGAATTATTAATGAATTAATTGGTTCATTGTTGACATATTTTGCCCAGTGATGCCTTTTGATTTTTAATTAAGTATCTGTGCCTTCAAAAATTATCAAAAATTCACAGTAGCTTAAGGACACCATTTTTAACACACCATAAAAATTTCATAGCATTTTCAAGCATATCGAGGCTAAATAAATTGTTTAGTGATTTTCTTAAATTAATTTTAGTAAATTCATTTCACAGTAAAATTAAGTTCTGTCAATTTCCCTAGGTCCCTTCTCATTAGAGCCACCTAGGGTAATTTTAGTTCTTGAAAAAATTGTGATTTGATATTTATTAAAAATTAAATTCTGCAAATCACTCTTTCTGTTTCTTTAATTCACGGTAAATTCATTTTGAGTCGAAAAATTCCAAAAAAATTAGTGTAGGTCATTTTCATCATAAATAACTGTCTGGCCAATTTTCATTATTTTTGGACTTCATTTGATACATCAATTAAATTTAACGTTAAATTGGCTAAGATTTGTCTGCATATGTCTGCATAGAAATTAAAAAGACCAAAAAAATATATTCCCCGAAAATCTCACACTTGGATTTTGCTGAAATTTGACCTAAGGAGACAGTTGCCTCCCTGAGATCGACCTTGGACTTCACCAAGTAAAAAAATTTGCCGCTTGAAATTAACTTGAATCTAATTAAAGTGGTTTTTGATTAACCTCTCGTATCCGACTGCAACGAACGACATCTAATTAATTTGGACATTAAATTGACCGAATTAACATAGGGTGCGGGAGCGACGTCAAAATGGCGCCGTTGCCGGGGAGGCACGTCTTAGGATAAATTTTAGCAAAATTTTGAGTGTTTGATTTTCCTTCCCCGGGTAGTCTGACCCCCGGTTTTTCTTGTGAATATTTCTCTGTCTTGTAAATTTCTGCATTTTTGTGTCATTCTTGATCTGACCTCAACTTGTTTTTTGTGCGAGGGACACCGGAGTCAAAGACGCTTCGAGGAACACGCATTTGAATTTGTTTGAGTGATTTGAGAGAACCTGTAATCTCATTGTATTTCCACATTTTTTTTCTCGCATCATTTCCAGCGGTTCCCGTTTGGGATCTCACGTGTGTAAAGATAGTGGAACTGTGTCCCGTGTGCTGTGTGGGTGAATTGTAATTTAGCTTGCACTAGCGGCTCCCCGAGCCACTCTAGGACTTGTTTGTGCTCGTAACCAATAGGACCACACATTACACATAAAAGACGCACCTAGACCGCAGGACTTAGTTCAAATTAAACTGTTCTTCACGCTAATAGAACTGCCTGTCTAAGAGCGGCTTTTCATTGCTTGCATTTGCATGTAAAGTAAAGTTTTCAATTCTGTATTGCATCCTGCATAAAAAAAGCGAAGGGATCACTGTAAGTATTCTCTACTCAGCATAAGCATCATCGATTTCAACTTGCATTGGCTTTTCTCGATTTCCCCCTCTGATTGTGTCACTTAAATTAAAAAGGAAATTGGGACTGTCCGATAGGCGTGCTTTGTGGTGGACTAATTGCAGTGATAACTTAACTTTAATCGGGACTGCTAACAGTATTGACCAAAAAAAAGGAATAAAATCTGAAAATTGTTTGCGGGAGATTAATCCCCGACCTTGTATTCAGGCTGAGTGAGGGTACTTGAGTGTGTGTGAACACCTAAAGGCAGAGCCCCAAATCCCCGCCTTCCATATCACGAGCCAACTGATCTTAGCAATTATCACGAGTGGGATATTTTTAAACTCTTTGACAAGTACCAAGTAGCCTCCGCCCTCACAGGTAGATAGGGGCGAACCAGCGGTACTCTGCGACAAGGCCTAAAAGCTTTGTCAGCCTCCGCCTCAGTGCAGGTAGATAGGGGCACGTCATTGAGTCCCCACTCCGGATAGGAGCAAAGAAAGGGAGGATCGGCGGTATCTTAGGCGACAGGATAGACAGGGAAGACGCATCCGGCTCTAAGCCGACTTTCCTCTAGGCTGCGTAATCCTTGCTATTTTGGCTTGAATATCACACTTAAAAACTACAAGATAAATTGGACTCAACTTTGAGTCCTTCACTGTGTTGAGTGTGAACCCAGGGTCTTGGATTGTTCTTGTTGCTTGCTTCAGGTAGGAGTAAAATCCTATCTTCTTCCCTCATCAAGATGAGTGATTGGGGAAATCTCGACGCACTATTCACTGATCTCTCTATGAGTCCCCCAAGTAACTCGTCTTCCTCGGTCCGAGCGCACCTTGGACCACCCAGGACTCATGACCCTCTTGAGTCCTGGCTTCCACATGCTCAGGGTGGTTACTCTCAAACCAACCCTTTTATCTCCTCCGAGATTACCGAGGAAGATCATTGCCTCGGTAATCCCTTCCTTGATTTGCCCTCTAACACCGGTCTTATTTTCCAATTCCCAGAACTAGAGGACAAGATGCCGCCAAAAGTTCCACCAGATGAGGAACAAATTAAACAGATTCTTGCCTGCCTCGCTGATGCCGAACAGAGGAATGCAGATCTCACTGCACAGATGGGACAAATCATAGCAGCAGAAGGAATCGACCGACCAATGGTCGATACCTATAACCCGGCGGAGAACGAGATTCAGAACTGGTTGGCACCCGCAGTTCCCGCCCAGGCATTTGAGTTGAAGCCCCACTTTCTAAGTCTGCTTCCGAAGTTCAACGGAAATCTTAATGAAGAACCATACACTTTCCTCCGTGACTTCGAGTTGGTGTGCAACAATCTTAGCCATCCCAATGTTGGCCAAGATTATATTCGGCTGAAGGCCACCCCTTTTGCCTTAGGTGATAAGGCTGCTCATTGGCTGAAAAATTTAGGGGTGGTATGTACCACTTGGATGCAGTTCAAGGACCTTTTCTTGAAGAAGTTCTACCCTCTCAGTAGAACTAATCAGATGAGAACAAAGATCGCCAGCTTCGCTCAAGGAGCCTGCGAACCGTTCCATGAGGCTTGGGACAGGTTCAATGACTTAGTACAGAAATGCCCCTGCCACGGCATTTCAAAGGCGATCTTAGTCCAAACCTTGATCTGTGGTTTAACCCCAGAAATGCAGGGGTTAGTCAGTGTCGCCTGTGGAGGAAGCTATCTGAACAAAAATGAGCATGCTGCATGGAAGATCCTAGAGCAGATGGCAGAAATCGGCAGGTCACAGGCCACAAGGGCCTATCAGTTGTCTCCCTCAATCCTATCCAATGAGACAACTAGAAGGACTGTTGCAGATCTGACTGAGGACCTTATCCCCAGCATGGGGATGATCGCCGACAAGCTTACCATGGTCGAGCAGATCCACAAGAGAGTCGCGGAGATGGAGTCTCTTTCAAGCCTTCCCAAGAAAGTGGAGGAACTCTCTGAAAAGGTAGCTAAGATTAAGCTACCCACCCCTTCTGCACCACCTGTACCTGTACACCGAGTCCATCTTGTACAGGAACAGGCACCGGGGTCTCAGAGTAGCTGGGATCAGACTTATACCCAGCCGAACCATCATGCACCCCCACCAGTGGAGACGGAATATGAGGAGCCTCTGCCTGTATACGAGATTAACGGGCTTTGGTATAGCCGGGACCCGCTAGTCCGGCAAATCGAGATGGGGAAGGATCAGGCACACCGCCCCGCACCAGTCTACCAAGAGACCAGGCCCGTCACAGTCCCGCGATACCAGTCCAGGACAGATCATGGGTACCAGCCGCAGCAACGCACCTACTAGCAGGGGCCAGCACCGTCCCACCAACAGCAGTATCGGCATGGCCAGCAAGGCCAATTTAGGACGGCATCAACACCGCAGCAAGCCCATCCCACCGAATTGGAGTCACTCACCTTGGCGATCCAGACCCTGTCTGATAGGGTCCAACAGATACAAAATGATTACCTGGATATGAGAACCGACATCAATCGGGTTTCTCGTGCCCAGGACCAACAAATGGCGCCAAGGACCCCAATTCCCGCACAGGTTCAGGCCAATCCGAACAGCATGCACCAGGGCCAGAACCGACCTCGGGATCAGGTATATTATTCAGATAATTATCTATCTGAACATGAGATCCTTTCGTACGATAATGTTAATCATATGTCCCTCAGGAGCGGAAGGACCGTGACCATACCTGATCGGGCACGGGCACAAAAGGAAGGAACCTCCGAGAATCTACCTGAGGAGAATTCGGAGGAAGAAGAGGAGGAGCATCCCCACCACCATCCCCAACAGAAGAGGAGGACATCTGAGTCCTCGAAGCAGCATTCCCGCATCCACTTTGAGTCAGACGATACCGATGAGCCCGCACCTCCATCTGAGGAGGACCATCCAGAAGAAGCGGAAGAAGCACCACCGGTTTCGCCCAAGCATTTTCCTGTTTGTCAGAGTCCGAGTCAGAGTCAGTGTAAAAGTCCGAGTCAGAGTCTTGTTCAGAACTCAGTTTCAGCAGCTAATGAAAATCTTTAAGTTCCAGAACCTGAGTTAATAATCCCTTTCCCCCAAGCTCTTAAGGGTGGAAAGAAGAAAATCAAAAAAATCCAAAAAGATGACCCTGAGATGGCTGAATTCTGCAATAAACACATCAAGGTCACAATCCCTTTTGACAAGTTCGTGGAAATAACCCCTGCATTCCAAAAATACCTTAAGGTGAGATGCACACCTACTAGGGTTAGCAGGAAGACCAAAAGCCGTGTTGAGAAACACGTTCTATCAATAGCCACGACTTGTGCAATAAAGAACTCGTTTCCTCGGAAACGAAGAGACATGGGTGCACACTATGTAGAGAGTCATGTTGATGACATTGCGTTTGCACGCACTCTCCTGGACAATGGTTCCTCAATTAACTTAATGCCCACGGCCCTCTATGAGCGGCTTAATCTCGGACCTCTTAGGAAATCTAGAGCTATTCTATAGTTTGCTGACAAATCCACTAAGAGGTCCCAAGGAGAGTTAAGGAACATTGTGATCAGAGTCGAGGGGCAAGAATACATGGTGGACTTTACTGTCCTGGATATGGAAACCCCTCGTAATTGGAGAGATTCCCAGATCATTTTAGGTAGGCCCTTCCTCAGAACTGCGGGGGCCTTATTTGATTATAAAACTGGGAAGATTCAGTTCCAAACTCCCGGCGGAGATGAGGAATTGGAGATGAAGCAGACAAGATGGCAGAGACCGGACTCCGAATCCAACACCGAGTACTCTTCTACTGAGACAGACTGTGAATATGTAGACGTAGTTGGGCCATGGAGACAGAACCCAGCCAGCATTAATGTGTCCATCTCCTTTGAAGATGATCCAGTGCATGAGTCAGTCTGCGAGATTCTGAGGAACGAGTACAGCTCTGAACCTGCATCGCCCTACATCTTCGATGACGTAGAGGCCCAGTGGGGCCTGTCAGTCCTTACATCCTTAGGACAATCGGAAGATGAGGATGACGAGTCGGACGAGGCGTTTGCCGATTGTATGGAAAATTTTGACGATCCGACTCCAGAGCCGCGCTTGGTGGCAGCTATTACAGAAAAGGATCCAGCCACTTCCAACACCGAACCAGATCAGATTGAGCTAGACTTCTTAGATGACCACACTATACCTGAGCTCAAACCTCTTCCCACAACACTGAAATATGCCTTCCTTGCGGGCCAAGACAAGAAATTTCCGGTCATTATCAGTTCGCAATTGACCGAAGAGCAGGAATCTCGCTTGCTAGAGATCCTGGAGAAAAACCGCAAGGCAATAGGCTGGAGCATTTCCGATCTCCATGGGATAAATCCCGCTCTGTGTTCGCACCATATTTACTTGGAGAATGAAGCCAAACCCTCTCGTGAATTCCAACGCCGGTTGAATCCAAATTTACGAGAAGTGGTGAAAAAAAGAGATAGAAAAATGGTGCGACGTGGGTTTCATTTACCCAATCTCCGACTCTAAGTGGGTGGCCCCAATCCATGTTGTCCCGAAAAAGTCGGGAATTCAGACGACCACCAATGAGGACGGAGAGGAGATCGTGACGAGAATACCCACGTCATGGCGCGTCTGTGTCGATTACAGACGCTTAAATGCCGCGACGAAGAAGGATCATTTCCCTCTACCATTCATTGATCAGATCTTAGAAAGATTAGCGGGGAAAGAATTCTTCTGCTTCCTGGATGGGTTCTCGGGCTACAATCAAGTGGCCATAGCTCCGGAGGACCAGGAAAAGACCACGTTCACATGCCCCTTTGGTACCTATGCTTTCAGGCGCATGCCCTTTGGGCTATGCAATGCTCCAGGTACTTTTCAAAGGTGCATGATTGCTGTTTTCGCCGAAATGGTCGGCGAATTCCTGGAAGTCTTCATGGATGACTTCTCAGTCCACGGCGACTCTTTTGATTCCTGCCTTAGGAATCTGGACCGAGTCCTCAAAAGATGTTGTGAGGTCAATCTGGTGCTCTCCTGGGAGAAAAGTCACTTCATGGTGACGGAGGGCATAGTGTTGGGGCATGTCATCTCCAAGAGAGGAATGGAGGTTGACCCTGCCAAGGTGGACGTGATCAGACGACTCCAGCCACCAACCAACGTAAAACAGTTGCGGTTGTTCCTCGGGCATGTCGGATTTTATCGAAGATTTATCAAGGATTTTTCCAAGATTGCCCGACCGCTAACTGAGCTTTTAGGCAAAGACACGGAGTTTATTGTAGATCACAAATGTCTTGAGGCCTTTAAGCTTCTACAAGGAATGATCATGGATGCACCCATTTTACAAGCCCCAGATTGGTCTCTACCTTTTGAGATCATGACAGATGCCTCAGATTATGCTGTTGGGGCTGTATTGGGGCAAAGAAGAGATGGCGTCCCGTTTGCAATTCACTACGCAAGCAAAGTGCTTGATTCTGCTCAGCGTAACTATACAGTTACCGAAAAGGAAATGCTTGCGGTAGTGTTTGCCTTGGACAAATTCAGATCCCACTTAATCGGATCCAAGGTAACCGTGTTCACAGACCATACGGCACTACGATACCTAATGGAGAAGAAGGACGCGAAGGCGCGTCTTCTTCGTTGGATTTTGCTTATCCAGGAGTTTGATTTGGACATCCGTGATAAACCTGGAAAGAAGAACGTAGTGGCCGATCATCTTTCTCGTCTCGAAGATCTTAATACTTCCGAGGTTTCACCAATTCGAGACTCCTTCCCTGACGAGTCGATTTTTGTTATCGACTCACTCCCGTGGTACGCCAATATCGTGAACTATCTTGTCTCCAAGAAAGTTCCCGAGGATTGGCCCAAGAGCCAAATCGACCGATTAAAGTCGGACGCTAGACACTACCATTGGGAGGATCCGATCCTTTTCTTTGAAGGACCG
Organism: Ottelia alismoides; assembly: GCA_037367405.1. NCBI lineage: Eukaryota > Viridiplantae > Streptophyta > Magnoliopsida > Alismatales > Hydrocharitaceae > Ottelia > Ottelia alismoides. Next base: position 664,512 of record JAZKJV010011859.1, read on the forward strand.
GATTGTGTCTGGAGACGTTGTATTCCTCAGGAGGAATACCAGAGTGTCCTTTCTTTATGCCATAGCTTAGAGGCAGGAGGACACCACTCCGGGAAGAGGACCGCATGGAAGGTACTTCAGTGTGGCTTCTACTGGCCGACTCTGTTTCGTGATGCCACCGCCTTCGCGAAGTCGTGTCCAGTCTGCCAGAGAATGGGAGGAACCGTCGGTTCCAGGGATGAGATGCCAATGCAGCCGGTCATCATTTGTGATGTCTTTGACGCCTGGGGCATCGATTTCATGGGCCCATTCCCTGTCAGCCACGGGTTTGAATACATCCTTCTTGCGGTAGACTACCTATCCAGATGGGTGGAGGCTATCCCGACCCGAGCCGCAGACAGCAGGACTGTCTGTAAATTCATCAGAGAGAACATAATCTCTAGGTTCGGGATCCCCAAAATGATGATATCAGACGGGGGTAGCCACTTTGTGAATCGGGAGGTGAAGAAACTCCTGAAGGACTACGGCATCGAACACCGTGTCGCGAGTCCTTACCACCCACAAACCAATGGTATGGCTGAGGTGTCGAATAGGGAGGTGAAAACCATATTGCAAAAGCTTGTCCGCCCGGACAGAAAGGACTGGTCTCAGATCTTGGATCAAGTCCTCTGGGCGTATAGGACGGCTTACAAGACACCGTTAGGCACCTCCCCATTCCGAATGGTATTCGGAAAGCCGTGCCATTTGTCCGCAGAGTTAGTGCACAAATCAGAATGGGCAATAAAGAAGGTCAACTGGAACACACACCTGGGTCAGAAACAGAGAGACATGGATCTGAATGAGCTTGTGGAAATCAGAAACCGAGCATACGACAACAGTTTGGTGTACAAGGACAAGGTGAAGCGTTGGCATGATAGATATATCAGACGAAAGACCTTTGTTCCTGGACAGAAGGTATGGTTGTTCAATGCTAGGCTGAAGATTTTCCAAGGCAAGTTGCAGTCTAAGTGGACGGGACCATTTGTCGTCCGTACGGTGCATGATAGTGGATGTGTCGAGATCTCAGATCTCGCAGATGACGCACCGACATTCCTAGTGAATGGACAGCTGTTGAAACACTTCGTCGAATCTAATGAGCAGTTAGTCCATGTCGAGGAGATTGTATTCATGCGCGAGACAGATACAACAGAGTCACATCAAGCCGCGTATGAGACCTTGCAGCAGTGAACTCCAGCCATCCGCAGCATCTCGAAAGATTCAGACCGATTCATCTGTATATATCATCATTCTTGTACAACCTACCCTTTCTCCCGCGACTTTAGTAACCCATCCCCGCCTCATCAGATCACTATCTTGGACTATACTTAGGATAACCAGAGCCTAAGTATAGGGGGGAGGGTCACCCAAGTTGATTCACTGTACATCCTCCATCACATTGGTCCTCACACTCATTTCCTTCCTATACTTAGGCTGACCTGAGCCTAAGTATAGGGGGGGGCCGATGCCCGCATTGTATATACTCATCCATTTCCCATCTTTTCCGCATCCACCCCAGTTTTGATCTTCTTCTATACTTAGGCTGCCATAGCCTAAGTGCAGGGGGGGTGAGATGATTTCTATACTTCTTGGTTCTCCTACGCTTAGCACGAGCTATGTCTTTTTCCTCGCTCTTAGTGCTCTGAGGACATAGCACACGCTAAGTATAGGGGGGCGTGTATATATTACATATATACTTTACCCATAGCTCGTACTTTCACGTATTTTTGTATATATATTACAATAATTACGGGTGGGTAAACATCAAAAAAAAAATTTTCTTTAATAAATAGGCTTCTTATTTACTCTTGCATATCATCTCTGCATAGAAAAATAAAAAGAGTCTTGCATTGTCATAGCATGACATCTCATCTCATTTGCATAAGTTGCTTATGCAAAGTGAAAAGCTAGTGGGTTCTGGACCAAGTTGTGAGCAGATATTAAGGATGAAAATGACTTGACCTTAATCCACCTAATTTCAGAGGAACCTTATAGGAACTGGAGTTAAGATTTTTCAGGTCAGGTGACTTAATTCTTTAAGTCTCCAAGTCTATGTTCATATGTCATCTTGACAAGCCTGAATAGAGCACTTAACAACACACACATGACTCTTAGAGACAATGGCTTAACATGCACCAGCACTTTACACATGGCTCTCTACGGATGAGGTGATAAGGAGACAGTTTCCTTTAGCTTGGGGTAGCATATGAGGGTAGTACTTCTAGGCGGAACCTCTCTTCTTCTTTTAGTGAAGGAAGTGCGTCTCAACTTGGACTAGTGGTGATGAAGGCTAAAGACAGAAGCAGTGGGTTGCAATAAAGCTTCAAAAGAGGGATAGTCTACTGGCTCAAGAGGAAATTTCTTGTATCTATGCTGCACCATGTATATATGTTGTACAAAGGCATGAAAAAAAAATGCCAAAAAGAACTCCAAAAAAGTGGTGGGTCGGATTGAAAATTTAATAACCCCACCGGAGTATATGTAGTCAAGAAAAGCAAAAGCTTATGGTCACCATGTACTTGCAGCGGGAGACTTAGCTACACTGGCTGAGCTTCCAAAAGTCTATACTTCTTCCTCCTCTTCTTGAGCCGGTTGAACTTGAACTTAGAAGGGAATACCCCGCTTCTCGAGGAAAGAGTTGCTAGACCGAGGCATTAGAGTTACCAGGTTGGGGGAGATTGTTTCTTTGTTACTTCTGAGGTGGGGAGTCATCTATCACTTACACCGCATGAAAAGATTCATAGTCATTAGGGTTTGTGTATGTAGACTTGTTCTGATTAGGTAAGTTGAGGAGTCTTGAATAGAAGACTTGTGGAACTTGAAGTCTGTTAAGTCTTAAACTCAGATCCCAATAAGGTTCCGACACATGAGTAATCCAAAGGTCAAGTCTAGTTCTATTTTTAACTTTTGCTCATGACTTTGGTATGGAACCCAATTTCATTTCACTCTTGCATTTCATTTAGTTGCTCGGGGACGAGCAAGGTTTAAGTATAGGGGGTTGATGAATCTGTTATTCATCACTCCAAAAGTCAAAAATAGAGCCTTGTTCCCGAGAAAATAGAGGCATATTTCCTTTTATCTTGCATAAATAACACTCATGCATGCATCTATAATTCATTCATTTTAGCAGCTCATCTGCATCTAAATAAGAAGCCAAAAATCCCCTGTAAAATACCTCTTCATCAAAATAACTTCTTCTCTATAATATATGTATATATTCCTTAATAATATAGGGAAGATTGCTAAAAATCACCCTTGTAAAATAGCCCAAATAGCCTAAGAATCCTTGTACATTAAAACACAAATAAAGCCCTCATACAAACCCCGAATTAGGTCTACTCACTTTTAGAATACTACACATTAAAAGACCTTCAAAATGAGACTGATTTCATTGAAATTGGAGCTTGTATGAGAAACTTGGGTTTTTGGATCATTTTGTATACTACATATGTACATTTACGTATCCTTGTATTTATGTATCATATTTGACCTTATCTCTGTCTTTGGTCAACATGAAACTTGTAGATCTCATTAAGATCTACAACTTTCATGTTTTGAGTTTTTCCAAATTCGGCTTCCTCTTCTCTCTACACGTGTTTCTTTCTCCAGCCAATCACAGCAGGCCACGTGGCGCCCTCTGGTTGCGCCACGCGGCCCGCTGCCCATCGCCTCATCCGGCCGCGCCCTCCGCCGTTGGATCTCGCTTTTGATCCAACGGTCCAGGCCTTGACCACGTGCACTCATTCTCTCAGCCGTCAGATCATCTCCCACTCTCCATCTTTACCCTCCGTTAGCGCCGCGACCACATGATGCCACGTGGCAGCACCCGATCCCATCGATCGCATTTCCCTGATCAGATCTACACCGTCGCTCCCCGCTTCGATCACCACCGTTGGATCACAAGATCCAACGGTGGAGACTTCGTCTTCCACCTCCAGCGCCTCTCTCTCCCACGTTCTCGAGCTTGCGCGAGGGGCTTGCCCCTTTCTATTTTTGGCCGCACACCAGCCACCCTCGTCGACCGCCAACACCGCCACGATCACCCCCACTCTTCCCTCATCCTCGCCAACTCCCTCTATCTCCATGATGACCACCGGAGATGCTCCACGAACCCCACTAACCTCACCTCGTCACCAGCCCGGTCGTCAACTTCATCCTATAAATACTCGATCAACGACCATCTTCACACCCATCCGCCACTCCAGAGAGATTCCTTGAGCTCCAAGCTACCTATTGGTGACAGCAATTTGTTGAGTTGTCGAGCGAAGAGAGGTTTCCAACTCCGGCGAGATCCACGGCCGCCACCGCCGTGCTGCAGCCTCCCTCGAGCCGCTGCCTGAGCTCGGGACCCTACCGATCCCTCGAGCGACGACCCTGGAACTCCCAGCTGAGCTCCAATTCCCAGGTAACTCCCTCCATCGTTCTCCGATCTTCTTCTTCTTTTTCTTGTTTTTTCTCAGCTTTTATTCGCCGTCACTGACCATCCTTGCGCCTTCCAATCACCTCGACGAGCTTCGCGTCGAAGCTCCGATCATCGCAGTACCCTCCGCACACTCCGACGACGCATACCACGTTCCTCCGACGAGCAGCTTCGCCATTTGGCCGGAGCTCGTTCGTCGGACCACCTCACGCCATTTCAGGCCTCGCCGATCACTCCACTCCCCTCCACGAGCACCTGCACGCCTCGGCTATACGATTAACCCTTTGCAGGTCCTTAATTATTCATTGGCCGGAACCTCGCCGGAGCTCCCTTCGAGCTTCATCGACATCGAGCTCCAGCACATCTCCAAGGATCTTGAGGCCACCGGAGGCTTCGCCGTACACTCCCGCTTCTTCCGAGCTACTTGGGAGCTCGAGACGTCCTTCATCGACGCCTGGCGACCGAGGCGGAGCAAGCCCAGTCCCACCGGAGCACAGCCTTCTCCTCCGCAGGCGGCGGAGGACCATTCGAGACGACGCAGCAGCAGCCGTACGATCATTCGATCGAACGGCCCTCGTTCTGCCACGTATTCCATCACCGCGACCGTCCTCGACCGTTCATCGCGCTTCTGATCCGACGCCTCGCAAGTCGCCACGCATCTTCATCGACATCCCTTGGATCATCGTGATCCAAGGGCCATCAGGCCGCCACGTCAACGCATCCGAGCCTCGGCCTCCTAAGCCTAGGCTCGGGTGACCCGAAGCTGCACCGAGGCTAGACCGAACCTCCAGAAGACCCGAGCCTCGCTCCGAGCCTCCGACGCCCTTCGAACCTAGGTCGGCCACGTGAGGAGCACGTGCGACCTGGGTTATTTGCACAGACGCCCCTGAAGCTTATGGAAATTACAGAAAGGTCCCTGTGAAGCAGACCCCACGCGAGGAGCACGTGTTCAGTGGAGAAATTGCATACGAGTCCTGCATGTTATCGATAATTGCATTTTAGTCCCTGTCAGCATGTTTAATTTTTGAAGTTTCAATTTCCAGTATTGCATTTTCACCCTTGTGTTTGCACGTGTCCATAGAGTACATTGTTCATCATTTTGAGATTCTAAAAATTGCATGTTGTTGGAAATTTTGTCCTCTGCCTATCAGTACACGTGTATGATTTTTATAGGCTTATTTGAATTATTAATGAATTAATTGGTTCATTATTGACATATTTTGCCTAGTGATGCCTTTTGATTTTTAATTAAGTATCTGTGCCTTCAAAAATTATCAAAAATTCACAGTAGCTTAAGGACACCATTTTTAACACACCATAAAAATTTCATAGCATTTTCAAGCATATCGAGGCCTAAATAAATTGTTTAGTGATTTTCTTAAATTAATTTTAGTAAATTCATTTCACAGTAAAATTAAGTTCTGTCAATTTCCCTAGGTCCCTTCTCATTAGAGCCACCTAGGGTAATTTTAGTTCCTTAAAAAATTGTGATTTGATATTTATTAAAAATTAAATTCTGCAAATCACTCTTTTTGTTTCTTTAATTCACAGTAAATTCATTTTGAGTCGAAAAATTCCAAAAAAATTAGTGTAGGTCATTTTCATCATAAATAACTGTCTGGCCAATTTTCATTATTTTTGGACTTCATTTGATACATCAATTAAATTTAACGTTAAATTGGCTAAGATTTGTCTGCATATGTCTGCATAGAAATTAAAAAGACCAAAAAAATATATTCCCCGAAAATCTCACACTTGGATTTTGCTGAAATTTGACCTAAGGAGACAGTTGCCTCCCTGAGATCGACCTTGGACTTCACCAAGTAAAAAAATTTGCCGCTTGAAATTAACTCGAATCTAATTAAAGTGGTTTTTGATTAACCTCTCGTATCCGACTGCAACGAACGACATCTAATTAATTTGGACATTAAATTGACCGAATTAACATAGGGTGCGGGAGCGATGTCACGCTCCCACTCGGAATACCGACCAATGTGGCCTACTTTGTCCTGTATGCGAGTGTTAACTCTAAGTGACAAGCGAAACACTAGTAAACCAACCATGACCACTTGGCCCACGCTTGAGCACCGGGCTAAAGCACGCAAGTGCCGAGGCCAACACCGTCAGATCAACACCTCGGTGTGCCAAGCAACATGTCCCCTAACCATCACAGCTACAATAGCAGTTGGGATCACGGTCAACTAGGCTTTTACCCGGGGCCCAAGGGTACATGCCCCTCCCTTGCGGTAACTACTTCACTACTCACATGCCACTTAAGATCAATCACCGCATCATGGACGATAACCCAAGGGGAAAAGTATTCTCTTAACAAAGATGAGATATGCATATCACGATATATACAGTTCAAGGTAACATTTTAGGAGCAATATTTATCTCAACCATCTTTGTTAACTGATCAAGGAGAAGGCGGATGAGGATAGATTATGCTAGTAGCCTGGAGGAGATTAGAACAGTTTATTTTACTCATGCTTACGAGTTTCACATATTACCTAGGCATCCATCATGGTAGTAAAGAAGTATTCGGAGTATACAGATCCTCCTAAATAATAATCACATTCCAGGATTTCCAACCTCAGATCAGCAATGATCTTTACATGATTATTACTATTGGGCCTCATAAGGGTACAAAACTACAGATCCATGGACTTTTTATATTCAGAATGAAATGAAATAAGGGTTATAATGATGGTAAAGTCAGGTAGTAAGTCGATCACGTACTTAACAGTGGGGATGAAATGCATAGACTAAAATCTAGTGGTGCTCAGTATCTATCTCAATTTACAAGAGTTCTTCATGTAATGTTGAAGAGAACACAATTTAGTACTGGAATTATACATGAATTCCCAATCTACTTAATGCACTAAACAAATTCCAATGCAATAATCATGTTTTTGGACCACAAGGCATTAATCATCTATGATCATGCGTTGAAATCTCGAATTGCATTAGATATCTTTTTGCCAAAAAAACTCATTTCATATTTAGCTTTATTCATGACATCTTGACGATTCCAATAAACTCAAATAATAACTATCTAGAATTATTCCATAGTTCCTTACATCCCCACAAACATGAACGTTGAAAGCCTTTTTGAAACACTCCACATTTTCAAGTCAACCTATGATTGCAAGAATTTGGAAAACAAATCAGAGTATTAGGTCAGAATTTTAGAATGTAAGGGGCTAAATCTATGTTGCTCACAACACAACAACCTTTTCTTGTAGCAGTCCAACAAAACTTGATAATTCCTTGTACACACTAACTATCAACTCCTTTCCACAAGGGTTACACTTACAACCAACGGATTGAGTTGGCTAGCTGTACATGCATCTCATATCTCACCTGAATTAAATGACCAATATGAACCTGTTCAATAAGCTTTTACAGGTAGAAAACTTTTTGCTGACAGGCTCACTGATCATAACACTAATAATAATAGTGATCGACCCAATCAATCCAACTCCAATACGCATATTTTAAAGTCAACTTGCAAAAGCATGCCCATCATAAGCTGAACATATAATCACGTTGAAGATGACTAGATATGAGCCTTTCGACAATGGGCAATTTACACACTCAATGACCCAATGTCTCCATTGCCCTAAGAGAAGAAAACAAATAAGAAACTAAGTTCAAAACTAAGTGTTCGGTATTAAAAAAATGTCCATTCTATCCAACACCAAGCAGAGAAAATAGACTATCTATGAACTCTTTTAATTCTGCAGATTTTGAACAAAAATAGACTACACAATGTAGCCAAGCCAAAAGTTGTATGTAAGGCTCTAATGGGGAAGACACGTGGTCGAAAAACAAGTGGAACCGCAGCAAGAGGAAGGGGGTATCGTACCTCAAAAAATTTTGCAACTTTGGAATCTCCACCTGTAGAGAAACGACACGCTCGACACACTGTTGGCGTTGAGAATCACATACAGGGGTGACCTCAACATTCTCCTAATGAGGACAGCCTCGGATCGCTGATCCGACAAACTCCGACGAGCATGGGAGGCACTCCGACGAGGGGGAGGGTGCTGACACGAATTTTTGTGGATCGGAAAAATTAATGATAAGTCAGTCATTGCTGTTATCCCCAAAATCCCATGACAAACAAATATTTTTTTTATTTTTGCTACTTATTAACCTGTATAGCGGACATGGTCGAACTCAGGGAGGCTACAATTCCCGGGGGTTATTCGATTAATTAGAAACTAATTAAAAGAAAACAGAAATCTCAAAGGATAACTATCCTTGGTTTTTGTGATTTTTTATTTTTTTTATCTTTTTTTCAAAAATAACACGAAGCAATATTCACAAGATCAAAAATACATACACCAACACTTTTTGTAATTATTCAATTTGCCTAAAATGTCCAAAAAAATTAAAAAAAATATTTTTGGGTTTTAAAAGTTTCGAAATATTTTTGAGAATTTTTGTGGAATTTTCAGATGTTTTTGTGTATTTCTAAAAATCAAACATTGAGAAAACGTGAAAATGTGCATAGCCTAGAGTAATTTGCAACTTAAAAAAATGTTAAGTGCCCAAAACTCCTGACAATTATTTTTAAGACAAACTAGAAGCAATTATCTACAAACGGGAACTGAAATCGCTATTTTTGAATTTTTGTAGAATTTTCTGTGATTTTTACAAGAATTTTGATGTTTTTCATTTTTTTGGATTTTATAAATAATTAATGCTTCAAAATTAGTCAAAAATTAAAAGATAATGAAATACAACTACTCTAATTTTTTTGGAATTTTTGGAACAATATTTGAATTTTTACGAATTTTTGAATTTGAGGAAGACAAAATAACACTGTTTTTGTTTTTTTAAATAATAAATGATGACAAAATGAAATGAAAATTTTATGCAATGAAGATGCACACTACAGGAGCCTACGTTATTTTTTTGAGAACTTTTGAACTCATAAAATTATTTTTTCCAATAGAGAATTCATGCTAATTAAAGAGTTTGAGTACAGGGACTGAAATGCAAAGATTCTATGTTTTTACATCAAATAAATAATAAAAATAAATTTTCTGGATGAAAGTGAGATTTTATCAATAAAGCATGTGTATGGTATGTGCTTGAGGCTCGCAGGGACATTTTTGAAAATTCAGAAATCCTTGAGGGGCATTCATGTAAATTTCCCAAATGTAATATTGACTCGAAAACCCTAGAAGGGTTGCCTTCGTCGGTTTCTTCAAACAAACAGGGGGGTTTGCTGGGCACCGCCGCCCTTTCTCCCAACGCGCGCGCGGGCAGCGCTGGAGCAGAGAGGCGGGCGGCTTGAAGGAGGGGCGGCGACACGGGCGTCGGAGGAGGGCGCGGGAGGTACGTGACCGAGTAGCGGCCGGGGCGCCACGCTGGACTAAAAACGTGGAGGACTTAGGCGGAGGGGCGACGCACAACGCTGGTCGGAGTCACGGCGTCGCCTCGCGGCGGTGGAGGCGCTGGGAGCGGGCGGAAGGCTCGACGGTTGGCGGGTCACCGCGGCGGCGGGGCCGCACGATCTGGAGGAGAGGGAAGTGCGGCTGCTTCGGGCGGCGCTGGGCTCGCATGGTGGAGACGCCGCCCTCGCTCGGCGGAGATGCTCCATGGAGGGCACGGTGGCGGCCGACGGCGTCGCCGCCTAGTGCGGCTTGGAAGGAGGAGGGGGGGCGGCGACGCCTGGAAGGCACTCGTCCCCTCTTCCTTTTTTTTCCCTCTTTTTTTTTACTGTGATATAAACAGAAATATAAAAACTTTTTTTTATTTTTTTTGGAAATCCGAAAATAGGGGGAAAAGCTATTGAAATTCCCTTTTTTATTATTTTTAATTTTTTTATTAATTTTATATTAATGGTCCTGCAAAACAAATGTTAGAGACAAAGGAAATAAATTTTTTTTATTTATTTACAAATCAGAAATTGAGCGGGGACCCGTAGGAAATTAAAGATTCGAATCCGATCTCTGGCCATCGTACGCGGCCGGAGTTGAGAGATCGTGGACGATAGAAATAGAACGCGTGGAGATCGAGAAAGTGAGATGAAAAATCGAGTTGGAGCGGATCAAAATCGTGATGAATTTTTTTTAGATCTAGAGAAATAACAATGACGATAAAAAAATGCGATGAAATAAACTACGATTAAACTAAGATAAAAGTACGAAGAAAAATGTGGATCTCAGCTTAGGAGCATTAAAGGACCGTGATCGCCTCGAGAAGGTCGACTCGTTGTTACCGGATGGTTTGGAGATTGGGCAACTTTCTCGACAAAATTTTCTGTCGGAGATCGGGCTCCTCTCTCTAAAGATTGATCTAGTTGGAATGAGGGAGAAGGAACCATATAAATAGAAAAGATGGAATGAAATTTGATTTTTGAATTTATTGGATAAAGAGATGAGAGATGAAAATTGAAATTAATTTTTGCATTTTTTGGTGGAAGAGATGACATGCGATAAAGTAAAAGAGATAAAACTATTTACAAAATTATGTAATTTATTTTGAATTTTCGTCACTTTATTTAATTGAATTAAAAAATGTTTTTTTATGATGGTTAATTAAAAATAGCAACTATATACATATATTATATCATATATGGCATTATATACAAGGGTAAATAAGGAAATTAGCTTTTTTGTGTGTTTTAATTAGTAATTTTTTTATTTTTATTTTAAATAATTACTTAGAATAATTTAAAATATATACAAATATAATATTTACAAAAAACATGGGAAAATTGCACAAACCACCCCGGAAAACCCACTTTTCAACCGTAACTCCAAAAATTATGAAATCGGAGCCATTTTGAAGATAATTTAATTTAGAATCTAATGGAGGTGATATTAGTTCAATTTGAGATCATATGGATCCGGATTGATATTTCAATTAGTGCTTAGTGGCTTCTTCCAAGTGTGGTTGCTTTTATTCGGTACATGATTTAATTGTGCAATTATTTTTATTAATTAGGATACATTTTTATTTACAACTTTGTTTTTGAAAGTTATTTGATTTGAGATCAATTAAGGCACAAATAAATGAGTGTTGGTGTTATACAGATATACACAAAATAAGTGAGAAGTATTTACAACAACACACACACATTTTTTTGGATTTTCTGCTTAAGGACCCTTATCTCCCCCTACTTTATTCCTGGTCGATCAGGTCAAGTCTTGACCTTCTTTCGGGGTTCGGGTCAGCCTGTATAGAGTCTTCCTTTTTTATTTTCTTTTCTTTATTTTTCCTTTTTTTCTTTCTTTATTTATTTTAGGTTAAAATTAGTAAGAAGTGTACAATATTTACACATATGCAAGTTAATAAGAATACGGAGTTAGTGTTATATGCAGGTGTTTTATAAGGGATTTTAAGCTAAAATAAATGAATAAAGATGACGAATCACAGATTCATCAGATGGGAGGAGGATGGGAGGAGGGAGGGCTGGTCGAATGGAAAGGGGGTTTCGGGGTGTTTTTGACGAGAGAAGGTTGGGTTATATGGGTTGTGACTCGGATCTGAATCCGAAATATGGTCTATACCCGCTCTCGCAAAAATGATCGTAATTCGGGCTCTCAAACTCGGATTTTTGCGTTCTTGGACTCGTTGGAAAGTTATCGACGATCCTTACACAATGAACTCTCAATTGAATTTTTTGGATAATGGAATAAAGCAGATTTGCAATCACACCCAGATTCATCTGGATTTTTGCAGTTAAGTCCCTGCTCGGATTTTTGGGTTCTCACATCATAAAAATCTCAAGGAAAGTCTCTTCCCCGAGACTTAAGATGATTTTGGTTGATTTCGATACCCGAACCCCATTGTATCCATGTCTCCCAGAGAGATGAGACCATAAAAATATCAAAGAGAGCGAAACCCATAAAAATCTCAAAGGGAACTTGACTATGGTTTCAATTGCATACCTGTGAACATATGTGGGTATTTCTCCCTCATGTTCGCCTCGAGTTACCATGTCGCTTCCTTGATGTATTGACTTCACTATAGGACCTTGACCAAAGGGATCTCCTTCCCCCTCATTCTTTTGATTGCATGGTCCAAAATCTGCGTTGGCTCTTCTGGGAAGAAGTTTGGCCCCATTGCCAAGTCCTCATAACTGATCACATGTCGGGGATCTCAAATGTACTTCCTGAGATTCGACATGTGGAACCCGTCATGGATACCCTCAAGGTGTGGGGGAAGGGCCACTTTGTAAGCCAATTTCCCAACACGGGCCAAAATCTCGAACGGTCCCACGAAATGCGGCGCTAGCTTGCCCTTGGCACTAAATCATTGTATGCCTCTCATTGGAGATACTCGTAAGAATACGATATCCCCGACCTATGGTTAAGAGGAATACTTTAGTCACACAGGATTGGTTATGACTCATATCATGTAAACATGATTGTATGATATTATACTTGAAACTCGAGGTCTCGACATTGCTGGTCGGCGTAACTCTTCTGATTGCTCTGCACGGTCAACAATCTCTTCCTAGAAATTTCCACTACTCTAGAGGTCTCTCAATAATTTGCGGGGTGAACATGGTGTTGTCACCACCTGCTGCCAACACAAAGGCGTGGTGCACCGCCTCCCATACAATGCCTCAAACGGTGCCATGCCTATACTGGCATGGTAGCTATTGTTGTATGTAAACTTAATTAGTGGGAGGCGATCCTTTCAAGATCCCTCCCACTCAACCACATAGGCTCGTAGTAGATCCTCCAAGGTCTAAATGGTCCTCTCGGATTATTCTGTCTGTGGATGGTAGGTTGAGCTCATATGTAGCTCTATACTCAACGCTCTCATGAATTCTCCCCAGTAGTGTGATGTGAAATGGGAATCTCTGTCTGACACTTATTCCTTGGGTATCTCATGCAACTGAATGATGTGATGAATGTATAACTTGTCTAGTTGTACTGGTGTATATATCATGTTGACTGGGATGAAATAGGCTGACTTGGTCAATCGATCAACGATGAAACATGTCACATCATGTGTTCCAGGGGTGCATGGTAATGATGTGAAATAATCTATGGAAATGCTCTCCCATTCCCACACCGGTATGCGAAGGGGTTGTAATAAACCAGAAGGTCGGTGCTCTGTCTTCATTATATGACAAGTAAGACATATGCTAACATGTTCGACTATGTCCTTCTTCATGCCTTCCGACCAAAAGCGTTGGCGGAGGTTCCTGTATATTTTTGTGCCACCTGGATGTATGGAAAGTCTCGGGCTATACGCCTCATCTAGGATCTCTCTCCTTAGCTCCTCCTCATATGGGACACACACGCGATCCCCATTCCATATGGTAGATTCACGAACTTGAATCCGTCGAATTCATCCTTCAAGCACCTATTGTACAGCTCCTGGATCCTCAGATCTGTCATTTGGCCCTGAACAATCATGTCCCACAAGTTGCTATACTTGGTTGGCACTGTCACTGTATCAGATGTGCCCTCAAATGTATGCCACTCACCAAGTGTAGAGAGCACATCCCAAGTCTGCAATCGTGCTGTCGTACCCTCAGTGTATGGTCGTCTACTCAATGCGCATGCTACCACATTCCCCTTACCAAGATGGTAGGAGATGGTACAATTACAATCTTTTAGCAGTTCCATCCACCACCTTTGCCTCATATTAAGTTCCTTTTGATCAAAATGTATTTAAGGCTTTTGTGGTCTGTGAAGATCTCAAATGTCACCACATACAAATATTGATGCCATATCTTTAATGCAAAGACTACGACCACCAACTTTAAGTCATGAGTGGGGTAGTTGCGTTCATGGTTCTTCAACTGTTATGACGCGTACGTCACAACCTGTCCATGTTGCATCAACACTGCACCTAAGACCTCCTTGGAAGCATCTGTGTACATAGTAAAGTCCAAGGTACAAGAAGGAAGGGCGAGGATGGGTGCAGAAGACAATTGCTCCTTAGGCATTCAGAAGCTCAGCTCGCATTTGTCACTCCAGACAAATGGGACATTGATAGCCGCCCCGCACCCTTAGTTAATTCGAGCATGTTAATGTCCCAATTAATGTTAATCGTTCGCTGTAGTCGGATACGAGAGGCTAGTCAAAAACCACTTAAATTTAATGTCAAGCGGTGGAATTTTTTTACTTGGTGAAGTCCAAGGTCGATCTCAGGGAGGCATCTGTCTCCTTAGGTGAATTTTAAGCAAGTATCCAAGTGTGTGATTTTCGGAGAATTATTTTTTTTCTTTTTCAATTTCTATGCAGACTTATGCAAAAATGCAGGCCAAATGAACGTTTAATTTAATTAAGATAACAAATGAAGTCCAAAAATTCTAAAAATTGGCCAGATGATTAATTATGATGAAAATGAGGTACCCTAATTTTTTTTGGATTTTTCAGACACTAAATGGATTTACTGGGAATTAAATATGCAGACAGGGTGATTTTCAATATTTAATTTTTAATAAATAACAAACCACAATTTTTTCAAGAACTAAAATTATCCTAGATAGCACAAATGATAAGGGATCCAGGAAAATTGAAAGATCTGAATTTCAATGTGAAATGAATTAATTAAAATTTAAATAAGAAAATCACTCAACAATTTATTTAGGCCTCGATATGTGTGCAAATGACATGAAATTTTTATGGTATGTTAAGAATATTGTCCTTAAGCTACTGTGAATTTTTGATGATTTTTGGAAGCACAGAGAATTAACTACAAATTAAAAGGTGTCACTGGGCAAAATATGTCAAAAAATGCACCAATTAATTCATTAATAATTCTACTGAAATTACAAAAATGTGACACGTGGACCAATAGACAGAGGACAAGTTTCTCAACAAAATGCAATTTTTAGATTTGCAAAATGATGTAAAATGCAACCTAGGGATACGTGCAAACACAAGGGTATAAATGCAATACAGAAAAATAAAAATACAATAAGCAAATATGCAGACAGGGACTAAAATGCAATTACCTATAATGCTGGGGACTCGAGTGTAATTTTTCCAACAAGCACGTGCTCCTCACGTGGGCTCAGCTTCACGGGGACCTTTTTGCAAATATGGAAAGTCCTGGGGGCCTCTGTGTAAATTACCCAAGCCGCACGTGCTCCTCACGTGGGCGACCTAGGCTCGGATGGCTGCGGAGGCTCGGGCGACTCTGGAGGTCTGGAGTGAGGCTCGGATGACCCGAACCTAGGCTCGGAGAGGAGGCTCGGCCGATGCTACGTGGCAGGCTGAGGGCCCTTGGATCAAGATTGATCCAAGGGGTGTCGGTGCTGACGCGTGGCTCGATCAAAGATCGTCAGATCTACGTTGATCTGACGGCTCCTGGCTGCTCCAGATGTCGATGATGTGGAGGGCTAAGTGCCGTAGATCAGGAAGGATCCAACGGTACTGGTGAAGCGCGGCTGAGTGCGACGTGGAACGAAGTCTACCGTTCGATCAAGGTGATCGAACGGCAGCTGGAGCTTCTCCTTCAACGGGCCTCCGCCTCCTGCGGAGGAGATGGCTGGGCTCCGACGAGGTGGCGTGAGCTCCGCCCGTTCTTCCAGATGCCGATGAAGCTCTCCGAGGTGTCGGAGATATCCCAGCAGGAGCGTGGCGATGCGGCGACGATGCTGATGGTCTCAGGAGCGGAAGAGGGCCGAGGCTACGTGGCAGGCTGAGGGCCCTTGGATCAAGATTGATCCAAGGGGTGTCGGTGCTGATGCGTGGCTCGATCAAAGATCGTCAGATCTACGTTGATCTGATGGCTCCTGGCTGCTCCAGATGTCGATGACGTGGAGGGCTAAGTGCCGTTAGATCAGGAAGGATCCAACGGTACTGGTGAAGCGCGGCTGAGTGCGACGTGGAACGAAGTCTACCGTTCGATCAAGGTGATCGAACGGCAGCTGGAGCTTCTCCTTCAATGGGCCTCCGCCGCCTGCGAAGGAGACGGCTGGGCTCCAACGAGGTGGCGTGAGCTTCGCCCGTTCCTTCAGATGCCGATGAAGCTCTCCGAGGTGTCGGAGATATCCCAGCAGGAGCGTGGCGATGCGGCGACGACGCTGATGGTCTCAGGAGCGGAAGAGGGGCCGTCGGAGGTTGCTGGCGACGAAGCTCAAGGACGACTTCGGCGAGCTTCCGTTCAATGAGAAGCGGGGCACCTACAAGTGTTGAAGATAGAGCCGGAGCTCGTGCGTGCAATCGTGAAGGTGGAATGGTGGTTTGCGAGGCCTAAAGTGGTGGGATGTGATCGGGCGACGGTGCTCCGGCCAAGTGGCGGAGCTGGAGATCGATGGATGGTGGAGTGGAGTGTCTGAGGGTGCAGAGGGGTCAGCGAGGATGAGAGCTCCGTCACGGATCTCGGCGGAGTGAAATGGAGGCGGGAAGGTGACCGTAGGCGGCGAATAAAATCGGAGAAGATAAAGAAAAATTAAGAAAAAGATCGGAGGGGGAATGGAGGGGGTTCACCTGGGGATTGGAGATCCTTTTCGGGTTCCAGGTTTTCGCTCGAGGGACCGGTGATGTCCCGAGCTCCAGCAGCAGCTCGGAGGAGTGGCTGCGACACGACGGTGGGCCGAGGATCTCGCCGGAGAAGAAGCCCTTCTTCGCTCGAAGACTCGTCAAATTGCTGTCACCAATTGGAAGGTCTGAGCTCAGGGAAGCTCTCTGGAGTGGCGGATAGCCATGACGGTGGCTGGTGATGGAGTATTTATAGGATGGAGGTGGCAGCAGTGTTGGCGACGAGGCGAGGTTCATGGGCGTCATGGAGCGACTCTGGTGGTCGTAGTGGGGAGTGAGGTAGCTGGCGAGGATGAGGGACGAGTGGGTGACATCGTGGAGGTGGTGGTGCTCGTCTGCGGTGGTCGAGGCGCTGCCAAGAATAGGAAGGGGGCGGCTTGTTTCGCAAGGGCGAGATCGTGGGCGAGTGGCGTCCGGAGGTAGACGACGGAGCTCCACCGTTGGATCTGGTGATCCAACGGTGATGATCGAAGCGGTAATGTCCGGGTAGGATTAGATCCGATGCGTTGTGATCGAAGGGCTGCAGATGCAGCCACGTGTCAGACTATGGGGAGCGGCGTGAACCAACGGGCCAGATGCGAAGGAGTTGCCGATCGAAGGGTTAAAAATCAAAAGTGGTAGTTACGGCTCAGATAAGATCTAAAGCGGTATGATCGGAGGCCCAAGATTCGGCCACGTGTCGCGCTGCGGAGTGAGCGCTGGCGGACGGTCGTGATGAGGAGATGGAGGTGATCGAAGGGACGAGGGGC
Source organism: Ottelia alismoides (assembly GCA_037367405.1). Classification (NCBI taxonomy): domain Eukaryota; kingdom Viridiplantae; phylum Streptophyta; class Magnoliopsida; order Alismatales; family Hydrocharitaceae; genus Ottelia; species Ottelia alismoides. The sequence goes on from JAZKJV010011859.1 coordinate 682,169, forward strand.
GCTAACGGAAGAAACGACTGTGATGGAGGGATCAAGGGCTTGATCAGAGGGTGTACATGCCGCCACGTGGCGAGTTCTGGAAAAGGCGCGGGCGGATGGTGCGGATTGAAGGAAGGAGATGATCTGACGGCGTGGATTTAAGGCGCACGTGGAGAGGACTGAGCCGTTGGATCAAAGAGGAGGATCCAACGGTTGAGGATGCAGGAGGATGAGGCAAGGGGGAGCGGGCCGCGTGGCGCAACCAGAGGGCGCCACGTGGCCTGCTGTGAGTGTCTGGAAGAAGATACATGTGTAGAGAGAAGAGGAGGCCAAATTTGGAAAAACTCAAAACATGAAAGTTGTAGATCTCGATAATATCTACAAGTTTCATGTTGACCAAAGACGGAAATGAGGTCAAATATGGTACATAAATACAAAGATACAAATATACATATATGTAGTATACAAGGTGGCCCCAAAAACCCAACTTTCTCATACGAGCTCCAAATTGGATGAAATTAGTCTCATTTTAAAGGTCTTTTAATGTGTAGTATTCTAAGAGTAAGTAGACCTAGTTCGGAGTTTGTATGAGGGATTTATGTGCATTTTAGTGTACAGGGGTTCTAGGGCTTTATTGACTAATTTACAAGGGGGATATTTGGCATTCTTCCCTATATTATCAACTAAGGGGTATATATTATAAGGAAGAGGTTATTTTAGTGAGTGGATATTTTACATGGGATTTTGTCTTCTTATTTGAATGCAAATGGACTGCTAAAATGAATGTATTATGTATGTGTGAATGAATGCTATTTATGCATTATAAAGGGAAATATGCCTCTATTTACTCGGGAACGAGGCTCTATTTTTGACTTTTGAAGTGATGAATCACATACTCATCAACCCCCTATACTTAAACCTTGCTCGTCCCCGAGCAACTAAATGAAATGCAGAAGTGAAATGATTTTGGGTTCCATACCAAGGTCATGAACAAAAGTTAAAAAATAGAGCTTGACTCGACCTTTGGATTAATTATGTGTCGGAACCTTATTGGGATCTGAGTTTAAGACTTAACAGATTTCAAGCTCCACAAGTTTTCTATTCAAGACGCCTCAACACACCAGATCAGAACAAGTCTACATACACAAACTCTAATGACAATGAATCTTTCCATGCAGTGTAAGTGATATATGGCTCCCCACCTGAGAAGAAACAAAGAAACAACCTCCCCCTACCTGGTAACTCTAATGCCTCGGTCTGGCAACTCTTTCCTCGAGAAGCGGGGTATTTCCTTCTAAGTTCAAGTGCAACCGGCTCAAGAAGAGGGGGAAGAAGTATAGACTTTTGGGAGCTCAGCCAGTGTAGCTAAGTCTCCCGCTGCAAGCTTCATGAGATGTAACATGGGGACCATAAGCTTTTGCTTTTCTTGACTACATATACTCCGGTGGGGTTATTAAATTTTCAATCCGACCCACCACTTCTTTGGAGTTCTTTTTGCAATTTTTTTTCTCAAGTGCCTCTGTACAACATATCTACATGGTGCAGCATATATACAAGAAATTTCCTCTTGAGCCAGTAGACTATCCCTCTTTTGAAGCTTTATTGCAACCCACGGCTTCTGTCTTTAGCCTTCATCACCACTAGGCCAAGTTGAGACGCACTTCCTTCACTAGAAGAAGAAGAGAGGTTCCGCCTAGAAGTACTACCCTCATATGCTACCCCAAGCCTAAGGAAACTGCCTCCTCATCACCTCATCCGTAGAGAGCCATGTGTAAAGTGTTGGTGCACGTCAAGCCATTGTCTCTAAGAGTCATGTGTGTGTTGTTAAGTGCTCTACTCAGGCTCATCAAGATGACATATGAACATAGACTTGCAGACTTAAAGAATTAAGTCACCTGTCCTGAAAAATCTTAACTCCAGTTCCTATAAGGTTCCTCTGAAATTAGGTGGATTAAGGTCAAATCAATTCCATCCTCAATATCTGCTCATAACTTAGTTCAGAACCCACTAGCTTTCACTTTGCCTATGCAAAGTATGCCGATGAGATGTCATGCTATGAAAATGCAAGACTCTTTTTGGATGCAGAGATGGTATGCAAGGTTAAACAAGAAGCCTTTATTTTCAATTTTTTCATTTTATTTTCTATTATACAACAATCTTTAGTTTGTAATAATATACATATTTTACAGGAGTATTATTTTTGTTTTATACAAGTAAAATATTTATTTATTATTTTATTATTATATTTTTTTCAATTTTTACCCACCGTACTTATTGCATAATATATACAAAAATACACGAAAATACGCGAAAGTATGAGCTATGGGTAAAGTATATATGTAATATATACACGCCCCCCCTATACTTAGCGTGTGCTATGTCCTCAGAGCACGAAAAGTGACTAAAAAGACATAGCTCGGGCTAAGCGTAGGAGAGCTAAAATTACAAGAGTATAGAAGTCGACCTGCCCCCCTACACTTAGGCTATGGCAGCCTAAGTGTAGAATAAGATCAAAAATGGGGCGGGCGAGGGAGAGATGGGTAGTGAATGAGTATCAATGCGGGCATCGGTCCCCCCTATACTTAGGCGTAGGTCAGCCTCAGTATAGGTAAGAAATGAGTATGAGGACCAATATGATCTGGAGGATGTACAGTGAACTGACTCAGGTGACCCCTCCCCCCTATACTTAGGATCTGGTTATCCTAAGTATAGTCCAGGATAGTGATCTAATGAGGCGGGGATGGGTTACTAAAGTCGTGTAAGAGAGAGGATAAGATGTACAAGAAGAATGATATATACAGATGAGTCGGTCTGAATCTTTCGAGATGCTGCGGATGGCTGGAGTTCACTGCTGCAAGGTCTCATACGCGGCTTGAGGTGTATCTGTTGTATCTGTCTTGCGCATAAATACAATCTCCTCAACATGGACTAACTGCTCATTGGATTCGACGAAGTGCTTCAACAGCTGTCCATTCACTAGGAATGTCGGTGCGTCATCTGCAAGATCTGAGATCTCGACACATCCACTATCATGTACCGTACGGACGACAAATGGGCCTGTCCACTTAGACTTCAACTTGCCTTGGAAAATCTTCAGCCTAGCATTGAACAACCATACCTTCTGTCCAGGAACAAAGGTCTTTCGTCTGATATATCTATCATGCCAATGCTTCACCTTGTCCTTGTACACCAAACTGTTGTCGTATGCGCGGTTTCTGACTTCCACAAGCTCATTCAGATCCATGTTTCTCTGCCTCTGCCCCAGGTGTGTGTTCCAATTGACCTTCTTGATTGCCCATTCTGATTTGTGCACTAACTCTGCGGGCAAGTGGCACGGCTTTCCGAATACCATTCGGAATGGAGAGGTGCCTAATGGTGTCTTGTAAGCTGTCCTATATGCCCAGAGGACTTGATCCAAGATCTGAGACCAGTCCTTCCTGTCCGGGCGGACAAGCTTTTGCAATATGGTTTTCACCTCCCTATTTGACACCTCAGCCATACCATTGGTTTGTGGGTGGTAAGGACTCGCTACACGGTGTTCAATGCTGTAATCCTTCAGGAGTTTCTTCACCTCCCGATTCATAAAGTGGCTACCCCCGTCTGATATCATCATTTTGGGGATCCCGAACCTAGAGATTATGTGCTCTCCGATGAATTTGCAGACAGTCCTGCTGTCTGCGGCTCGGGTCGGGATAGCCTCCACCCATCTGGACAGATATTCTACCGCAAGAAGGATATATTCAAACCCGTGGCTGACAGGGAATGAGCCCATGAAATCGATACCCCAGGCATCAAAGACATCACAAATGATGACCGGCTGCATTGGCATCTCATCCTTGGAACCAACGGTTCCTCCCATTCTCTGGCAGACTGGGCACGACTTTGCGAAGGCGGTGGCATCGCGAAACAGAGTCGGCCAGTAGAAGCCACACTGAAGTACCTTCCATGCGGTCCTCTTCCCGGAGTGGTGTCCTCCTGCCTCCAAACTGTGGCATAAAGAAAGGACACTCTGGTATTTCCTCCTGAGAATACACCGTCTCCAGACACAATCCGGTCCTTCGAAGAAAAGGATCGGATCCTCCCAATGGTAGTGTCTAGCGTCCGACTTTAGTCGGTCGATTTGGTTCTTGGGCCAATCTTCGGGAACTTTCTTGGAGACAAGATAATTCACGATATTGGCGTACCATGGGAGTGAGTCGATAACAAAAATCGACTCGTCAGGGAAGGAGTTCTCGAATTGGTGAAACCTCAGAAGTATTAAGATCTTCGAGACGAGAAAGATGATCGGCCACTACATTCTTCTTTCCAGGTTTATCACGGATGTCCAAATCAAACTCCTGGATAAGTAAAATCCAACGGAGAAGACGCGCCTTCGCGTCCTTCTTCTCCATCAAATACCGTAGTGCCGTGTGGTCAGTGAACACAGTTACCTTGGATCCAATTAGGTGAGATCTGAATTTGTCCAAGGCAAACACTACCGCAAGCATTTCCTTTTCCGTAACTGTATAGTTACGCTGAGCAGAATCAAGCACTTTGCTTGCGTAGTGAATTGCAAAAGGGACGCCCTCTCTTCTTTGTCCCAACACAACCCCAACAGCATAATCAGAGGCGTCCGTCATGATCTCAAAAGGTAGAGACCAATCTGGGGCTTGCAGGATGGGTGCGTCCATAATTATTCCTTGTAAAAGCTTAAAGGCCTCAAGACATTTGTGATCAACAATAAAATCCATGTCTTTGCCTAAAAGCTCAGTTAGCGGTCGGGCAATCTTAGAAAAATCCTTAATGAATCTCCGATAAAATCCAACATGCCCGAGGAACGACCGCAACTGCTTTACGTTGGTGGGTGGCTGGAGTCGTCTGATCACATCCACCTTGGCAGGGTCAACCTCCATTCCTCTCTTGGAGATGACATGCCCCAACACTATGCCCTCCGTCACCATGAAGTGACTTTTCTCCCAAGAGAGCACCAGATTAACCTCACAACATCTTTTGAGGTCTCGGTCCAGATTCCTAAGACAGGAATCGAAAGAATCGCCGTGGACCGAGAAGTCATCCATGAAGACTTCCAGGAATTTGCCGACCATTTCGGCGAATACAGCAATCATGCACCTTTGAAAAGTACCTGGAGCATTGCATAGCCCAAAAGGCATGCGCCTGAAAGCATAGGTACCAAAGGGGCATGTGAACGTGGTTTTTTCCTGGTCCTCTGGAGCTATGGCTACTTGATTGTAGCCCGAGAACCCATCTAAGAAGCAGAAGAACTCTTTTCCCGCCAATCTCTCTAGGATCTGATCAATGAATGGTAGGGGGAAATGATCCTTCTTCGTCGCGGCATTCAGGCGTCTGTAATTGATGAATCTCCATTTCATCACCTTTATTCTATCATTTTGGCCTTAAAAAACACCAGCAAATGCATGTAAATAGCATTAATTTGTATAAAATAGCATTCATTATTTATTGTATTTACTGTACATAGAATAAGGTTTTTAATGCCAAAATTCTAGAATAAAGAGAAGAAAAGAAAAAGGAATAAAATATTTCAAATATTTTATGACCCTAACCCCGAGACCAAGGCCAGCATGGAATTGGTCGACAAGGAATAAAGTAGGGGGAGATAAGGGCCAATTATACAATAAATATCTCATTTATTAATTCATTCATTTATGCATTTTTGGCACCTATTTTGTACATAATTATTTATTCATCAAATAAAGAAACTTTGTTCATAAAAGTTGTAGATAATAATGTAAATAAAAATACAAAATTGAGTTTGTGCAAAAATAATACACAGTGTACATTTTATACACATAATAAAAAGCAAAAATCTCAACTTCACAGACCAATATCTTGCAAATAAAAACTCCAAATCACCCAAACTCACCTTTAATTATATATAGCATTTCATAAACTATTTTATAAAATTGGTTTCATAATTTTTGGAGTCCATCTGTGGAAGTTAGGTTTTTGGCCCTTCTTGTACATAATGCCTGATTAAAATATTCATTTTATTCAATATTCATTATTTTTATAAATTCATATTTTTAGAATCTTGTAAATAACGTCTATAATACAGGTACATAATAAAAGTAAAATAAAATCAAAAAGAATTTGTAAAATAAAAATAAGTCTATAAAACACATAGACAAAACACCTATGTTACCTAATGTATATAAATAAAAAGGGATTTTATTCTTTCATTCTTTATTCATCTATATTTTTAATAATAATGTATATATTATATATACCATATTAAAAATACAAATCTATAATAAAAACAAATAAAATTCATTAAATAAATAAAGAATATATAATATATAGGTAAAGTACCTATAAGTATACGTACATATACATAGACCTATTTATTTAAATATATAAATAAACTCATAAAAATCAAATAAAAATATATTTATACTCACAAAAATAAATCATAAATTTATAAAATAAGAAAATAAAATAATAAAATAAAATAAACGAAATAAAAATAAATGTATATAAATATACTTATAAATACTATATTTTAATAAAACCGTAATAAAATGATTCCAAAAAAATAAATAAAAATCATAAATAAATACTACATTAATTTATGAACATTTTTTATTTTATAAGAAAATTCAAATTAATTCATTTAATATGTTAAATAAATAGGTCAATTTCTGATTGACGTGGACCAATCAGGTTCTGGCGTTTGTTGACCGGTCGGTCAACAGCGCCCCCAGGCGCCTGAGTTGACGCGAACCATCTTTTCCCCCTTTTTCCTCCATTTTTCCCGCGTGGCTCAGTGATCCATCGCCCTCAGTCCCTTCACGAGATTTGTTCTCTGATCATCCAAGATTCTCGTCGTCCACTTAGATCCCTTATACATATCCCCGATTCCTTAATAATCGCCGGTCAATGGGGGTCCCTTGGACTGTATATAAATAACTCCTCCCACTTCTTTGGCCGAATTGGGCCATTTTCATCCCCTTCTTTGAGCTTGAATGAGCTCCTGGCGGAGCCCTCGTGACAGGAGGCGCTTCCCAGCACCTCGATTCGCCCAAGGAGGTGGGAAATTTTGTCGCGGTGGTGCTCCGGCGACCACCCTGCTCCCTGGCGGCCCCCAGGTATAAGAGCTGCACCTTTACTTTTCTTAGATAGATTTTCATATCAGCATTTCATTTCTGTTATTTATTTTGCATTTAGTTCAGTAGATTAGCTTAGATTAGGCGATTCGTAGTTCGCCGGAGCTCCGCTCCGGCGAGCTTTTCACCGTGCTTTACCCGTTTCCCCGACTCGCTTCCACCCTCATTTCGTTCCCCTACGCCTTCTCCACTTTCCAGCCACCTTGCCCAACCGGATTCGCATCTGGATCCGCGAATCGATGCTTACCTCCTCCGCATCGCCGGAGCATCGCCGCCCTCACCCATCTCCTATGCTAACAGCTTCAGTTTTGGGCCGAGGAGCACCGCCTCGAGCCGAGCTTCGTTCCTGTGCAGGTTAGGTGCGAAATGAAGCACCAGGAGTCGAGTCTCAAGCGGGCGAAGGTACCTGGAGCCCCATTTCTTCACCGAGCTCGTTGCGACGCTCCAGGGTACCTCCGGCCGATCCAAGACCTCCAACAGCTAGAGATACCTTCCAGGAAGCGAACGGGACCCTCAGGAGCAAAGATGACCGGCGGAGGAGCGAGATCCAGGCGAAGGAAGCTCGCCTCGGCGAAGCTTCTTCCCTGTTCTTCCACGCATCCTCTCCGCCGTTGGATGAAGACGAAGGCCCAGTTTTGATCAGAGCCGTCCGATGCGGCGAGGCAGTCACCGTCAGATCTCGCGAGAGATCTAATCTCAACCGCTCATCGGCGAACCGTCATCGGCACACATGGAGGCGCCACGTGTCAAGTGAACGAAGATCAGCCGTCGGATGAAGCGCCTCTTTTGGGGGTAAATTGCAAAAACCATCCCCCGCCTTTTTGTATTTAATTTTTAATTCTGTAAATATTTTTGCACGTTATAAATAAAATGTAAATTTTGCAGAAAGGACCCTGAGTTTATAGTATTTGCATTTAGGTCCTTCCGCGCCTCACGTGCAGTCCCACGTGAGGCGCGTGAATTTTGCATGTATGCCCTGGCGGTTTTTGTATATTGTAAAATAATTCTAAAAATTAAAATAAATGTTTATTTCTGTTGTATTTTTGCACTGATGCCCCTGTAACTTATTTTATTTGCAAAAATACCCCTGCCAGGCTGTTTCATTTTTGTCTCTTTATCTATTTATTAAAAATACCTAGATGGCTTCTAAAAATTCACGAAAATTAGGATAGATGCTCCATGCCATGCTAGTTCACGCCAACATTTTATTTTGCATTTTTTGCATTTTTCCTGATTATTAAAAATGAAATAGGAGCCATTTTTGTACTGTCTAATTGATAAAATACAAAAAAATTAGAAAATGTTTTTTTGAAAAATTCCAAAAAAATTGTATATGGTATATTTATTTATATATTGAGTCCAGAAAATGAAAAACCCTAAAAATATGAAAAAGAAAAATTAAAAAAAAATTATAAAAACCTAAAACCCACTAAAACAATAATTGGACATGAACAATGGATTGAATAATGGAATGATACATGACATACAACCATTCGCCTCCCAGTGTTCGACCTCTACCTGTACTTACACCTATACACATTTTACATGTAGAGTTATAATAAATTTTAACTCCACATTTTTAGATATTCATTGCATATATTTACTGTGGGTTAATTGTTGATCGATTCGGGATTCTGTCTGAGGTCAACTCAGCGACTGTCTCTCCGCCTTGTGGAAAGATACGATCTCGGCAGAATCCCGGTCATCAAATGGCGCCGTTGCCGGGGAGGCAACGGATTTTGTATGATTTTGTGTGGTTATTTGTTCATTTATTTGATCCTTTGTCCATGTCCTTCATTTATTTATTTGAGTTAATTTTATTTGATATTATTCATGGACTGCTCTGACCATCTCTTTCTTTTTGTCTTTAATGCGAGGGACCACCAAGCGACGGAGGACCTCCTAGGAGGACCTATGCACCCCAGCAAGGCGGAGTTGGCTCTTCTATGCCCAGCCAACAGGAGAGAGCATCTATGACAGGAGACGGAGAACTTTTGCAGACAGTCTCTATTTTTATGCATTTTATATTATTTCATTTTATTAGGTATATTTATGTGAGAGAGTGACCCTTAGAATTTTGTAATAATACAGGACTCTCACAGGTACACTCCGACTCCTGAGGTCCATTGCCCGAGGGATTGTTCCCTTGGGGGCCTCGACGGTTTTGACACTTTTTCGTTTTTATTTTATTTTTATTATTTTGTGTGAATGAGCCCTAGCTTAGGAATTGCTTGCCGATAGATTAAGGTCCAAACACCCTAATATATTTGCATGTACCTATAGTGCGTTTTGGACCTAGTCAAATCTAAACAGTCGGTTCATTTATCTCTTAACCCCTGTGCCGCGAGCGAGCCCCATCAAGCGCTACTCCTGAACTCGAGCGTGTCGAGAAGAGGAGGGGTGAGCCAAGACCGGACCCTTAGGTTAGGGATAAGTGACCGACTTGTGGTGCTTCACGATGATAGCAGTTACTATCCTAGGGCGATTTCTTCGGCTTGCATTTGCATATAGCATAGGTCTCAATTCTGTTATGCATCCCGCATGGAGAGAGCTGGGAAGCACTGTAAGTCTTCTTACTTAGCATGCATCATCGATTTCCGACTTGCATGGCTTTTCCGACTTCTCCCTATGTTTTTGACCACTTAGGATGCTTAATGGAAATTGGAACCGCGATAGGCACGTGCATTGAAAATACCCAAAAAAAGTGATAACTTAAATAAAATCGGGACTGCTAACTCTATTGGACTTAAAATAAAACATGATGGATTTCCTTGTTTTGGGGAGAGCAACCCCCTCATTGTATGCGTTTTAAAGTGCTTACGTACACACTAAGGAGTAGAGCCCAAATCCTGTCAAGCCTCCTACGTGATTGTACAATTCTTGTGATTCTCACCTAACTCTAAAAATGAAAAGATAAATGACCGTCACCTGATGGTCTTCACTGTGTTGAGTAGGTGAATTGGGGGTGTTGCCTTGTGTATTGATTGTGACTTGGAGTTCATTGTGTTTTCCATTCATTATTAGAGTAGACGGTCCCGTCCGTGTGAGTCATGCATTTTTCATCTTTGAGTCTCTCTATCTCTCTTATACATATATCTCTTCATCATGCATCGAGTCGTGATATTGGCGCTTGAGCTCAATCATTCTTCGCCAAGTCCTTTGTTTCCCGCTTCTTCACCATCTTCTATGTATCCATCGTACCATCTTCTCTGGTTCGAGGAGAGACCGCTCTTCGGACCGCAATTTTGACGGTGTTCCCGCCTTGTGTGGAACACCCAATTTTGTCTATGTCCCAATTTTCTCGCCCGCCCTCCTCGTACCCTCTGTATCATCTCTCTCTTTATCCGGGAATGCTGTGCATATTGATGAGGCCCGCATCGAGGATTATTTATACAGATTATTTGTGTAAGTCGGGCATGATATTGCGGATGCTGAGATTGATTTGGTGGATTTGACTTTTGATGCATGCATATGTGCTTATTGAGGATTTTTGTGATGCATGATAATTAGGTGTGATTCTTTATTGAAGATTTAGATCTTGCACACCGGATTGAGGATGTAATGAGCTTCAGTGATTTGAGGATGATATCAGGATGTTTCTATTGGACCCATCCTCGATCTCCTGACTTCATTATCCACCCCTGGCACTTAGAGGATTCCTGACTATTTTTCGTGCCATCTCAGTTGACTGGATTGACCCAAGGGATGCTTGGTGAATGACATGATTATTCGCTCCCTGACATGATCTTATGCCCTCCGAATAATTGAATGATTTATTGCTTTTGAGGACCTGAGATGACTTGCCAGCATTCCCATGACCTTCATTGCTATAGCTCGCATTGCTCCCCGAGGACTATCTGCGGGAGAATGCGACAATTTCTAGGACTGCGGTTTCATTCACTGCTTGGGTCGCCATTGTGATGGGACCCGAAACCGAGTCGTACGATATGTTTGATTGGCCTCCCCCTGTGATTGTGTACCTGACCTATTGGTACACGAGGCCAATGTATTTGACTCATCTGAGTCCGCTCTCCTTGACGGTCCTCGCAAGGCAGAGCTCCACTTTTCTGATTATTCCATGACTAGTTCATAGCTCCCCGAGGGTTATCTGCGGGAGACTATGACATATTTCAGATCTGATTGGTCTCTTCTGTTGGTAGCCGCCTTGTCGACTACTGAGACCACTATGTGGATCCGTCTGATGGATCCGGCTCCTTCGAGCCCGCTCTCCTTGACGACCCTCGCAAGGTAGAGGCACTTTCTGACTATTCCCTGCCTAGATCGCAGTACTCTCCGAGGACTATCTGCGGGAGGCTGCGACACTCTATTTACGCTCGGTTCCCACCTTCTGATTGTGTCTCCTCTCTGTTGGAGCACGGAGCCGGGTCGTCTGATATGCAATACTTTTGGTCCCATCCTGAGTTGCCTATCCGATCTGCGGATCATGGGACCCATCTGATTAGACTCCTTTGAGTCTGCTCGCCTTGACGGTCCTCGCAGGGTTGAGTTTTTGATACCTGCTATTCCCATGACTAGTTGGCAGCCCGCTCCCCGAGGGTTATTTGCGGGACGCTGCCACACTTTCTCGATTTTTCGGTCTCTTCTGCTGGTAGCTGATCTGTCGCCTATCGAGACCGTCTCTGTGATCCGTCTGATGGATCAGGCTCCTTTGAGCCCGCTCTCCTTGACGACCCTCGCCAGGGTGAGCTTCTGTTCTGATTATTCATTTCTTAGCATGTACCACTCTCCGAGGGTTATCTGCGGGAGGGTACATCATTTTCTAGGTACGCGGCTTCATTTCTGGTGTCTCCCCGTTGGTGGAGCACGAAGCCAGACCTTCTGACTTATGTACTCGGTTTTCTCCCTGGTTGTGTCTCCTGTCTGTTGGAGCACGGAGCCGAGTACTCTAATTATTCTCTGATTTTGCTCACCTTGAGGACCCTCGCAGGAGTGAGCCACATATTGTGTTGTTCGGTGTATTCTTGTGACTTTCAGATTATATCACCACCGTGCAGCACACAGTCTCATATGCCTTATTTCTGATCTATCTGAGACCATGATTGACTAGGAGGAGTCTGTACTGCTCTTTCTTCCTCTCGGTTTTACGGTATTGGCTCTGTTCCCTCATGTTGACCATATGAGCCGATTGACTGCTTCATGCTACCGGACCCGATATCTATCCTTTCGATCTGTTGACCCCGGTAGCTGACACCCACTTGATTGCATATTCGGGTGTATTTTCACCTTCTGACCGCGTCCTCGTTCTCACAGGGAGACGACGACGAGAGCACGGTAGTCGCTTGTCAGATACCGTTCTGTACTTCACCAGTCTCTTCATCGCTTGTATATATGTGTATTCTGTTCATCCTTTCTCCCGCATGTTATGTGTGCCCTAGATCTATCGCCATATCTTTGTGACTACACTTAGGACGTACCTTTTCCTAAGTGTAGGGGGGTACGCACCGAGTTGTTCTTTCCTTGCACATTTTTCGTCACTCCTTTTGTTGCCTATATTTAGGGATATCTCACCCTAAGTATAGGGGGAGTGATGTGTATATTCTCCACGATCTTTTCATCTATCTGTATATATATATATATATCTTTTCTTCTCCTTTTCTTCTTTTCTTCTTTTCCTTTTTCTATCTTCTGTATCTAAATAAAAGGTGTCACCCCTTTGTGTCAGTTTTCTGTACTTAGGACGTACTTTATCCTAAGTATAGGGGGGTGCACCCCTGATTTGTTAATTCTTTGATCTATTTATTCCCACCATTGACCCTCCCTGCTTTGTGTACAGTCTGCTATACTTAGGATTATTTGATCCTAAGTATAGGGGGGACGGTCAACTTCTATTTCCTTTGTCTCTTATTCTTATTCTTTAGACTTGTCTATACTCAGTACGAGTTATGTCTTCTATTTTCTTTTCGATCTATGAGGACATAGCTCAAGCTAAGTATAGGGGGGTCGTATATACTATGTATATACTTTAGCCATAACTCGTACTTTCGTAATAATATGGCTAATAATTCTTTAAATTCGTTAAAAATCCTTAATAAAAAGATGGGATTATTCCTCAAATTCTTTTTGTATATACTGATTAATAAATCAGGTGAAAATGTTTTTTGCAAAATGTTTGAAAAATAGTTTGAAAAGTATTGTGAACATTTATTGAAAACTATTTTGAAAACGTTTTGTTACATGTTTTTAACCTGTGTAAAGATGGGTGGTTTGTAAAGATTTATTTTCTTTGTGTGAAATAAAATGTTTGAAAAATGATTTGCAAATGGTTTGAAAAATGGTTGCAAAAATATTTTGAAAAATCTATATATACTGTTTTGAAAAACCTTTGCAAAATGATTTTCAAATGTGTGTACATGTTTGTAAAAATGTTTGTAAAAATTATTTTGGACTATAGTTTTCAAAAATTGTTTGAAAAATTTGTGTCAAATAAATTTGAGGAATAGTCACATATAATAATAACTAATATAATATATATATCTTATGAATAAAAATAAAAAAAAAATAAACACAATTCTTTAATAAGTGTACATATATGCTTATAAATAAAAACTAAATTGTAAATTATTAATTCTTGTAAAATAAAGCGGCACGCCCGTGTAAATAGTTGTACATATTTTCTACTGTGGTGCCAAAATTGTTTTATTTTGCAAAAATTCTTTCTCTGTGTAAAAATCTTTCGAATTCTGTGAAAAATTCCATTATTCTTTGCATATTTGAAATAGCATTTGCATAGCATGCATATTCGTTGATTGAGCTTGATGATTGAACTAGTCCAATAAAGTCGAAGATTGGAGCTTGGTTGGACCTTACTGCACCTAACTGCACTGGAACCTTATGGGAACTAGGTTTAAGGTACTTCAGGTCTATTCAGACTTAATTCTTTGAGAAATCAGGGCTAGGTTCAAGTCACCTCAGTGGACTAACTAGAACTTTTCGAAACACACGTATGACTCTTGTCGGTTGTGACCTAACTTGGACACTTGCACCTTTCACTTGGCTCAACTCAGTTGGAGTGGTGAGGGGGTTGGATTTGCCAGTCTGAGACGCACACGAGTGGAAACATTCGTCCTCGTCTAGGGAGGGAAGTGCACCCCAACCTGGTCCAGTTTCAATGAAGTCGAATGACAGGAGAGTGTGGGTTGCAATAAAGCTTCAAAAGAGGGATAGTCTTCTGGCTCAAGAGGAAAAAGTCCTTATGTAAATGCTGCTGTACATAGTATGTTGAAAAAAAAAAGAAGAAAAAAAAATCCAAAAAAGTGGACAGGCTTGTAAATAAAAATAAAAGTGCCTGCAAGAGAATGTATATTTGTTGTATAGAAAATAAGCAAGCTTGAGCATCAAAGTTACACCATGTGAGCCTGCAGCTGGATGACTCGACTACACTGGTCTTGCATCCCCAGGATTGGTAGCTACACTGGCTACTGTCCATTTTTCTTTTCTTCACCCCCTCCTCTTGAGTTGGATGCCACTTGAACTTAGAAGGGAATACCCCGCTCCTTGACGGTAGAGGGCTGGATTGGGGAATCATTGGGTTGTCATTTTGGAGAAGTCAGTCTCCTTTGTCATTTCAGTTGGGGAGAGCCACTATCACTTACACCGTACAAGTCAGCTTCATAGTCATAAGGGTTTGCGTATGATGTAGGCTAGTTCTGACCTGGCTATTGAGGTGATTTGAACCAAGTTCTGTGACTATCGAAGGCTGTTGTGTTTTAAATTTGGTTCCCGACTAGGTTCCACACATATGCTCACACCAAGGTCTAACCTGAGCTCCAAACCTTGATTTTGTACAGATGAGTTTAATAATCATGACCAATTCAATTTATTCTTTAAATTCTTTATTTTTACTTTTTCTTTTCTTCTTATTCTTTGTTCTTTTTGTACTTATTGCATAAGTATTTGCTAGGGACTAGCAAAGGCAAGTATAGGGGGTGATGAATCTCCATTTCATCACCTTTATTCTATCATTTTGGCCTTAAAAAACCCCAGCAAATGCATGTAAATAGCATTAATTTGTATAAAATAGCATTCATTATTTATTGTATTTACTGTACATAGAATAAGGTTTTTAATGCCAAAATTCTAGAATAAAGAGAAGAAAAGAAAAAGGAATAAAATATTGCAAATATTTTATGACCCTAACCCCGAGACCAAGGCCAGCATGGAATTGGTCGACAAGGAATAAAGTAGGGGGAGATAAGGGCCAATTATACAATAAATATCTCATTTATTAATTCATTCATTTATGCATTTTTGGCACCTATTTTGTACATAATTATTTATTCATCAAATAAAGAAACTTTGTTCATAAAAGTTGTAGATAATAATGTAAATAAAAATACAAAATTGAGTTTGTGCAAAAATAATACACAGTGTACATTTTATACACATAATAAAAAGCAAAAATCTCAACTTCACAGACCAATATCTTGCAAATAAAAACTCCAAATCACCCAAACTCACCTTTAATTGTATATAGCATTTCATAAACTATTTTATAAAATTGGTTTCATAATTTTTGGAGTCCATCTGTAGAAGTTAGGTTTTTGGCCCTTCTTGTACATAATGCCTGATTAAAATATTCATTTTATTCAATATTCATTATTTTTATAAATTCATATTTTTAGAATCTTGTAAATAACGTCTATAATACAGGTACATAATAAAAGTAAAATAAAATCAAAAAGAATTTGTAAAATAAAAATAAGTCTATAAAACACATAGACAAAACACCTATGTTACCTAATGTATATAAATAAAAAGGGATTTTATTCTTTCATTCTTTATTCATCTATATTTTTAATAATAATGTATATATTATATATACCATATTAAAAATACAAATCTATAATAAAAACAAATAAAATTCATTAAATAAATAAAGAATATATAATATATAGGTAAAGTACCTATAAGTATACGTACATATACATAGACCTATTTATTTAAATATATAAATAAACTCATAAAAATCAAATAAAAATATATTTATACTCACAAAAATAAATCATAAATTTATAAAATAAGAAAATAAAATAATAAAATAAAATAAACGAAATAAAAATAAATGTATATAAATATACTTATAAATACTATATTTTAATAAAACCGTAATAAAATGATTCCAAAAAAATAAATAAAAATCATAAATAAATACTACATTAATTTATGAACATTTTTTATTTTATAAGAAAATTCAAATTAATTCATTTAATATGTTAAATAAATAGGTCAATTTCTGATTGACGTGGACCAATCAGGTTCTGGCGTTTGTTGACCGGTCGGTCAACTGCGCCCCCAGGCGCCTGAGTTGACGCGAACCATCTTCTCCCCCTTTTTCCTCCATTTTTCCCGCGTGGCTCAGTGATCCATCGCCCTCAGTCCCTTCACGAGATTTGTTCTCTGATCATCCAAGATTCTCGTCGTCCACTTAGATCCCTTGTACATATCCCCGATTCCTTAATAATCGCCGGTCAATGGGGGTCCCTTGGACTGTATATAAATAACTCCTCCCACTTCTTTGGCCGAATTGGGCCATTTTCATCCCCTTATTTGAGCTTGAATGAGCTCCTGGCGGAGCCCTCGTGACAGGAGGCGCTTCCCAGCACCTCGATTCGCCCAAGGAGGTGGGAAATTTTGTCGCGGTGGTGCTCCGGCGACCACCCTGCTCCCTGGCGGCCCCCAGGTATAAGAGCTGCACCTTTACTTTTCTTAGATAGATTTTCATATCAGCATTTCATTTCTGTTATTTATTTTGCATTTAGTTCAGTAGATTAGCTTAGATTAGGCGATTCGTAGTTCGCCGGAGCTCCGCTCCGGCGAGCTTTTCACCGTGCTTTACCCGTTTCCCCGACTCGCTTCCACCCTCATTTCGTTCCCCTACGCCTTCTCCACCTTCCAGCCACCTTGCCCAACCGGATTCGCATCTGGATCCGCGAATCGATGCTCACCTCCTCCGCATCGCCGGAGCATCGCCGCCCTCACCCATCTCCTATGCTAACAGCTTCAGTTTTGGGCCGAGGAGCACCGCCTCGAGCCGAGCTTCGTTCCTGTGCAGGTTAGGTGCGAAATGAAGCACCAGGAGTCGAGTCTCAAGCGGGCGAAGGTACCTGGAGCCCCATTTCTTCACCGAGCTCGTTGCGACGCTCCAGGGTACCTCCGGCCGATCCAAGACCTCCAGCAGCTAGAGATACCTTCCAGGAAGCGAACGGGACCCTCAGGAGCAAAGATGACCGACGGAGGAGCGAGATCCAGGCGAAGGAAGCTCGCCTCGGCGAAGCTTCTTCCCTGTTCTTCCACGCGTCCTCTCCGCCGTTGGATGAAGACGAAGGCCCAGTTTTGATCAGAGCCGTCCGATGCGGCGAGGCAGTCACCGTCAGATCTCGCGAGAGATCTAATCTCAACCGCTCATCGGCGAACCGTCATCGGCACACGTGGAGGCGCCACATGTCAAGTGAACGAAGATCAGCCGTCGGATGAAGCGCCTCTTTTGGGGGTAAATTGCAAAAACCATCCCCCGCCTTTTTGTATTTAATTTTTAATTCTGTAAATATTTTTGCACGTTATAAATAAAATGTAAATTTTGCAGAAAGGACCCTGAGTTTATAGTATTTGCATTTAGGTCCTTCCGCGCCTCACGTGCAGTCCCACGTGAGGCGCGTGAATTTTGCATGTATGCCCTGGCGGTTTTTGTATATTGTAAAATAATTCTAAAAATTAAAATAAATGTTTATTTCTGTTGTATTTTTGCACTGATGCCCCTGTAACTTATTTTATTTGCAAAAATACCCCTGCCAGGCTGTTTCATTTTTGTCTCTTTATCTATTTATTAAAAATACCTAGATGGCTTCTAAAAATTCACGAAAATTAGGATAGATGCTCCATGCCATGCTAGTTCACGCCAACATTTTATTTTGCATTTTTTGCATTTTTCCTGATTATTAAAAATGAAATAGGAGCCATTTTTGTACTGTCTAATTGATAAAATACAAAAAAATTAGAAAATGTTTTTTTGAAAAATTCCAAAAAAATTGTATATGGTATATTTATTTATATATTGAGTCCAGAAAATGAAAAACCCTAAAAATATGAAAAAGAAAAATTAAAAAAAAAAATTTATAAAAACCTAAAACCCACTAAAACAATAATTGGACATGAACAATGGATTGAATAATGGAATGATACATGACATACAACCATTCGCCTCCCAGTGTTCGACCTCTACCTGTACTTACACCTATACACATTTTACATGTAGAGTTATAATAAATTTTAACTCCACATTTTTAGATATTCATTGCATATATTTACTGTGGGTTAATTGTTGATCGATTCGGGATTCTGTCTGAGGTCAACTCAGCGAGTGTCTCTCCGCCTTGTGGAAAGATACGATCTCGGCAGAATCCCAGTCATCAGTAATCCACACAGACACGCCACGACGTGGGTACTCTCGTCACGATCTCCTCTCCATCCTCGTTGGTGGTCGTCTGAATTCCCAACTTCTTCGGGACAACATGGATTGGGGCCACCCACTTAGAGTCGGAGATCGGATAAATGAAACCCGCGTTGCACCATTTTTCTATCTCCTTCTTCACGACTTCTCGTAAATTTGGATTCAACCGGCGTTGGAATTCATGAGAGGGTTTGGCTTCATTCTCCAAGTAAATATGGTGCGAACACAGAGCGGGATTTATCCCGTGGAGATCGGAAATGCTCCAGCCTATCGCCTTGCGGTTTTTCTCTAGGATCTCTAGCAAGCGAGATTCCTGCTCCTCGGTCAATTGCGAACTGATGATGACCGGAAATTTCTTGTCTTGGCCCGCAAGGAAGGCATACTTTAAGGTTGTGGGTAAGGGTTTGAGCTCAGGAATGGTGTGATCGTCTAAGAAATCTGGCTCAATCTGACCTGGTTCAGTGTTGGAAGTGGCTGGATCGTTCTCTGTGATTGCTGCCACCAAGTTCGGCTCTAGAGTCGGATCGTTAAAGGTCTCCATACAATCGGCAAACGCCTCGTCCGACTCGTCATCCTCATCTTCCGATTGTCCTCGAGATGTAAGGACTGACAGGCCCAACTGGGCCTCTACGTCATCGAAGATGTAGGGCGATGCAGGCTCAGAGTTGTACTCGTTTCTGAGGATCTCGCAGACTGACTCGTGCACTGGATCATCTTCGGAGGAGATGGACACATCGGTGCTGGCTGGGTTCTGTCTCCATGGCCCAACTAAGTCTACATGCTCGCAGTCTGTTCTGGTAGAAGAGTACTCGGTGCTGGATTCTGAATCCGGTCTCTGCCATCTTGTCTGCTTCATTTCAAGTTCCTCATCTCCGCCTGGAGTTTGGAACTGAATCTTCCCGATCTTATAATCAAATAAGGCCCCTGCTGTTCTGAGGAAAGGCCTACCTAAAATGATCTGGGAGTCTCTCCAATTACGAGGGGTTTCCATATCCAGGATAGTGAAGTCCACCATGTATTCTTGTCCCTCGACTTTGATCACAATGTTCCTCAATTCTCCTTGGGACCTCTTGGTTGATTTATCCGCAAACTGTAGGAGGGCTCTAGATTTCCTAAGAGGTCCGAGATTAAGCCGCTCATAGAGGATTGTAGGCATCAGATTGATCGAGGAACCATTGTCCAGGAAGAGTGCGTGCAAACGCGATGTCATCAACATGACTCACTACATAATGTGCACCCATATCTCTTCGTTTCCTTGGAAACGAGTTCTTTATTGCACAAGTCGTGGCTACTGATAAAACGTGTTTCTCAACACGGCTTTTGGTCTTCCTGTTAACCCTAGTAGATGTGCATCTCACCTTAAGGTATTTTTGGAATGCAGGGGTCATCTCCACGTACTTGTCAAAGGGGATTGTGACCTTGATATATTTGTTGCAGAATTCAGCCATCTCAGGGCCATCTTTTTGGATTTTTTGGT
The DNA here is from genome assembly GCA_037367405.1 of Ottelia alismoides. NCBI lineage: Eukaryota > Viridiplantae > Streptophyta > Magnoliopsida > Alismatales > Hydrocharitaceae > Ottelia > Ottelia alismoides. The sequence continues at coordinate 702,213 of JAZKJV010011859.1, forward strand.
TTTCTTCTTTCCACCCGTAAGAGCTCGGGGGAAAGGGATTATTGACTCTAACTCAGGTTCGGAAACTGAAATTTTCTCATTGACTTCGGGAACTGAGTTCTTAACAGGACTCTGACTCTGATACAAACTAGGACTCTGACTCTGACTGAAAAGAAAATGTTGAGGCGAAACCGGTGACGCTTCTTCCGCGACTGTTGGACGATCCTCCTCAGATGGAGGTGCGGGCTCTTCATCGGTTTCTTCTGACTCTATGCAAATGCGAGAATGCTGCTTCGAGGACTCAGATATCCTCTTCTTCTGCCGACGATGATGGTGGTGATGCTCCTCCTCTTCTTCCTCCGAGTTCTCCTCAGGTAGAGTGTCGGAGGCTCCTTCCTTCTGCTCCCGTACCCGATCAGGTATGGTCACGGTCCTTCCGCTCCTGAGGGACATGTGATTTACATTATCGTACAAAAGGATCTCATGTTCAGATAAATAATTATCTGAATAGTATACCTGATCTCGAGGTCGGTTCTGGCCATGGAGTATGTTGTTCGGGTTGGCCTGAACCTGTGCGGGAATCGGGGTCTTTGGCGCCATCTGTTGGTCTTGGGTACGAGAGACACGATTAATATCGGTTCTCATATCCAGATAATCATTCTGCATCTGTTGGACCCTATCAGACAGGGTCTGGATCGCCAAGGTAGGGACTCCAATTCAGTGGGCTGGGCTGGCTGATGTGCAGACGAGGTTCTGTATTGGTCCTGCTGGCCATGCCGATATTGCTGCTGCTGATGGGATGGTGCTGGCCCCTGCTGATAGGTGCGCTGCTGATGCTGGTACTGCTGCAGCTGGTACCCTTGTTTTGGCCTGGACTGAAAGCGCGGTGTGGGAACGGGCCTGGTTTCTTGGTAGACTGGGGATGAACGGTGAGACTGATCCTTCCCCATTTCGACCTGCCTGACAATCGGGTCACGGCTATACCAAAGCCCGTTGATCTCGTACACTTGCGGAGGCTCCTCGTATCCCGTCTCCACTTGTGGGGGTGCATGCTGGTCCTGCTGGGTGTAAGTCTGATCCCAACTACTCTGAGACCCAGGTGCCTGTTCCTGTACAAGATGGACTCGATGTACAGGTACAGGTGGTGCAGAAGGGGCAGGTAGCTTGATCTTAGCTACCTTCTCAGAAAGTTCCTCCACTTGCTTCGGTAGACGCGAAAGAGACTCAAGTTCCGCGACTCTCTTGTGGATCTGCTCGACCATGGTAAGCTTGTCGGCAACCATCCCCATGCTGGGGATGAGGTCCTCAGTCAGATCTGCTACAGTCCTTCGGGTTGTCTCATTGGATAGGATTGAGGGAGACAACTGATAGGCCCTGGTGGCCTGCGACCTGCTGGTTTCCGCCATCTGCTCCAGGATCTTCCATACGGCGTGCTCGTTTTTGTTTAGATAGCTTCCTCCACAGGCGGCACTGACTAACCCCTGCATCTCTGGGGTTAGACCACAGATCAAGGTCTGGACTAAGATCGCCTTTGAAATGCCGTGGCAGGGGCATTTTTGTACTAAATCATTGAACCTATCCCAAGCATCATGGAAAGGTTCACTAGGTCCTTGGGCGAAGCTGGCGATCTTCGTTCTCATCTGGTTTGTCCTACTGAGAGGGTAGAACTTTTTCAAGAATAGGTCCTTGAACTGCATCCAGGTATTGCATACCACCCCTAAGTTTTTCAACCAATGAGCAGCCATATCACCTAAGGCAAAAGGGGTGGCCTTCAGCCGAATATAATCTTGGCCAACATTGGGATGGCTAAGATTGTTGCACACCAACTCGAAGTCACGGAGGAAAGTGTATGGTTCTTCATTTAGGTTTCCGTTGAACTTCGGAAGCAGACTAAGGAAGTGGGGCTTCAGCTCAAATGCCTGGGCGGGAACTGCAGGTGCCAACCAGTTCTGAATCTCGTTCTCCGCCGGGTTATAGGTATCGACCATTGGTCGGTCGATTCATTCTGCTACTATAATCTGTCCCATCCGCGCCGTGAGATCTGCATTCTTCTGTTCGGCTTCAGCGAGGCGAGCAAGAATCTGTTTTATTTGTTCCTCATCCGGTGGTACTTTTGGCGGCATCTTGTCCTCTAGTCCTGGGGGGAAAGTAAGGTCGATGTCAGAGGATAAATCAAGGAAAGGATTACCGAGGCGATGATCTTCCTCGATAATCTCGGAGGAGATGAAAGGGTTGGTTTGAGAGTTACCACCCTGAGTATGAGGGAACCAAGACTCAAGAGGGTCATGAGTCCTGGGTGGTCCAAGGTGCGCTTGGGCCGATGAAGACGAGTCGCTTGGGGGACTCATAGAGAGATCGGTGAATAATGCATCGAGATCTCCCCAGTTACTCATCTTGATGTGGCGAGAAGAAGATAGGGTTTTACTCCTACCTGAAGCAAGCAAAATCAATCCAAAACCCTGAGTTCACACTCTACACAGTGAAGGACTCGAAATCGAGTCCGATTAATCTTGTAATTTTTAAGTGTGATTGTTCAAACAAGATAGCAAGGATTACGCGACCTATAGGGAAGTCGGCTTAGAGCCGGATGCGTCTTCCCTGTTTATCCTGTCGCCTAAGATACCGCCGATCCTCCCTTTCTGCGCTCCTATCCGGAGTTGGGGACTCAATGACGTGCCCCTATCTACCTGCAAGCAGGCGGAGGCTGACAAAACTAGGCCTTGTCGCAAAGTACCGCTGGTTCGCCCCTATCTACCCGCGAAGGCGGAGGCTACTTGGTACTTGTCAATGAGCTTAAAAGTATCCCACTCGTGATATTTGCTAAGATCAGTTGGCTCGTGATATGGAAGGCGGGGATTTGGGCTCTGCCTTAAGGTGTTCACACACACTCAAGTACCCTCACTCAGCCTGAAAACAGAGTCGGGGATTAATCTCCCGCAAACAATTTTCAAATTTTATTCTCTTTTTTTGGTCAATACTGTTTAGCAGTCCCGATTCTAAGTTAAGTTATCACTGGTTAAGTCCACCACACAGCACGCCTATCGGACAGTCCCAATTTCCATTTAATTAAATGTGAAAATCAGAGGGAGAAATCGAGAAAAAGCCGATGCAAGATAAAACAATGATGTTATGCTGAGTTCAGGAGACTTACAGTGATCCCTTCGCTTTTTGTGCAGGATGCAGAACAGAATTGAAATTTTATCTAAATGCAAATGCAGGCGATGAAAGCCGCTCCTAGACAGGCAATTCTATTAGCGTGAAGAACAGTTTAATTTGGCTAAGTGCTACGGTCTAAGTGCGTCTTTTAAGTGATTTGTGTGGTCCTAATGATTACGAGCACAAGCAATTCCTAGATTGGCTCGGGGAGCCGCTAGTGCAAGCTAAGTTACAATTCTACCACACAGCACACAGGGACACGATTCCACTATTTTTACATACGCGAGAACCCGAACGGGAACCGCTAGAAGTGATGCGAAAAATGTGGAAATAAATGAAATTACAGGTTCTCTCAAATCACTCAAACAAATTCGAATGCGTGTTCCTCGAAGCGTCTTCGACTCCGGTGTCCCTCGCACAAAAACAAGTTGAGGTCAGATAAAGAACGACACAAAAATGCAAAAATTTAAAAGACAGAGAAATATTCACAAGAAAAACCAGGGGTCAGACTACCCGGGGAAAGAAAATCAAGCACTCAGAATTTCACCAAAAATTAACCTAAGCCGTGCCTCCCCGGCAACGACGCCATTTTGATAGCCGCCCCACACCCTTAGTAAATTCGAGCATGTTAATGTCCAAATTAATGTTAATCGTTCGCTATAGTCGGTCGGTGAAATTTTTTTACTTGATGAAGTCCAAGGTCGATCTCAGGGAGGCATCTGTCTCCTTAGGTGAATTTTAAGCAAGTATCCAAGTGTGTGATTTTCGGAGAATTATTTTTTTTTCTTTTTCAATTTCTATGCAGACTTATGCAAAAATGCATGCCAAATGAACGTTTAATTTAATTAAGATATCAAATGAAGTCCAAAAATTCTAAAAATTGGGCAGATGATTAATTATGATGAAAATGAGGTACCCTAATTTTTTTTTGGATTTTTCAGACACTAAATGGATTTACTGGGAATTAAATATGCAGACAGGGTGATTTTTAATATTTAATTTTTAATAAATAACAAACCACAATTTTTTCAAGAGCTAAAATTATCCTAGATAGCACAAATGATAAGGGATCCAGGAAAATTAAAAGATCTGAATTTCAATGTGAAATGAATTAATTAAAATTTAAATAAAAAAGTCACTCAACAATTTATTTAGGCCTCGATATGTGTACAAATGACATGAAATTTTTATGGTATGTTAAGAATACTGTCCTTAAGCTACTGTGAATTTTTGATGATTTTTGGAAGCACAGAGAATTAACTACAAATTAAAGGGTGTCACTGGGCAAAATATGTCAAAAAATGCACCAATTAATTCATTAATAATTCTACTGAAATTACAAAAATGTGACACGTGGACCAATAGACAGAGGACAAGTTTCTCAACAAAATGCAATTTTTAGATTTGCAAAATGATGTAAAATGCAACCTAAGGATGCGTGCAAACACAAGGGTATAAATGCAATACAGAAAAATAAAAATACAATAAGCAAATATGCGGACAGGGACTAAAATGCAATTACCTACAATGCTGGGGACTCGAGTGCAATTTTTCCAACAAGCACGTGCTCCTCACGTGGGCTCAGCTTCACGGGGACCTTTTTGCAAATATGGAAAGTCCCGGGGGCCTCTGTGTAAATTACCCAGGCCGCACGTGCTCCTCACGTGGGCGACCTAGGCTCGGATGGCTGCGGAGGCTCGGGCGACTCTGGAGGTCTGGAGTGAGGCTCGGACGACCCGAACCTAGGCTAGGAGAGGAGGCTCGGGCCGAGGCTACGTGGCAGGCTGAGGGCCCTTGGATCAAGATTGATCCAAGGGGTGTCGGTGCTGACGCGTGGCTCGATCAAAGATCGTCAGATCTACGTTGATCTGACAGCTCCTGGCTGCTCCAGATGTCGATGACGTGGAGGGCTAAGTGCCGTTAGATCAGGAAAGATACAACGATACTGGTGAAGAGCGGCTGAGTGCGACGTGGAACGAAGTCTACCGTTCGATCAAGGTGATCGAACGGCAGCTGGAGCTTCTCCTTCAACGGGCCTCCGCCGCCTGCGGAGGAGATGGCTGGGCTCCGACGAGGTGGCGTGAGCTCCGCCCGTTCCTCCAGATGCTGATGAAGCTCTCCGAGGTGTCGGAGATATCCCAGCAGGAGCGTGGCGATGCGGCGACGACGCTGATGGTCTCAGGAGCGGAAGAGGGCCGAGGCTACGTGGCAGGCTGAGGGCCCTTGGATCAAGATTGATCCAAGGGGTGTCGGTGCTGACACGTGGCTCGATCAAAGATCGTCAGATCTACGTTGATCTGACGGCTCCTGGCTGCTCCAGATGTCGATGACGTGGAGGGTTAAGTGCCGTTAGATCAGGAAGGATCCAACGGTACTGGTGAAGCGCGGCTGAGTGCGACGTGGAACGAAGTCTACCGTTCGATCAAGGTGATCGAACGGCAGCTGGAGCTTCTCCTTCAACGGGCCTCCGCCGCCTGCAGAGGAGATGGCTGGGCTCCGACGAGGTGGCGTGAGCTCCGCCCGTTCCTCCAGATGCCGATGAAGCTCTCCGAGGTGTCAGAGATATCCCAGCAGGAGCGTGGCGATGCGGCGACGACGTTGATGGTCTCAAGAGCGGAAGAGGGCCGTCGGAGGTTGCTGGCGACGAAGCTCAAGGACGACTCCGGCGAGCTTCTGTTTAATGAGAAGCGGGGCACCTGCAAGTGTTGAAGATAGAGCCGGAGCTCGTGCGTGCAATCGTGAAGGTGGAATGGTGGTTGGCGAGGCCTAAAGCGGTGGGAGGTGATCGGGCGACGGTGCTCCGGCCAAGTGGCGGAGCTGGAGATCAATGGATGGTGGAGTGGACTGTCTGAGGGTGCAGAGGGGTCAGCGAGGATGAGAGCTCCGTCACGGAGCTCGGCAGAGTGAAATGGAGGCGGGAAGGTGACCGTAGGTGGCGAATAAAATCGGAGAAGATAAAGAAAAATTAAGAAAAAGATCGGAGGGGGAATGGAGGGGGTTCACCTGGGGATTGGAGCTCCTTTTCGGGTTCTAGGTTTTCGCTCGAGGGACCGGTGATGTCCCGAGCTCCAGCAGCAGCTCGGAGGAGTGGCTGCGACACGGCGGTGGGTCGAGGATCTCGCCGGAGAAGAAGCCCTTCTTCGCTCGAAGACTCGTCAAATTGCTGTCACCAATTGGAAGGTCTGAGCTCAGGGAAGCTCTCTGGAGTGGCGGATAGCCATGACAGTGGCTGGTGACAGAGTATTTATAGGATGGAGGTGGCAACAGTGTTGGCGACGAGGCGAGGTTCATGGGCGTCATGGAGCGACTCTGGTGGTCGTAGTGGGGAGTGAGGTAGCTGGCGAGGATGAGGGACGAGTGGGTGACATCGTGGAGGTGGTGGTGCTCGTCTGCGGTGGTCGAGGTGCTGCCAAGAATAGGAAGGGGGCGGCTTGTTTCGCAAGGGCGAGATCGTGGGCGAGTGGCGTCCGGAGGTAGACGACGGAGCTCCACCGTTGGATCTGGTGATCCAACGGTGATGATCGAAGCGGTAATGTCCGGGTAGGATTAGATCCGATGCGCTGTGATCGAAGGGCTGCAGATGCAGCCACGTGTCAGACTATGGGAGCGGCGTGAACCAACGGGCCAGATGCGAAGGAGTTGCCAATCGAAGGGTTAAAAATCAAAAGTGGTAGTTACGGCTCAGATCAGATCTAAAGCGGTATGATCGGAGGCCCAAGATTCGGCCACTTGTCGCGCTGCGGAGTGAGCGCTGGCGGACGGTCGTGATGAGGAGATGGAGATGATCGAAGGGACGAGGGGCGCCAACGGAAGAACGGCTGTGATGGAGGGATCAAGGGCTTGATCAGAGGGTGTACATGCCGCCACGTGGCGAGTTCTGGAAGAGGCGCGGGCGGATGGTGCAGATTGAAGGCAGGAGATGATCTGACGGCGTGGATTTAAGGTGCACGTGGAGAGGACTGAGCCGTTGGATCAAAGAGGAGGATCCAATGGTTGAGGATGCAGGCGGATGAGGCAAGGGGAGCGGGCCGCGTGGCGCAACCAGAGGGCGCCACGTGGCCTGCTGTGAGTGGCTGGAAGAAGATACATGTGTAGAGAGAAGAGGGGGCCGAATTTGGAAAAACTCAAAACATGAAAGTTGTAGATCTCGATGAGATCTACAAGTTTCATGTTGACCAAAGACGGAAATGAGGTCAAATATGGTACATAAATACAAAGATACAAATATACATATATGCAGTATACAAGGTGGCCCAAAAACCCAACTTTCTCATACGAGCTCCAAATTGGATGAAATTAGTCTCATTTTAAAGGTCTTTTAATGTGTAGTATTCTAAGAGTAAGTAGACCTAGTTCGGAGTTTGTATGAGGGATTTATGTGCATTTTAGTGTACAGGGGTTCTAGGGCTTTATTGACTAATTTACAAGGGGGATATTTGGCATTCTTCCCTATATTTATCAACTAAGGGGTACATATTATAAGGAAGACGTTATTTTAGTGAGTGGATATTTTACAAGGGATTTTGGCTTCTTATTTGAATGCAAATGGACTGCTAAAATGAATGTATTATGTATGTATGAATGAATGCTATTTATGCATTATAAAGGGAAATATGCCTCTATTTACTCGGGAATGAGGCTCTATTTTTGACTTTTGAAGTGATGAATCACAGATTCATCAGACATCCTTTTTGCATCAACCGGGTGAAGGGTAGAGACAACTAAGAGAGTCCCCTAACAAACCTCATGTAGTACCAGATGAGGCCAAGGAAACTACGAATCTCTGTAACCGTCTTGAGCCACTCCCAAGACACCACAGCTTCTATCTTGGCGGGTCAACTAACACCTGCACCCTTGAAACCACATGGCCAAGAAAAGCCACCTTAGAAAGTCGAAACTCGTACTTGTTGTATTTATCATACAACTAGTGCTCCCAGAGCGTCTCTAACACAATGCAGAGATGAGACTCGTGCTCGTATTCATCATGGGAGTAGACTAGAACATCATCGATGAATACGATCATCAATCTGTCCAAATATGGATGGAAGACATTGTTCATCAAATCCATGAATGCTGCAAGTGCATTCATAAGTCCAAAAGGCATTACCAAAAACTCATAGTTACCATAACTAGTGCGAAATGTAGACTTCATCGCATCTTCCTCCTTGATTCTCCATTGATGGTATCTCAACCGTTGGTCAATCTTGGAAAACATCGTAGCTCTCTACAACTGATCAAAGAGATCATAAATCCGTGGGAGTGGGTAAGGGTTCTTGATTATTCTCTTGTTCAACTATATATAGTATATGCATAATGATAAGGCTAAAAATCGGTTTCGCGGCTTTTCATTTTTAGAAGAAGCACGGTCGATGTAGCCAAAAAGCCGCGAAACAAGAAGAACAATCTTCAACTCGTATCAAAAAAATTCAGTTTTCCTTTCGGAAAACCTACACTAAATATTTAACCAGGCAAGTGTTCCTGGGTCGAACTCAAGGAGGCAGAATAAGTTACCTAGATTTTTATCTTCGTAATTTTATTTTTTAATTCTTCTCTAAGTGATCAAGTCAAAACACCTCTTTTTTATTGATTTTTATTTTTATTATTTTTATTTGATTTTATTATTTTCCAATTTTTATTTAATTTTCAGAAAAGGGAAATTTTTCAAAAGTTTTATTTATTATATAATAGGTGAATAATAGCTAGGTGATACTATATAGTATGGTGATCGGGGTTCGAGCCGCGAGCTCGAACTACACAAGAAATCAAAACAAAACGAAGTGTGATTCGACAAAATCAAAACACGTTGAAAACTCGTCAAAAATCCACGAAAACTTTATACTAGATATGTGGGGTAGTTGTGTAACTACCCTCAAGAAACCGTCGAAAAACAAAGTCACACGAGGTCCAAATAACCCTATAGCCCAGGGGCATAAGCGCAAAGAAAACTACTTAAAATGTTCTCAAAATGGTCCTCAGGGACTGTTCTGTAGAAAAAGTATACAAAACTTTACATTTAGGTCCCTGCGGAGGGGCCTAAATGAAAATAGGAGAAACCTGGGGGGCGGAGATGAAATTCTGGAAGCTGCTGGATTTAATATGCAAAGTTTCCACCGGTTCGCAAGCTACGGCTGAGATTAGAACTCGCTGGCACGGATCGGACGCTCACGGGTGCGCCACGTGTCGCGCACTTGTGCCTCTGGTGTTCTTGAGTTCGTTGAAGCTTCTGGCGATGGCGCCTCTTCTCGGAATTTTCCCGAGCAACTGGAGAGTCCTTTGGCACTCCGGCGGGGCCAGAGGGGTGGTGCCTCCACCCCTCGAGCTCGCCCGCAGTAGGGTGATGACGGAGGGCGCTCCGAGCAGCGGTAGCGCGGTGGTGAAGTTGGTGGTCTTGTCCACCTGGAGGATGTTCAGAGCCAACGACCCATCTTTGGAGGTGAAGTCTGACGGCAATTGATGGCTTCCGACTCCTGAGGACGGGTCGCGATGAAGATGGATCTGCAAGAAACAATATAGCTTGCTCGATTCTTCAAGAAATCGGCCGATGGATAACAAATTATAGATCAAAAATAGATGAAAGTTAAGTTTCCAGACAACCACCCAGATGCATGAAGTCGATGATGGAAAGATGCTGCGATTTGAATCGAAGTGGGAACGAATCGAAAGGGGATTATGAGTGGCGTTTAAGCTAAAGGATTAAACTACCTAAAGAAGCGATTAGCCACGCTACTCGTGGCTCGAATATCGAAGCGGAAATCGAATGAAATGGAGGAAAGGCCTGTGAAGTGTCTAGGTATATTACCTGGACAAAGAAGCTCGACGGCGGCCAAAGACCGGAGCGGAACGCGGCGCTTGGGCGGCGATACAAGGCGGAGCTCGGCCTTGGAACCTTCTCCGATGTGTCCTCCTCCTCGCTGGGTCGAGAACGGCGCTGTCACCACCTTAGGACGACCGAGACAAGGCTTGGAAGATTGGGTATCGGGTAACCTGGAGCTGGGGCTCTGGGTAGTTGGAAAGTTGGTTAAAAATGGTGGACTTGGGGGCTATTTATAAGAAGATTGGCGTGGGCTCCAAGTCGAAATCGATGGTGGCGATGGAGGTGGTTGTTGGGAGGAAGAGATCAAGGGTTTAGGTTGGACGGAAGCTTCGCGAAGAATGCGGGAAAATTGGTTGAAGTCGGCCGGTTGTTCAGAATCTGGTAGAACACCTTCTTGGGGAAGAAGGTCCCAGGTGCTGACAAGTGTCAGCACCTGGTTTGTCCAGAGGCTGAAATTGATTGTAAAATATATAATAATTAGTAAATAATGTTATTTTAATTAGGTATAAATACAAGAAAGTTAAATAAATTAATTTTCTAAATTATGGTATAAATACTTTTAATAAATAATAATTATTATTTAAAATATAAATATTATATTAATAAATATGTATTTATAAATAGGTTTTAGATTTTTAAGTTAATAAATAAATAAGTAAAAATTAATTTTATAATTTCTTAATTATTAGAATATTAAATAAGGTTTATACGAATTTTTATGGATTTTAATAAATTAATTTGTATATTTTAATAAATAAGGTTAGTATATAAGTAGGTCATTTATACCTATATTTTGGGGTTTTTGATTTTATTAAAATAATAAATAGTCTCCAAAAATTATGAAATAATTTATGGTGAAACTACAAGATCATGAAATAATTTAAAAATTATAAAATTTATAAAATGATAAATAGTGTGTGTTACAGAAAATAAATAGCCCAGAAACCCCGTTGTCTTTTGGTCCCAAAACTGACTTTTTGCAAACGGATTCCGAATTCGATGAAACCACCTTTATTAATTAGAGAATATTATTTTATGAACTTTAAAGGTAAGTAGAGTGAAATTGGAGTTCGTATGAGGAAGTTATGATGTTCGGAAGTTGAGATTTTGGCAATTTCCAGGCTGGGTTTCTTGGCATATATACAGGGTAATATTTTTAACTTATTTTTATATTTTTATATACATTTTTAGAAATAATTAGGAGAAGAGTTTGGTGAAAAATATTTCATATGAAATAATTAAAATTCTTTGAAGTTTTGTATTTATTGTATAAATAATGAAAGGTCAATATGTGTGTGTTAATTTATTTTTTAGGTTTTCTTTCCTTATCTCCCCCTACTGTTTGGTTTGTCGACCAATCCATGCTGACTTGGTCTCGGGGGTTGTGTTATAAATATATCTTACAGCTATATTTATATTTTAAGTCATATTGTATATATATATATATACATATATTCAATCTGCCTTTTTGTTCTTTTCTTGTTCTTTATTTATTTACATGATTTTAGTGGTTAAAAGTGAATATTTACATATGAATGGTGTTTTGTTAAAAGATGAGAATTAATAGATATTTACATGTATTTGTTAAGGGTTTTAAGACAAAATGCGACAGAAAAGTTAATGAATCATGGATTCATCACATAACCTCAAGGATCCATTCTTCTTTTTCACAAAAGGATTGGTGCTCCCCATGGTGATGTACTGGGGCAGATGTATCCCATCTCCAAGTACTCCAGCAATTGTACTTTGAGCTTCTTGGGATCAGTTGGTGGCAATATGCATGGAGAGATAGATATTGACTGAGTAACGTGATCTCAAACTCTATCTCCCGTACTGGTGGTAATCCAGGTAATTCATCTAGAAACATATCAGGAAGCTCCTGCACAACTCGAACATCCTCTATCATATGGTCCTGTGCCGTTGAGTCTACTACATAGGAGAGGTAGCCTACACAACCCTAAATAGAGATATGCTCGATCCATCATCAGATGTGTTGCTTGACTTAAGAGAGACATATGGAAATGGATGTAAACATGCTATTCTCATGTTGACTCATGTTGGGTCAGAAGTCTTTCACACGATACCATATTCGAATACCAATGAGAAATGATATGCACGAAATGGAATGGAGTACCACTGCTCTGATACCAAACTGTGACGCCCGTCCCCCTAGGATCTGGGTACTGGGCAAACCAAATCCACGCACACACATTACACATTCGAATACTTTCCATTCGCAAAAGCAGGAGAAAAAACCAACATGCATATGAATTTAAAATGTTTGCTTCTCATTCAACCTATTTACAACCACAACGTGTATTTTCATTCATTCATTCCCAAAAGCAATTTCCATTACATTCCATTTCCATCTACATCCATTACATTTGCAATGTACATCCATGTCCACAAAATATGCATGTATGCATATTTAAAAGTTGTGTCCTAACATACATATTACATGTCATGTCTCTCAACAAAAATGATACAAGTAAAGAAGGATAGTAAACTGAACTACGTCCTGCCAAGGCCTGTCCCAAGGTAGGTGTGAACCAGCTTGTAGGTGCTGCTGTCGTTGTCAGGTGGTGGCGACGGTCTATACGGAACTGAGAAAAGTCCTGCCGCACAACCCTGCTAGGTTGAGGTAGAGGCAATTGTGATTGTCCTCCATGTAACCGATGTTATGTGACCACCCACTTTGTCACCTTCGTAGTATCCTCCTTGATAGAGGTGAGGTCTAAGGTAGAGATTCTCTCCTATATCTCCTCGTGGATTTCTCGGATGAACTTCTACAAGTTCTCCTGGGGATACTCTATTGTAGCAGGGGAATGGTGAGAGAGCTCTGTATAATGAATCAGGTACTCTTGGGTCGTCATCGACTCCAGTCTCAACTTAGCAAACTACCTCCTCTAATCTTCCACGCAGTGGTCTGGGTAGAACTCTACATGGAACTCATCATAGAAGGTCTCCCACGTGATGGGTCCCATCAAGTGATCCTTGGGGCTTCCCACCACCACTCTACATAGCCATCCAGGGAGTATTCTGCAAATGACACCAATGTGTCCTTGAGTGCACGTATCACTTTCATAACTTTGGAAACCTATAACATCCATAACTCGGCATCATCAGGGTGGTGGTACCAAAGAACTGCGGTACCTCCTCCAATTGGTATGCGGTGTAAGTGATCTGATGCTTCTACAAAGCATCTGCATCCTCTGGCTGCTGAGGCTCCAAGGAAAATGACAAGTTGAAACTCTCCACCCCATCGTGAGAGGGACGGTAGGAGGGGTCATTGATGAATCTACGTTTCATCATCTTTATTCTATCATTTTCGCCTTAAAAACTCTAGTAAATGTGTGTAAATAGGCTTATTTAGGCTTTTTATCATCCATGCATCATTGTGTAAATAGTGTATAAAATGCGGTTTTTAAAGCCAAAATTATAGAATAAAGAAAAGAAAATAAAAAGAATAAAATATTGTAAATATTTTATGACCTAAAACCTCTAGACCTAGGAATCTCGATGACTAGGTCGACAAAGAATAAAGTAGGGGGAGATAAGGGCCATAATCTAATAAAATTCTTTTATTTAATTCATTTTTTATTCATTTTGCGACCTATTTTTAGTTTCACTTTTTATACTTCAAATAAAGAAACTTTATACATGAAAGTTATAGATAATTAAATAAAGAAAAATATAAAATTAATTTCACATAAAAAGAGTGTACATATCAAAAGTTATGATCTGAATAAGACTCCAAAATCCCGAATTCCCAAACATGTATCTCTCAAATAAAAACTCGAAATGTATCAAAATCACTTTAATTGTATATAATTTTCAATAATCTATTTATTGAAAGTAATTTCGTATTTTTAGGAGTTACGGTTTGAAAGTTGAGTTTTGGACCCATATTGTATACTTGTACCGATTAAAATATTCATTTTATTTATTATTCATTTTTATTATTTCATATTTTTATTATTTTGTAAATATTATATATGTACATATTAAAAGAGTAATAAAATGATAAATAAAACATTAAAAATAAAATTCTTGTATAAAATACATAGATGAATTACCAATGTACTGTGTTAGAACTACGTTTTTTGCCGTTTTCGCCGATTTTTGGAGGACACATCTTGCATCTTTTTGCAATGTAGTCTTCTTGACTTTTTCTCCCCTTATATACGCCATACACGCCTAAGATATATCTTGAGATCATTGATTCACCCTATTTTCTTCGATCTTTGGAGTATGTTCATCATGTTGTCTGACACCCCCACCCTCTACTGTGCGCCGGAACATTGGTTTTGCCCATATTCTCAAATTTTTATAGGCCGAAGCATTCACCAAATCGCTACGATTCATTCTTGACTTTTGCTCCCCATCCATCCATCATACACGCCAAGCAGTATATCGAGAGTTGGGCTGTCTATTCGCTGGATACACACCGATCTTCTTGTCACCTCATCAACTCTCTAACCAGCCCGTGCCACTCCTGTCAGAGACTCATTTTTATTCGTTTTCTCGGATTGTTCAAGGCCGATCCTTTCACCCAATCGCTATTCACGACTTTTTCTCCTTAATGTAGCCTCATACACGCTTAGAGGTTGCTTGGAGGATTGGATCAACGATTCTCTCAATCTCCGTCGTTCTTTGGAGCCGCCCACCTCACATGTACAAAAAAACCCCATCTTCTTCCCATTCGTTTTTTGAACCCTCTTGGACCAATTTTGGCCACCCTTCTTGGAGCTCAAGATAGAGTGAAGTGAAAGTGAGCTCTCCTGCTCCTCGGAGGCGTGGCTAGGCGAGTCAAAGGGCGGCTCCACCCCCACCTCTGGCCACCGACCGTCGAGGTTCCACCTTCCTGGTTTCTAGGCCAGTCGAGGTCATTTTTTTGCTTGTTTTATTGCTCTTTATTCACTTGTAGATCATAGATTTATTCTAGCATTTTGTTTACTTGCTTTTTAGTCACTTAATCATCCAATTCAGCCCTCACCATTGCAAGCTCCAGCGAGCTTCCAACCCATCATTTCAACTTTCATGCATCCTCCTCGACGCGGCTCACATCTCACCGCCGCCATCCTCCGCTATTCTACTTATTCTCATACACAACCCCCTCCATCTTCGACCACATATGGTGGTCGAAGCACATCCTTCTTCCCTCACCAAATCGAAGGAAAACCCATTCATACCCCTTTTTTGTGTACCTAACATCTTGTCCGAGTTTTGTACTCGAGCCCTTCTTCTAATTGCAGGTACATCGGAGCACTTTCACGCACATCCTCTTATTGTCCAAGAGCATCTTGACACCACCTGGATTAGTGGGACATTTTGCAATCACGTCCCCTCGTTTTTGGCATATTTCGGAAAGTTTTCGAGTATCTTTTGATCTGCAGTTTCGTTCTTATATTTTCATCTGTACCCTGAACGTAAACACTCATAAATCATTCATCTAAATTCTGTTTTTTGTGAGATTTTTTTTGTTAGAAAGTTGATTTAAAGATCTACATCATATCAAATTATCAAAGTATTCTTATGTACGAGCTATTAATGGTCAATTTTTGAACTCATGACACTGATTTGGTGTATTTTGTTAATAACTAATAACTCTTTCAGTACTTGATATCACTTTCTCATTTTTGGAAATGTTGTAGAAATAAGTGGGGCAGAATTTGTAATTAAATTTCATCAAAAGATATTATGGTTTGTGTCCTATAAAATTTCTACAATATTTTGACTGATTGATTTATTTCTAGAGCACTGTTTATATATTTGAAAATCTAAAAATATGTCCGTGTGCCCCTGAGTTTGTCCTCCAGTCAGGAATTTTGTTGTATTTTTATCTTGTTGTTTGACTAGTCAAAAAATTAAAAACATCATTTCTACCTTCCTGTTGTCTTTTATTTTTAATATATTCATTGCATTTTTGAAATATTCAAAAAAATATATATTTTGTTTATTTTTGTGTGTTTTAACTTCAGACCAAAAATCATTAAAATTTCAAAAGAAAACCCGAAAAATAACAAAACACCAAAAATCTTCAAAAATTTCTTAAAAATTCCACAAAAATGCTAAAAATACAATTTCAGTTTCGAAATTTTCCCTATTTTTATCTTTATCTTATAATTTGTTTGAGTAAGTTTTGATTCTATTTGATATTTTTCATCCTCATTTTAAATCCGGCTAGTAAGTTGGTTCACTTTTTTTCAGTATTTTTGATTTTAAAATACCAAAAAAATTTGAAAAAATTTGGAAAAATAATAAAAATTGTAGAAAACTATAAAAAGCACAAAAATGTTTTATTTTCTGGATTCTAATAACTTTTTACCTCTTTTTATCTCTCTGTCATCTCTTTTGTGTATATATATATCCTATATAGCTTTATATCTTTGTTAAAAAATATAAAAATAAAAAAAATATAAAAAGAAAATACAAAATCAGTAAATGAAAAATCAAAATATAAAAATATAAAATCAAAAATTAAATAAAACAAATATAAAGTTCACAACCCACAAAAATAGCATTTGCATAGGAATTTGATCACTTTCAGTCTTGAGCATTTATCTTACTGATCTATCCTGCTTGTTCCTTGTGTTCGACACTCTACATTACTTGCACTATACACATATTTTGTAGAGTTATAATAAATTTTAACTACACATTTACTTTCATTGCTTGATTTGATTGTTGTGGGTTGATAGTTGATTAAATCCGGATTTCTGAGCGGTCAACGCATCGACTATGTTCCCTCTTTGTGTGGAACATACGATCGCATAATATTGGGTTTCTCAAATGGCGTCGTTGTTGGGGAGCAGTAGCGCATAGATCGACTTTTTGCTTGATTGTAATTATTTGCCTATTTTTACCTTATTTATTTGCTCATTTATTTGATATAATTGTTTGACTAATCATCCTCTCTTGTTGAATTTGTGCGAGGAACCGCGGATCGAGGGAGGCACTCCACCCTAGGTGCCTGTGCACCCACGTTAAGGCGGTAGGAGATTTCTGACCTAGCATCAAAGGAGGCAGGGAGGACTTGAGAAGGCAGTTGCATATTGAGATTTTTTGTGCATTTATTTATTTGTGTAATTTAAGTGAGAGAGAGACCACTATTATTTGTAATAATACATGTACTCAGGACATGGACATTCGGTCCCAATTTCCAAGTGATTGTTCACTTGGGGGCTCACCACGGTTTTCACGATTTTCTTTGCATTTTTTATTGTGTTTCTCGATTTGTTTTTCTTACTTTGTGTGATTGAGCTCTTAGTTTTAGGATTGCTTGTGATAGATTAAGGCCAAACACTTAATATATTTGCCTGTGCCTATAGATTCGTTTGGACTTAGTCAAATCTTGAATTGCTTCTCACTTAGTCTCGGAACAACCGCACCGTGAGAGTTCTCCATACAACGCGTGCAGGACCCACTGTGGTGGGCACCGAGGAGACTCCAAGTCCGGACATCTCAGCTCCATTCTGAGTCATTAGCATCGGTTCTTCACACTAATAGCAATTTCTGAAACTTAGGGCGATTTTATCGGCTTGCTTTGCTTATAGATATGTTTTAATTCTGCTGAGCATCTTTGAATTTAGAGTGGTGGAGGCAAGGTGAGCATTTACGCTTTAGCATTTATCATTGTCTTTGCCGCTTGCATTGTTTTTCTGACTCTTTCTTTGATTTTGATCACCTAGGTGCTTAAAGGAGTTGACTCCTCGTTAAGCTCGTGCATTCTCACTAAAAATCCAAAAAAATCATAACCAATAAAATTGGGACTGCTAACATTACTTGACCCTTAAAATCAACTAAAAAGAAAATTTTTATCTTGGGGCAAGTAATCCCCTCATTATCTTCATTTTACATTGCTCACGCATACACTAAGGAAAATCCCATTTCAGCCCCCAAGTGTTTATGCAACTTTTTGACTTCTCACCTAACTCTAAACAGACAAGATTAAAAGACGGACTTTTCGGTCTCTACCGAGTTGAGTAGGTGAATTGAGGGTTTGTATTGTATGTGTGTTTGCTTGTGATTGCTTGTGTATCCTAGATCGTTGCAGCGCACTTGCGCCTTCTTCTCATCTCTCTTGACTTGACCATAGTGCTCTCATGATCCCCGCCTTTTGTTTCGAGATGGCTGACTGGAGTGATTTTTGTCCAACCTTCACGGATCCCTCGTACCCTCCATTCAATCCAACTCACTTTAATCAGGAGGATCCTCCTCCTATTGTTTCTGACTTTTGAACATACCCGCCTCAGCCACAGTATCAGACCTCGGATTTCTACTCACCTCCACCTTCATATTATCCACCTCCACCTTCACTTCTACCCGAGACTGATCTGTGGGAGTCAGTCTCCCTCGATCTCCATGAGTGATATCTGGAACTGAATGATAGAGCACATTAATTTGATGAATGATGATCTTGCTATCTTGAGGAAAAACCAGATTAACGCTCCATTCGTCGAGGTTACGGATTTCCTTATGGGTGATCACAGGAGATTGCAATAGCCCAAAACCCAAAAAAATGAGAAAAATTAAAAACACAAAAAGATTTCGGGAGAAACATGATTGAGTCAAACTTTGAGGAGAGTGCTCACTTGCCAGACCCTTTGACCACACAATCTTTCACACCTTGTCCCACCTTTGACCCCGAGGATGCCACTGTACAGACTGCTCTTGGCATGCCTCATGTACATGATGATTCCGACTTCCTCCCTTGTATGGAGGAGGTCCAAAAATTCAAAAAAATTCTATCTGAACTGGAAGTGGTGGCCGCTATTCATGAGATCATCCAAGCCCCACTTCAGCAGGCCATGACACAATTATCTACTCCTCTTCCCAAAAAGAAAAAGCGGAGAAGCAGATCTGAGCGTCATATCTTGACCATGGCCACTGCCCATGCCATCACACACTGTCCCATCCCTAGACTAAGGAACACAGCTACCCCTTTCGTCACTTGCACCATCTCTGACCATACTTGTGATCACACTCTCCTAGATTGCGATGCTTCTATTAGCATTCTATCCTTCTCATTGGTACAATCTCTTCATTTAGGGCCTCTTAAGAAAACTAGGATGATCGTTCAGTTCGCTGATGGATCTACTAAGAGGCCGAAGGGTATCCTTTAAAACTCCATTATTTCGATTCAGGGCATGAGCTACAATGTTGATTTTATCGTATTTCCTATGGAGACCTCCACAGGGGAGACCTCTCCAATCATCCTAGGACGACCATTCCTCACCTCTGCGAGGGTTGTTATTGACTATGGATCAGGAGAGATTTGCTTCCATCCTATTGACGAGAGCAATGTGACCACCACCACATCCACTACCGAGCAGAGACCTGCACCTGATGCACCTTCACCGATTCTAGCTGACTCTAAGGCCTACAACCTATCTAACGATATTAGAAAAGCTTGCTTTGCGACCGTTGATAAGACCTGAGAAATCCTCCGAACGGGGGAAGACTCGAAAAGCATAGACCTTGAGGCTCCTCCTTCTGGTGTGTGGCAATGTGTTGATGAAATCCACGAGATTTACGTGATTGATACCATAGAGCGGAGGGCAGACACCAAGACTAGACAGGACGGATCTGGTTTAACTACTTCTACTAATAAGTTCGTCCCTGATCACTCAAATGTGGTTCTGATTGAGGCCGGTTATGATCTTGATGCTTATTTTCAGAAATTCAGGCCTTTTGATGAAAAAGATGATCCAGTTGAGATTTTTGAGGATGAACTGAATTCGACTACTTCCACTGATGATTTCATTCCTTTTGGTTTTGACCTGGACGAGACCTCGCAGGGCAACACTGATTACACTTCTTCCGATGATGATGAGTTCGTCCCCTTTCACTTTGACACAAGCGAGACCCAAAGGACGAACCTAGCCATACTACTTCCATTGACTAGTTCGTGCCTTTTCGATATGACTCCACTGAGGGACTACACCCTGTCGACATTGATCGGTTAGTGTTATCTGAGGACCCCGATGTCGACCTGCACCACACTAGATCCATTCCTCAGCGGTCCCACAAGAATGTTTTCTTTCGACCTTCTTGATCCCGTGTATATCCATCTCTGTTGTACATTCTATTTTGTTCACCTCTGTCCCTCTACCGTATTTCTCATCTACCCCATTCTCGTGTTTGCCTTGCTTAGGACGTACTTTGTCCTAAGTATGGGGGGGGGGGCGATGAGCAGAGTGTTCATTCGTCGTTCCGTTTCATCACTCTTGTTGTTGCCTATACTTAGGGCTTATTTTACCCTAAGTACAGGGGGAGTGATGCGTACATCCGTTTCTATCGTCTTCCATCTTCTGATCACTTTTTTTTCTTTTCTTTTATTCCTCTCCCATCTTCTTTATCTATCAAAAAGGTGTCGCCCCTTTTTGTCAGTCTCCTATATATAGGACATACTTTGTCCTAAGTATAGGGGGTGTGCACCCCAAGTTGATTTTATTCTTTGATCCTCTCCACTGTCTCCTCTTCTTGTCTATACTTAGAGATATCTTACCCTGAATATAAGGGGAGACAGTCTGAGTACGATATGTTCATTCCCACCCTTGACCCTCCTTGCTTTGTGTACAGTTTGCTATACTTAGGATTATTTGATCCTAAGTATAGGGGGGATGGTCGACTTCTCATTCGTTTATTCATTTATCTCTTGTTCATTTATTCTTTAGACCTTTCTATACTCAATATGAGTTATGTCTTCTCTTTTCTCTCCGATCTATGAGGACATAGCTCAAGTTAAGTATAGGGGGGTCGTATATACTGTGTATATACTTTAGCCATAACTCGTACTTTCATATTTTCTTAATAATTATGGCTAATTAATAAAATTAAATTCATTAAAAATAGTTAATAAAAAGATGTGATTATTCCTCAAATACTTTTTGTACTTACTAATTAATAAACTAGGAGAAAATATTTTTGCAAAATGTTTGAAAAACAGTTTGAAAATCTTTGTGAAAAATCTTTTGAAAATTATTTGGAAAACATTTTGTTACATGTTTTCAACCTTTGTAAAAACATTTTGATTGTAAAATTATTTTCTTATTGTGAAATAAAAAGGTTTGAAAAATGATTTGCAAAAGGTTTGAAAAATGGTTGAAAAAATATTTGAAAAATCTATATATACTGTTTGGAAAACCTTTGCAAAATGATTTTCAAATGTGTATACATGTTTGAGTTCTTTGTAAAAATTATTTTGGACTATAGTTTTCAAAATTGTTTGGAAAACCTTTTCAAATAAGTTTGAGGAGTATATACATCACACCAAAATTCATTATATATACTTATAAAATTGATCACTTACCCTTGTAAATTCTTAAAATCCACTTCTTGTAAATATTAGAAGCATCCCCGTGTATATATTTGTACCTAGTTTTTATACAAAATCTTTGTTTTCAAAAATCTCAAAAACATTTGCAAAATTAAAAATTCCAAAAACATTTGAAAAATATTTTAGAAAACCCAAAAAATGCATATGCATCATCTTTTCTAAAACCCATAAAAAGTTGAAAATCTTTGAAAATTGCATCACAAAAATATCTTCTGCATTTTGCATAGCATTTGGACAGCATGAGCATTTTTCGTAATGAGTTTGATTGTCGAACGAGTCTAAGTAGAATCCGAAGATTGGAGCTTGGTTGGACCATAAAATCTACCTAATTAACATGAACCTTATAGGAGATGGAATTGAGTTACTGTAGGTTTAGTTTACTTAATTCTTTAAGGATCACGGGACTTGGTTCAATGGATTTTTGACTGCCTAAGTAGAGTATTTTATAGCACACACACGACTCTTGTTGATAATGACCTAACTTGGACACCTACACCTTTCACATGGCTTAACTCAGTTGGAGTGGTGAGGGGATTGGATTTGTCGGTATGAGACGCACACAAGTGGAAACACTTGTCCTCCTCTAGGGAGGGAAGTACACCCCAACCTATCAGGTGATGATGAGTTTCGAGGACAAGAGATTATGGGTTGCAATAAAGCTTCAAAAGAGGGATAGTCTACTGGCTCAAGAGGAAAAACTCCCTATGTAAATGTTATTGTATATAGTATTCAAAAAAACAAAAAGCAAAAAGCAAAAACTCCAAAAAAGTGGACAGGCTTGTACAAAAATAAAAATGCCCACCGGAGTGTATATATGTGTATAGTCAATAAGCAAGCTTGATCCTCAAAGTCAAATCATGTGAACCTGCAGCTGGATGACTTGATTACACTGGTCTTGCATCCTAGGATAGGTAGCTACACTGGCTACTGTCCA
Organism: Ottelia alismoides; assembly: GCA_037367405.1. Classification (NCBI taxonomy): domain Eukaryota; kingdom Viridiplantae; phylum Streptophyta; class Magnoliopsida; order Alismatales; family Hydrocharitaceae; genus Ottelia; species Ottelia alismoides. Next base: position 724,437 of record JAZKJV010011859.1, read on the forward strand.
TTCTTCTCTTCACCCCCTCCTCTTGAGCTGTTTGCCACTTGAACATAGAAGGGAATACCCCGCTCCTCGCGGAATGAGTTATAGGATTGGGGAATCATTGGGTTGTTATACTGGAGAAGTCAGTCTCTTTGACATTTCAGTTGGGGAGATCCACCATCACTTACACTGTACGAGTCCGATTCATAGTCATAAGAGTTTGTGTATGAGTTGAAGTATTCTATCCTGGCTATTGAGGAGACTTGAGCAGAGTTATGGGATTCTCGAACGCTGTTGGATTTCAAATCCAGTCTCGCACTAAAATTCCAAAGGTCCGACTTAAGATCCAAACTTTGATTTTGTAAAGACAAGTTTGATAGTTAAACTTAATCCAATTTTCTTCTTTTTCTTTTCTTTGATTTTCTTTCCTACACTTATTGCATAAGTGTTTGCTAGGGACTTGCAAAGGCAAGTATAGGGGGATGTAAGTCTACGTTTCATCATCTTTATTCTATCATGTTGGCCTTAAAAACTCTAGTAAATGCGGGGTAAATAGGCTTAATTTAGGCTTTTTATCATCCATGCATCATTGTGTAAATAGTGTATAAAATATGGTTTTTAAAGCCAAAATTATAGAATAAAGAAAAGAAAAGAAAAAGATTAAAATATTGTAAATATTTTATGACCCGAAACCCCGAGACCTAGGCATCTCGATGACTAGGTCGACAAAGAATAAAGTAGGGGGAGATAAGGGCCAAAAACTAATCAAATTCCTTTATTTAATTCATTTTTTATTTATTTTGGGATCTATTTTTAGTTCCACTTTTTATACTTCAAATAAAGAAACTTTATACATGAAAGTTGTAGATAATTAAATAAAGAAAAATACAAAATTAATTTCATATATAAAGAATGTACAGATCAAAAGTTATGATCTGAATAAGATATCAAAATCTCAACTTCCCATACTTGTATCTCTCAAATAAAAATCGAAACGTATCAAAATCATCTTTTATTATATATAATTTTAAATAATCTATTTAATGAAAGCGGTTTCATATTTTTCAGAGTTGTGGTTTAGAAGTAGAGTTTTGGACCCCTATTGTATACTTGTACCGATTAAATATTCATTTTATTTATTATTCATTATTTTTGTTATTTCATATTTTTATTATTTTGTAAATATTATATATGTACATATTAAAAGTGGAATAAAATGATAAATAAAACACTAAAAATAAAATTCTTGTATAAAATACATTCGATACGGTGCTAATGTAATAGGAGTCGTACCAGGTATAAAATCAACAGCAAATTCAATATCTCTCTCTGGTGGAAGTCCATGTAATTTATTCAGAATTACTTCAGAAATTCTTTCACTATAGGGATATTCTCTAGACTAACTATTTCTACTTTTGTATTATATGAAATTGCAACAAAAGATAAACATCCCTTTCTTAGAAATTTCTGTGTTAGCGTGCTAGAAATGACCTAGGCCGGGTATACTCTCCTCTCCCCATAGAATACAACCTCAATATCACCGGGTCTTCAAAAGATGACTTTCTTCTTACAACAATGTACTAAGGCATGATATGTACTTAAGCAGTCCATTTCTATAATGGCATCAGATTCTTTGATGTCCATAGGTATCATATAAGCAAAGATGAAAGAGAAGCCCCCTACGCGCTGGAATCTTGCAGAGACTTTCCTTCCACCCATCAGTGAAAGATACTTTCGACACACCTGGACACACTCTCACATTAAGGACAGTCTGCCTAGTTCGTGGGACACTTAATAAGAATGAGACCTCCTCGTGCTCATTGAGGGTGCAGTAAGAACTATTTGAATTAGAAACCTTCAAGAAAGATAAGAAAAGATCTCAGAGTAGTGGAGTCGAATAAGGCCGAAGCACCAGCAGAAACTACCATCACAACGAAGCAACGAGTATTCCGCAATTGCCTTAGCCGCCAGTCTTTCATCCTGTAACAGCCGCGAATCTTCTGACATGCGTCCTTCTGGTGAATTCAATTAGCAAAGGTAGATACATCTGGTTTTCGGATATTTAGAGACCAGGGTCAATAGGACGTTGTGAGGCTAGCGAAAAGAGCGAAGAAAGGACGTGGACACTAAGCGATAGAGCCCAGGCCCCCAATTAAGTAAGGTTAGCCCAGGTATGGTCTTAGCAGCTCTTTGACCTTATATTCGAGTGTGAGGTAGGACTCGCTTGCCTCGGGGCTCGCAACACAACTTCTTATTATTTTCTTATTATCGATTTAGCCTTGTCTTCCCGAAATCTATAGTAGACCTGAGGCTTCCGCAGACCATCTATCGAGAAAAGGAAATCAAGCTGACTCTTGTCCCTTGCTTACAAACCTACAATCGCGACAGTTGGAGGATATATACATGCCTCTAAATTCTCTATAAGGTTCCATCACAATACTAGCATGATAGATGTTATTGTATGCAAACTCTACAAGCAAGAGATGTTCATCCCAGCTTTCTTTAAAGCTCAGTGCACAAGATCTAAGCATGTCTTCTAGAGTCACGATGGTACGTTCTGATTGGCCATCAGTTTGAGGATGAAAGGTTGTACTAAATGCTAATTTTGTCCCCATATCCTTATGTAGGCTTGGCCAAGGCTTGGAAGTGAATCGTGGATCTCTATCACATACATTGAGACAAGAGCCCCATGACGGCTAACTATCTCATTAATAAAGATCTTTCCCAAGCGGTCCAGACTATATGCCATGTTAATTGATAAGAAATGTGCTGATTTAGTTAATATGTATACTATGACCCATATTGCATCCTGGCCTCGACGTGTCTTTGGGAATCCCGTAACAAAATCCATAGTGATATGTTCCCATTTCCATTCTGGTATAGGAAGTGGCTGTAATGTTCCGCAGGTCTCAACCGCTACGGTTTAGTTTGTTGCCATAATTGACATCTAGAAACATATTATGCAATCTCTCTCTCTCTCTCCATCTCAGACCACCAATAGTAAGTCTTAAGTGTTCTATACATCTTTGTACTTCCCGGGTGCATAGCATATATGGAGTTATGTGCCTCCTCTAGAATCTCTGTCTTTATATCAGATTTATTCGGAACACATAATCTTCCTTAATGATAAGACCCCTTGGACATCTATTGTATATCCTGTTTGATCACCTCCTTTAATCTTCTCAATTGTTCTAATGATTTCAGGATCATGTACTTGTGTTCCCTTAATTTTATCACATAATACGGGTCTTACATGTAAGGATGCTAATAAGGCTCCATAACTATTTATGTTTAACTCTGCACGTAACTCTTTCAACTGTAAATACTCTGCTCTCAAGTGAGATAGATGACCCTTAGACTTTCGACCTAGAGCATCAGCCACGACATTGGCTTTCCCCGGGTGATATTATATGGAACAATCGTAATCTTTAATTTGCTCTAACCATATTCTTTGCCTTAAATTCAACTCTTTCTGAGAAAAATATATTTCAAACTCTTATGATCTGTAAAGATTCGACAAGTTTCACCATATAGGTAGTGTCTCCAGATCTTTAAGGCAAATACTATAGCTGCTAACTCAAGGTCATGAGTAGGGTAATTTAACTCATGTTGTTTTAGCTGTCTAGAAGAATAAGCAATCACGTTATCATTCTGCATCAAGACGCATCCCAACCCTTGTCTTGAGGCATTGCTATAGATTATAAATTACCATGTCCTGAAGGAAGGCTAAGTATAGGTGCTGAGGTGAGATGATTTTTGAGTTCCTTAAAACTCTTATCGCATTCATCGTCCCAACTATACTTCACATCCTTCCCAATTATTCTTGTTAATGGAGTTGCAATTCTAGAGAAGTTTTCAACAAATCTTCGATAATACCAGGCTAATCCAAGGAAACTTCTGATTTCTGATGCATTTATCAGTCGTTCCATCTAAGAACTGCTTCTTTCTTCGATGGATCTACTGTTATTCCCTCTCCAAATATGACATCGCCTTGAAATGCAACTTTCTTCAACCAAAACTCACATTTGTTAAATTTAGCATATAATTGATGTTCCTCCTGAGTTTGCAAAACAATTCTCAAGTGTTCTCTATGTTTTTCCTATGTTTTAGAATATACTAGATTTTCATCAATAAACACAATCACAAATTTGTCTAGGAAAGGGTGAAATACCTTATTCATCAAATCCATAAAAAGCAGCAGGGGCATTTGTTAAGCCGAAAGGCATCACCAAGAATTCATAATGCCCATATCGGGTTCAGAATGCAGTTTTAGGGGCATCTTCTCCTCTAATCTTTAACTGATGGTTGCCAAATCTCAAATCAATCTTGAAGAATACAGAGGCCCCTTGCAATTGGTCAAATAAATCATCTATTTGAGGAAGAGGATAGTTATTACGTATTGTTACCCGATTCAACCTCCGATAGTCAATACAAAGCCTTAGAGACCCATCTTTCTTCTTGACAAAAAGAACTGGAGCCCCCCAAGGAGAAATACTAGTCTGAATAAACACCTTATCAATCACTTCTTGCAATTGAATCTTAAGCTCTCTACGCTCAGCAGGAGCCATTCGATACGGTGCTAATGTAATAGGAGTCGTACCATGTATAAAATCAACAGCAAATTCAATCTCTCTCTGGTGGAAGGCCACGTAATTCCTTCAGAATACTTCAGGAAGTTCTTTCACTATAGGGATATTCTCTAGACTAACCATTTCTACTTTTGTATTATATGAAATTGCAACAAAAGATAAACATCCCTTTCTTAGAAATTTCTGTGTTGGCTTGCTAGAAATGACCTAGGCCGGGTATACTCTCCTCTCCCCATAGAATACAACCTCAATATCACCGGGTATTCAAGAGATGACTTCCTTCTTATAACAATGTACTAAGGCATGATATGTACTTAAGCAGTCCATTTCTATAATGGCATCAAATTCTTGATGTCCATAGGTATCATATAAGCAAAGATGAAAGAGAAGCCCCCTACGTGCTGGAATCTTGTAGAGACTTTCCTTCCACCCATCAGTGAAAGATACTTTCGACACACCTGGACACACTCTCACTTTAAGGCCAGTCTGCCTAGTTCGTGGGACGCTCAATAAGAATGAGACCTCCCCAGGCTCATTGAGGGTGCAGTCAGAACTATTTGAATTAGAAAACCTTCCAGAAAGATAAGAAAAGATCTCAGAGTAGTGGAGTTGAATAAGGCCGAAGCACCAGCAGTACTACCCATCACAACGAAGCCACGAGTATTCCGCAATTGCCTTAGCTGCCAGTCTTTCATCCTGTAACAGCCGCGAATCTTCTGACATGTGTCCTTCTAGTGAATTCAATTAGAAAAGGTAGATACATCTTTTTTCGGATATTTAGAGACCATGGTCAAAAGGACGTTGTGAGGCTAGCGAAAAGAGCGAAGAAAGGACGTGGACACTAAGCGATAGAGCCCAGGCCCCCAATTAAGTAAGGTTAGCCCAGGTATGGTCTTAGCAGCTCTTTGATCTTATAAATGAGTGTGAGGTAGGACTCGTTTGCCTCGGGGCTCGCACCACAACTTCTTATTATTTTCTTATTATCGATTTAGCCTTGTCTTCCCGAAATCTATAGTAGACCTGAGGCTTCCGTAGACCATCTATCAAGAAAAGGAAATCAAGCTGACTCTTGTCCCTTGCTTACAGACCTACAATCGCGATAGTTTGAGGATATATAAATGCCTCTAAATTCTCTCCAAGTTTTCATAACCTTCAAATACATTTGAAAATCAGAAAGTAGATGAGGAAGAGGAGAAGTTAGAAGGGTCCGCACATTGGGCTGCTTCTTGAGGATTGGCATGTACCAAGCTGTCATGGAAAGTCTCTCACACATGTCTGTGTGCTTTTTTGTCTTCTTCTACGAGAAAGAAGCCCGAGGGTAGGGACCCGACCAGAAGGAAAGGATAGGCCGTGGACGTACGACCGTCATAGGAGATGAGAAAAGACAGGCTTTAGTGATTAGCTGATGCTTAGCACCCAGCTGCAAGAGAGAGCGAGGGCGCGAAAGCGAGCTTGCGGACACACCTGCGTAGATTACATGTGACGGTTACGAGAATGGCGGGGAAGTTAACAGTACCCGACTACATTCAGGGATGAATGTAGACCCATCGGGCAGTCGAGGGGCAGAACGTCGGAGAGAAGAGATCAGAATATGATGAACACTGTACTAGAATGGCCATTCCTCACAATCACTCCTTGCGATGCTGCAGAACCATGGCAATTAGGATTTCAAGACACAACCACATCTCTCCTGCAAGGAATAAATGAGGATTATTAGCCTCTTTCCCCTACTCGGAGGGCAGTCGTTGTGGGGCGCCTCTACCCCCCGGTCCAATGCCTTCACAAAAATTTGGTATCCTCCTATCCCTACTAAGGAATCTTTATAGATATTGCAGATAATTTCAGGTTCCCCTTTCGGTAAGGAGATGGACAAGGCATGCTCAAGAGTACTCATTTCTTTATCAACATATGTAGAAAATCTTCTAGATAAAAGAATGGCTTGCTCCAGAATCAATAAGTGTATGCACATTTTTACCAAAAATGGCAGTGGTACCTGATACTACATCGTCAACAGTGATGGCTTCTTGTAAAGTCATGCAAAAAGCTTTCCTTGTGTTTTGTTCCTTCTTGTTTTGCCTTCCTTGAATATTGTTTCTTTTATCTACTTCCATGGCTAGGTTTTTATGAGATACGACTTTACCTGAAGCATTATACAGAGCTGGACCTCGTGCATTTCCACGATTTGCATTCAAAGAATGGCATTTTCTTTGCAAATGGTCTGTTTGGCCACAATAATAGCATCCAGAAGTCCCTTTAGGGCATTCTTCTTGACAAGTGTTGCATTGTGGAAAAGAAGGTGATAAGTTTTTAAAAGTCCCTGCAACAAATCCCCCAGCATTGTATTGTCTGTATCTTTGGGCAAACAAATTATATTGCCTTGGGTTTTCAAATTTTTCCTAATTTTGTTCTCTGGGCCTCTCCACTGTGGTCTGTCACTAAAATCTCTTCTTACTTTGGTCATTGCATATTTTCTTTTCTTGTACTACCTGTTCGGCTTTACGGGTTGCTTCCACCAACTTGCCATAGTTAGTGTAGCCATAAGATGAAACCATCAACTTAATGTCAACTTGAAGTCCATCCTCAAAGTGTTTGTACTTCTCATCTTCAATAGTTACTGAAGATGCTGCAAACTTCAATCATTCAGTAAAACGCTTCTCATCTCCATCGATAGTCATGCTCCCTTGAGTAAGGAACAAAAACTCCTTACGCCGGTCTTCTTGAAAGACTCTTAGAAAGTATTTTTCATCAAATTTCTTTTTAAAGATATACCATGTAATCTGAGATGGGTTTGGATATTTCATCTTCATCGATGTCCACAATCATCAGCGCTATCTTTCAGCAGAAATATTGCATATTTCAATTTCTGACCATCCGTAGAATCCATTAAAGCAATTATTTTCTCCATATGGTTGAACCATTCCCTAGCTTTCTTTGGATCAGTGTCTCCTACAAATGGTTCTGCTCCCAATTTCTAACATGTTCAAATGGCAACTAGTGCTCAAATTCATGTCTCTTAATGGAGTGGGCAGCCATGCCTCCTATAGTTCGAGCTATCAAGGTCAACGTGTCATACACGTTGTTATTGTTATCGTTCTCATGACTAGGGCCTTGTATGGTCACAGGTGGCTGCTATGCTGTTATTGTTTCCTATATCAAAAAAATAAACTCTCAATTAGATCCTGCATCAACATTAATCCTCCAATAGTAAGTCTAATTATCCTCAAAACTAACACTTCAGTTTCTCTTCTAAGTTTAAATCAAATTATGATAACTAAATCAAATATCTAAACTACTAAATCAACTCTTGATATCAACCTTATTCAAGATCCAAAACCTTTACTCTGATACCACAAGTGTCATGACCCGCCCCGCTATCCAAGACGGACGTGACATAAGAAAAATCCTCTTCTATATCATAACAGAGCGAGCATCAATTCCAAACATAAATTCCTTTATGAAACTTGAAATTAGTCAACAAAATATACTCTTCATCAGTGTAAAAACATCTTTCCTATAAAACAGCTGCTTTGTTTACATACAAGAAGTATCCGATACACCTATTATACAACATTATTCTTCTAAGTTCATAACTCGATCTTAAAGTACAAATGTTACCAAAGGATCCAAAACCTTGTTACAACCTCCCGCTACTTGGAGTATCCTTGTTCCTTCTAAGATTCTTCCTCGGGAATGTCTATAAATAATAATAAACAAAGGAGGGATGAGTCTAAAATCAACATGAACTCAGACCCAGTAAATGTTGAAATAACTCGTATATTTTGCTTTAACATACATGTAAGTTAAATATGAGTATCATGTCAAAATTTGTTCTGAATACTTTGAAATAGCTTGAAAGAGACTGTATGACAGTAATCATATTAAAACATGCTAGTTTTAAAATCAAACACTGAAATAACTTCAAAAGAAGTAAACCGATGCATGATTATCACTATTAAGTTGTTTGCATCTATCACCATTGTGTCTAAGTTATCGACTAATGAACGCTGAAACAAAGCTAAGTCATATGCGTAGATGGTCCCAAAGACCAAAAACACCCTGCATACGGCCCATGCCTATATGTATACATAATGCGGACCAAAAGTCCTCTTGATACCATGTCTAATGGTTTGACATATCTAATGGTGGTTTCAGGGTCATATCTAATGACATAACCATATCTAATGGCTAGTTCACGAATTGTATAAAATAGCTACTGTGGTGCTTACTTTCTGATTCTGATTCTTTTCTTGCCACTAATAATCTGTATCTGCGAATTCATGCTCATAACAACTAATTCATGAAAACAATCTGACATAGCTTGCATATTCTGAAAACTGGAAACTATTAAGAACTTGAAAAGTGATACATATTGCATAGTGGTTGTTCGAACATGTTTCTTTTATATAACGCTCTAATCTTATTAGTGAAACTTATGTTTCGTGTTCCACAAAGAACCATATGCTTGAAAGCGTGCTATCATGATAAAACACTTGAAACAACATTTGAAATACTTTCTAAAGACCTAATTTCATATCTAATACATGGTACTTGCAATTCATACATAAAAGCTTTACAAAATACGATTACATACTTGCTATCAAAACCATGCATAAAAGCTAAAGATTTTTGCTTTAAAAAAGCGCTTGAGAATCCCTCACCTGATTGCTATCTAACTCGAGTGGGGATCGTCTTCTTCAGTGAAAACCTCCTATATCCGCCTCAGATTTGAACAATACTGCTTGATGGCTGGCAGAGTCTCATTACATCTTTTGTTGTGTTCTCGATAACCGACAGAGCTTCGCTGTGACTCCAATCGTGCTCCTCCAACAACCTTGACGACTTTGTAGCTCTAAGGGGGTGGGAGGGGTGTAGGATGGAATGAGTAGAATGAGGGGCTCATGGGTATATAATAGGCCTCCAACCCCATTGCATGGGTGACATGTGTCATCATCTAAGGGAAGCTTATAACACATCTCATCTCTCTACCTTGTGTCACCTCTCTATCATGCAAGAAGACATATGGCAATCCTTGCCAACCATGCACCATGACACATGGCTCATATTCATGAGAGAATTTGTTGTACATGCATGAGGCCACATGGCTTAACATGCACTAGGACACATGCTATTCTTAAAATATGACACATGGTACTCTTGTGTATTGACACATGTCCTGTACGATATAACGACATGTGCCCCATGATTTGTCCTCCATGTATCCTACTTTTGCTGATGACACTTAATTATCATAAATCACAGGAAATTAATACTAGTCACGCTTAATTAGTCTTAATGACATGATTATGATCTAATGAGCATAGGTCTGTAACCTCCTGGGCCCTATACTAGTAGTGGATTTTTCTACTTATAAGCTACTACCATACTTCCAAATTACTAAATGTGGTACTATGTTTAATGTGCTACAAAATCCAGAGAACCTTTTAAGTCATAATTATTTAAGATGGTCTCTGATTTACACAAAAAAAGTTTCAATGAAATCGTTGCATCAAGGCAAATCTATTGACTATGTCAAATGTAAAATGTAAAAACCTATCAATCCAATATTTCCTTGAAATAACACTTGCTAACATTCAAAACATAATTGATATTCTACAAAACTTCCAACTACTTAAATTATGGATTACACTTCATATCCCACAAAGGGTCGATTTTGGCATCATTGCAGGTACCAGGAGTGCCTTATCTTCATCGACCTTTTGGGCGATCTCCGGCCTTCACCGGAGCCTTTTGCACCTTCCAACAGACAGACGGGCCCTCCAGGATGCTGCTGGACCTCTTAGCATAGCACCATGAGGTCGATGACATGCCATATCGATGATTGAATCTCAGAAGAATGTGAATTCTTCCTTGTTCTTCCGAGCCTTGTCCCAAGCCATCTGATCTCCTCTTGGCTCCAGTTTCACTAGACACCATTTGATCAGGGGTGCATCAACCCTAGGATCCCAAGTATGGATCTAATTTGGATTGTTGTTAGCGAAGCGTCATCGAGCTACCAGGGGATGTCACGTGGCCTTAGTAATGCCCATCGTGTCATTCAATTTGCCTACTATGGGTATTTTGCACTTTTACCTGTAGTAATTGTTATATTTAAATATTAGCATCTAAACTTTCATATTCTATTATCTAATTTTTGTAATAATTACAAATAGACCCCTAGCCTTTTGGTAATTGCACTTAAGAACTCTACCATGTCACTCACGTGCTTGTACGTGAGGTGTGGGCATTTCACGAGCGGACCCCCACACCTTTGGGTATTTTGCTTTAGTCCATTAACTTTTTGTATATGCTGTATATTTTTGGAAATTTTGTAAAGTGTCCCGCATACTTTATATTATTTAAAAAAATGCCCATACTTGTATTATAGTTTCTCTTTGTTTTCTCTATTTATTTGAAATAGCTGCAATGTTCGGAAATTTTCCAAAAAAATACATGTAGGTTCCTACTTGCCTCTAGTTTCACGGGCTAATTTTATTTCTAAAAATTAGGACTTTTATTAATTATAAAAAATTATTTTAAACACTGTTTTCCCGTTAAGCATTTCTAATACATAAAAATACAAAATATTTTTTAAAAAATTCTAAAAAAAATATTTTCGTTATTTTTAAATTATTTTACAACTCCAGACCAAAAATCCATAAAAATTACAAAAAAAACTCTTAAAAATTGAAACCCCCCAAAAAACTTAATAAAATTTATAAAAGTCCCTAAAATTCCAAAAATATAGTTTTCTATTTTATAATTTTATTTATATTTTTATCTATAAATTAAAATTGATTTAAAGGATTTTAGACCTATTTTGGCATTTTCCTCTTCATTTCGATTTCATATATTTAATTAATCCCCGATTTAGGGTTAGTTTTTACTTTAAAAATATACAAAAATTAGCAAAAATTCCTAAAACCACAAAATATTTTTAAAACCCAAAAAGAATTTATTTCTTGAGTTTTGAGTCTTATTATTATTATTTATATCTATATTAGCTTACTTTGCGTACTCTTTATATAGCTACATTGTATTTTAAAAGAAAAATAAATATAAAAAATATAATTATATATAAATAAAAATTACAAAACAAAAAATACAAAAATATAAAAATAAAATAAATAAATAAATAAATAAATATATATATATATATAATTAAAAACCCACGTAGAGAATATATAGATAAACAACCACAATTATATTTTGTGCTTCATAGCCCAATCTATCCTTTTCTGCTCCCTATGTTTGATATTCTACACTACTTGCACTATATACATATTTTGTAGAGTTAAATAAACTAAATTTTAACTCCACATTTTTATTTCATTGTTTGATATTTAATTGTAGGTTAATTGTTGTTTGAATTGGATTTCTTGTGGGTCGTCACAGCGACTATGTCTCCGCCTTGTGTGACATATTTTAGACTCGTGAAAAATCCTGTTCAACAAATGATGCCATTGCCGGGGAGCAACTACTCTTCGATTGGCATTATTTTAATTGTCATTTATTTGCCTATATTCTTTTCTTTATTTATTTTCTTATTTGTTTGTATAATTGTTGAGCTATCTAACCTCTCTTTGTTGACTTTGTTGTAAGGTATTGCATATCGAGGGATGCGCTTTACTCAAAGTGCCTGCGCACCCACGTAAAGCCAGGTTCAGACTTCGGACCTAGCACCAAAGGATGCAGAGAGAAATTTTAAAGACAGAGGCGCTTTTATTTTCTTGTATTTGTTTATGTAACAGAAAGAGAGAGAGATTATTATTGTAATAATACATGACTCTCAAGACAATTCACATCTCATGAGGTCCAGTGCCCTAGGGATCATTCCCTTGGGGGCCTCGTTAGCTTTTTCATAGTTTTTCGCCTTTCTTTTATTTTATTTTATTTCACAATTTTGTTTCTTTATTTTGTGTCTAGTTGTAGGATTGCTTATCGATAGATTAAGGTCAAACACCTATTAACCATTGCATGCTCCTATAGTTTACATTTGGACTTAGTCAAATTTTTAATTGCTTTTCACTTAGTTTGAGAACTACGTGTCACAAAAGTCCTCCATACAACTGGTCAATCTCATATCCATCATGTAAAAATCCACATATTAACCACAAACTTTAAAAAAATCAATAAAAATCACTAATAATTAATTAATAATAACTTGTATTATACTGTGTATATTCTGCGTATAATTAGCCTATAAATACCTCTAATAGCTAACTCTACTTATTGTATTTAGTTTCTACTTTATTTTTAGATTTTATTAAAAACCCATCAATATTAGAGTAAATATTGTCTATATTTGTTTTAACCTTTAAAAGAGATAAAAAATACAAAAAATTCTCAAAACCTAAAGGCAATGCTTTTATCCCATTAAAATTCCCCCAAAAATACGCTTTTGTACAGATGACATCTTTTTGCTTTTTAACCAACATGAAACTTGTAGATCTCATCTAGATCTACAACTTAATGTTTCGACTTGTTCCTAATTTTATCTATAACTATTTCTTTCCTATTTATCCTTATTTTATTATTTATTGAATTTTTTGGAGCTGCCACATGGCTGCTCCATCTTCTCGCCACTCGGCTTCATTTCTGGCCCTTGGATCAAGCCCCCCCCACCTCCATCTCCACCATCCTTGCCAAATCATCCACAACCATTAGATCTTCCTCTTGATGAGATTCTAGCCATCCCCTTTCGCCTTTCCCTCAACCGCTGGACCAGCTCCTCATCTAATGACTCTTCTTCATCCGCATAACCCATTATATCCTCCATCATTGGATGAGATCCAAAGATCTCATCCTAGTCGTTCACACGTGCCTTGCTGTCCACCCTCCGATCTCCATCGCTCGATTCTATCTCATTCATCTGCTTCCCTTCCCCTCTCAATCGTTAGATGATTACCATCCAATTCTAAGCTCCAACCATGACACCTCTACTTCCCCTACCGTCAGATCCCCTGCCCCCATCGCTCATCCCCTAACTGTTCGATCAGATCCTGAGGATATGATCATTTTCCTCCACTCACGCACACTACCTGGACCGTTGAATCTTGATATCCAATGGCCAGCAAGTCTTCTTCCTCCTCCGGACAACCCATTCCCCTCGTCGATTACACCTTGCAATGCCCCTCCCCCTTCCATTTTTAGTACAACCTCTCATCTCCCTAACGCTCCCCCTTCATACCCCTATCTTCCTTCATCCACGTATAGCCATTAAAGCCCTCGTCATGTGCCTTCATTCCCTCCGAATAGCTGTTACTTTCATCATCGCCATCACTTGTAACCAGCCATTACAACCTACAAATAGTCACCCGCTGCCACCTTCCATTGTCATCCACCACTCGATGGGGTTACGACCCAACTTCCGCCGCCCTCCTGTGATAGCGGAGGGCGGTGTTAAGGCAAAGACGACCTCAGATCCCATGTGAGATCCATTGTAGAATGACATGTATGCACCGCCCCTCTAGCGGATGCACGAACAATGAGTCCAGGTCGACCTCATCATGCGATGATCTCGAGCTCCAAGCGAGCTCATCCCAGGATGGTTCATCCAATGTTCTTCCTCCTCTACTCTCCAGGTGCACTCATCTTATTTTTCTTAATTTTTCTCCTATTTATCCCATCGCGTACATCCATCTTTTTTACCACATGATCACCTCTGTATCTCCGCCACCATCAGTCATTCAGTCGACCCCTCCACTCACAACCTTCCTCCTCCAGAACCTCCTTTACACCACTCCATTTCTTCAACACGCTGGAGAAGAATCATTGGGTCCTCGCCTTCTCTATCCTGAACAGACCCTCCACTCACCCTCACTTCATCCATTCACCTCGTGCACGTTACGACTAAGCTAGTACTATAGGAACCATCATTGATCGGATGTTGCACACATGCTCCAGCCACCTCCTCCACCTCTGGCATGCTTGCTCCATCCCACATTCTCAGCCATCACCTCATCTTTATCGTGCTTCTAGGCCCTCCACCAGCTCATCATGAAGATGCTCGTGCCTTGCCTTCCAAGCAGCTGCTAGAGTCCGGTGTAGGAAGAACATGCTCACCGGAGCATAGCCTTCTCCGACGATCAAGGGAGGAGCACGAAAAGTAGGTGTCGTCAGATGGAGCCCTAGAGACACCATCTTATGGACTAGATATGGACACGTCGCATACTCCGGACCTCCAGGCTCGTACGTCCCGTGCCAATGGCTTAAGCTTCAGCACCTGCTACGTCACCTGCCAAAGCTGCACCCGACCAAACCTAGCCCTGCTCATGCCCAGAGCGTGTGGGTTGGGTTAATTGTAGAAACTACCAGGTTTTGTGAAGAATCACAAAGAGGCCCAGGCGCGCATGCATCATGTGCGCATCGAAATATTTTACAAAAGGACCATGCCGGTTTGTCATATTTATAAAAGGGTCCTCGAGCGTAAAAGGGTTATTTATAGGAGGGCCCCCACCGGTTTTGCTAAGTTTCAAATAGGTCCCTCCAAGGGACTATTTGTGATTATTTATCTTTTATTTCTACGTATTTTATTGCAGTTATGCCCTTACACTATTTCTTTCATATCTTGAGCATTTTAGATCCAAATAGCATGATTTAAATACCGTTGTGAAACTTATTTAATTCTCTATCTAATGGAATACTTAATTTCTTAATTTTACACTTGATTAATGAAGCCAATTTTTGATGATCTACAGTGTCTTTGTCTATTTGATTTAAATGCCATTTCTCATCAATGTTGCAAATTTTTACCCTGAAATTAAACTATAATTTAAGCTCGTTGATGTGATATTCTGTTGGGCATTTTTGTAATTAATCTTTTGTGTGTGTATCCTTTGCATTTAATCATGCATTATGTTCATGCATAGTATTATAATTTCATTGAAAAAACACATAAAAATTACATGCATCATCCCATGCATTGTTTTATTTGTATTTTATTGTGCATATGTATGAAGACCTAAGACTTAGAAAATAATCTCACATCAATTAATAGACAAAATTTTATAAATAGACGAAGTGACTCGTGTCCCTAAGTTCGACCTTGGTAAACTTGCCAAGTAAAATAATATCCACATATTTGAAGGTGTAGTCTTTATTGAACCAAACTTTCCTTCTATACGATGACCATTCCACATTATTAAAAGGCAAATTTGACATCAGGAAATGGCTCTTACAGAACCCACTACTGTGGGCACCAAGGAGACTCCAAGACGGGACCCTTAGGTTCTATTCTAGGTGATTATCATATTCTTCACGATAATAACAGTTTTTCATTTAAGGCGATTTCATCGGTTGCATTGCATATAGATATGTTTCAATTTTTCTTAGCAACCTTGCATGTAGAGAGTTGGAGGCAAGGTGAGCATTTATGCTTTAGCATTCATCATCGATTTGCCGTTGGCATAGCTTTTTTAACTCTCTCCCTCTAATTTTGACCACCAAGGTGCTAAAATGAATTGACCCCATGATAGGCGCGCACATTCTTATTAAAAATCCAAAAAAGTGATAATTAATAAAAGTGGTACTGTTAATATTACTTGATCCTAAAATCAACCAAAAAGAAAATTCATTGTCTTGGGGTGAGTAATCCCCTCATTGTCTTAGTTTTAAATTGCTCACGCACACACTAAGATTAATGCCCAAATCCCAATAAGACAACATAAGTTTTTGTACATTTTTTGACTTCCTCACCTAACTCTAAAATAGATAAGACAAATAGATAGAACTTTTATGGTCGTCATCAAGTTGAGTAGGTGAATTGGGAGGTTTGTTTTGCATGAGTTTGTATGTGTTTGTTTGTGTGCATTCTCGATCTCTCTAGGCATTTGTGCCTCTTTCTCAGATCTCTTGACTTGATCATCGTGCTATTGCGATCATTTTCCTTTTGTTTTGAAATGTCCAACTGAAGCGATTTTAATCCGGATTTTACGAATCCCTCGTACTCTCCAACCGATCCACCACCCTTTTGCAGACTTTTGTACATATCCGTTTAACCCTTTATTTAAGGATTCGGACTTTGATTTTCATCTACCACCATCGTCACCCTCACATTTAGACAATCCACTTTTCCTAGACTACCTTGATCTGAAATGTGATTTTTGTCCACGCCTGCCACTGTCATTCCATTCACCGATTCTGAGATATGGGAGTCACCTTTCATGATGTCCACACTTGAGACCTTGAACCAGATGATGGAGCATATGAATTCGAGGATGAATGATATATTTAGCATAAATAAGAGCCTGATTAATGCTCCACTGTTTGAGGATATGGATTCATTTGAGGACACCCATGAGAGCCTGCAATCGCCAAAAATACAAGAAAATGAGAAAATTTTAAAAATACAAAAAGAATTCGGAAGACACGTCGTTAATTCATCTTATGAAGAGAGGGCCCACATGCCAGATCATTTGACCACACATCCATTCACACTTTGTCCCATCCTTGACCCTGAGGATGACATTGTACCGACTGCTCTTAATCGTCCATGTGTATATGATGATTCCAATTTCCTCTCATCCCTTGTATGGAGGAGGTCCAAAAATCCAAAAAAAATGCTGATTGAATCCAGAGTGGTCGCCACCATTTTGAGATCATTCAAGCCCCACTTCGCCAGGCCATGACCCAATTATCTTCTCCTCAACCCAAAAAGAGAAAGAGAAGCAGTAGATCTTAGCATCATATCTTGACCATGGCCATTGCCCATGCCATCACCCATCATTCATCTTCTAGGAAAAGGAACATGGATACTCCATTCATCCGATGCACTATCTCTGACTACACTTGTGATCACACTCTCCTTGACGTCAGTGCTTCGATTAGAATCATACCCTTCTCGTTGGTACAATCTCTTCACATAAGACCTCTAAAGAAACTAGGATGATCGTTCAGTTTGCTGATGGATCAATAAAGAGGTCAAAGGGTATTCTAGAAAATGCCATCATTTCAATTCAGGGTATGAGCTAGACTGTTAATTTTATCGTATTTCCCATGGAGACCTCCACTGGGGAGAATTCTCGTATCATCCTGGGATGACCTTTTCTCGCATCTGCGAGAGTCGTTATTAAATATGGATTAGGAGAGATACTCTTCTATCCAGCTGATGAAAAGCACTAGATCCAAACATGTTTTGTTATATATTTTCAACCTTTGTAAAAACATCTTTGTTTGTGAAATTTATTTTCTTTGTGTGAAATAAAAATGTTTGAAAAACTATTTGCAAATGGTTTGAAAAATGGTTGCGAAATTATTTTGAAAAATCTATATATATGTTTGAAAAACCTTTGCAAAAGGATTTGAAATGTGTGTAAATGACTCTAAAAAGTGTTTGTAAAAATTATTTTAGACTAGTTTTTGCTTGAAAATAATTTTCAAACAAGTTTAAGTAATATATACATCACACTAAAGTTCTTTATTAACGGTACAAATATCCCTATAAAAATGTTCACTTATCCCTTGTAAATTCTTAAAACCCCAACTCTTGTAAATAAAAGATGCATCCCTGTGTAAATAGTTGTACATAGTTTTTATCCAAAATATTTTGTTTTCAAAATGCCAAAAACATTTGCAAAACTAAAATTCCAAAAACATTTACAAAATCTTTTTGAAAATACTAAAAAAGTGCATTTGCATCATTATTTTCAAAATCCATAAAAAGTTCAAAACTTCAAAAAATTGCATCACAAAATAAATTCTACATTGTACATAGCATTTGCATAGAATTTGCATTTTTTCAGATTGAGTTTGATAATTCAACTAGTCCAAGCAGAATCCGAAGATTGGAGCTTGGTTGGACCATAAATCTACCTAATCACAGGAACCTTACAAGAACTGGAATTGAGGTACTTCAGGTCTAGTTGACTTAATTCTTTGAGAATAGTGAGACTTGGTTCGATGGATTCTTGACTATATAAGTAGAGCATTTCGGAGCATACGCATGTCTCTTATCGATAATAACCTAACTTGGACACCTACACCTTTCAATTGGCTCAACTATGTTTGAGTGGTGAGTGGATAGGATTTGTCGGTATGAGATGCACGCAAGTGGAAACATTTGTCCTCCTCTAGGGAGGGAAGTGCACCCCAACCCATCCAGTGGAAGAGACATCTAAAGATAAGAGAGTGTGGGTTGCAATAATACTTTAAAAGAGGGATAGGCTACTGGCTTAAGAGGAAAAACTCCTTATGTAAATGATGTTGTATATAATATTTAAAAAAATAGAGCAAGCAAAAAGTAAGGAAAAAACTCCAAAAAAAAGTGGATAGGATGATTGAAAATAAAATGTCTATCGGAGTGTACATATTTGTATAGTCAATAAGCAAGCTAGAGCTTCAAAGTCAAATCATGTGTTCCTGCAGCTGGATGACTTGACAACACTAGTCTTGCATCCTAGGATAGGTAGCTACATTGGCTACCATCCATTCTTCTCTTCCCCCTCCTCTTGAGCTGGTTGTCACTTGAACTTAGAAGGGAATACCCTGCTCCTTGAGGAAGGAGTTACTGGATTGGGGAATCATTGGGTTGTCATGCTTGAGAAAATCTCTTTGTCATTTCAGTTGAGCAGAGCCACTATGACATACCCTATACAAGTAAGTCTCATAGTCATAAGGGTTTGCCTATGAATTGAAGTATTATGATCTGGCTATTGAGGAGATTTGAGTAGACATTTGGGATTCTCGAAGACTATTGGATTTCAAATCTGATTCCCAATAAGGTTCCACCCGCACTAAAATTTCAAAGATCCTACTAAAGCTCCAAACTTTGATTTTGTAAAGACTACTTTGAGAAATTTACTTAATCCACTTTATTTCTTTTTCTTTTCTTTATTTTTCATTTTCTGCACATATTGCATAAGTGTTTGCTAAAGACTAGCAAAGGTAAGTATAACAGGGTGATGAATCTCCATTTCATCACCTTTATTCTATCATTTTGGCCTTAAAAACCCTAGTAAATGCATGTAAACACCCTAACTTGTAATTATACATCTCTAAAAAATAAATAAAACTCATAATAAAACACTTTAAAAAATAATAAACTATTTATTTTATAACTTAAAATTATAAACTCATTTATTAATTATTTTCGATTTTGTAAATCATTTCTAGGATGATTTTTCCTGATTGGTCCACATGGACCAAGCAAGTTAGGGATCCAGTTGGCTCTAGTCAACATTCTGCCCCTCGTCCTGTAGTTGTCAGATATAGGTTTGACCCCCTCTTCCTGCATTTTCTCCCATCGATGCAAGCATCGATTGAGAATGTTGCCTCTGTGACTTCTCCACCTCGTTCATTGGTGATTCACACCCAGTCGATATCTTGGGGATTGGATCCCTAAAACGTCTGTTCTACCTTGATCTATGGAGCATCTTGACCACTGTACAAAACCTCCATCCGACTCCTCTCCTCATTTTCTCTCTCTTTCTCTCCCTTTTCACGCCCCATAGCTAGAGTATGGTCACAGAGTCCTCTCTTATGATTAGGTCAATTGAAGGAGGGTGTCTTAGTCTGGTTCCACCATCTCCGCTACCTCGCTGGCATGAGGTTCAACTTTGTGGCTCCGCCCACTGAGGTATCTTTCTTCTTGCATTTTTAGGTTAGTTGTAGCCCTAGGTTCATTACCCACATTTTCTTTTGATTTTTGCGCTCGTATTAGCCTAGTTAAATCCATCCCCGTAGTTCACCGGAGCCCCGCTCCGGTGAACCCTCTCCATCATGCAACCACCAGTTCTCTGGCCACCAAACCACCCCCTCTTTTTCCCCTTCACTTCTTGAACACCCCACATGCCTCCACACACCCAGATCCACTATGGATCTGTAGATCGGCTTCCCAAAACCTCCATCTCAATAGGTAAGCTCCTCCTCCCTTCTTCTGCCATTTACTTCCACCAATAAATACCTCCCAAGACCCATTTTTGTTTTGATAACTTCTCTTGCAGGTCCTGGAGGCTTCAGATCTCGCGAGGGGTTGATTTTGGCATCATTGCAAGTACCTGGAGCGCCTTATCTTCCTCGACCCTGTTGCACATTCCAGCAGACATACATGACTCCCAGGAAGCTTCCAGACGTCTTAGTGGAGCATCAAGAGGTCGGACACATGCCCCATCGATGATCGAAGCTTGGAAGAATGGGAGTTCTTCCATGTTCTTCCGAGCCTCGTCCCAGCAGCCTGATCTCCTCTTGGCTCTAGATTCGCCGGCCACCGTCTGATCAGAAGTGCATCAACCGTAGCATCCCATGTGTGTATCTAATATGGAGCATCGCTGGTGAAGTGTCATCGGGCTACCAAGGGATGCCATGTAGCATTAGTAACACCCATCGCGCCATTCGATCTGCCCACTGTGGGTATTTTGTGTTTTTGTCCATAATATTTTTTGTATTTCAATATTAACATTTAAGCTTTCATTTGTCATTGTCTAGTTTTTGTAATAATTATAAACAGACCCACAGCCTTTTGGTAATTGCATTTAGTTCATCCGCCACATCGCCTCAGGTACCTGTGTATGTGATGTTTAGGCATTTTGCGAGCGGACCCTCGTAGCTTTTACTATTTCACTTTAGTCCATTAACTTTTCGTGCACGTTGTATATTTTTGGAAAAGTTGCAGAGTGGCCCTCTGAATTTATTTTATTTACAAAAATGCTCATGTTAGTATTGTAGTTTCTCTTTATTTTCTCTATTTATTTAAAATAGATATAGTGCTCGAAAAATTCCCAAAAAAATACATGCAGGCTCCTGATTGCCTTAATTTCACGTCTAATTTTATTTCTGCAAGTTACGGCCATTTATTAATTACAAAAAATCATTTTGAGCACATTTTTTCCATGTTTATCCTATAAAATACATAAAAATACAAAATATTTTTGAAAATTTCCAAAAAATATTTTTCTTATTTATTTCATTAGTTTACAACTCCAGACCAAAAATACATAAATATTACAAAGAAAACCCTTCAAAATTCAAAACCCCAAAAATCTTTATAAAAATGTATAAAATTCCCAAAAACTCCAAAAATCTTGTATTCTATATATCTATATTTTATATTAAATGAAAAATAAATACAAAAAAAATAAAAAAAATTATAAAAATTTAAAATTTGAAACAAAACACAAAATATAAAACAAAAATAAAATAAAATATATATAATTAAAAACCCACATAAAAATATATAAACAAAGAACCACAATAATCTTTTGTGCTTCATAGCCCAATATTTCCTTTTCTACTCCCTGTATTTAACACTCTACACTACTACACTATACACACATTTTGTAGAATTTAAAAAAATAAAATTTAACTCCACATTTTTATTTCATTGCTTGATATTTAATTGTGGGTTAATTGTTGTTTGATTTGGTTATCTTGCAGGTCGCCACAACTACCGTGTCTCCGCCTTATGTGAGATCAATAATCAATCTATGGCGACTTTTATATTGACATGTATTCTCATATCCAAGTAGAAGACTTCTCAGGGATGTTTAATCAAGTCAGATAGTATATTTAATCTTTTTATTGCATCCGAACTATATTCAGATTAATATCCAATAATTGGACCAAGATTAGATAACTAATCTACTGAGTGGAGTCATTCAAATCCGAACTTGTTTCGTCACTGACGAATCCGAAAATATCGCTTTTAAAAAGTTGTTTTTATCGTGAAGTGCGTAAAGAATGATTTATCGTGCGTTGTTGGCGGCAATCGGAATCGGTCAAGAAAATACCACAAATAATTTATTCAATTTTAATCTCGTGGTTTCATGTTTGTTTTACTTGGGCAAGTCCCAAGGTCGATCACAAGGAGTCAAAGGAACAACCTAGAGAAATGTCTATCAAAGTTTGTGTTCGGTTTTCGAGGCGGTTTTTTTTTGAATTTTTAATGCAAATAAGAGGTGTTAAATGCAAATTTGGCCTATTTTAGGGACTAAAATGTAAATTTCAATCAAATGATGTCTGAAAAATACAAAACTTGGCCACAATGTAAATGATGATGAAATGAATGCGCTGTAATTTTTTTGGAATTTTTGGAAGCAAAACAAATTTTTTTATGAATTTTTGAATGCAAACAGAATGAATTTCAATATTTAATTATAATAAATACTAAACCTACTTATTTTCAAGGAACAAAATTATCTTAGATCTATCGCTAGGTGATGAATCTTAGAAAAATCCTAAACCTCGAAAATGTAAGGTCTAATACCTATTAAAAATTAAAAACTGAAATATGCAAAATGATTTTTACTTGGCAAGATATGAATGCAAATGCAATTCTTTTTGGGCACAATGTTAATAAAAAATAAATCTACAGTGTGATTTTTCAGGGATTTTTAGAGTAACAGTTAATTAAATATGAATTTTAGAGCACAGATTGGGCAAAATATGTAACTTTCCACAAAATAATTATTTATTAATTAACCACCAGTCATAAAAATACCCACAATATGTCCAGATGTAGAGAATTAAGTGAGGAACATCAAGCAATTTTTAGATAAATAAAATAATGTAGAGAATAGGTCTAAAAGCTACGGGGGAACACAGGGGCACATATGCAATTTAAAAAAATAAATAAAAATAAAAATACAGAACAATGGGGGACCTAAGTGCAATTACCAGGAGGTTGGGGGTGACTCTGCAATTTCTCTAGAATGGCACGTGCGTCGCACGTGCCTCAGGTCGGTGGACTGAAGAGCAAATACTGGAATCTCTGGGCAGTCTGATGCAATTTGACCAAAAGGTCACGTGCCCAGCACGTGACATGGGGTCTGAGCTGAAGTTCCCCACGCATGTGCCTCGCGCGTGCTGGGGCCTCGGGCCTAGCGCCCGGCGGCTGGTAGCGGAGGCGGCGGAGGGCTGCGGCTGAGTCGCTGGTGGCATTGCCGGAGCGGAGGCGGTCGATGCCGGTGGCGCGTGAGGTTGATGACGAGGCCTCGGTGGTCGGCGGAGTGGCTGCGGGTGTGGATCTCGTCGTTGAGGTCGGAGGAGGCACGTCAAGATCCTGGCGAGGCGGAGTAGGTTGTCGGAGACGAAGGTCGACGCCCGGCGGTGTTGATGTCGGCGATGATGCGGCGAAGCGGCTGGCGGAGAGGTTGGAGATATCGTCGATGAAGCGATGGTCGGCGGAGAAGTCGTTGATGGTTGAAGTCAGTGGAGCGTCATGGACGGTGGAGTCGATGAAGCTGCTGGAGAAGAGGAGGTCGGCGAAGCGTTGGACGTAGGCTCGACGGAGGACCGGAGCGAAGCACGACAGCACGAGGCTGCAAGTTGCGACGGGGGCTGGGAAGCCCTCGGATCTCGCCGTAGCGGCGGCGAGGACGGGCTGTCACCACCGGCTTGCCTGGACGTTATGTATATCGGCGGATCAAATGCGAGGAGGGGCGGCGCGTCTCTTAAATAGGAGGAGGTCGAGCATGGAAGGAGATCGGCGGGGCGGCGTGCGAAAATCGCGGAGGAGATCGGAGATGGATACGCGGCGAGGGAATCGGGGGCAGCGCGCGAAAATCGCGGAGGAGATCGGCGGGGCAGCGCGCGATTTCTTTCCGAAGGGGGGACGAAGAACATGCACAGGCACCGTCCGATCGGTCGAGATCGGGCGGTCCTGCTCATGCCGCGTGGCAGGCAAAAAGGGAGAGAGAGACGTGCGTGCGGAGCACGTGCCTTGGAGGCACGTGCGACGCACGTGCGTCCCCTTTTTTTATTTTTTATTTTTTTTTAAAAATTAATATTTTTTATATAAAATTGATAAAAAATAGTAAATGACCTCAGATCAAAAAAGTTTCTTCACAAAAATTGCTCGTCTCGATGAGATCTACAACTTTCATGAAGACATCAAAATCAAAATCGATTATTTGCACAAAGTGGTATTTTTGGGGTATCCCGTGTATATAGAACACCTTCATTCTGGGGTTTTGTAATTTTTATGTCATTTTTAAGATCAGATAAAAATCCGGAAAAATTACGGTAAAATCAAAGATAAATAAAGACACCTTAATCTTTTTTTTTGTATTTTTATTAATAGATTAAATAAGTATATAAAATAATAGGTCAAAAACCGCTAAAATACACAATATACAAAAGAGGCCCAAAACCCAACTTTCACATATGAGCTCCGATTCACTTGAACTTGGTCATATTTTGAAGGTAATTGAATGTACATTAGTTCAAAAGTGAGTAGGATTAAATAGGACACTGGATGAGGAAGATATGAGGCCTTTAGTCCGGAAATCCTGAAACTAGGGTTTGGGTTTTTGGTCCACTTATTTGGGTTAGTTATTTTTTTGTATTTTTCATTTATTCTTGTTAGTGATATGTACACAGTGGAGGTGGTTTTGTGTTATTCGGAGTTAGCATGAATGAGTTAAAAATCTAAGAAGTTAGGCTATTTACAGGTCATTTTGTCTTGGATTTTTGGCTTCTTATTTTGTGCAGATTTTTGTGCTAAAATGTAATTCTTATGAAATCATGCACGAATGCTAATTATGCAGAATAGATGCTAAAATGTTGTTGATTTTAAGGGATTTGAGCTTAATAAATGAGATTTAGAGTGATGAATACGAGATTCATCATCCCCCTATACTTAAAGCATGCTCGTCCCTGAGCATTAAAAAGAAATGCTATGAAGTGAAATGAGATTGGGTTCCATACCAAGACCATGAGCTGAAGGTAAAAATGAATCTAGACTCAACCTTTGGATTATTTGTGTGTCGGAACTTCTGTGAGACTTAGAATTTTAAAATCAACAGTCCTCAAGTTCTACAAATCATTGCTTACAGTTTCAGCTCAGAAGTCATCTTAGATCAATCCTCTTCCCAAAGCATACCCTATGAACATTAAATAACCGACTCTTGTGTGTGAAAGGTTTTTAGCTCTTCCCACCCAGAATGCCGGACTACCTCGCAAACCTCCTCTCCAATAACTCGTCCTCGGGGAGTCAGGTATTTCCTTCTAAGGTCTGTCGCGATGTGTTCACAATCGAATTGGGGGGAGAAGTTAGAAGAAAGAGAAAAGAACTGGAGGGTGGTCAGTGCATTCACCTCTCCTTGTGAAGCTTGGCCAGTGTAGCCGAGTCTCCACCAAGATCTGCAGGTTTCTTGAAGCTTGGACCTTTTTGGTCAGATTTTATTTGGTAGTTGCTTCTTTGTATTTGGAATTTTTGGTGGTTCTGCTTGTATCTTGTTTTGCCCCTATGGATATAGAATCTTTTTGTTTCCGTACATTTTTTGGGATCTTAGAAAAATTGTGCCCAGCCGTCCATCCCTTTTCCGAAGCTTTATTTCAACCCGTACTCCGGTCTTTAGATTTCCACGCTACCAGAAAAGAAACTTACACAGTCTTCTAATATCCCGTTTGAGTTGAGCTAAGTGCATAGTGCGAGAGTACAAATTAAATCCTTATTCTAGAGTTGTACCCAGAATGAATAGACCAGGTTAGACACTAAGAGCCAAACTCTGTGCATTGTTATGTGGAACTCAAAGAATTAAGTCATAGACCTGAAGACTCTAAAATCCTATTTCTCGATGAAGTTACTCTGAAAATTAGGTTGATTCAGGTTAAGTCCAGACCACTCTCGGTTTCGGCCCATAACTCGGTTCAGAACCCAATGACTTTTCACAGATGCAATGCTGAATGAAGTGCTGGTGTGTGGAATGCAAACACATTTTTTCCTTTTGATGATTTTTTTGTTTGTTATTGTTGTGTTTTTTTATTTATTTATGCAAAAATGAATAAGAAGCCATTTTTTTCAAAAATTTTGGGCGAAGTCAGTGTTAGTAGCAAAACATTTTATTTGTATTTTTTTTAGTTTTAATACCCACCCCGTAAATACATATAGACTTATGCGCAAGTACGAGGTATGGCTAAAATATATACACAGTATATATACATACCCCCCTATACTTAGCGAGTGTTGTGTCCTCAGAGCACAAGAAGCGTAATGAAGACATAGCTCGGGCTAAGCGTAAGAGAGTAAAATTATACAATGGTTCGCCCCCCTATACTTAGACTGTGAATAGTCTAAGTATAGAAGAAGAGCGCAAAAAGAGGCGGTCAGGATATGTAAATGAGGAGAGTATATACAGATGGGTGGCGGTTCCCCCTATACTTAGGCTTTGGCAGCCTAAGTATAAAAGAAAGGTGGAGATGGAGCGATCGAGAGAAAGATTGTGATGCGGAAAAATGGTATATACAAATGGCATCGGTCCCCCCCTATACTTAGGCCTTGGCCTAAGTAGAGGAAGAAGTTGTACAAGAAGACCGATGTGGTCGGGAGGGAGGGAGGGTAGCCGATGATTAAGGCAGTTTAGGTCTTATCTTTTTGTGAGCCTGTGGTGGGAGATCGTAATGATGAGACGGAGATGAAGCATATGATTCCCCACCATTATCGGTGTCATCCTCAGAAAAATCATGATGGATAGTAGATGAAATATTTGAGTCAGATGTAAGGTAGCCATCATCAGAGTTATCCTCAGAGGAATAGTATTTGAAAGTGGACATACTCCAGATTTTCATGTATTTTTGTTTCTTTAATTATTTCCTCAAAATTCGTTCCTTTTTAAGATCAATTGGTTTGTCCTCAGATGAATCTTCAGATGCTCCGATCTTAGTCAGCTCATAAGATATAATTCCAATGTACTTGTGGAAGGTAGGAGCATCAGCTTTAGATGAGTAATAATTAGGAACGGGAGTTGTCCAACGAGAGTCGAATTTTAGATCCTTGCGAAGATATGGCTTTAGAGCTGCCGAACAGACTTCACTCATGTAGACTACTTTTTCCGGACCTGATGAGGGATCATCAACTGATTCCTCTTCCGAAAGATTAAATCTAACTCTCTTTTTCTTATTTCGTGAAGCTGTCGGTTCACTTGAGTATCCAGATGAGTAGCCATTACTGTTCTTCTCCTTGGTCGGTGTTTGTGCTGCAGATTTGTTTTTAGTCTCCTGGATGTTGGTGCACTCTCGATTTGAGAGGATTTGGTTAACATAATCAGAGTATGTTGCTCCAGGATGCGACCATGCATATGTCTCAGGATCGTAGTAGAAGGTTTTGTCTATTTCGAGATCCGGGGGAATTGAAATACTAGGGAGATTCTCTAAACCAATGGTCTCAACAACAACCGCTATCTCAGGTGTCGTAGCGGGGTAGGGCTCTTCTACCTCTTTATGTTTGCGGTTGTTGGGGACTTTATGAGTTGCCTCAGAAAATCGTGTTTCCTCAAAGACTGTGTCAACTCGAAGTGCTTCCAATGCCGTGAAATTTATTTGCCGAGTCTCACAATCAATAATTGCCTTAGACAATGCTAAGAATGGTTTCCCAAGAATAATTGGAGACTAGGTGAACTCTCCTTGATGCTCAATATCAATGATCATGAATTCTATTTTGAGCGGAGCACCTTGGAATATCATGATGACAGAAATGATTCCTCTCATCCGCTTTATTGATCGGTCCGCCAATTGAACAATCTCTCGTATTTTCCTGATTGGTCCGAGTTTGAGTTCGTGGAATACAGAGGTCGGGAGGATATTGATCGGTGAATCATCATCAATTCGGGGATGGGTGAAAATTGTGTCTTTTATTCTACAGTCAAATCTGGGCAACCGCTTCACTATGCGGTTCTTGGTTTTTCTCCTCGACACTAAGGAGGAGGCCATTGACAAGATATATCTTTCGGTTTTTGTTCTAATCCGTCCCGACTTTTTGACAATTAATCTGTCCGTTAAAAATTTCTTAAGGTTGGGGAAGTGTTCAATGGCCTTTATAATACGAAGTTCAAAAATCAAATGTTTTTCCAATGCTTCCCGTAAAGCAGGATCCAAATTCCTCAGGTCTTCTTCAGATTCAATCTTTATGAGACTTTCTGAATTTTTTAATATTCCCATTTTTTTGGTATTTTCTGTGTGGTGTGGTGATGTGTTCCTCAGATGAGCAGGGGTTTTGATGTTCAGAGTAAAGGTTATAAGCATTTCTAGGGGAATAATGAGTAGAAGTATTGATGTTTGAATCATCCCTAGGTCTTTGAATATCCTCAAAATTTTCATCATGGGATCCAGTCCTTTCCTCATTCATATTGATATCCGAGCCACCATAGAATGATACTACTCGGTCGGCAAATTTTTGAAATCTATCCTCCATTAATTCAAATCTTGTTTTTATCCTTGAAACATCATCCTCACAATTCTGTTCATGATCAATCATGGGAGCACTCGGTTTTTGTTTAATGATTTCATCTTCCATTTTTCTCTACGTGCGGAGAGGAGAGTTTCTTGGATTATCCAACATATGATCATTATTTTTAGAACATATCTCCTCAATAATTATGGAAGGAGGCTGCTCATATGATCCAGGCATGTGTATTTGATCTGAGTAGAGTTCAATCCTTTGATCATGATTAGTCAGACCTTGATATTGTGGAGTCATCATACATGGTTTATATGTATCTAGGAGGTCAGTCCAATCCTCCGTATGAGCATTATGTCTGACGAGGGGTCTGTTGTGGTCAATCCAAAGTTGATGATCATTAAGCGCATGTCCTTCCATCTGGGTTTGGTTTCTCTGCCAGTCATGGGACTTAAAAGGGTTTTGATCCTGAAATGTTTCATTGACGAGAAACTGAGAATAAGACGGTTCAGTCCAAGATGGTAGGTGGTTATGTGTGGTCGGATGACTTGAGTAAGGATTCAATGAGGGGGTCGAAGTCATCTGCGGGTGAAAGTTTCCCGCAAATGTTGGAGGATTATTGAAAGAAGAGGATGTAGTTGATTTGGGCCAAACCGAGACAGATTTGTTTTCATAGTGATGTTCGATCATTTTTGAAGGAGTTGAGAGAAATGATGGGTTGGATATGAAATTTGGAAAGATTTCCATGATGAGATTAAAATCAAGAGATGAGAGAGATGATTGTATGGGATAGAAATTTTATCAAATGTGCGGCTATTGATCTTCGATATCGGTTTACGCACACCAATACAAACACAAATCAAACCCCGGGTTCACCAACTCACACAGTGAAGTCGTAAGAGTTCGGCTATTATCTTTTCAATTTTAGTTGGTGATAAATCAATCATGGCAGAAAATTAGCGAGCTGAAATTTCGGATTTGGGCTCTAGCCTTAAGTGTCGTTTCTTGCTCACTCAGAAAAAAAAAACATCCAAGGTCGGGGTTGCTCTCCCGCAGAAATTCTTGATTTTATGGGTTATTTTGAAATCGGCTATATTTAGCAGTTCCAATTTTTATTAGGTGGTCACTGAAGAATTTAACTGAGCACAAATACACATCTACCGTCCAGTCCCAATTTCCTTTAGAATTATACGGTAAAACAGAAGGGAGAAATTCGGGAAAAGCCGATGCACGCGGAAAACTATGATGAATGCTCAGTTAGAAGACTTACAGTGAATCCTCGCAATCTCCATGTGAGATGCTAGACAGAATTTAAAAATTATTCTAAATGATATGCAAGCCGATGAAAAACCACACCTAAGCAGAAAGTTCTATTAGCGGGAAGAATTGATTTAAATTTGGCTAAGTTGAACGATCTATGTGCGTCTCAGTTAAAGTGCAGTGTGGCTTAAGATCCTACGAGCACAAGCAAAAAAATATAAATGCTCTGAGAGCCGTATGTGCAGGTCTATCCTAATCGCCACTCAAGTCGGGCCCCACCCTCACCGGAGAGTGAAACAAGCCACGACACACCACAGAATAAAGTCAGAGGTCTTTCTACACACACGAGAGTCCAAATGGACACCGCTGTAAATAAGCAATTAATTACAAAAATTTAGAAATTACAGGAATTAAAAACCTAGTGCTCTCTCACGACTCGACTCGATCTTAAATTAATTGCGGTTTTTGCAAAAGTCGGTGAAGTTGCGTCGGTTTTGAAAAACCGCTCCACATACAAAGTACCTCGCAAGAAGAATAAGAGAGAAAATGTAAGAGAGTGACTCAAAAATATATAAAAAATAAGTGCTGAAAATAAATTGCAGGAGAAAATGGAATTTACAATGCGAAATTCGGGGGTCAGACTACCCGAATACGGAAAACCAAAAAAATTTTCAGACAAAAATCTAAGTTGTTTGCCTCCCCGGCAATGGCGCCATCTGACGAATCCGAAAATGTCGCTTTTAAAAAGTTATTTTTATCGTGAAGTGCGTAAAGAATGATTTATCGTGCGTTGTAGGCGGCAATCAGAATCGGTCAAGAAAATACCACAAATAATTTATTCAATTTTTAATATCGTGGTTTTATGTTTGTTTTACTTGGGCAAGTCCCAAGGTTGATCACAAGGAGGCAAAGGAACAACCTAGAGAAATGTCTATCAAAGTTTGTGTTCGGTTTTCGAGGCGGTCTTTTTTGGAATTTTTAATGCAAATAAGAGGTGTTAAATGCAAATTTGGCCTATTTTAGGGACTAAAATATAAATTTCAATCAAATGATGTCCGAAAAGAACAAAACTTGGCCACAATGTAAATGATCATGAAATGAATGCGCTGTAATTATTTTGGAATTTTTGGATGCAAAACAAATTTTTTATGAATTTTTGAATGCAAACAGAATGAATTTCTATATTTAATCATAATAAATACTAAACCTACTTATTTTCAAGGAACAAAATTATCTAAGATCTATCACTAGGTGATGAATTTTAGAAAAATCCTAAACCTCGAAAATGTAAGGTCTAATACCTATTAAAAATTAAACACTGAAATATGCAAAATGATTTTTACAAGGCAATTTATGAATGCAAATGCAATTCTTTTTGGGCACAATGTTAATAAAAAATAACTCTACAGTATGTGATTTTTTAGGGATTTTTAGAACAACAGTTAATTAAATATGAATTTTAGAGCACAGATTGGGCAAAATATGTAACTTTCCACAGAATAATTATTTACTAATTAACCGCCACTCACAAAAATACCCACAATATGTCCAGATATAGAGAATTAAGTGAGGAACATCACGCAATTTTTAGATAAATAAAATAATGTAGAGAATAGGTCTAAAGCTACGGGGGAACACAAGTGGTACATATGCAATTTAAAAAGATAAATAAAAATAAAAATGCAGAATAAAGGGGGACCTAAGTGCAATTACCAGGAGGTTGGGGGTGACTCCGCAATTTCTCCAGAATGGCACGTGCGTCGCACGTGCCTCTGGTCGGTGGACTGAATAGCAAATACTGGAATCTCCAGGCAGTCTGATGCAATTTGACCAAAAGGTCACGTGCCCAGCACGTGACCTGGGGTCTAAGCTGAAGTTCCCCACGTACGCGCCTCGTGCGTGCTGGGGCCTCGGGCCTAGCACCTGGCGGCTGGTAGCGGAGGCGGCGGAGGGGCTGCGGCTGAGTCGCTGGTGGCGTTGCCGGAGCGGAGGCGATCGTGCCGGTGGTGCGTGAGGTTGATGACGAGGCCCCGGTGGTCGACGGAGTGGCTGCGGGTGTGGATCTCGTCGTTGAGGTCGGAGGAGGCGCGTCAAGCTCCTGGCGAGGCGAAGTAGGTTGTCGGAGACGAAGGTCGACGCCCGGCGGTGTTGATGTCGGCGATGATGCAGCGAAGCGACTGGCAGAGAGGTTGGAGATATCATCGATGAAGCGATGGTCGGCGGAGAAGTCGTTGATGGTTGAAGTCGGCGGAGCGTCGTGGACGGTGGAGTCGATGAATCTGTTGGAGAAGACGAGGTCGGCGAAGCGTTGGACGTAGGCTCGATGGAGGACCGGAGCGAAGCACGGCAGCACGAGGCTGCAAGTTGCGACGGGGGCTGGGAAGCCCTCGGATCTCGCCGTAGCAGCGGCAAGGCCGGGCTGTCACCACCGGCTTGCCTGGACGTTATGTATATCGACGGATCAAATGCGAGGAGGGGCGGCGCGGCTCTGAAATAGGAGGAGGTCGAGCATGGAAGGAGATCGGCGGGGCGGCGTGCGAAAATCGCGGAGGAGATCGGAGATGGATACGCGGCGAGGGAATCGGGGGCGGCGCGCGAAAATCGCGGAGGAGATCGTCGGGGTGGCGCGCGATTTCTTTCCAAAGGGGGGAGGAAGAAGATGCACAGGCACCGTCCGATCGGTCGAGATCGGGCGGTCCTGCTCATGCCACGTGGCAGGCAAAAAGGGAGAGAGAGACGCGCGTGCGGAGCACGTGCCTTGGAGGCACGTGCGACGCACATGCGTCCCCTTTATTTTTTATTTTATTATTTGTTTTTAATTTTTTTAATATTTTTTATATAAAAACGATTGTATAAATAGCCAAAAAATGGCTGACTCGTGGCGGCACCAGGTGCTGCCACGTGTCAGCAGAAGAAAATTTGAGAATAAAAGATTTTGTAAAATTGATAAAAAATAGTAAATGACCTCAGATCAAAAAAGTTTCTTCACAAAAATTCTTGTCTCGATGAGATCTACAACTTTCATGAAGACATCAAAATCAAAATCGATTATTTGCACAAAGTGGTATTTTTGGGGTATCCCATGTATATAGAACACCTTCATTCTGGGGTTTTGTAATTTTTATGTCATTTTTAAGATCAGATAAAAATCCGGAAAAATTACGGTAAAATCAAAGATAAATAAAGACACCTTAATCTTTTTTTGTATTTTTATTAATAGGTTAAATAAGTATATAAAATAATAGGTCAAAAACCGCTAAAATACACAATATACAAAAGAGGCCCAAAACCCAACTTTCACATATGAGCTCCGATTCACTTGAACTTGGTCTTGTTTTGAAGGTAATTGAATGTACATTAGTTCAAAAGTGAGTAGGATTAAATCAGACACTGGATGAGGAAGATATGAGGCTTTTAGTCCGGAAATCCTGAAACTAGGGTTTGGGTTTTTGGTCCACTTATTTGGGTTAGTTATTTTTTTGTATTTTTCATTTATTCTTGTTAGTGATATGTACACAGTGGAGGTGGTTTTGTGTTATTCGGAGTTAGCATGAATGAGTTAAAAATCTAAGAAGTTAGGCTATTTACAGGTCATTTTAGCTTGGATTTTTGGCTTCTTATTTTGTGCAGATTTTTGTGCTAAAATGTAATTCTTATGAAATCATGCACGAATGCTAATTATGCAGAATAGATGCTAAAATGCTGTTGATTTTAAGGGATTTGAGCTTAATAAATGATATTTAGAGTGATGAATATGAGATTCATCAGTCACTCCCTCGGAATGGAAGCAAGATGGTTGTACAATCGATTAAGATTACAGCACCCTCAAGAATTCCTAATACACACACATCCTACATACTGGAAGACCTATAATAAACCCGAAGTTCTGATCATGTTTGAACTGTCTTCTTCAGGGTTTTGTCATCAAGTTTCTCATTCTATCATTAGGAGTTTGTATTAATCATATTCTTTCCAAAAGCATATATCATACCTACAAAACATGTCGTGCTTCCAAAGCATGATGACCATTGATGGAATTTGGTTGATTCCAATATCTCATGAGCGAGCTCATATGAACTAGCTCAGTAGTGAATATGTATGATACCTTTGAGAGATCGTATTACTTATATGTCCTTGTAGTACACCAGCCACTAGCTCGCCAGTATATAAACCTTGATTAGGTCATTAACCTAATCGCATGCTAATGAATCTCCATTTCATCACCTTTATTCTATCATTTTGGCCTTAAAAACCCTAGTTAATGCATGTAAATACCTATAATTTTTACAAATTAACATTCATTCTTTGATGTAGAAATACTGTATAAAATATTGTTTTTAATGCCAAAATTATATAATAAAGAAAATAAAAGAAAAAAGAATAAAATACCAAAGGAATAAACCCCTGAGACCCAGACATCTTGATGACTAGATCGACAAGGAATAAAGAAAGGGGAGATAAGGGTCAATAATACAATAAAAATATCATTTATTAATTCATCATAAATGCATTTTTGGGACATATTTTTATTTTTTACCTTTTAAAATCGAATAAAAAAACTTTATACATGAAAGTTGTAGATAAAAATGTATACAAAAATATAAAATTCATTTAATACAAAAATAGTATATAATGTAATTTTTATACACAAAATAAAATCCCAAAACTTGAAATTCACAAACCCATATCTCTCAAATAAAACCTCAAAATATTCCAAAATCACCTTTAATTTATATAACTTTTAATAAGCTATCCAATGAAGGTGGTTTCATATTTTTTGGAGTTAAGGTGTGAAAGTTAGGTGGATGCCTATTGTTAGGGTTGGGCATGGGCCGGGCTCGGGCCGGGTTCGCCTTGGCCCGGCCCAACCCCATTTTAGAATATGGGCTAACGGGTCGGGCCTAGGCCCATTTTATTTTCAAAAATTAGGCCCAAGCCCAAACCCGGCCCAAATAAAATGGGTCGGGTTCGGGTCGGGCCGGCCCAATTTAACACCTATGTATACGAATATCATGTCTCCCATTCTTCTTGCATTTGTGTGGTTGTTTCTTATGCATGTGTGCATGTTTAAAACTATAAAGTATGCTAACTAATTTGTGATTTTAACATTAGTTGTATGTTGGAAATACAAATGTGGTAAAAATATGGCGACTTAAACCACCATTCAATTCACCATTACATATTCTATTGTAGATGCGGGCACTATGACCCAATACAAATTGGTTACTTACAGTTGTACATGCTGTAACACTTGAGGACACAGATTCCATTATTGCATATTAATGTAATAATCTTGTATATTAATGTAATAATATCCTCAATCCACTATTGGATATGATTATTAATGTATCTAAGCATTTATTCTACACTTGAATAAGGATAGTAAAGTTAGAACTTGGTATTTGGAATGAACATGAATATAATTGATATAATTATACCGTACTGGATATAAATATACTTGCTTTAGAATGGATCGGGCTATCGGGCTAACGGGTTTGGGCCTTCTAAGGCCCAAACCCGGCCCGTTAATCAATATGGGCTCATTTTAGGGCCCACGGCCCACCCATTAAATTTCGGGTTCGGGTTTGGGTCGGGTTATACGGGTCGGGTTTTGGGCCGGGTCGGGCCGGCCCAGCCCAATGCCCAACCCTACCTATTGTACAATATATCTAAATAAAATAATCATTTTATTTATTCTTTATTATTTTTATAATTTTATATTTTTATAATTATGTAAATATTATTTATAACATATGTATATATTAAAATAAGAATAAAGTATATAGCACTAAAGTAAAATATGTATATAAAATACATAGATGAATATACAATAACTAAACCTATATAATAAATATACCTATTTATTTAAGTGTATATATTGCATCATAAAAATAAAATAAATATATTTCTGTACATTAAAAAGTTATAAAAATAAGATAAGGAAATAAAATAATAAAATAAATATACAAAATAAAAATAAAAATAGCCAAAACATATATGAATATACCTATAAATATACTCTTAAAAATTAATTTATAATAAATAACAAAAAAATAAATAAAAATGATAATAAAATACGGCATAAAATAATACTATTTTTTATTTTGTAATAAAAAAGATTAAAATAATTTCTTATTTAATTAATTATTTTCTAATAAACCTGGTTACTTCATCCTGTAGTGGGCTGACATGGCCCAATCAGAGCCCAGGGACTGTTGACCTCTGGACAACTACCCCTGGCGCCTCTATCACCCATCAAACCCATCTTTTCCTCTGATTTCCTCCCTTTTTCAATGGTGTATCGTCTATCTTCCACCCTCGATCTCTTCATAAGATTTCACCACTATGACAGGGGGATATCCCCTGAGGGGGAGAAACCTTCTTTGAATTTGGTCACTTTTGTGAGACCTAAAGTCCCTAAATCTTGGTCTAGAGTGTATCCCTGTGATAGGGTGAGATCCCTTGAGGTCTGGCGTGGCTTGCGGAGGAGGAGGTGCACCCACGATAGTCATCGATGGCCGTTGTGTTCCTTGCTAGCGCTGGCAGGTATAAGGGCCGCTTTCCATGCTTTTGAGATAGTATTTAATTTCTGCTTTTTAATTATGAAATTAATTTAGTCTTTAGTTCAAAAATTTAGCTTAAAATCCCCATTTTAAAGTTCACCAGAGCTCTACACCGGTGAACATCCTTTTGTGCAACGCCTAGTCTCGACGCATCCTTTTCGCCCTCATCTCTATTCATGTCACTTCTCCATCGTTTTTATCTCCACTCACTCAGATCATCCTTGGATCTGGAGTCCAGTAGTCCCAATCCTCCACTCGTCGGAGCTACTGCCACCACGCGCCACCATCCATTAATTTCCCTCCTAATTGGGTTGAGGCACTTTACCCTCGACCCCTCTATCTTTCTGTGCAGGTACTTGGAGCAGAAAGATCGTAGGATGGGATTTTGGCAGAGGAGAAGGTTCCTGGAGCACGTCCCCTTCTCCGGCCTCCAGGGACTCAGCCGGTAGTCCCTGGATATTTTTTATGCTTCATGCTGATGAGAACCGGTCAGGCAAACATGCATAGCATACATCGGAGCTATACTGAGATGGAGGGGAGCATCGATTGAAGCTCGTATCTCAGGCTGTTCTTCCCTGTTCTTCCTCGGATTAAGAGTTCAGTAGCCCCAATCCTCCACTCATTGGAGTTACTGCTTCCACAAGCCACCATCCATTCATTTCCATCGTAATTGGGTCGAGACACTTTGCCCTCAATCCCTCTATCTCTCTATGTGGGTCCTTGGAGCAGAACGATAATAGTCGGTGATTTTGGTAGAGGAGAATGTTCCTGGAGCACTTCCCCTTCTCTGACCTCCTGGGACTCCGCTAGTAGTCCTCGGAGCTTTTTGACTCTTCCTGCTAATGAGGACCAGCCATGCGAATATTTGGAGCATCTTTGGAATGCTGGAGTAGTACTGAGACGGAGGGGAGCGCTGATTAGAGCTCGCATCTCGGGTTGTTCTTCCCTTTTCTTTTGGAAGAGAAACCACCATTGGATCGGCATCTTCCCCCTAGATTGATCAACCACCGGCTGAACCCTTGACCATCATATCTCTTTGTGGGGTCTTAATCTCTACTGATGGTCCGAACCGTTATCTCAGCCGCACGATGGTGCACTAATATGGGTAACTTATACCTATCATCTCGTTCTTTTGTATTTATTAATTAGACCATTAAATAAAGTTAGTGTAAATAAAAAGGAATTTTTTGTAGAAAGACCCTTGTATTTCTTGTAAATTACATGTGGGTCATGTCTAACTCAGCTCATGTGTACTCCCACGTAAGCTGGGAAAATTGCAAGGCTACCCTTGTGACTTTTTGGATTTACTTTTAGTGCAATAAAATTTAATATAGATTGTATTTTTTGGAAAAATTGCACTTGAGCCCCTGATGTTTATTTTATTTGCAGTTATGCCCTTTCTAGTATATAGTTTTTAGTGCTTGAATTTCATTTATTAAAAATATCACCCATGCCCCTAAAACTATGCAAAAACAATGTTAGAGGCCTACTAACATGTATTTTCACGTCCCATTTTTATTTTAGTATTATCACTTTAACTATTTATTAAAATTAAAGTGAGCATGTTTTTTCCTTATCTGGCTTATAAAATATCAAAAAATAGAAAAATGTTTTGAAAAATTCAAAAAATATATTTTATGTATTTTAACTTATTCCAAACCAAAAATCCTTAACAATAGAAAAAGAAAAAGACTAAAAATCAAAAAGCTCTAAAATCTAACAAAAATATTTAAAGTAACCACAAATTCTAAAAATATGTTTTTCTATTTCTAAATTTTATGTAAATTATTCTCTACATATTAAAATTGATTTGAAGAATTTTGGACTTATTTTATTGTTTTCAATCCTCATTTCAATATCTTCCTATTAGTTAATACCTGATTTGGGAAGTTTTTTATTTTAAAAATCCATGAAAGTTAATTAAAATTCTAGAAAATCATAAAAACACTAAAAAATTATTGAAAACTTGAAAATATTTAATTCTATAACTTTTTTAGTTAATTTTTAGTTATATTTATATCTATATTATCTATTATGGCATATATAGCATTATATATTTTATCATCTATTAAAAAGAAAATGAAATATAAAAAATATAAAATATAAAAATAAAACACAAAAGTATAAAAGCATAAAAAATACAAATAAAAAATATAAAAATTAAAAACCCACCGAAATATAGAATGAAGGATATGCTTGTACATAATAAACTTTGATTAACAATAGTCATAGTCTACCTATTTTGCTCGTTGTGGTTTGACCTCTACATTCTTGCTTGCTATACCCCGTGTTTTGTAGAGAATAATAAATTGACTCACATTTTGTGCTTTCATTATTTAATTTATTTGTTGGTTAATTGTTGAATGGTTGGGATCTCATGAGTAGTCGCTTCAACGACATTGTAGTTCTAGCCTTGTGTAGACTACTATAGACCCTTGCCAAATCTCTGTCATCAAATGGCGTAGTAGCCGGGGAGCAATGTGCGTAGCCTACCTTATAGTTTATTTTGTACATTCATTTGCTTATTCATCGATTTATTAATGTAATTAGGGATTTATTTTTTGAATGTACATATTTATTTAATTATTCTTTGTGTATAATTCATTTGTATTAAACTTATTTGATTATCTGTGCTAATGTACCTCTTTGTGAATTTGTTGCGAGGGCCCGCTACACATGGACGTCTTCTTAGGATGCCAAGGCAGCAAAGCTTGGTGGACACTGGTCTTCACTCTTTGACCAGTTGGAGAGTCAACAAGTGAAGCAAGGAGATAAGATACAATAAAATAGCTTAGATTTATTGATTTATTTATTGGTGTGAGAGAGACTTATTAATTTTTAATAATTTGGAAGCTACTCTCAATAATGAGGTCCAGTGCCTGGGTGTCTGTTCACTTGGTGGTCTCGTCGCAACTTTCTGTGTTTTGTCGCTTTCTTTTATTTTATTTCTAGTTGTTTTGAGTTTTATGCCTTATTTTTATAAGTTTTATGGGCATGGAACCCCTAAACATAGGATGTTTGTCTCAGTAATTAGGTCCAAATCCTAACAAGAATAAATGTACATATAGTCTCTTACATTTGGATCTAATCAAACAAATAAATGTTAGTTATTTGGACTTAAACCCTCGCGCTGTGAGAGACATCATATAACACTTAGAGGACCCATTGTGGCAGGTACCGAGATGTCTCCAAGATCAGACTCTAGGGTTTATCTCTGAATAATTAACATATTGTTCTTCATGATTAATAACAACTATTTTTTAGGGTGATTTTGTCGATTGCATACCACCGTGTAGATAGGTTTAAAAATTCTATTTTGCATATTTCATGGAGAGATATGGGAAGCATTCTAAGTCCTCTAAGTCAACATGCATCATTAGATTCAATGGTGAGAATTCCATCATCGCATCGACTTGCATGACTTTTTTTACTATCTTCCTCTGATTTCGAGCACCTAAGGACTTAAATGAAAATCTACAAAAAAACATTAGGTGCTTGTATGCAATAAGATCTAAAAAGGTGAAGATCTAAAAATTTAAACAAAGGGACGACTAAATAAACTTTGACCTTAATTAAAATATGTAATGGACTATCAATGTATTTGGCTCATAAATCCCTCATTATTTTCAGGTACCTTGGGAGGGGACCAAAACCCCTCCCATGAGCAAGGCACGACATGCTAAAGATTAGAGCCAAAACCCAGGCTGTAACTGCCTTTTGTATCGCTTGGATTTTCGAAGTAATGACGCTTCTATCGTATGTGACTGAGTAGGGCCTTGTCAGCGATGGTGTTCCCCCTTGTGTAGAGCACCAACATGGTCTGAAGTACTGAGCTTAGGCCATGCCCTCATAGGTGTATGTCTCATTGGTTTGCGTCCGAGTAGGACCTTGCATAGTCACAGGTGATTCCGTTGCGAGCGAGGTCCGAACTAGTGGTTTCGCCTATCGACCATCTCTCTTTATTTATTTGGATGAGTAGGGATCCAAGAAAGGTTACAAGAACTTAAAAAAGTGCAGCCACAGGTTACAAAGGAGGAGAACAAGTATGGGATACTTTTCTGGCAGTAATCTCTCTCATATAGGGTTAGCATGATAAGGACTTGTTACATAATATGCCTGAAATAACAACTCTAAAAATGAAAACATAATAAATAGCCGATCCTTCACAGCTTTACATGGTGTGAGTTGGTGAACCCAATTTTGTATTGTATTTGCATGGATCTAGATTAAGGTTCAAAGATCAAGTCGCATGCTCTTGCATAGAATTTTGTCATATGTTTCTTCCTTTTTGA
Source organism: Ottelia alismoides (assembly GCA_037367405.1). Taxonomy (NCBI): domain Eukaryota; kingdom Viridiplantae; phylum Streptophyta; class Magnoliopsida; order Alismatales; family Hydrocharitaceae; genus Ottelia; species Ottelia alismoides. The sequence continues at coordinate 765,223 of JAZKJV010011859.1, forward strand.
CCCCCCAACCCCCCCTTCCCCGCCCCGTTCAATCCTTTCTACTATTTTGCAATCCTTTTTACTCTTTGTTGACCACCGTCTTTCCTCCTCTATTGATCTCCTTTTTACTCCATGATGTCGGTCCATGGATAGTTTAGTCGGGACCTGCCGACGTCCACATCGATTCCATCGACTTGACATCGTCAATAATTTGAGGTGATTCCCAAGAACTCGACCCAAACTTTGTGGGTTAATCTTGAGACTCCTCGTCTTCTTCCCATCTTCTTTGACCATCCAATAAACCTGGACCACACTTGTCCCACATCCGCCATTGTGAATGGAAGTTGATTTCAGTCTACATATTTTTATCCATTCACAACAATCTGAGATTGACCCAAATCTCATTTTCATATTGACAACTATGATTCAATTTCAAGTGGTCTCATTGGGATTCTTTCACATTTCAGATAGAAGCCAGACCCAGTCCTAGATCCCAATACAAGAATTCATCTCCTCTAACTCAGTCCCAAAGATGGCACCTCAGGGAAAACGAAAGGGACAACAGCCTCCACAAAAAGAGTCGAGTCAGGAACCCAATCAAAACCAAGTCAACACTCTGTTGTCGGAGGTCAACTGTCTGAGCCTCCTAGTTGGTCCACGTGGACCAATCAGGAAAAACCTTTGGAAAAAAATTGAAAATTCGATTAAAAATAGAAAAACGAACTTATTTATTTTCGATTATTAAATAAAAATGTTTATTATTTTCTAAATTATTTTACTGCGATTTTTATTTATTTTTTTGAGGTATAAAATTACAAGTTACCTTTTATAGCCACTATAGGTATACATACTATATATTTTTAATATTTTATTTTTTTTGTATATTTAATTTTATTTACTTTGTGTATTATTTTATAAATTCATAAAATATTTTTATGCACTTAAATATATTTTTATTTTATTTTTCTGAAGTGTTTTGTACTCTTAATAAAATAGAAAGAGTAATTATATAGGTATATGTATAGGTACTATACCTAGTTATTATATTCAGGTATTTTATTTTTTTTATTTTCTTTGGGTTTTATTCTGATTTTAGTGTGCATATATATTCTAAACGATATATACTATATTATGAAAATATAAAATTATGAAAATGATGAATAAATGATAAAATGAATATTTTAATCTCTACAAGTATACAATAGGGGTCCAAAACTCAACTTTCAAACCGTAGCACCGCCAAATGCGAAACACCTTCATTAAATAGCTTTTTGAAAATAATATACAACTAAAGGTGAGTTTGACACATTTGGAGTTTTTATTTGCGAGATACAAATCTGGGAAGTTGGGATTTTCGAAACTTATTCACACCATAACTTTTTATCTGTACATTATTTTTGAGTGAAATCAATTTTCCATTTTTTTCTTTATTTAATTATCTATAGATTTCATGTACAAAGTGTCTTTATTTGAAGTATAAAAAGTGGAACCAAAAATAGGTCCCAAAATGAATAAAGAATGAATTAAATAACAAGTATTTTTATTGGTATTCTGACCCTTATCTCCCCCTACTTTGTTCCTTGTCAACCTATTCATTGCGATGCCTAGGTCTCGGGGTTTCGGGTCATAAAATATTTACAATATTTTATTTTTTTTCTTTTATTTTCTTTATTGTATAATTTTGGCTTTAAAAACTGTATTTTGTACACTATTTACATACACATGCATGGATACTAAGATACAAGAATTAAGGGTATTTACAAGCATTTGCCAGGGTTTTTGAGGCCAAAATAACATAATAACGATGATGAAATGTGGATTCAACAGTGCCCTGGCAAGTAGGGTCAGTCTTCCCGTTTTTCTTCCCAGTCTTATCCCCTTCCTTCTTCGTTTGGACCCATATATGTACAACAACAAATACTGGATGAGCTTCGTTCCTATAGGAACGAAACTCATGACTTATGAGTGGATTTCAAACACTACTACCTCAATCCCAATTTGATAACCGAGATTTTGATGAAGTCTTATCAATCCACAAAGCGAACCAACAGTCGTCGAAGGGACCTCAAACGAAATCTCTATTAATCAACAATTAACCCATAATATTAATCAACCAATGAATATAAAAAATGTGAAGTTAAAATATATTATAACTCTACAACAAAGGTTTATTAGTATAAGCATGCGTAGAGGTCAAACAACAGAGGGCAAAACAGGTAGCCTACGATTATTGTTAACTTAAGCATATTATGTACAAACATGTCCTTCATTTTAGATTTTTGTGGGGTTTAAAATATATAATTTTTTATATTTTTGTTTTATTTTTTATATGTTGTTTTTTATTTTATAAATATTTTATAATATGTAATAGAGTATAAAAGGCTTTCTATGTCATTTTAGATAATATGGATAGAAATATAGCTAAACTAACTAAAGATTACATAATTAAATATTTTTGGGTTTTAAATAATTTCCTTTCATTTTTGTGATTTTTATGGAATTTTGTTAATTTTTATGGGTTTTTAACTCAGCCATGGCCGGTCCCAAGCCCGCATAAATGAGGAGGGTTGCGTTAGGTAGCCGACAGCCAGCGTAAAACAATCAGAGACAACTGCCAAAATAGTATTTTTTCTAAAAAATATTTAAGAAGTTGCCTCATGATAGTCGGATATTTTCAACATGGATTTAAGCAAACATACATATTTTGTTGGGATGTTCCTTACTTACGACGCATTGCATCGCCCGAATGCAGTGATAAATTGGCAAGGGACGCTACATCGCATCCTGGATGTAGTTCAAAATTTGCAAGGGTTCTCGCATGAGGAACGCATGCGGGTAATTAAGCTAGTTCCGCTGCATCATCGCCAGAATGCAGTCCAAAATTTACAAGGGTTCTCACACAATGGACACGTGCGATTAAAGAACTTAGTCCAAAATAGATTACAACGGAAGTTGCGGATTGGTAGTTGGAATATTGGCACTTTAACTAGAATGTTGATGGAGATAGTGGATACGATCGAAAGAAGGAAGATTCATATAATATGTCTTCAAGAGATGAAATGGGTTGGAGAGAAAGCAAGGGAGATTGAGAAGATAGGCTTTAAACTTTGGTATTCAGGTAAAGATAAGGGTAGAAACGGTGTTGGAGAGGTTGTTCACAAGGATCTGAAGGATTGTCTGATTGAGGTGAAAAGATTCGAGGATCGAATTATTTTGATAAAATTGGTGCTTTGAAGAAGAAATTATGAATATCATCTCAGCTTATGCACCTGATGAATCTCGGATTCATCAATCTAAATCTCATTTATTAAGCTCAAATCCCCTAAAATCAACAACATTTTGGCATCTATTCTGCATAATTAGCATTCATGCATATTTTCATAAAGATTACATTTTAGCACAAATTTCTGCACAAAATAAGAAGCCAAAAATCCAAGCCAAAAGTGACATGTAAATAGCCTAACTTCCTAGATTTTTAACTCATTCATGCTAACTCCGAGTGACCCAAAACCCCTTCCACTGTGTACATATCACTAACAAGAATAAATGAAAAATACAAAAAATAACTAACCCAGATAAGTGAACCAAAAAACCAAACCCTAATTTTAGGATTTTCGGACTAAAAACCCCATGTCTCCCTCATCCAGTGTCCGATTTAATCCTACTCACTTTTGAACTAATGTACATTCAATTACCTTTAAAACAAGACCAAGTTCAAGTGAATCAGAGCTCATATGTGAAAGTTGGGTTTTGGGCCTCTTTTGTATACTGTATACTTTAGCGGTTTTTGACCTATTATTTTATATACTTAGTTTATAAATTAATAAAAATCCAAAAAAATAGATTAATGTCTAATTATTTATCTCTGATCTATCATATTTTTTTCGGGTTTTTTATTTGATCTAAAAATGACGTAAAAATTGCAAAACCCCAAAATCAAGGTGTTCTATGTATATGGGATACACCAAAAATACCACTGTGAAAATAATCGAGTTTGGTTTTGATGTCTTCATAAAAGTTGTAGATCTCATCAAGACGAGCAATGTTTGTGAAGAAATGTTTTTGATCCGAGGACGTTTACTATTTATTTTTTATTTTACAAACTATTTATTTTCTGAATTACCTAGTGCTGACACGTGGCGGCACCTAGTGTCACCACTTGTCAGCCATTTTTGGGCCTATTTAATATCATTTTTATTAAAAAAATAAATAAATAAAAAATAAAAAAAAACTACATGTCCACGTACGTGCGATGCACGTGCTTCCTTTCTTTCCCACTAAGCCGCCACGTGTCGCGTTCCTGGCCGCCCGATCTCGGCCGATCGGACGGCCAGGGGTCATCTTCTCCAACATGCCTCCTTTCCCCTTTGGACCACCCATCTCCCCCGCGAATCTCTCCGCCGCCTCCGCGAACCGCGCGCCGCCCCACCATCTCTCCGATATCCATCTTTCGAATCAACGCATCCCCCAAATCTCGCGGCCGCCCACTTCAGATCCCGTCCCCGATCTCGACCCCCAATCGAATCCCTAACCCATCCTACTTTCCATCTCCGGTGAGCAACCCCCTGCCTTATTTAAGCAGCACCAGCGTACCTCCATAGGGCCATCCATCGTTCAACCTTCAAGGTCTCCTTCCGGTCATGACAGCCAGCAAGCCTACCTCGCCGGCGTGATCCGAGGCTACCTCCTCGTCGCAGCAAAGCTCCTCCTCCACTACTCTTGCTCCGGCGACTGGCCATCGAGCCCTACCCTTCTCCAGTTGATATCTCTCTCGCTCTCTTTCTCTCTCTCTCTCTCTCGTTTTTTCTCTACGACATTTCGTCGCCCATCCTCTTCTTCCCCAGCGTCCGCCGGCCGTGTGTCCGCCCCACAACCATCTTCGACTACCTTCAACACTACGCCTTCCTCCAACGTCTTCTCCGCCAAAACTCATCACCAACCTTCACCGCGCGTCGACAATATACCTCCACCGCCTACGACCATCGACTGTCTGCTTCATGCAAAAACCACATCGCCGTGTGCCACCGCAACTTCGTCTCTGGCAGCTTCACCAACGCTTCTTCGACCACACAACCACCTTCGACAGCGACAATCTTCATCGCCCGGAGCACAACGCAGTTGTATCCTCCGAGTTCCAGTAACTCCACCAACGCCGCCACTGCTAGAGCTATCTTCTTCGACAACCACAAAAGCCTCCAGGCTTTACCGGTGCTCCGCCCCTCCCGCAGACCCTCCTCAGCCACTTCGCCGCTTCGTCGCCGGGCGTGACGCCCGAGACCCCCCACGTGTGAGACACGTGCGTGTGGGGGGGACGCCGTTCATCATCAGCAGCCCAGGTCACGTGCGCAGCACGTGACCTTGGGTAATTTATACAAGAACCCCCATAAGATCCCCAATTTACAAAACAGCCCCTGCCTCTAGAGGCACGTGCTACGCACATGCCCCTCTGAGAATTTTGCAGAAAACCCCCAAGGGTTTAGGTATTTACATCTAGATCCATCTCTGTTCATTTTATTTATATTTATTGCAAACAGATCCCTGTGTTCCCACTTTGTTTTGAACCTCTTCTGAGCCTTGTTTTATTTATTCAAAAATAGCATGATGTTTGTCATATAACTATCTACATTTTGACATATTGTAGGTATTTTTGTGATCAGTGGTTAATTAATGACTAATTATTTTGTGAAAATTGGTATATTTTGCCCTCTTTGTGCTCTGAAATTCATATTTGCTTCACCATTGCTCTAAAATTCCCTGAAAAATCACAGATGTAGAGTTAATTATTCTTAACATTGTGCCCAAAAATAATTGCATTTGCATGCATAATTTGCCTTGTAAAAATCATTTTGCATATTTCAGTACTTGATTTTTAATAGGTATTAGATCTCACATTTCCAATGTTTAGGATTTTTCTTAGATCAATCACCTAGTGATAGATCTGAGATAATTTTATCCCATGAAAAGAAGTAGGTTTAATATTTATTCTAATTAAATATTGAAATTCATTTTATTTGCATTTAAAAATTAATAAAAAATCATATTGCATCCAAAAATTCCAAAAAAATTATAGGTTCATCATATTTTACATTGTGGCCAAATTTCGTATTTTTCGGACATCGTTTGAACGTATTTGCCATTTTAGTTTCTAAAATTGACCGAATTTGCATTTTGCACCCTTTATTGCATTGAAAATAACAAAAAAAGACCGCCATGAAATCTGTGCATGAATCTTGATAGACTTAATCTAGGTTGTTCCTTTGCCTCCTTGTGATCGACCTTGGGACTTGCCCAAGTAAAATAAACATAAAACTGCATTAATCAAATTGACGAATATTCTTTGTGGTTATTTTCTTGACCGTTTCCGATTGCCACCTACAACGCACGACTAATCATTCTTATGCAGAACACATAAAAACTCCTTAACTTGGCATTCACGGACACGTCAGATGGCGTCGTTGCCGGGGAGGCAAATGGCTTATCTTTTTGTTTTGAAAATTTTCGTTCGGTTTTCCGCATTCGGGTAGTCTGACCCTTGAATTTCTCATTGTAAATTCCATTTTTTTCTCCTGCAATTTATTTTCAGCATTTATTTTTCATATATTTTTGAGTCACTCTCTTACATTATCTCTCATATTTCTTGCGAGGTACCTGGTACGTGGAGCGGTTTTTTTAAGAACCGACGCAACTTCACCGACTTTCGCAAAAACCGCAGATAAAATTAAGATCGAGTCGAGTCGTGAGAGAGTGTAGAGTCTAGGTTTATTTCTGCAAATTTTAATTCTTGTAATTAATTGCTTATTTACAGCGGTGTTTGTTTAGACTCTCGCGTGTGTAACAAGACCTCTAACCTTTTCTGTGGTGTGTCATGGCCTGTTTCACTCTCCGGTGAGGGTGGGGCCCGACTTGAGTGGCGATTAGGTTAGACATGTACATACGTCTCTCAGAGCATTTTTAATTCTTGATTGTGCTCGTAGGATCTTAAGCCACACTGCACATTAATTGAGACACACATAGATCGTTCAATTTAGCCAAAACTTAACTCATTTCTTCCCCGCTAATAGAATTTCTGCTTAGGTGCAGTTTTTCATCGGCTTGCATTACATATAGAATAATGTTCAATTTTTGTTTATCATCCCACATGGAGATCGCGAGGATTCACTGTAAGTCTTCTAACTGAGCATACATCATTGTTTTCACGTGCATCGGCTTTTCCCGAATTTCTCCCTCTTGTTTTATCACATAATTCTAAAGGAAATTGGGACTGGACGGTAGATGTATATTTCTGCTCACCTAAATTCTTCAGTGATCACCAAATTAAATTTGGGACTGCTAAGTATAGCCGATTCTAACTTAACCCATAAAATCAAGAATTCTTGTGGGAGAGCAACCCCGACATTATTTGTCTTTATCTTGCAGCGAGAAGAGAGACGCACACTAGGATAGAGCCAAGCCAAGATTTTTAGACTACTGATTTTAAAAATGATTAGCTACTTCTCAGTGAAAATACGGGTAGCCGGTAAACGATCCGGATTTCCTTAGCAGAGTGGGTGGTTTAAAGGACACTGTGTAAGGCTCCGTCCTTAAGTAACACGGGTAACCGTTTTATGGTCCGTACTTACATCTATACTGGCTGAAAGTGGATGCAACTAGTCGTATGAACTCGGGACAGTCTTTAAGAAAATTTCGGCACCCAATAGCTCATTAAACGGTTTGCAAGATTTGAATTCTCACCAATTAAAATTCGACAAGATAACTAGCCGAACTCTTACGGCCTTCACTGAGTGAGTTGGTGAAACAAAATTTTGTATTGTGTTTGATTTGTGCGTAAAACTTAGTTGATCATCGAATACCGCACACTTGTGCCTAGATCAGAATCCATACACCTCTTGATAATCTCTTGGATTTGAGGATGGAAGATTGTGGTAATTTCTGTTCAGAATCAGCGAACCCTTTTCTGACTGCCAACTTTCCAATCTCAATGTTCTGAGCCACTCTTACTCAGAACCACCTTGGATTTAGGGACACCTTCCCCTTGAATCTTCCTCTTATAATCTTTTCCAAAATATTGACTCCAATTTTTCACAATCTGAAGGTGAAAAGAAGCACTCTCGAAAGATGCCTTCAAAGAAGAGCAATCAGGAAGAGGAACTCAATGAAGATCCAATGCTAATGGTTCTCGCAAGATTAGCCACGTCTGAACAGCAACAAAATTTAATGAGGGAACAGCTTGAACATTTGAATGCAGAGGGAGAACCACCAATGGAAGCCGCATACAATCCCGAACAATAGAGAGTTAGAAATTAGTTGCAGCCGCCACAACCAGAAGTTCACCATGAACTAAAGTCACACTTCCTGAGTCAATTACCACAATTTCATGGTAATTCAGATGAAGAACCTTATGAATTTTTGCATGATTTGGAGCTAGTATGTTCTAATCAAAGACACCAACAAGTCAACCAGGACTACATTCGTCTCATTGCACTACCTTTCATCTTTAAAGTTAAGGCAGATTACTGGGTGAAAATTTTGGGAGCGACGGTAACCACTTATGATAGGTTCAAGAACCTATTCTTGAAGAAATTCTACCCTTTGAGTCGAACCAATCAAATGAGGACTCGCATCACTAGCTTCTCTCAGATGCCGAATGAACCACTTTGTGATGCATGGGATAGATTTAAAGATCTGCTGTAGAAATGTCCCTGCCATGACCTAGATAATAACATCCTGGTCCAATCACTCTATTCTATCCTTAACCACGGGACTTAGGGTTTAGTCAGCACTACCTGTGGAGGAAATTACACATCCCGAGGATCTGATACCGTCTGGAAAATACTGGAGCAAATGATGGAGACTAGCCATTCACAAATCGCTAGTAGAGCTTACACTGATTCCCTGAACACCTATCAAGCCAAAGGAGGGAAGCAAACTGTCGCCGAAATAGCAGAGGATTTGATTCCCGACATGAACATCATCACAGATAAATTAACAGTGGTAGATCACATTCATAAAAGGGTGAACGACATCGACAACCGGATCTCCCAGTTTCCGAAGCAAATGGAGGATCTAACTGAGAAGGTATCCAAGATAGGGATACCTATTGCACCTACGACCCGATCTATCATGTGCATCATGTCTAGGAGAAGCCAGGGTCAGGACAACCGCAACCATGGGCTCAAGACCAATCCTATGCCCAACCTTCCCAGCAGTCACCTCCACCAGCCGAGACAGTCGTAGAAGCCCCGCCTCTCACATTCGAGATAAACGTCATCTGGTACACACAGGATAATACCCAACAGGGTAATATGGGGGTCCGTCAGCAATATCAACGTCCACCCACCTTCTACAATGTCGCATTTCCCACTGCTCCACAGCACACTCAGCACTCAAGGCAGCAGCAGCCATACAACCGTCAGAACCAACCTCAGCAACATCGTCAGCATTATCAAGGTCCAAATCAAGCATCTCAATCATCCAAAATGCCAGAAGAACTGATGGATATCCAGAGACAAAGGCTGGAGGAAATTCGCAGCTTCTGAAATGAACTGTACGATCTACTGGTAGATGTTAATCGTTTATCCCGTTGGAAGGATAAACAGATAGCCACAGCCACAGCCATTCCCGCCCAAGTTCAAGCTAACCCCAATAGCTTGAACAAATCTCAGTCATCTCAATACAACATCCAGGTATACTATTCAGATTTTTCCACATCTGAACACGAGATCCTTTCGTTTGACAATATCAATGCCACGTCACTCAGGAGCGGAAGGATCGTGGTCGTACCTAACCAAGTAAGGGAAGCAGACTATCAAGACTCAGAAGATCAACCGGAGGATGCTTCTGAGGACGAAGAAGAAGGACGCCCGAAGATTTCAGCTAGAGGTAAAAGAAAAGCATCTATGGAGACCGCAGAGGACCTTGAACCTCTAGTTGCTGTAAAAATACCTTTGTCACCATTTCAGCAACATGATTATTATAAAAAACATTATGATTGTAATAAGAACTTCAAATCCAATAAAGATGCTCTTATTTATGATTCTGTCTCTCTTTCTCCTATATCAAATGCTTCCATTCCTTTCCCCCATGCTCTTAAGAAAGGAAAACAAAAGAAAAACATTCAGAATGACCCAGTGATGGAAAAGTTTTGCCAGCAGAATATCACAGTGAAAGTACCCTTTGATCAGTATGTGGCCAGTAATCCTGCATTTCAAAAATACTTGAAAATGAAATGTACTCCTACCAGGACTGGTAGAAAGAAAACAAATCAGTTTGTGGAGACTCATGTCCTGACAGTGGCCACTATAAAATGCGTCAGAAATCAGCATTTACCAAGGAAGAAAAGGGATCTGGGGGCTCATTATGTGGAAAGCCGCATTGGCGGTATTGCGTTCACACACACTTTTCGACAGTGGTTCTTCCATCAATCTTCTTCCCTTAGCCTTATATTACCGATTGGGGTTAGATCCTCTTCAGAAATCATTATCTTTACTCCAATTCGCTGACAAATCTACTAAAAGACCTAAGAGAGAAGTGAAAAATGTTATCATTATGGTCGAGGGTACGGGATACAAAGTGGACTTCACTTTCCTTGATATGGAGACCCCGAACCATTGGAAAGAATCGCAAATCATTCTGGGAAGACCATTCTTAAGAACCGCCAAAGCTGTATTCAATTACAGCACCGGAATGATGAAGTTCCGCTCCCTAGATGGAGAAGTGGATCTGGGGATGAAACAAACAAAGTGGCAAAGACCAAATTCCAAATCCACCATTGAAGATGCCGAAACATCCGAGTGTAATCTCATAAGCACTACTGGACCATGGGACCAACTGCCATATCTTCATATTGATACCACCACTGTAGTAGAAGAAACAATGTACCATATAGTATGCGAGCTATTGCCAGACAAATCTAAACACCCGGATGTTTGTTATCTTGATGACACAGAAATCCTTTCGGAATTGTCAATTCCATCTTCTTCGGGAAAATCAAGAAAAATCGATGACGAGTCGGACGTGCCTTTGGCCGAATTACAGCACTACTTTTGCGATCCGACTCACATTCCTTCAGGATTAGTGGCTAACATATCACAGAATGATCCACCGCCAACCAGCACAAAGCTCGACTTAAAAGACATTCAGCCAGACTTGATTGATGATTTAGAATTGCCAGAGCTGAAACCTCTCCCTCACACACTGAAGTATGCATTTCACAATGGACCCAACGATAAATTCCCTGTGATTATTAGCTCATCATTAACCATGGATCAAGAATCTAGACTTCTAGAAGTCCTTGAGCGAAATCGAAAAGCCATCGGTTGGACTGTGTCGGATCTCGTAGGAATCAACCCTGCTCTATGCTTGCACCAAATTTATGTTGAGGATAACGCAAGGCCTTCCCGTGAATTTCAGAGAAGATTAAACCTCAATCTTCGGGAAGTGGTTAAGAAAGAGATAGAGAAATGGTGCAAAGCAGGTTTTATATACCCAATTCCTAACTCCAAGTGGGTGGCACCCCTTCATGTCGTCCCGAAGAAGTCGGGAATCCAGATGGTCACCAACGAGGAGGGGGTAGAGATCGCGACCCGAGTACCCACGTCGTGGCATGTCTGTGTCAATTACAGGCGCCTGAATACTGCGACCAAAAAAGATTACTTCCCACTGCCATTTATTGATCAAATCTAGGAGAGACTTGCAGGGAAAGCATTTTTTTGTTTTCTTGATGGGTACTCAGGATACAATCAAATAGCTATCACTCCCGAGGATCAGGAAAAAACCACATTTACATGTCCCTTCAGTACCTACGCATTCAAGCGCATGCCATTCGGGCTTTGTAATGCCCCAGGCACATTTCAGCGGTGCATGATTGCTGCATTTGCCGAAATGGTGGGTGATTTCCTGGAAGTCTTCATGGATGACTTCTCGGTCCATGGTGATTCATTTGATACATGCTTAGCGCACTTGGATGGAGTCCTCCAGAGATACAGGGAGGTTAATTTGGTACTCTCTTGGGAGAAGAGTCACTTTATGGTGACTGAGGGTATCGTGTTGGGGCATGTCATATCCAAAAAGGGAATGGAGGTCGACCCAGCCAAGGTGGGCGTGATCAAGAAACTTGAGCCACCAACCAACGTCAAGTTAGTGAGCTCTTTTCTAGGGCATGTTGGATTTTATCGAAGGTTTATCCCTGATTTTTCAAAGATTGCACGCCCACTGACTGAGCTCTTAGGAAAAGACACTGAGTTTATGTAAATCACAAGTGTCTTGAGGCCTTCGAGCTCCTGAAAAATAAAATATGTGAATCGCCAATATTACAAGCTCCCGACTGGTCTCTTCCCTTTGAAATCATGACTGATGCATCCGAATTTGTTGTCGGAGCTGTGCTTGGACAAAGAGGGATGGAATCCCTTATGCGATTCACTATGCGAGCAGAGTATTAGATCCTGCACAGAAAAATTATACAGTGACTGAAAAGGAAATGCTCGTGGTTGTTTGGGCCCTTGAAAAATTCAGATCATACATATTGGGCTCTAAGGTGACAATTTTCACTGATCATACGGCAATTAGATACCTCATGGATAAGATTTGAGGTGGATCTTGTTAATCCAGGAATTTAATTTGGAGATCAAAGATAAACCTGTAATAAAGAATGTTATTGCTTATCACCTTTCCCAAATTGAGAAAAATGATTATCTTGACACTTGACCTATTAAGGAGACTTTTCCAGACGAATCTGTTTGTGTTATGGATTCAACCCCATGGTATTCCAACATCGTGAACTATCTTGTCTCTAAGAAGGTTCCCATTGGTTGGACCAAGAGAATGATTGATAGACTGAAGTCGGATTCAATAAAATACCATTGGGACGATCCTTTCCTTTTTTATGAAGGAGCGGATTGTGTCTGGAGAAGATGTATTCCTCAGGAAGAATACCAGAGTGTCCTCACACATTGTCATACTCTCAAGGCTGGAGGACACCATTCGAGAAAGAGAACCGCGCACAAGGTACTCCAATGTGGATTATACTGGTAGACCTTATTTCGTGATGCTAATGACTTTGTACGGTCTTGCCCGATTTGCCAAAGAATGGGAGGGAATGTTGGTTACAGAGATGAAATAACCATGCAACCAATGATTTTCTGTGATGTTTTCGATGCATGCGGGATTGATTTTATGGGTCCCTTTCCCAATAGCAATGGATTTGAGTACATCTTATTGGCAGTTGATTATTTGTCTAGATGGGTAGAGGCTATTCCAACCCGAACCGCAGATAGCAAAACCGTCTGTAAGTTTATCAAGGATAATATCATTGCAGGGTTCGGGATACCAAAAATTTTGATTTTTGATGGAGGTAGCCACTTTGTGAATAGGGAAATGAGATCTTTGGCTAAAGAGTATAAATTTGAACATAGAATAGCCAATCCATATCATCCACAATCTAATGGCATGGCAGAGGTTTCTAATAGAGAGGTGAAGGGTATTCTTCCAAAGTTGGTTCGTCCAAATAGGAAGGACTGGTCAAAGCTATTAGATCAGTTTCTATGGGCCTATAGGACATCATATAAAACTCCACTCAGTACTTCATCTTTTAGGATGATCTATGGAAAGCCATGCCATCTACCTGCAGAATTGATTCACAAATCTGAATGGGTGATCAAAAAGTTGAATTGGAGTTGTCACCTTGGGAAATTATGTCAAGACTTAAATTTGAATGAGCTAATTGAATTCCGAAGCCAAGCATATGACAACAGTGTAATCTATAAGGACAAGGTCAAGAGATGGCATGATGGACACATTCGAGATAAAACCTTTGTCCCTGGGCAGAAAGTGTGGTTGTTTAATGCTCGGTTGAAGATTTTTCATGGGAAACTGAAATCAAAATGGACAGATCCCTATGTTGTCATCGATGTGCATACCAATGGAAGTGTGGATATTGCAGAACTCAAAGATGATGCACAACCTTTCTCAGTGAATGGACAATTGCTGAAGCCATATATAGAATCATCCCAAGAGCAGATAGTTCAAGTTGAGGTCATCTACTTTACACAGAGCAAAGACAGTGAAGATTTATCAGATCAATCCCACCCTCCCTCCCGACCACATCGATCTCCTTGTACAGCTTCTTCCTCTACTTAGGCCAAGGCCTAAGTATAGGGGGGATCGATGTCATCTGTATATACCATTTTCACGCATCACACTCCATATCCACCTTTCTCTTATACTTAGGCTGACCAGAGCCTAAGTATAGGGGGAATCGACAACCACCTGTATATACTCTCCTCATTTACACATCCCGACCACCTCTTTTTGCGCTCTTCTTCTATACTTAGACTATTCACAGTCTAAGTATAGGGGGCGGACCATTGTATATAAAAATTTTACTATCTTACGCTTAACTCGAGCTATGTCTTCATTACGCTTCTTGTGCTTTGAGGATACATCACTCGCTAAGTATAGGGGGGTTTGTATATATACTGCGTATATATTTTAGCCATACCTCGTACTTTTGCGTAAGTCTATATGTATTTACAGGGTGGGTAATTAATCCAAAAAAAACTACAAAATAAAAAAAAAGTTTTGCTACTAACACTGATTGTGCCCAAAATTTTTGAAAAAAAAAGGCTTCTTATTTTGGCATAAAAAACAAAACAAAACAAAGAAAATCCCTTGCATAAAAAATTCAAAAGAGAAAAATGTGTCTGCATTCCACACACTTGCACTTCATCCAGCATTGCACTCATTTACATATGTGAAAAGTCATCGGGTTCTGAACCAAGTTATGAGCCGAAACCGAGAGTGATCTGGACTTGACCTTAATCCACCTAATTTTCAGAGGAACTTCACCGAGAAATAGGATTTTAGAAGCTTCAGGTCTTTGACTTAATTCTTTATGTTCCACATAACATTGTACAGAGTTTGACTCTTAGTGTCTAACCTGGTCTCTTCATTCTGGGTACAACTCTAGAATAAGGAATTAATTTGTACTCTCGCACTATGCACTTAGATCAACTCAGACGGGATGTTGGAAGATTGTGTGAGTTTCTTTTCTGGTAGCGTGGAAATCTAAAGACCGGAGTACAGGTTGAAATAAAGCTTCGGAATAGGGATGGACGGATGGGCACAATTTTTTCTAAGACCCCAAAAAGTGTACGGAAATAAAAAGATTCTATATCCGTAGGGGCACAACAAGATCCAAGCATAATCACCAAAAATTCCAAATACAAAGAAGCATTCTACCAAATAAATATCTGACCAAAAGGTCCAAGCTTCAAGAAACCTGCAGATCTTGGTGGAGACTCGACTACACTGGCCATCTTCACAAGGAGAGGTGATTACACTGGCCACCCTCCAGTTCTTTTCTCATTCTTCTAACTTCTCTCCCCCATTTGATTGTGAACACAGCGCGACAGACCTTAGAAGGAAATACTTGACTCCCCGAGGACGAGTTACTGGAGAGGAGGTCCGCGCAGTAATCCGGCATTCTGGGTGGGAAGAGCTAAAACCTTTCACACACAAGAGTCGATTGTTCAATGTTCATAGTGTATGCTTTGGGAAGAGGATCGATCTAAGATAACTTCTAAGCCGAAACTGTAGCAACGATGTGTAGAACTTGAGGCATGTTGATTTTAAAATTCTAAGTCTCACAGAAGTTCCGCCATACTATTAATTCAAAGGATGAATCTAGATTCATTTTCACCTTCAACTCATGGTCTTGGTATGGAACCCAATCTCATTTCACTTCATGGCATTTCTTTCTTATGC
Source organism: Ottelia alismoides (assembly GCA_037367405.1). Taxonomy (NCBI): domain Eukaryota; kingdom Viridiplantae; phylum Streptophyta; class Magnoliopsida; order Alismatales; family Hydrocharitaceae; genus Ottelia; species Ottelia alismoides. Next base: position 780,961 of record JAZKJV010011859.1, read on the forward strand.
TCAGGGACGAGCATGCTTTAAGTATAGGGGGATGTTGAATCTCGGATTCATCACTCTAAATCTCATTTATTAAGCTCAAATCCTCTAAAATCAACAGCATTTTGGCATCTTTTCTACATAATTAACATTCATGCATATTTTCATAAAGATTACATTTTAGCACAAAATTCTGCACAAAATAAGAAGCCAAAAATCCAAGCCAAAAGTGACCTGTAAATAGCCTAACTTCCCAGATTTTTAACTCATTCATGCTAACTCCGAATGACCCAAAACCACTTCCACTGTGTACATATAACTAACAAGAATAAAAGAAAAATACAAAAAAATAACTAACCCAGATAAGTGGACCAAAAACCCAAACCCAAATTTTAGGATTTTTGGACTAAAAACCCCATATCCCCCTCATCCAGTGTCCGATTTAATCCTACTTACTTTTGAACAAATGTACATTCAATTACCTTCAAAACAAGACCAAGTTCAAGTGAATCAGAGCTCATATGTGAAAGTTGGGTTTTGGGCCTCTTTTGTATACTGTATACTTTAGCGGTTTCTGACCTATTATTTTATATACTTATTTTATCAATTAATAAAAATCCAAAAAAATTAGATTAATGTGTAATTATTTATCTCTCATATATCATATTTTTTCGGATTTTTTATCTCATCTAAAAATGACATAAAAATTGCAAAACCCCAAAATCAAGGTGTTCTATTTATATGGGATACCCCAAAAATACCACTTGGTGCAAATGATCGAGTTTGATTTTGATTTCTTCATGAAAGTTGTAGATCTCGTTGAGACGAGCAATTTTTATGAAAAAATGTTTTTGATCTGAGGTCGTTTACTATTTATTTTTGATTTTACAAACTATTTATTTTCTGAATTATCTGGTGCTGACACGTGGCAGCACCTGATGTCGCCACGCGTCAGCCATTTTTGGGCCTATTTAATATCATTTTTAATAAAAATTAAATAAATTAAAAAAAAAACTAAATGCCCACGTACGTGCGACGCACGTGCCTCCCAGGCACGTGCTTCCTTTCTTTCCCACTAAGCCGCCACGTGTCGCGTTCCTGGCCGCCCGATCTCGGTCGATCGGACGGCTAGGGGTCATCTTCTCCAGCAGGCCTCCTTTCCCCTTTTGGCCACCCATCTCCCCCACGAATCACTCCGCCGCCTCTGCGGATCACGCACCGCCCCACCATCTCTCTGATATCCATCTTTCAAATCAATGCACCCCCCAAATCTCGCGGCCGCCCACTTCAGATCCCGTCCCCGACCTCGACCCCCAATCGAATCCCTAACCCAGCCTACTTTCCATCTCCGGCGAGCAACCCCTGCCCTATTTAAGCAGCACCGCTGCACCTCCATAGGGTCGTCCATCGTTCAACTTTCAAGATCTCCTTCTGGTCGTGACAGCCAGCAAGCCTACCTCGCCGGCGCGATCCAAGGCTACCTCCTCGTCGCAGCAAAGCTCCTCCGCTGCTGCTCTTGCTCCGACGACCGGCCGTCGAGCCCTACCCTTCTCCAGAGTGATATATCTCTCTCGCTCTCTCTCTCTCTCTCGTTTTTTCTCTCGTTTTTTTCTCTACGACATTTTGCCGCCCGTCCTCTTCTTCACCGACGTCCGCCGGTCGTGTGTCAGCCCCACATCCATCTTTGACCACCTTCAACGCTACGCCTTCTGCCAACATCTTCTCCGCCAAAACTCATCACCAACCTTCACCGCGCATCGACGATACCTCCACCACCTACCCATCGACTGCCTGCTTTACGCAAAAACCACATCATATTGCGCCACCGCAACTTCATCTCCGGCAGCTTCACCAACGCTTCTTCGACCACGCAACCACCTTCGGCAGCGACGTTCTTCACCGCCCGGAGCACAAAGCAGTCGCATCTCCGACTTCCAGTAACTCCACCAACGCCGCCACTGCTAGAGCTATCTTCACTGACAACCACATAAGCCTCCAGGCTTCACCGGTGCTCCGCCCCTCCCGCAGACCCTCCTCAGCCACTTCGCCGCTTCGCCGCCGGGCGTGACGCCCGAGACCCCCCACGTGCGAGACACGTGCGTGTGGGGGGGTGTCGTTCATCATCAGCAGCTCAGGTCACGTGCGCTGCACGTGACCTTGGGTAATTTATACAAGAACCCCCAGAAGATCCCTAATTTACGAAACAACCCCTGCCTCATGAGGCACGTGCTACGCGCATGCCCCTCTATAAATTTTGGAGAAAACCCCAAGGGTTTAGGTATTTACATCCAGATCCATCTCTGCTCATTTTATTTATATTTATTGCAAACAGATCCTTGTGTTCCCACTTTCTTTTGAACCTCTTGTGAGCCTTGTTTTATTCATTCAAAAATAGCATGATGTTTGTCATATAACTATCTACATTTTGACATATTGTAGGTATTTTTGTGATTAGTGGTTAATTAATGATTAATTATTTTGTGAAAATTGGTATATTTTGCCCTCTTTGTGCTCTGAAATTCATATTTGCTTCACCATTGCTCTAAAATTCCCTGAAAAATCACATAGTGTAGAGTTAATTATTCTTAATATTGTGCCCAAAAAGAATTGTATTTGCATGCATAATTTGCCCTGTAAAAATCATTTTGCATATTTCAGTACTTGATTTTTAATAGGTACTAGATCTCACATTTTCAAGATTTAAGATTTTTCTGAGATCAATCACCTAGTGATAGATCTGAGGTAATTTTATCCCTTGAAAAGAAGTAGATTTAATATTTATTCTAATTAAATATTGAAATTCATTTTGTTTGCATTTAAAAATTCATAAAAAAATCATATTGCATCCAAAAATTCCAAAAAAATTACAGTGCACTTATTTCATCATATTTTACATGGTGGCCAAATTTCGTATTTTTCGAACATTGTTTGAACATATTTGACATTTTAGTCCCTAAAATAGGCCGAATTTGCATTTTGCACCCTTTATTGCATTGAAAATAACAAAAAAAAAGACTGCCTCGAAAACCATGCACGAATCTTGATAGACTTAATCTAGGTTGTTCCTTTGCCTCCTTGTGATCGACCTTCGGACTTGCCCAAGTAAAATAAACATAAAACCGCATTAATCAACTTGATGAATATTTTGTGTGGTTATTTTCTTGACCGTTTCCGATTGCCGCCTACAACACACGACTAATCATTCTTATGCACAACACATAAAAACAACTCCTTAACTCGGCATTCACAGACATGTCAGCACCGTAGATTGGTTTAGATGAAAGGACTAAACAAGCTTTTTGGGAGGATTTGGATAAGAGTCTACAAGTAATCCCACAAAGAGAGATGATTTGCATCGGTGGAGATCTTAATGGACATTTGGGAAAAGATTCTTCAGGGTATGCTAGTGTTCATGGAAGACATGGTTTTGGGGATAGAAATGAAGAGGAAAAGCCATCCTGGATTTGGCAACGGCATTTGATCTTTTCATAGCAAACACTCTCTTCAAGAAGAGGAGGAACATTTAATTACTTAATAAGAGTGGGCCAACTAGAACACAGATAGATTACTTTGCGTTGAGGAGAAGAGATAGTCTGTTTGTAAAGACTGCAAGTATCCCAGGAGAGAGTTTGACAACCCAACATCGTTTGTTAGTCTTGGATGTACAAATGAGAGGGTTGGTAAAGAAAAGAAGGGTTTCTAAGATAACTAGAACTAGATGGTGGAATCTTCCACTGAAGCAAGCGAGCTTCATGGAGAAGGTTTAGAAGACTTATCTTGGATTGTAGTGTAGTGCAAACGAGATGTGGGAGGCAGTAGCATCTTGTATCCAAAAGGTAGCCAAAGAGATGCTAGGTGAGTCAAAGGGAGGAGCTCCATGTTAAAAGGAGGCTTGGTGGTGGAGTGAAGGGGTGCAAGAAAAGCTAAAATAAAAAGAGCTTTCTTTAAAGCTATGTCTAAGGATAGAACAGATGAAACTGTCACAACTACAAATCAGCGAAGAAGGAAGCAAAGAAGGTTGTAAGCGAAGCTAAGTCAAAAGCTTATGAAGTTTTGTATAAAAAAACTCGACTCTAAGGAGGGACAGAAGGATATATTCAGGTTGGCCAAAGCAAGAGAAAGAAAAACCAAAGACCTTTCTCAAGTGAGATGCATTAAGGACGAGGAAGATCGTGTGCCTATTACTCAGAAGGATATAAAGACTAGATGGGAGCAGTACTTCCATAAACTTTTACGGAAATAGAGATATCACTTTGGGTGATCTAGCTTGTAGTGAAAGTTACTTGAATCGTACATGATATAGACGGATACAAAGAAAGGAAGTAGAGGAGGCTTTGAAGGTTATGAGACCTGAAAGTCTAGGATCGGATGACATCCCTGTAGAAGTATGGAGAGTTTTAGGTGAGCGTGTTTGACTTGGCTTATGAATCTATTCAACGTTATTTTGGCAAAGCAAGAAAATGCTTGAAGATTGGAGGCGGAGTATCGTGTGCCTCTTTATAAGAATAAAGGAGACATTCAAAATTGTTCAAATTATAGAGGTATCAAGCTGATGTGTCACACTATGAAAATTTGGGAACGTGTGATTGAAAGAAGGTTGAGGAAAATTTTCAAGTAAAAGAAAACCAATTCGGATTCATGCCAGGTCACTCAACGACGGAAGCCATCCATTTGCTGAGGAGAACAATGGAGATTTATAGAGCTAAAAGGAAGAACCTCCACATGATATTTATTTATTTGGAGAAGGCTTATGATTCTGTCCCACGAGATAATATTCTGGAGGAGTGTTTGGAGAAGAGATAAATACATGTCCTATACATTAACCTCATAAAGGACATGTATGATAGGACTTTATCTTGTGTAAGGACCCCGTCTGGGAAGACTGGATATTTTGACATCAACATTGGTTTACATCAAGGTTCTGCTTTGAGTCCATTTCTTTTTACTTTGATTATGGACGAGTTGACCTGTCACATTCAGGATGAGTTACCTTGGTGTATGTTATTTGCTGATGATATTGTGTTAATTAACGAGACTAGAGATAGAGTAAAATGAGAAGCTTGAGGTCTGGAGACATGAGTTGGAGACTAAAGGATTTCGTATTAGTAGAGCTAAAACGGAATATATGGAGTGCACCTTTGATGGAAGAAATGGGAAGGAATCGAGACTGAAGATTGGTGATGATAACATTCAGAAGAGAGATTCCTTTAGATATCTGGGATCTATTCTGCAACATGATGGGGAAATTGATGGATATGTTACTAATAGAATAAATGCAGGCTGGATAAAGTGGAGAGGAGTCTTTGTTGTTCTCTGTGATAAGAAAATTCCTTTAAAGATTAAAGAAAAGTTTTACAAAGCAGCCGTGAGACCTGCTATGCTTTATGGGTCTGAATGTTGGCCTCTGAACCATAGACATGTGCAGAGAATGAATGTAGCAGAAATGAAAATACTAAGGTGGATGTGTGGAAACACACGTAAAGATCAAATTGGAATGATGCAATCAGAAAGAAAGTTGGTGTAGCTCCGATCGAGGATAAGATGCGAGAAAAACCGCTTAAGATGGTTTGGACATTTGCAAAGAAGATCAGCTGATGCACCAGTTAGGAGATGCGAGTGTTGGGATGTTGAGCCGGCTAAGAGAGGTGAGGACGGCCCAAGAAGTGTTGGAAAGAGACCATACGAAGGGATCTTAGTTTTGTGGATATAAGCTCGGGATTGGCCCAAGATAAATCTGAATGGAGGCGAAGAATCCATGTATCGACCCTACTTAATTATGGGAAAAGGCTTTGTTGTTGTTGTTGTTTATGGGTTTTTAACATAAAAAAGATTCCAAATCATGGATTAAATAATAGGATGAGATTGAAATGAAGAATAAAAATAGCAAAATAAGTCCGAAATTCTTCAAATCAAATTTAATGGGGAGATAATTATATCCATAAAATTCAAAAATAGAATAACATATTTTTTAGAATTTTTGGTGATTTTTAATATTTTTTTGTTAGATTTGGGAGCCTTTTATTTTTAATCTTTTTCTATTTTAAGGGATTTTTGGTCTGGAGTTAAGATATGATAAAATAGACAACATATATATATTTGGAATTTCTTAAAATGACTTTCTATTTTTATATTTTATAAAACAAAGAGGACAAAATGTGCCCATTTCATTTTTAATAAATAGTAAAAATTTCAAAATTGCCAAATGAAAACATGGCTGTGAAGCTACAAGCAATCAGAAGCGTACATCTATTTTTTGTGATTTTCGGAGCACAATAGCTATTTTAAATAAATACAATAAGTAGAAAAATTAAAATTACTACAGGGCATATATGTAAATAAAACAAAGTCTAAAGGCCTTGTTTTAATTTCCATAAAATATACAGCATATATTAAAATTTCTTAGACCTAGATTAAATACAAAAAGATGCAAGTGTATTCTTGCAATTTGGCCACCGCAAATGGACGACACATGAGGTGACCGGTCATGAACTTGCATGTAATATGAAATAAATACAAGGGTCTACATGAATTTCACCATTTATTTACACATGATATTATATTTACATCTCTAATTAATAAATAAAAGAATGTAGGGCTAGATATGTAATTTACCCCTTAATGCATGGGATAGGACTGTGCTCCCTCCTTCACTAATACACGTGGCAACACCGGAAGTAGCTATACTGATCAGCTTCCAACGATCCGGATTAGATCTCAAGGTTAAGATCTACGGTGAAGGCGTTGCACATTAGACGGCCACTTCTTACATGGGAAGAATTGTTCTTGATCCGACGCTTGGCAATCAAGGTAAATGACCTCTTTAAGAACTTGGTCGAGCTGAGTTTCAATCAGGTCCTGAGCGTGTCTTTGGCCATCAATCCTCGCATCGAAGGTTGTGTGACGTTGTTGTAGTCATTCCACACCTCCCATGCACTTCAAGATGCTCCGGGATCACTAGAAGACCCATGGAGATCATAAGCTTTCTGGGGAACCTGGGAGGTGTATTCTTGACCCAAAAACACCTCCAAATGAGGCCACTGACTCCTGGACCTGCTCTGTTAGCTCAAGCACGCAAAACACAAGGATCTAGGGTATCTTTTAGGGTGAAATCTAATAGGTTGGCTAGATTCTTGGAAGATCAGGGATGAAATCTTATGAAAAGATCGAGGGAAATGGAGATTTAGAGGAAGCAGGAAAAAAGGAGGAAATCGAGGAGTTGACAGGTCTGACGGGAAACAAAGGCACCATGGGGAGTTAACCGAGGGTCAACGATCCATAGGCCTAATTGGTCCAGGTCAGCCACTATAGGATAAAATAGTTAGGTTTCTTAGAAAATAATTAATGAAATATAGTAAACATTTTACTAATTTTTGATTATAAAATAAAAAATGGTTATTATTTTATGTAGTATTTTATTATGATTTTCATTTATTTTTTAATGTTATTTATTATTATTTATTTTTAGGGGTATATTTATAGGTATATCCATGTTTTGCTATTTTATTTTAATTTTGTATTTTTATTTTAATATTTTATTATCTTATTTTATATATTTATAACTTATTTTTAGGTATACAAATATTTTTTCTTATATTTTTATGATGTTATTTGAATACTTAGATAAATAGGGTTATAAATTATATTAGTATTGTATATTCATCTATGTATTTTGTATACATATTTTGTTTTAATGTTTTATTTATGTTTTTATTTTTAATTTTAATAACTACATTATAGTATAATAATATTTACAAATTATAAAAAATTAAAATTATAACAATAATAAAGAATAAATAAAATGATTATTTTAATCGGTATATTATACAATAAGGGTCCAAAACCTAATTTCACACCTTAAATACAAAAAATATGAAACACATTCATTAAATAGTTTATTAAAAGTTATATATAATTAAAGTGTGATTTTGATATGTTTTGAGTTTTTATGTGAAGATATGGGTATGGGAAGTTGGGATTTTAGAATCTTATCCAGAGTATAACTTTTACACTATATATTATTTTGTATGAAATGAATTTGTATTTTTATATATATTATTATGTATAACTTCATGAGGTTTCTTCAGTTGAAGTATAAAAAGTAGAAAATAAAATAGGTCCAAAATGAATAAATGATGAATCAATAAATTAGAATTTTATTGTATTATTGGCCCTTATTTCCCCGTACTTTATTCTTTGTTGACCTAGTCATCAATATGCCTAGGTTTCGGGGTTTGGGTCATAAACTACCTTTGGTATTTTATTCTTTTTCTTTCCTTTTCTTTATTTTATAATTTGGAATTATAAATAGTATTTTAATTTGTGCAAATTAAAGGTATTTACATGCATTAGCTAGGTTTTTAAGGCCAAAATGATATAATAAAGGTAATGAAATGGAGATTTATCATCTCCTGTACTTGCCTTTGCTAGTCCCTAGCAAACACTTACGCAATAAGTGCAGAAAATACAAACAAAGAAAAGAAAAGAAAGAAAGTGTATCAAGTTTAATTGTCAAACTTGTCTTCACAAAATCAAAGTTTGGAGTTTAAGTTGGACCTTTGGAATTTTAGTGCAGGCGAAACCATATTGGGAATCGTGATTTGAAGCACAACAGCATTCGAGAATCCTAAAACTTTGCTCAAGTCTACTCAATAGCCAGGTCAGAATACTTCAACTCTTACGCAAACCTTATGACTATGATTCTTACTTGTACAGTGCATGTGATAGTGGCTCCCCTCAACTAAATGGATAAAGAGACTGACTTCACCAGCATGACAACCCAATGATTACCCAAATCCAGTAACTCTTTCTCGAGGAACATGGTATTCCCTTTTAAGTCCAAGTGGAAACAAGCTCACGAGGAGGGGGTGAAGAGAAGAATGGACAGTAGACAATGTAGCTACCTCCTAGGATGCATGACCAGTGTAGTCAAATCATCCAGCTGCAGGTTTCACAATGTATTAACTTTGGAAGCTCAGCTTGAGTATTGACTATACAAATATGTACACTTCGGCATGCATTTTATTTTCAACCAGGCATGTCCACTTTTGAGTTTTTGTTTGTTTTTTTTGGAGTACTATAAACAATGACATTTACATAAGGAGGTTTTCCTCTTCATCCAATAGACTATCCCTCTTTTGAAGCATTATTACAATCCACACTCCCTGTCTTTAGATGTCCCTACCACTGGACGGATTGGGGTGCACTTCCTCCCTAGATGAGGATAAATGTTTCCCCCTGTATGCGTCTCATACCAGAAAATCCAATCCCCTCACCATTCCAACTGAGTTGAGACAAGTGAAAGGAGTAGGTTTCCAAGTTAGGTCATTATCAACAAGAGCCATGCATGTGCTACGAAACATTCTACTTAGGCAGTCAAGAATCCATTGAACTAAGTCTTATGATTCTCAAATAATTTAGTCAAACAGACTTGGAAGTACCTCAATTACAACTCCTATAGGTTTCTTATAATTAGATAGATTTAAGGTCCAACCAAGCTCCAATCTTCAAATTTTACTTAGATTTTTTAATTACAAACTCAATCTGAAAATGAGAATGCTATGCAAATGCTATGTACAATGCAGGAAATATTTTTGTGATGCATTTTTTCTAACTTTTCAACTTTTATAGATTTTTTTAAAAAAGTTTTGAAAATTTTTGTGTAATTTTTTAAAAAGGTTTATGAAACGTTTTTGGTATACTTTGGTTTTGCACATGTTTTTGTGATTTTGAAAACAAAAGATTTTAGATAAAAATAATTACAAATATTTACACGGGATGCATCTTATTATTGTAAGAGTTGGGATTTTTAAGAATTTACAAGGGATAAGTGGATCATTCTTCCCCGCCCATTTTTTGTAAATTTTTTTATTTTTATGAAAAATATCTCCATGTATATTCATCCCTATATCCCTCTATATGCCTATTCAAATTTCGTCAGAACAGCGACTTCTACGGCCTTCATCTAAACATGGTCAATTTAAAAAATCATGCAACCCTTCAAAAAATGATTGTCTAAATGGAGGTCGCATGAGTCTCTGTTTCTGACGAAATTCAAATGGCATATAGGAGGGATACAGTGATGAATATACATGGTGACATTTTCCAAAAAAATAAAAAATCGCGAAAAATGGGATGGGGGCAACCCCATTTTTTCCATATATATGTATACATTAGTAAAGAATTTAAGGTGATATATATATATTCCTCAAACTTATTTTAAGAATGATTTTACAAAAAAATTGAGCGATATATTCCAAAATAATTTTCGCAAATATTTTTTACAAACCTTTACACACATTTGAAAATCATTTGTAAACGTCTTTTCAACAATATTTATAGATTTTTAAAATATTTTTTGCAACAATTTTTCGAACATTTGTAAATCATTTTTCAAACATTTTTCTATCACATAAGGAAAAGATATTTATAAAAGGTTGAAAACATTTTCCAAATAGTTTTCAATGGAATTTTCAAAAAAATTTCAAATCATTTTTCAAGCATTTTGTAAAACATTTTTGCCTGATTTATAATCGGTATACATAAAAAGTATTTGAGGAATAAACAACAACTTTTATTAAGTGATTTTAATGAAATTTATAGGTCTACTATATAATACTTTATAAAAAATTTTAGCCATAGTTTATTGAAAATACGAAAGTACGACACCCTATACTTAGCTTGAGCTATGTCACCTAGAGTAGAGAGAAAAAGAAAAGCCATAACTCGTACTAAGTGTAGAAAAGTCTAAAGAATAAATGAATAAGGAATGAATATACTAATGAAAATTCGATCGTCCCTCCTATTCTTAAGATCAAACAATCCTAAGTATACTAGACCGTACACAAGACAGGGAGGTCAAGGATGGAAATGAACAAATCGTACTCAGACTTTCTCCCCCTATACTTAGGGTAAGATATCTCCAAGTATAGACAAGAAGAGGAGACATTTGGAGAGGATCAAAGAATAAAGGAGTCTTGGTGCACGCCCCTATACTTAGGACAAAGTACGTCCTAAGTATAGAAGTCTTACAAAAAGGGATGACACATCCACATACACACACAAACATAAACACACACACACACATAATTGTTAGATACGAAATTAGAAAACAATTAGAAGAAAATATGAGAGCTTAAAGGAAGAGTTTTTGAGTAACATTATCTGAATCATGTGATTCAGCTACTGTTATGGATGTTCCTTCAATGCATAATACTTGGATAGAATTGAAAACGACAAAGAAAGTGTCATGCTCGAGGTAGGGCTTCAATAGCTGACCATTGACAACAATGGATGGTGCATCAAGAGACAATTCTGATATCACAATACTATCATTGTCATGCACTTCTTGAACTCGAAACGACCTTGTCCATTTGATTTTTAATTTTCCTGAGAAGATATTCAACTTTGTATCAAATAGCCATACTTTCTACCAGTCTCAAGGTCTTTCGTCTGAAGTGTCGGGCATGCCAGTGTTTAACCTTCTCCTTGTACCTCAATGTGTTATCGTAGGCATAGTCTTGAAATTGCAGGAGCATGTTCAGATCATATTTCCTTTTCTAACCACCTTGTTGTGAGTCCAGATTGCAAATGTTAACTGCCCACAATGATTTAGGAATCAAATCCACTAGCAGATGGCATAGTTTCCCATATACCAGACAATAGGGCGACATGCCCAACGAACACTTGTAGGCAGTTTCTACATGCCCAAAGGACTGAGTCCAAAAGTTGGGACCAATTTTTCCTGTCTGGATTGACAAGCCTTGTGTAGTATCATCTTGATTCTCTGTTGGATAGTTCTGCCATACTGTTGGTATGAGGATGGTAAGGAAATGCGACTTGATGATCGATGTTATACTCCTTCATTAATTTTTTGACCTCTCTGATAATGAAGGTGATTACCCTCGTCTAATATCAATATATTTGGAATCTTGAACCGCAAGATGATTTTTTTCTTCAGAAAGCGATACACTGTAGGATTGTTTGTGGCTCGAGCTAGGATATCTTCAACCCAATGACTCACATACTCAACGGCAAGAAGGATGTGATCGTATCCCTGATTGTTGGGAAAGGATCCCATGAAATAGATTCCCCAAGCATCGAATACATCTGGCAATCTGAATAATCTTCAGGTCATGAATCCTTAGTTGTAAGGGTACCTTCAATATATGGCAGTCAGTGCAATGCCTGACATATGTTGCAGCATCCTTAAATAGTGTAGGACACCATAGCCACACTGCAATATTTTTGTTGTCTTTCTATCTTCAGAGTGGTGCCCACTAAATTCGAGCGAATGACAATACTCGAGGACACTATGATGCTCCATATGGGGAATGCACCTGCGCCAAATACATTCCCCTCCTTCCTGAATAAGAGAAGATCTTCCCATTGGTAGAAATGGATCATTGACAAGAACTTGTCCTTCACTATCTTTAACCATTCATGTGGAACTACACCCCGAAACGAGGTAGTTGACAATATCAACATACCAAGGGAATGAATCCATGGCCAGAATTGACTCATCAGAAAAGGTGCTTGTGATGGGTGCCTTACTTATTGAAGGATCTTGTTGCTCAATTATGGAGAGGTGATCTGTTACCACATTCTGAACTCCATGTTTATCCTTGATTTCCAAATCATACTCCTGAAGGAGAAGGTTCCATCTGATCATTCTAGGCTTAGCGTCCTTCTTCTGTAGTAAGTATAGGATAGCAGAGTGGTCCATGTAGATAGTGGTTTTTGATCCTAACAGATAGGATCTGAACTTCTCAAGGGTGAATACCATAGCCAGCAATTCTTTCTCTACTATAGTGTACTCCGAGCCTCATCTAGAGTTAAGCTGTCATAATGAATGGCATGTGGCGCCTTGTCTTTTCTTTGTCGTAGAACGACCTCAACTGCACAATCTGACACACCCATCATGATCTCGAAAGGAAGAGACGAATCTAGCGGTTGTAGGATGGTAGTTTGAGTGATTTGCTCCTTCAACTGATTAAATGAAAGGAGAAGTTGATCAACATTGAACTCAGTATCCTTGTAGAGCAATCTTGTAAAAGGTCCGACGATGCTGCTAAAATCAAGGATGAATCGTCTGTAGAATCCTACATGCCCCAGAAATGAACTCATATTTTTTACTGTCTAAGGTGGATCTAAACTAGCAATGACATCCACCTTTGTCAGGTTGACTTTCATGCCATGTTTGGAAATGACGTGACCCATCACAATCCCCTCTCTGACCATGAGGTGTCTATTTTCCTATGATAACACCAGATTGACTTCATGGAATTTCTGAAGTACTCTATCTAGGTCTCTAGGTGCTCAAGACAAGAATCGAATATGTCACCATAGATGGAGAAATCGTCCATAAATACCTTGAGAAAACTTCCTACCATCTCAACAAAAACTACAAGCATGCATCTTTGAAATGTCGATGGTGTGTTGCACAATCCAAAGGACATTCTCCTGAAAGCATAAGTATCCCATAGGTTCGAATCCAAATAACTAAGATTTATTTGTTTGACTAGATCCAAATATAAGAGACTATAGATACATGCATTCTTTTTAGGGTTTGGACCTAATTACTGAGACAAGCAACCTACAATCTAAGGTCTCCATGCCCACTAACAAATAAAAGGGCAAAAATCTCAAAAAGCGGGAAACAAAGTAAAAGAAGGCGAAAATCCGAAAAACTATGACGAGGCCCCCAAGTAAAGAAGCACCCAGACACTAGAGCTCGTTGTTAAGAGTAGTGTCCAAGTATTATTACAATTTAATGAATCAATATCTCTCTCACCAATAAATAAATTCTATGACAAATAGTTTCTCTTTGCTTTACTTGTTGTGTCTCCAATTGGTCAAAGGGTGAAGACTAATCTCCACCAATCTTGGCTACCTCAGCCTCCTAAGAAGTCGTCCTTGCATAGCCAGCCCTCGCAACAAATTCACATAGATGTACATTAGCACAGATAATCAATTAGTTTAATCAAAATGAATTATACACAAAGAATGAATAAATATATGCAAGTAAAAATAATTGGCTAATTACATCAATGAATAAATGAATGAATTTACAAAAGGAATGACAAAATAGGCTTCGCACATTGCCCCTGGCAACAGTGCCATTTGATAATTGAGATTTTGTCAAAGTCTTGTCAATCCACAAGGCAGACCAACAGTCGTCGAAGCGACCTCAGATGAAATCCCAATTAATCAACAATTAACAAACAATATTAATCATATAATGAATATAAAAAATGTGGAGTTCAAATTTACTATAGCTCTACAACAAAGGTGTATGAGCGTAAGCATGTGTAGAGGTCAAACCACAAAGAGCAAAACGGGTAGCCTACGATTATTGTTAACTCAAGCATATTGTGTAAAAAGATGTTGTTCATTTATATTTTTTGGGTTTTTTATTTTGTAATTTATTATATTTTTGTTCTACTATTTTTATTTTGTTTTTATAATTTTGTATATACTTTTATATTATATATATATATTATAATACGCAATAAAGTACAAAAGGCAATATATGCCATAATAGATAATATGGATAGAAATATAGCTAAAATAAATAAAAATTACAGAATTAAATATTTTTTATTTTAAACAATTTGTAACATTTTTATGATATTTTCTAAAATTTTGCTAATTTTTATGGGTTTTTAAAATAAAATATTCCAAATATGGGATTAAATAATAGGTCGGGATTGAAATGAATATTAAAAACAACAAAATAAGTCCAAAATTCTTCAAATCAATGTTAGTAAGTAGATAATATAATCAATAAAATTCAGTAATAGAAAAACATATTTTAGAATTTTTGGTGATTTTAAATTTTTTTGTTGGATTTTCGAGCTTTTTGATTTTTAGTCTTTTTCTTTTTTTAAGGATTTTTGGTTTGGAGTTAAAATATGATAAAATATACAACAAATATTTTTTGGAAATTTTCAAAGCAATTTTCTATTTTTTTGATATTTTATAAAACAAAAAGGGCAAAAACGTATTCATTTCATATTTAGTAAATAGTAAAAAGGTCTAGAATTACCAAATGAAAGCATCATGTGAAACTACAATTAGACGCCTACAACTATTTTTTGTGATTTTTGAAGCACAATAGCTATTTTAAATAAATACAACAAGCATACAAAAATACAATTGCTAATAGGGGAATAATTGTAAATAAAACAAAGTCCAAGGGTCTTGCTGTAAATTTTCCATAAATATACAACATATATTGCAATTTCTTGGATGAATCTTAAATACAAAAAGGCGTAATGGTAACCTTGTGGCCACCTCATACGGAATATTTTATTTACATATCTAATTAATAAATAAAAAATATGGGGCTAGATGTTTTATTTACCCCTTAATGCGCTAGATCTGACAACGCTCTCCACTAATGCACATGGCAGCACCAGAGCAGCCGATACCAGTTCAGCCTCCGACGATCTGGATTAGATCTAAAGGCTAAGATCTATAGTGAAGGCGCTGCACATCGGACAACCGTTGCTACATGGGAAGAGCTATTCTTGATCCTGCGGTTGGCGGTGGATAAACTCGCTAAGAACTCGGTCGAGCCAAGTTTCGATCAACTCCTGGGCGTGTATCCCCACCAATCCCTCCACCGAAGGTTGCATGACATTGTTGTAATCCCTCCAGACCTCCCAAGCACTTCAAGATGCTCCGGGGATCACTGGAAGATCCTCGGAGATCGGAGGCTTTCTAGCAAACCTGGAAGGTAAAATACCTCCAAATGAGGCCTCTAACTCCTTGACCAGCTCTGTTAGCTCAAACACATAAAACACAAGGATCCATGGATTCTTTTAGGATGAAATGGAGAGGAATGAGGCACGACGAAGAGGCCTCAAGTGACGATGGTGAGGCGCCTCTGATCTCCAGATCCGTGTAGGATCTGGGTTAGTGGAGCATGGGAAAGAGTGAAGAAGCAAGAGAGGAAGGTGAGGAGGTGCACGTGTATGTGGTAAAGGTCGAGTACAGTGATGAACGACCGCTTGAGCTCGAGAGCTCCAACAAGGTGGATTTTTAATGCGAAGCTAATATAGATGACTAATCGCTAATCTAATGAGCGGAAATGAAATGCAATGAATAATACTACTTAAGAATCTTAAAAACGCAGCTCGTACCTACCGACGAAGGTAGGAAGCAGAGGTGGTTGGAGACGACCACCGTGGGTACACCTCCTCTTCCTTGAGTTGCTCCAGACCTCAAGGGATCTCCCTCTGTCACTGGAGGATTCTCTAGATCAATATTTAGGGGATCTAATGCTCAGAACAATGACCAAAATCAAGAGGGAAGGTCAGAGGTCTTGTTTATAAGCATGATGGGCACCCTTATTGACGACCGATTTAGGAAAAATCCATCGTATGTACAATCAATCTAATAGGCTGGCGAGTTTCCTAGAAGATCAGGGATGAAATCTTACAAAGAGATCGAGGGCAAAGGAGATTTAGAGGAAGCGGGAAAAAGGAGGAAATCGGGGAGTTGGCGGGCTGACGGGAAGCAGAGGCGCCACGGGGAGTTGACCGGAGGTCAACGATCCCTGGGCCTTGATTGGTGTAGGACAACCACTACATGACAAAATAGCTCGTAAATGATTTTATTAATTTTCTATTATAAAATAAAATTTTTTTATTATTTTATTTAGTATTTTATTATGATTTTATTTATTTTTTGACATTATTTATTGTTAGTCAATTTTTAGGTTTATATTAATAGGTATATTCGTCTATGTTTTGGCTATTTTATTTTAACTTTATATTTTCTGATTTTCTGATTTTATTCTCTTATTTTATATATTTAGAAATATTTTTAGGTGTATAGCTTATTAAAGTTATATACAATTATAGGTGATTTTGATATATTTTGAGTTTTTATTTGGAAGATATGGGTATGGGAATTCGGGATTTGGAATCTTATTCAAAGTATAACTTTTACACTGTATATTATTTTTGTATGAAATCAATTTCTCTTTCTCTATATATATTATTATCTACAACTTTCATGTAGAAGGTTTCTTTATTTGGCTATAAAAAGTGGAAAATAAAATATATCCAATATAAATAATTGATAAATTAATAAATGATAAGTTTATTGTATCATTGGCCCTTATCCCCCCTACTTCAATCCTTATCGACCTAGTCATCAAGATGCCTAGGTCTCAAGGTTTAGGGTCATAAAAATACCGTTAGTATTTTATTCTTTTTCTTTTCTTTTCTTTATTCTATAATGTTGACATATTATAAAATAGTATTTCATACAATATTTCTACAATAAAGAATGATTGTTAATTTATGCAAATTAAAGGTATTTCCATGCATTAGCTAGGGTTTTTAAGGCTAAAATGATAGAATAAAGGTGATGAAATGGAGATTCATTACAACCCAAGTTTAGGCTAACCCTAATAGCCTACACTGATCTGGTTCTCAGCAGCACTTTGGTCACGTATACTATCCAACATCTCCTAGATTTGAACATGACATTCTTTTGTGTGATGAAGCTAATCACATGTCACTCAGGAGTAAAAGGATCGTGACCATACCTGACTGGGCGAGGGACATGAGGAGGGGCATCTCTGGAGCTTTACCCGAGGAGTCTTCAGAGGATGGGGAAGAGAGGCAGCATATTCCAGAGTCCCATCAGCACCATTTGAGGATATCTACTCAGGGCGAGAAGAGAAGGAGAGAACGTATGAAGCATCAGTAGCATGTATATACTTCCGAGTCTATGTAGGACCTTGCACCTCCGGTTGTGGCGGATACCACTGCAGCTTCTTTCCACATCCTTTAATGGATAATTTGGATTTTGATCCCATGTTGCATCAAAAAGATTCATGTATGAAGAACTCTATTTCAGTTAATTCCAAGAATGATCTTTCAGTTCACGATTCAGATTCTTCATCTTCTATTTACCTTCCTCCCATCCCTTTCTCCTATGCTCTTACGATAGGAAAGCGCATCAAAAAAATTCAGAAAGATGACCCTGATATGACACGGTTTTGTAAAGAAAATAACCCTGTAAAGGTGCCATTTGATGAGTATGTAGTTAACCATCCTATATTCCAGAAATACCTTAAGTTTAGATGCACACCGACTAAGGTTGGCAGTAAGAAAGAGAACCAAAATGTGAAGACAGACGTCTAGTCAGTAGCCACAACTTATTGTCTCAAGAATCAAATGTTACCAAGGGAAAAGAAAGACATGGGTGCTCACTATGTGGAGAATCGTGTCGATGACATCGCATTTGCACGCACACTTTTGGATAACGATTCTTCAATCAACTTACTTCCCTTAGCATTATATCAGAAATTGAAGTTGGGACCACTTTGCAAATCCAAAGCTTTACTCCAATTCACATATTATTTAGTGAAGAGACCAAAGGGAGAAGTGAAGAACGTCGTTATCTTGATTGAGGGGCAGAACTATCAGGTTGACTTCACAGTCTTGGACATGGAGAACCCCAATCATTGGAGAATCTCATATCATTCTCGGGCGGCCATTTCTTAGTATTACAGGTGCAACTTTCAATTATGGTACAGGAATGATGAAGTTTCGTTCTCTAGGAAGAGAAGTAAACCTTGAGATGAAGCAAACCAAGTATGAGTGACCTGATTCAAAGAGTAGTACATCGTACACCTCTTCAGAGGTAGATTGCAGAATGATTAACACTGTTGGGATTTGGAGACATGTTCTTTTAGGACAAAGCGAGACCCTTTCATCTAGAAAGGACATAGTGCATGATGCAGTTTGCTAGGTGTTGCCTAATCTTGTTAGATATGCATCTACCTATTCCCATGATGACATAGAGATCCATCTAGATCTGTTAGTTCCATCCACTTTGGAACGACCATGGGACATAGATGACAAGTAGGACGTGGCTATTTCCAATTGCTGAGATATCTTTGGCGATCCGACTCCAATACTTTTGAGTTGGTGCAGATGAACCCACCTTCATGCAGCATAGGACCTGATTCTGATTCAGTTCAGCCAGATTTGATTGATGATACCACATTGTTTGAACTGAAATCACTACCTCCTACACTCAAGTACACCTTTCTTATTTGACCCAAAGAGAGATATCTTGTTATCATTAGCTCAGACTTGACTTTAGAACATGAGTCAGGTTGTTAGAGGTCTTAGAGAGGAACCTCAAAGCATAGGATGGATAGTTTTGGATCTCATGGGGATTAACCCAACTCTTTGCTCGTACTACATTTTTATTGAGGACAATATGAGACCTTCCTGCGAGTTCTAGAGGAGAATTAACCCTAATCTATTGGAAATAGTAAAAAAACATATTGAGAAATGGTGCAAGGTAAGGCTTATATGCCTTATTTCTGACTCCAAGTGGGTGGCACTGCTTCATGTTGTCCTAAATAAGTCGGGAATTCAGATGGTCACCAATGAGGAGGGGGTAGAGATCGTGTTACGAGTACCCACGTTGTGACGCATCTGTGTCGACAACATGCTTCTGAATGCCACGACCAAGAAAGATCACTTTACCTTGCCTTTTATCGATTATATTTTGGAGAGACTTGCAAAGAAAGAGTTCTTCTGTTTTCTTGACGGGTACTCAGGCTACATCTAGGTAGCTATAGCACCCGAAGGACCAGTAAAAACCACATTTTCTTTTCCTTCGGTATATACGTGTTTAGGTTCATGCCATTTTCAGACACATTTCAGCAATGCATGATCGTCGTATTTACCGAGATGGTGGGAGATTTTCTGGAAGTATTCATGGACGACTTCTTGATTCATGGTGATTCCTTTTGATACATGTTTAGCTCACTTGGACCAAGTCCTCAAGAAGTATAGAGAGGTGAATCAGGTACTCTCTTGGGAGAAGATTCACTTTATGGTGATGGGGGGTATTATGTTGGAGCATGCCATCTCCAAAAGGGGAATGAAGGTTGACCGTGCCAAGGTGGAGGTAATCAAGAAAATCAATCCACCTACCAAGAGTGAGGTCTTTTCTAGGGCAACTTGGATTGTACAGAAGATTTATTTATGATTTTTCAAAGATTGCCCACCCACTGACTGAGCTCTTAGGGAAAGATATAGACTTCATTATAGATCACATGTGTCTGGAGGCCTTTGAGAACTTGAAGATGAATATTTGTGCCTCGCCGATCCTACAAGATCATGACTGGTCTCTCCCCTTTGAGATCACGACTGATGCTTCAGATTTCACTATAGGAGCTCTCTTAGGGGATCCCAATTGTAGTATGGGTCATCGAGAAGTTCAGGTTTAGGTCGTATATTTTGGTCTCTAAGGTGACAATCTACAAAGATCACACAGTTATTCGGTACTTAATGGAAAAGAAGGACGCAAAAGCGTAACTTCTTAGGTGGATTTTGCTGCTCAAGGAGTTTGATTTGGAGATAAAATATAAATCTGGAGTGAAGAATATTGTGGTTGATCACCTTTCTCGGATTGATCTTAAGGACTCTCTTGATTATGAGCGGATTAGAGAGACATTCCAAAATGAGTCAATATGTGTTATTGACTCACTCCAGTTGGTAAAAACTTACTTATCTCCAAGAGGTTCCCCATGGTTAGACTAGGAGCAGCATTGACCGACAGAAGTCGGATCCAAGGAGATACCACTGGGACGATCCTTTCCTTTTCTTCGAAGGGTTGGATTGTGTTTGGAGAAGGTGTATTCCTCAGTAGGAGTACAAGAGTGTCCTCACATATTGTCATTCACTTGAGGATGGAGGACACCATTCAGGGAACAGAACCACTCACAAGGTACTTCAATGTAGATTGTGTTGGCCGACCTTATTCAGAGATGCTATTGATTGTGTACGGCCGTGTCTGATTTGTCAAAGGATGGGAGGGACTGTTGGATAGAGAGATGAGATGCCTATGCATCTGGTGATTATTTGTGATGTTTTTGATGCATGGGGTATAAATTTTTTGGGTCCCTTTCCCAACATCCAAGGACACGAGTACATCTTGTTGGCGGTTGACTATCCCAACCAGAACAACAGACAACAAAACTATTTGTAAGTTTGTTAGAAACCATATTATTGCTAGGTTTGGGGTGCCAAAAGTTTTGATATCATATGAAGGTAGCTACTTTGTGAACAGAGATGTGAGATCTTTAGATAAGGACTACGGATTTGAGCACAGAGTTACTAGTCCTTACCACCCACAGATCAATGACATGACAGAGGTTTCGAACAAAGAGGTCAAGAGTTTTTTCACAAGTTGGTTCATCTTGATAGGAAGAACTGGTCCCAGCTCTTGGACCAAGTTCTGTGGGCCTATAGGACAACCTACATGACACCATCATGCACTTCACCATTCAGAATGATCTATGGTAAGACATGTCATTTGCCCACAGAGCTGATTCACAAATCTGAATGGGCAATTAAACAAATTAATTGGACTTGTCACCTAGGGAAGCTTTGTTGAGACTTGAAATTGAACGAGCTCGTGGAAATCTGAAACAAGACATATGAAAACAATTTATTTACAAGGACAAAGTAAAGAGATGGTATGATCAGCGCATTAGGTGCAAAGACTTTGTCCTAAGGCAAAAGGTATGGTTTTTAATACTAGGTTAAAGATGTTCCACATGAAGCTCAAATATAAATGGACGGGTCCCTTTGTTGTCAAGAAAGTGCATGGGAATGGAAGTGTAGAGATATCTAATCTCACAGATGGTGCACAATCTCATGCGGTGAATGGAGAATTGTTGAAGCATTTTGTAGATTCTAAAGAGCGGTTAGTCCAAGTCGAGGTCATCAAATTCATGCAGAGTGACCACAAAGCTGATACATTATATTACTCTCCATGAAGATGCAACATCAAGATTCAGTCACCAGTGTACATCCTCCCTTCTCAGTATATTCTCAAGATCTCATCGATTCTCACACTCACTTTTGTCCTAGACTTTGGTTAACCCGAGCCTAAGTATAGGGGGACCAATGCCCATCATGTATATATACTCATCAATTTCTCCTCTTGACCTCCTCCCCCTCAGTTTTGATATTCTTCTACACTTAGGCTACTAGAGGCTAAGTATAGAGGGCGGATCAACTTCTATACTTTTTGTTATTTTAGCTCCTATACTTAGCACGAGTTATCTCTTTTCCTCGTTTCTCATACTATGAGGACATAGTACATGCTAAGTATAATGGGGCGTGTATATATTACATATATACT
Source organism: Ottelia alismoides (assembly GCA_037367405.1). Classification (NCBI taxonomy): domain Eukaryota; kingdom Viridiplantae; phylum Streptophyta; class Magnoliopsida; order Alismatales; family Hydrocharitaceae; genus Ottelia; species Ottelia alismoides. The sequence goes on from JAZKJV010011859.1 coordinate 803,125, forward strand.
TATCCATAGCTCATACTTTCACATATTTTTGTATATATTATGCAATAATTACGAAATGGGTAAATTTCGTAAAAAGTAAAAAAAATCTGTTTTTTATCTCTTTTCTTTCCTTATATTCTTTAAAAACCCAAAAAAATCAAAAAAATCCTTTCTTATTTAACGTTCTTTTAAAAAAAATTGAAAAAAATTAAAATAATAATAATAAATAGCAAATACCTTTTTCAAAAACATCAAGTCTTGGTTAACCTACCCCCTCCTTTCTCTCTCCTCATGTGCATAGCACATGACGTCTCCTCACCCCTAGCCTATATGCATGTGACCACCCGTCTCCGGACCTTTTCCTCAATGAGTGTCATTGCCTGGTGCTGCTCTGCCCTACCCCCATCACAATTCTTCCTCATTGTGCCTTCCTCCTCCGGTCGACCCCCTATGTTAATCCTACCCCCCAATGGCCATCATCTGAACTCCACCACCCAATTCCTTCATCATCGCAACCACCATCGCTAACCCTAACCACCAGTTCCCCTAATCCAGGAACCCATGGATGAATCCCTTATCCCCTTCACTTAAGAACGAATGTCCTCCTAACAACCTAGCCATATCCTCTGACTTCAATCCCCGATGATCAAAGCCCATCGACCTTATCTCCATCCCCTACATTGATTCCAACTGACTTATTCCTAGGGCTGTTAATCGAACTGAATCATTTGAATTCGATTAGGATTCGTTCGAAAAAATTTGAAAAAAGTTAGATTCGAAACTAAATGAACTGAATTTGAATTTATTTTGTGGATTCGATTCCCAAATGAATCGAATCAGAATTAACATAGATTCGTTCGATGATAATTCGATTTGATTCGATATTTATATACATACATTTATGTATATATGCATCCCTGTATTTATATATACGTAGTACATACATATCATGCATATAATAAATACATAATTATTTATTTACATGTAACTACCACTCTCAGTCGATAAGATCTTTTCTGAATAATCTTGTGCAAAAAATTGTAGCATAATTACATCAAACGGTTGACATGTATAGGTAAATAGATGCAGAAAAGAATACATGAATATGCATTAAAATAGTTACTACGTTTAATTTACATTGAAAGATTTAATATTTGCATTATATCACCAAGCATAACATGTGCATGCAACTAAAGATACTCTTAAACCAACTTGCTATAATGATTAAGTAGTTAATTTTAAATTTATAATCATATATGCCCATTAATATGATTTATGATGTGCAGCATTCACCTTTATGATTTCCATACTCCCATGTTACACCGACGTGACTTGTTAATGCATGATGTTTATATGCAACATTAGACCCCCCTAATGAGACCATATCTCTTTCATTTTCTCTTTATAGGTAAGTTAAAATTGTTTGAATGCAAAATATGTTATGAGTTAGAGATGTAGGTCCCTCATGCATCGGTTATATAAAACATCTTAATTCATGCCTTTACTTCTTATTTTATCCTAATGACAGGAGCCTAGGTATGAATTACTTTGTATAAGTGCAATAATCAGTCTTAGCTTGCTATTCAGAACTTTTTAGGGCAATAAGATGATATAAAGTACTCTAAGCTACACCCAATTTAATATGTATATATATATGTATGTATTATCCTATTAGTTAAAGACTAAATATTGAATAAAAGAGTAAAAATATTAGTCATAAAATATAATAGGAAAGACTAAATGTTTAAGATTATTATCTATAATCCTCACACACAAATTTATTTTCATGTTTTCATATTCCTTACATTGCCTTTTCCATCCCCCCTTTCATTATCCACCAAATATCCTAAAAACCCATGTAGATTATGGTGGCATTTCTTTTAGCACATGAAAATGATGATTTTGCAACTTTGAGTTTCTCCTTAACATTCGTTGTGATTCAAAATTTATCTAGATATATTTCCTTTACTTTTTTTGTTTTGATTTTCCTTGCATGACAATCCACGATGATTATCGTTGTGCAGGCGATACTTATCAACACATGCGTAATATAAAAGTTATTCTCACTGTAATATAAGATGTTCCTTTGTACATCAAAATTTATATATTTCATTTTTATGGCTTGATTTTTTATATTGAAGATCCTCACACTTAACAAAGAGGTTTTATCTTTCTACGTTAGTTTTTACCATTCCCACAATTTCAAATAAGGGTTTAATGTGGCTGCCCCTAAGGGGGAGCTAATTTGGCTCCCCCACCAAATATTTCCCATTTTTTTTTAAAATTTCTCCCGTGAATATTCATCACTATATCCCTATATTATACTATAAAAATTTCATGTGAAATAGAGACTCCTATGGCCTCCATCCAGATAGTCATTTTTTAACGGTAATAGAATTGCTAAAAACGACCCCGTCTCGGTGAAGGTCGTAGGAGTCTCTGTTTCGCACAAAAATTTAATAGCATAATATATGGATATATTGATGAAAATCCACGGATTTCAAAAAAAGTGATGACCTATCCACGACGAGATCCACGTGGATTCCCCCTATGCCACTACCCCATTGACGTGTGATGAATGTGTGATTCATCACTCTAAAAGTTGAAAATAGAACTTCATTCTTGATCAATTGGCTGCATATTTTCATTTATTGTGCATTATTGGCATTTGTGCATTTAGAATCAATGTTCGTATTTTGGCATGCATATTTGCATTAATTAAGGAGCCAAATTCACTTGTACATATCACCTGTATATTAGCCAAATTTACTTATTTGTATCTATTTTATACTAACTCAAAACCTAATTAAATGAACTCTATAGTGTATATATTACTAACACTAATAAAGAAAAATTATAAAAAATACTAACTTGTAAAATTATCCAATAAAACCCGAGCCTTACTTTGAGATTAAGAACCTTAAAATGCATATCTCTCTCTCATACAATGTCCGATTTAGGTTTACTGCTTTTAAAGTTGTATACATTCAAAGATCTTCAAAACAAGACTAATTTCATAAAAATCGAAGTTCGTATGTGAAACTTGGGTTTTGGAATCCTATAGTATATTGTACCCGTTGATCAAAATACCCTTCAATTTTATATTTTTTTCCTAATTATTAAAAATCCAAAAAATGTATTAAGTTGTAAATGTTCGTTTTATATTTTCTCTAAATATATTACAAAAAAATTTGCAAAAGATAAAAATGTGGAATTTAATACCTATAAGATACCACCCAAAAATACTTTTTGTATAGATGACTTCTTTTTATTTTTGGTCCTTCATGAAAGTTGTAGATCCCATCGAGACAAGATATTTCGTGTTGACCATTTTTTGATTTTTACCCCATTTGTTATTTCTTTTAAATTTTTTATTTACATTTAATTTTTGAATTTTCTGGGAGCGACACATGGTAGCTCTTGGAACCGCCACTTGTCACCCCCATTTATGTTATTTTTATTTAATTTACTTCGTTATCACTTTAATTATTTTTAATTATTATTTAATTTAAATATTTACTTTAATTATTTTATTTTAGTTATTTTAATTATTTACTTATTATTATTATTATTGAATTTTATTTAAACCTCGCCAGGTGACGGCCCTCGCACACACCACGTAGCACCCCCATCCCTCTCTCTCCTCTTGTTTTTCTCTCCCTCTCCATCACGTAATCTCTCTCTCTCCCATTCTCTCTCTCCAACTCTCCCATGCATGTACATCCTCCCTTTCTCTCTCTCTCTCTCCATTCTTTCTCTCTCTCTCTCTACATATACGTCCTTCTTCCCTTTTTTATATTTTCACTCTCTCTCCTCCCTTACTCATTCCGTGCACATAACCTCTTCCCTACTTCCATTTTCTCTTTCTCTCTCTCTCTCGCTCTCTCTTTCAACACTTATGCATGTCCCGCACGAGCGATTTCCACGAATGGGCATGGCCCTTGTAAATATGCCCAGTCAGGGCATGTCAGTTCGCAAATTCCATGTCAGGGCATTGATCGGCGAACGGTTCGCCGATCGGCGAACCGTTTGCCGATCAATGCTTGACCCCATTCAACGCCTGCCAACCGCGCCTTCCGAGGCGCACGCTCGCGCCCTCCCGAGGCCGCCTGGCGTGCCCGGGATTCCCGCGCATGCCCGGGAATCCCCGCGTGCCCGGGTTTTGTGGAAAAGGGACCCAGTCGGCGAATGGTTTGCCGACCGGGTGCCCTATAAATAGAAGGGCCGGCCCTCCATTCTCCCCACGCCATTCTCACTTCTCCTTTCAACTTCATCCTCTCCTCTTCTCCCTTCAACTTCTCCCTCTCCTCTCAAAGAAGCTCCTCCTCCCTTCCAAGGCCTAAGGTAATTATTATTTATTTTTTATAATTTTCTTTGCATAATTTCAATTTAATTAGTTAAAATAATTTTTAGGAAAAATGTATGGCCATTGTTAGATGTAATTACATATTCATTTCCCCCCATTTTAGTTAGGCATTAGCAGTTACCAATTCACCAATTTATCAATTATATTAGTTAATTCTTAGGAAAATATTACTAACTAATTACTATTAAATAGTAAGTAGTTAATTATTCTTAATTAGTAATAAATAGTAGGTAGTTAATATTTATTAATTATTGTAATTATTAATTATTATAAGTATTAGTTAATTATTATTAATTATTATAATTAATCATTACTAATTAAAAGTAAGTAGTAATTATTGTTAATTACTAATAATTAGTAATTATTAGTAATTGTTATAATTATTAATTATTATAAGTATTAGTTAATTATTATTAGTTATTATAATTATTCATTACTAATAAAAAGTAAGTAGTAATTAATAATAATTTCTACTAATTAGTAATTATTCGTAATTGTTATAATTATTAATTATTATAAGTATTAGTTAATTATTATTAGTTATTATAATTAGTCATTAGTAATAAAAAAATAAGTAGTAATTAATACTAATTACTAGTATTTAGTAATTATTAGTGATTACTGTAATTATTAATTATTGTAAGTATTAGTTAATTATTATTAAATATTATAATTAGTCAATAGTAATAAAAAATAAGTAGTAATTAATACTAATTACTAGTATTTAGTAATTATTAGTGATTACTATAATTATTAATTATTGTAAATATTAGTTAATTATTATTAAATATTATAATTAGTCATTAGTAATAAAAAGTAGGTAGTAATTAATACTAATTACTAAAAATTAGTAATTATTAGTAATTATTATAATTATTAATTATTATAAGTATTAGTTAATTATTATTAATTAGTATCATTAGTCATTAGTAATAAAAAGTAAGTAGTAATTAATACTAAGTACTAATAATTAGTAATTATTAGTAATTATTATAATTATTAATTATTGTAAGTATTAGTTAATTATTATTAAATATTATAATTAGTCATTAGTAATAAAAAGTAGGTATTAATAATTAGTAATTAGTAATAATTACTAATTTTTGGTAATTATTATAATTATTAATTATTATAAGTATTAGTTAATTATTATTAATTAGTATCATTAGTCATTAGTAATAAATAGTAAGTAGTAAGTAATACTAAGTACTAATAATGAGTAATTATTAGTAATTATTATAATTATTAATTATTGTAAGTATTAGTTAATTGTTATTAAATATTATAATTAGTCATTAGTAATAAAAAGTATGTATTAATAATTAGTAATTAGTAATAATTACTAATTTTTGGTAATTATTATAATTATTAATTATTATAAGTATTAGTTAATTATTATTAATTAGTATCATTAGTCATTAGTAATAAATAGTAAGTAGTAAGTAATACTAAGTACTAATAATGAGTAATTATTAGTAATTATTATAATTATTAATTTTTATAAGTAGTAGTTAATTATTATTAATTATTATATTTATTCTTTACTAATAAAAAGTAAGTAGTAATTATTATTAAATATCAATAATTTGTCATTAGTTAATTAGTACTTAAAAAGAAGTAAGTAATAAAATTTTACCTTCTTATTACTGAATAGGATACATTGTCTTCATCTTTTTATAGAAAATGGCCAACCTAGCTCCCTTACTTGTGTGTTGGAATGGTTCAATTGTCACTGAGAACGGTAATGTAACCTACGAAGGGGGGACCAGTAAGATGATAGGTTTTCCGGAGTGTAGCAGTTTTGAGGACCTAGTACGAATGATTCGTACTGTTACTGGATATAGGGAAGGGGAGTACAACGTCCGTATCACATGTAGATGGCCTATGAACGTGAACACCTTCTATCCGGTAGTGGTCACTGATACTTCGACAACCAAGTTAATGTTAGACATTGCTCGGTCTCTTGGAATGATGCAACTGATGGTGGAATCGGATCCCACTGGAAGTCATGAGTTCCACGTTACCAACATTGGCGAGTCTTCTCGAAGGGGACTAGAGTCTGCTACGTGCAGTATCCCAGACCTAAATATGAATTATGAGGAGGAAGAGGAGGATTCTGCTATCATTCCCGAGGTGAATGTCGAGGAAGCAGATGAAGACACTGCCGACGAGGAGGAGGACGATAATAACGACGTCAGTGTACACTTGGACGATGTCCACGGCCAGGAATCACTCATCGGTTCGATCAACAACGAACCAATCTTCGATCCTACGGTTGATTACGGCATGACCATGGAACCTATGCCGGAGCTCCCTGATATTTTTACCGATGACGATTGGATTGTAAACAGTTTTGCAGAGGAAGCACAATTCATCAGCGAGCCGCAGGACACGATATTCCCATATAGGAGTGGACTGGAGTATTGGAATAACAGATATTTTAATTCAAAAGATGATTTAATTGATGCAGTAAGCACCTGGAGTATGGCAAAATACGTACAGTACAAAGTGCTCGCATCAAAAAAAGACATCTACACCGTAGGATGTGCATTGCCTAACTGCAAATGGAGGTTGCATGCTAGCTGCAGCAAGAGGAACGAAGTTTGGAAGGTGGGAACTTATCGGGAGGAGCATACATGTCGTAACCCGGTACTTTTAACTGACAACCGACAGTGCAATACTAAATTCATTAGTCGGTTTATTCTAAAGACTCTTAGATCCAACCTTACACTTACCCCCAGTGTCATTAGAAGTCTTGTTTCAGATACGTACCACGTCACAATTTCATAAAAAAAGCATGGTTAGCAAGGAAGCATGCTTTGAGGACAATTTTTGGTGATATGGAGTTGTCTTACGCGGATATCTGGCGGTTTATGTGGACGATGAAACAAACCAATCCGGGTACCTGGTATGAATTCCAAACAGAGCCTTACATTGATCCCCAGTCTCGTCAAGTAATCGCAGGGAAAATTGCATTCTTTCGATTATTCTGGGCATTCGGTCCGTCGCTGACAGGCTTCACATTCTGTCGACCAGTTATGAGCATAGATGCTACACACCTCCATGGAAAATTTAAAGGTCACTTGCTCGTAGCCACCTCGGTTTAAATACCTACTTAGTTGCTCGCCGCAGACAGGGTGCAGGTACTACCTCGGAGCTAATGCCGAGGTACAACAAGATTATTGATGATAACGTTCAGTTAGCTCGCGCACATGATGTGGAGCAATTCTCTCACACAGTATTTGAAGTTAAATGTCGTGAAGGCAACTATAGAGTTATACTGAACGGGACTGAATCTGAATGTACATGTGGATTTATGCAGTGCTTTCATCTCACATGCTCACATGTCATCGCGGTTTGTGGACACGTTAACGTCGGTATCGAGCATGTGAAGAACTGTTCGTACTACTACACTCCAACCGCATTTTGCCAAACATACGCAGCCGAATTCTCACTGATACCTGATCGGCGTTACTGGCCATCAAATGTACCTCGAGCAATCTTGATGCCACCGAATGTGCAACTAGGGCCCGGCCGACCTCGATCTCGAAGAATCCAGAACAGTATGGATGAAATGGGACGTGTGAATGTAAGGTGCGGTATATGTAGACAGAGTGGTCACACACGTGCAACATGTCCCGGACGGTGAATGTACCGATGATGTGTAACATACACTAAATGAATTTTCAATGTCTATGTTATCTGCCACATTCAATGATATTTATGATATTGTTTATCTTTAATGCTAAATGTTTTCTGAGGTAGGAAATGGATTCCACTCCCGGACCGCTTGATGCTTCAGTTCTGGTTCAGCAGAACCAACACATATCCGCATCCCCGCTCAACGAGGATGCAACAGTATCATTGTACACAATTAACAATTCCATACCAGAACTTGTGGTAACGTTGCACTGTGTGGTTATACAGACTTTCAGATTTGTGGAGCATGGACGCGACCTCACATCCCAGATCAAATGCCCCTGATAGTTTTCCCGAATCGTCGCTCTCGTCAACGAGAGAATGATCCTATTGATTGGCCCGATCGACTCCGACAACAGATCATCCGATGGAATCAACGGCGTCAAACCGTTGTGATGGAAAGACAATCGGCTGAATCGGATGAGCAGCGTCTGGAAGCATACATGTCTTGGTATTGGAGAATTACAAGGCGATGGATACATACTGCAATACCGCCACCACGCTTTACATACCAGCCATATGCTCCGAGGTTCAGACCAGGGGTAAGTACGTATATTGTCCATCTTTATTCCTCATAGAACATCAACTAAAAACGGGTCAAACATTCAGGTGCAGAGTGTGTATGAAGCTCGGGAGATCCTAGAAGATTACGAACGAAGCTCGGAGTTGCAGAATGTAATTGGATTACTTGACTCCGCCCTACAGAGTTTTGGATTGGTGGATCAACTGAGTCAGTACACCCCGAGGTACTCATACTCGACTGAGCCTTCACATATACCATTCCATGTTCCTGAACCACCACGACCGTCTGAGGCTGCTGCTCAAAGTTATGGTTCTCGTGTACATCAACCATATGCTGTTGGCACAAACGATGACGAAGCAGGACCATCACAGGTCCAATTTACGCAACCATCACAAGCTGGTGATTTCTGGGGTCTAAACCCGACCATTCCACACCAGACGCAGACCTTCACGCAATTCCTAACCAGCGATTACATTCCACATGAAATGCCTGGATTTGCCTATTATGCAGACTCCAGCCGTTTACCTCCCTTCCAGGATCTACCGCAGCATCGTACACCGCAACCAGATCAGCCACCAACGGAACATCGTCAGCGACCTTCGCAGATCGATAGATCTTCATCAGTTCAGGATCAAACTCCTCAGCCACCACGACAAACGAATGACGAGAGTGGAGGTGGTACTAGTGTCGCTAGTAGGGGTCGTAGGGCTAATCTGTCATCAATATTACATAGGGCACGTAGAATTCTGCATCCCCAGTAATTTGTATGAACAATTTCTGTTTAATTAGTTGATTAATGATGTATTGATCGTTTATGTTAATCTCACTATAATATCATGCTTCCTTCGTTATTACAAATTACTGGCATAAATAGAGTAATATGCAGATCGGTTAGTACAATCTCAAGTTGACGTATTGGAAATCCGTAAGTACAATCTCATTTTGTCATTACTTATTTTAATGTTGGGATAAATTCTTTATGCCTTAATATATTTCTATCTTCTTAATTTTTTGATATTGTTTTATTGTAGGAGATGGCGAAAACAAGATTCACAGCGCGTAAGTCGGTACGTCCTCCGACCAACAGAGTCCTGGCCGTACGTACTCCGCTCAGGCCGACTCCGCCTGCTTCACATCAGACTCCGCATGCATCAGGTGGCCAGTCACAAGGAGGACCTCGTGCTCCTGGCACTCTTTCAGATGCTCCTACAGAGTATCCACTCCAGACTACTTCAGAATATCCATTGCAGGATACCTCCCTGCCTGAGCCGCTTTATCCTATCGACTCTCCGCTTCCTGACTACTCGCCACAATCCATGCCTCCATCGATGGATTTCAGTTCTCAGAGCGAGACCTCCCCAGTCACTGACGTCTACGACGAGGAGGAGGAACTGTATGGCGAATTGGCAGATCTACACTACACAATTGCACTTAAGTACGCACGTCTGAGCGTACTTCGACGACAGCGACAGCGTTAGAGGATATGCTTAGTACTGTTTAGAATATATTTGTTTAACGCAATGCTATATGTAATCTTCCTATTTCGTGTTTGAATGTGATGTTTATGTTGAATGTCATGTTTATGTTGAATGTGATGTCAGTTTTTTTGGTGAAATTTGAAGAGTTTTGAACAGTGACACACATGTTTACTTTGCGCAATCATATACTATATATTTTGTATACAATGGAACAATCAATAATAATAATATTACGATTATATTTTCGTATTAACCATTATTATAATAAATTAGTTTTAAATATTTATATACAATAAAACTAATATTTATACATTATCAATTATAAAATAATAATGTATAAAAAATTTACGTATTATCCATTACTATTAATAATTAAGTATAAATATTTATATACAATGGAAAAACCAATAATACTTATACATTACCAATTATAAAATAATAGTGTATAAAAAAAGTATTTTATCAATTACAAAATAATTATGTATAAAAAAAGGTATTTTATCAATTATAAAATACTAATGTATAGAAAATAGTATTTTATCATTTATAAATTAATAATGTATAAAAAATAGTAAGATTATAAAGTAAAAATACATAAATTTCATAATTTAGACATTATCAAATATGGGGACTGGGCGCAGAACGGCGAAGGTTCGCCGATCGGCGAACCGTTCGCCGATCGGCGAACAATTCGCCGATCTATGCCCTGACTTGGAATATCGGAACTGCCATGCCCTGACCGGCTCGGCCCCTGTGTACCCTCTCTGTTCATTTTCTCTCTCACAATCTCACACTCCCCTCTCGCATAACTGCCCACCTCTACATCTTGCGACGCACGACCTCTCCCATACATGTTCCCCTCTCATGGCCATTGATCGCAACCGCACCCATCTTGGTCGGATCCCGCGTCATCCACCTCCAACAACCCATCTTCCCCGCCAAACGTCATCATCATCTGCCATCACGAGAGGTTAGGCCCAGCTTCCCCTCCTCAAGGTGACAGCTCGAGGTCCGGGTGATGGTGATGACAACCATCCTTCTCCTATCCGACGAGATCTACGGACCAACTTCTGCTTTGCAGCCACATTCATCAGTTATTCAGCTCTGCATCGCCACTGCGTCGAGCCAAAATCGATCGAGCCTTTGTTCCAGCCATCCCCAGGCACTTCCTCTAAACTTCCAGGTATGCTTCTTCCTTCCTTCCCCTTTTCTGCCACTTTGGATTTCCCTATTCTTCTTCTATTCCTTTGTTCCTCCGTTTCGACCTCCGTCCATCCACACCGCACTCCTCTGCTGCGACTCACTTTCATCCCTTTCCTTTCCGCACACCTCGATCTGCTTGCTAGTCACCTTCACCATGCACCCAGCACGTGCACCAGCTGCCCCCTCTCATGTCGAACCGCTACATCCCAACCTCGTGCGTCCCCGCGCGTGCCCGTCCAGCTGTACCCGCGCTCCTCACCAGTTCTAGTGGGCGTGGATTCCCTTGTTTGTGCCTCCAGACGTGGCCGACCCTCCACGCATCTTCGTCGACAATCTCGACCGCAAACAACCTCACTACCCACTCACATACTACGGGCCTCCACCACCTCAACAGCGTACCCCCCGCCGCGTGTTAGCCAGTAGTCTATACACCACACTCCAGACCGACTTCCCCCCTAACGGTCGTGGATCGGTCATGATTTCGATACGCTCCAGTCGCAGTAGTGCGCGCCAGCGCTCCGCACTCCGCTCGAAACAACAACCGCCCGCGAGAAGCCTCTGGCTCTTCGCCCTCTCCGTCGAACTCGCCTTCTGCCACATGCATCAACCATGCGCAACACCTCCTCACCGGAACGCTTGTGCATCCTTCTCCATCGACGATCCTCCCCGCTCCGCATGCTCCACCTACGGTCAGCCTCCATCTCCTTCACGTGACCACTGCCACTCCATCCTCCGCCCCGCGCGGAGCAACAACCGCTGCTCTCGCCACAACCAGCAGGGCTGCTGCACCCTGTGGCCCTAGTCGACGTCATCCAACACTTGCGACCTCTTCACTCTTGGAGCAGCCTTGACGCATGTGCGATCCTTTATGCGTCTTCTTCTATCCGGGAAAAGATCCTCGGTAGGGAGGATTGCAGCAGAGGTGCTCTAATCCTCTCTAAGCTATTTTTATGACTTTGATTTCAAAATCTAATCTTAGAGATTGAATTTTAGTTTAATTTTCTACCTATCCTTCAAATTTATTCTAAATCCGAGCTTATTTTCTATTTTATCTTAATTGTCAAACATTCGGTCATAATCTAAGCAACTTAAATTCGATTTAAAAAAGATGCGAATGTTTGATCATTAAGATAAAATAGCAAATGAGGTCGGATTTGGACGAAATTTGAAGGGTACGTAGAAGATTAAACTAATATTCAATCTATAAGGTTAGATTTTGAAATTAAAGTCATAAAAATAGCCTAAAGAGGATTACATCACCTCTGCTGCAATCCTCCCTACAGCAGAGGATCTGTTTCCCTTCTATCGATCGCCCAACCACTGCCATATCTATGCCACCTCATGTTCAAGACACGCAAGGTCTAGGAAATTTGTTGGGCATACCCTCGGGAATCCAAACAAATCACATGAAGGACATGTTGCTCAAGAGTCGCGTGCAATGCATGTACACCACAGAAAAATTGCATATGCGCCCTCTCAAGTATTGGTAATTGCATCTCAGTCCCTATGCATGTTTGTTAATTCAATTTTTATTTTTGTAATTGCATTTAGACCCCTGTGTTTGGATTTTATTTTGAATATTCATTTAGCATCATTTTATCATTGAGGGAGTGCAGGATGAAGGGAGAGGGTGAGGGAGAGGGAGGGTGGACTGAGGTTCGCCGGAGGGGTCGCTCAAGGAATCCCGATGGGTCTCGTCGCGGTGGGTCTCATCGTGGTGATTTGCCGAGCGCAGGTTTTGGGAATCCTTTCGGGCGTGGTTGCTTCCGTTGTGGACCAGTTAGTCACTGGGCGAGACAGTGCAGAGATGCTATCCGCTGCTTCCGATGTTTGGGTGTCGCGCATCGAAGCCGGAACTGCACACGGAAAGGTACCTCGAAGCCGGTGGAGGCGGCTTCTGTTGGAGGGCAGCAACTCCTGGTGGGAGAAGGAGGCAGTGGGGCCCTGTTCGAGGGGTCCTCGGATGTGGGTTACGTTTCGAAGGGTGGCTTCAAAGGAGATGTGGCGTCGCTTTCACCTTGGAGGGTTCTGGCTAGAGGTTTGTCCAGAGACGAAGTAGAGGCTTTGTTGTCTCTGACGCAATCGGGGAGGTCGCGGCTCAAATGGAGAAAAGTGCAGGCTGGTGATGGCTGCTGGTCGCAAAGGAACCTTGATCTGATTAAAGTTAAAGGAATCCCGCTCTTATAGAGGAACCTGCATCGGGTTCGCCAGCTGTTAATGGGCATTGCTGATGTTAAAGGTTTGGCCGCGTCTGGTCTCTTGCCGGGGGAGAGTGGAGACCCGGTTGTTTGGGTGCAGCGTCTTCATCCTCGGATGTTCGGTTGGTGGACGTCGACGGTGGAGGGACGTCGGTTGCAGTTGGAGATCTCGTCTGCAGAGCCGGCTGTGGCGGGCGTCGTGTTTCGGCATCGGCAAGGGCGGATTCTTCCGGCGAAGGCATGCGAGGCGGTTGCTCTTCCGCCAGTCACGGAGGCGGTTGCTCTTCCGCCAATCACGGAGGCGGGCGAACCAAGGCTTTCGAAGCTGTTTCGTTTCCCATCATCAATTGCTGCGATTCGTAGGGAATTTGAATTTGGAAATGGCCGTCATTCTCCAGCGGTGGGTCCCAATGGCAATTGCCACGCTGGCACTTCCAATGGAATTTTCAACCGAGGCTCATTTCCAGCTTGTAGTCAAAAAGGAAATTACGGGGAATTTATTTGCAATGATCGTGGAAGGGTGGGACCAAAGTATAGTGGACGTTCAGAGTTGGGTGCGGAATGTGGTCCCTGTTGCGGTATCAAGACGGGAAGGGGGCGTTGGAGTTGGAGGGCGGTGACCCGACATGGGAATCCGAGTCCCGCTCCTGCGGGCTTAGGGGAGGCAGCCGAGGGGGGCGTTCTTCTGAGAGAGCCGGGCTCCTCTGCTCAGGCCGTGGAGGTGGTTGCGGAAGGGGTGACGAAACGTGGAAGAGAAGAGGCTGAGGTCTCGTGCTGTGAGTTGGTGGTCGACCTCGGCCGTGTTGGTGGGGAGGAGGGTGGGTTGGTTCTGACTCCTGAGCAGGCGCACTTGTCGGGGCGGCTTGTGGCCAGCAGGGCGGGGGCCACAGGGTTAGCTGTGGTTTTAAGCGCTAGCTCGGGGAAGGGTGGGAGGAGGGTCACCGGGCTGCCGGTGGCTGACCAGTCGCCTGGAAGGGGAGAGGAGGGCAGCTGCGGTAGTGAGGGGGGTGGCATCTCAGGTGGAGGGGGAGGGTGTACTCGCGGGGGAGGGGAGGAGAATGTGCAGGTAGAGTAGGGGTGGTTCCTCTGCAGGGGCAGATCGAGGAGATTTTGGAAGGGGAAAACCTCGGGTTGGAAGGGAATGGAGAAAGGGAAGGAGGATGTTTAACGTGGTCAAGGAGGAAGATGCAGGGGGTGGGGAAGAGGGGCTGGGTGATGGGGGGGGCAAGAGTGGGGTGGTGTTTTGAGCGAAAACCTCGCGGGTGGAGGAGGAAGCAGAAGAGGAAAATGCTGATGGGGGCGGAGCTGAGGCAGGGGATGTTGGAAGGTGTTTGCGCAACAGCGGAGATCGAAGGTCCGTCGTCGCCTATTGGAAGACCAAGTTTTTTCAGCCTGCTTGATAGGCGTTTCGCGGAAAGTTTGGGTGTGGTTCCATCGCGAGGGAAAGCCAAAGAAGTTGCTAAATGAATGTCATCTCATGGAATGTGAGGGGTTTGGGTCGTCCCGAGAAATGACTGAGGGTGAGGAAGTTGCTGGAGGATGCGCATGCAGATATTGTACTTCTGCAAGAGACGAAGATCTCTAGGGCAGGGGGTGAAGCGTGGCGTGATCTGGGTGGTGGCTCTTCGTTTGATTTTGTTGAGGTTGAGGCTCAGGGAGCGGCTGGTGGGCTCCTGACAGGTTGGAGGAGGTCTGATTTTGAGAAGCTGGTAGAGAGGAGATCTATGTTCTCGTTATCTGTATGCCTTAAAAGAAAAGTAGATAGTGTTATTTTTACGGTGACCAATGTGTATGGGCCTACAGGTCCGAACGCGGGATCCTTGGCTGCAGATATCTCGGAGGTGGGAGCGCACAGGGAGGAGGGCATTTGGCTCATTGGGGGCGACTTAAATGTAACCTTGATGGCTTATGATAGGCCTTTGAGGGGCGGTGGTCGCGACGCTGGCTCGGAGGACTTCAGGAATCAGGTCCTGGACTTAGGGCTCACTGTTATTGATGCGGCAGGATGTGCTTACACGTCGCGGAATGCTAGATCGAGATCGAGGTTGGATAGATTTCTCCTGTCATCTGAGGGGGTGGACTTTTTTCCCCTATCTCGGGCGTGGACGTTGCCTCGGGCGCACTCTGATCATACGCCTATCTTGTGGTCTTCTGAGGAGCAGATGCGGCCCAGATCCTTTTTTAAATTTGAGAAAGCTTGGCTGATGGAGGAGGGGTTCAAGGATGAGGTGGTTACACAATGGAGGAGTTGGCAGGTGGAGGGGTCGGCGGTTAGGCGGCTGGCTGCAAAATTGGTGCTGTTAAAGAAATTTTTACTCGATTTCAATCGTAGAGTAAGGACACAAAGGAGGGAGCGGAGGCGTGTGGCTCAGGAGGGTGTTGTCCGTTTGGATGGACTGGATGATGAGAGGGGTCTGGTTTAGGAGGAGGTGCTTGAGCGGGCAAGGCTGCTAGAAGAGCTGCTTTTGGAGGACAGGAAGGAAGAAGTGGAGTGGAGGCAGAGATCCAGGCAGAAATGGTTGCGCGAAGGCGACGCGAACACTAGATTCTTCCACTCGATGACCTCTGGCAGAAGAAGGAGGAACTTTATTCATAGTCTGGATGTGGGTGGTGAAAGGGTCGTGGGCGATGCTATGTTGGACCGAGTCCTCAGGGACCATTTTGTGGAGAGATCAAGAAGAAGGTCCCGCGACGGGTGGGGGTGGCGTGGAACAGGTGTTGAATCATTGTCAGCAGAACAGGCATCCGGTCTTGAAGAGCCTTTTACGGTGGAGGAGGTTAAAAGCGCGGTGTGGGGTTTGAATGCGGACGGGGCACCTGGGCCTGACGGTTTTCCAGTCTTCTTCTACAGGGAATTTTGGGACATGCTGAGAGAAGACATTATGGCGGTAATCGATGAGTTCAGAAGTGGCAACAGGGGATTCGAGAAAGTTAATAGGGCAATGTTGTTTCTCCTTCCGAAGAAGGAAAACCCGATACGGGTGGAAGACTTTAGGCCGATTGCGCTGTCGAATGCATTATATTTGATTATTGCCAAGGTGTTGGCAAACAGGCTCAGACGGGTGCTAGATGGTGTAATCCAGCAGAACCAGACTGCTTTTATACCTGGCAGGCAGATGGCGGACGGACTGGTTATGGCTTCTGAGATTTGCCTCCAGTGGCGTCGAGAAAATGCTAAGGGCTTGATTTGGAAGATTGACTTCGAAAAGGCTTATGACTGCGTGGACTGGAGCTTTATGTGGGAATCACTTCGGCGATGCGGCTTCAGTGACATCTGGATAGCATGGATGAAGAGGTGCGTCACTACCTCTTCCTACTCAGTTTTGCTGAATGGTAGACCAGAAGGCGGCTATTTTCAGCCACAAAGGGGTGTGAGACAGGGTTGCCCGCTAGCGCCGATGCTCTTCATTCTGGTGGCGGATGCGCTTGCGGTGATGTTCAAGAGAGCAGTCGATGATGGGTGGTGTGAAGGGTTCCGTATGGGGTCCATCTCTATTCCTCTTCTACAATATGCAGATGACACCGTGATTTTCCTGGGAGGTACAGAAGAAATGCATGGAAGGACGAGACAACTGGTGGAAATTTTTAGCAGCATTTCAGGACTCAAGATCAATAGAGAGAAGTCTGTAGTGATCCAGTTCGGGTTGGATGAGGAGGCAAGTAGAGCAAGGGTTGTTCTTTTGGGATGCCCTCTTGGTGAGCTACCCATTAACTATCTTGGGCTACCTTTAGTGGCGGGTAGGCTCAGGAAGGCGGAATGGGATGTGGTCCTCAGAAGATTTGAGGAGAGGCTTGCAGGCTGGAAGGCGGTCACTCTTTCTAAAGGAGGAAAGTTGATTCTTCTAAAGCATGAGTTGTCAGCAATTCCTATTTTCTTCTTTTCTACCCATTTGATGCCGGCTGGTATAAGGAGAAAGTTAGAGGTAATGATGAGAAGATTCTTCTGGTCGGATGGAAGACAGCAGAGAACAGGCATTCATCTGGTAGGGTGGGAGGAAATCACAAGACAAAGGAGCGAAGGAGGCCTTGGAATACGTGATATTTCTAGTATGAACAAAACACTTTTGGCTAAATGGTTGGTGCAGATTTGGGGAGATACAGATAGATTGGTTCTCCATCTTGTACGAAAGATCTATGGGGTTAACGGATCGCTTGAAGCTGGTAGAATGAGATTCGAGTCTTCCCTTTGGAATGGGATCCGTGACATTTTACCACAGCTAAGGTCGAGATTGGTGCCAAGAATGGGGTCCGGGGAGGTCTTTCATTTTTGGCTGGATGACTGGACAGGAGAGGGTGCTTTATGCAGCAGATTTCCAAGACTCTTTGCTTGGGCGGAAAGCAGAGATTGTTTGGTGGCTCAGGTCAGAATCTCTGGTTCGTGGGTTCCTCGCTTCCTGCACGATATTTCTGGACGTAGAAGGGAGGAGTTGGACAGAATGCTATCTGAGCTGCCCTCTCCTGATTGCATCTCGCAGGGAAAGGATTATTTTGCTTGGGAGGGAGAGAGATTCTCGGTGAAAAAGGCATACAATATGTTTAGAGGGAGAGGTGATGGTTTGGAAGCCGAACTGAAGCAGGATATGAAGATTATATGGGCAAGCAGGATCCCTTGCAGAGTCAAAGTTTTTCTGTGGTACTTGAGAAGAGGAAGGATTTGGGATAAAGCACGAAGAGGAAGATTGTTTGGTGTTCCAGATACGCAGTGTGATAAATGCGGTGCACAAACGGAGGATGCAGGGCATTTGTTCTTTACATGTCCTGCATCGGATCATGTTTAGAAGGAGATAGGCGCGACATGACTACTACATGGTGGCATGACTGAGTTCTGGAGATCTATTAGGTCGGTGGGGATGAACTCCACGGATGACGTTTCTTTGCCATTTGCGGCTCTTTGGGCCATATGGGGAGGGAGAAATGATTTGATTTTTAAGAACCAAAGGTTTTATTCCGAAAATGTAATCGCCTCTTGTATCTCTCTTCATCGTTTCTGGTCTGCAAGGTAATGTATATCTTTATATTTTTATAAATTAAAGTTTGGCGGTGAATCCCAACTCGGGAGTTCACCCTTTTTCCTCTCAAAAAAAAGCATCATTTTATCATTTTAAAAATGGCTCATTGTAGAACTACTTATGTTGATCATTTTGGATATTTGATTAAATTTTTATGAGCTGTGATTTATTTAATATAATTATTTTAATAAAAATAGTATATTTTACCCACTGTGTACTCTTCCATTGATATTAAATAAGCTGTTGACTAAAAATTCTCAAAAAAATTACATTAGATAGATTTTAGTGTGTTCTACTTTGTGCCCAAATCTTATTTCATTTGCATGCATAACGAGGTCACAATAAATTCATTGGTGATTTGCATAATTATTTTTTAGTAGGCCATAAAGCAATTATTTTTAGGATCTAATAATTTTCCTAGGTTCTTCTCACGTAGACTCATTTAGATTAATTTTATTTCTATAAAATAAAATGGTTTGGTATTTATTAAAATTGACTAACTCAAAATTTCCTATTATGCATATTTAATTCATAATTAATTCATTTTAAATCTAAAAATTCCAAAAATATTATAATAGTCGAATTTCATCATATTTCATATTCTACCCAAGTTTTATAATTTTTGGACATGGTTTGAATTAAAATTTCATTTTAGTCCCTAAACTTCATCGAATTTACATTTCACTCATTTATTGCATCTAAAAATTATAAAATATCTCTTTGAAAACCTAGCATCTCGATCGACTAAAGGACGACCTAAGGAGACAATGGCCTCCCCGAGTAAAAAAAATTGACCACTCGCTTTAATTGGAAAATCATTAAATTCACGATTTTATTGATCTAAAATTGCCTACCTACAATAAAATTCGAACATTAATTCGACACCATTAAAGGGGTAATTTTCAAGTATATCAGATGGTGTCGTTGCCAAGGAGACACGGTTTAAGTTTATTTTTAGGAATTCTTGATTTTAAGTTTTTCTCCCCGAGTAGTCTGACCTCTGTTTTTCTTGTAATTATTTCTCTATTTATTTTCTTGTATTTTTCTATTTTATTTGTTTTCATTATTTGTGTTTATCTCTATGACATAATTTCTATCTTTTTGTGCAAGGGCTCGGTGGACTTGGAGTGGCTTTCTTGAAGTCAACGTATCTTGAAGTGTATAGGAGGCCGACGATTCGTGGAGAGAGTCCGCTGTTGAGATGCTAAGAAGATATTTGAGAAGAGAGATTTTAGTTTTTTAAAAAAAAAATAACTTGTAATAATTGCTTGATTTCTAGCGGATTTCGTTTGGAATCTCGCACGTGTATCTGGATTGGACATTAGACCCTTCGTGGTTGTATGGTTTGCTTGACATAAACTAGGACCTAGCAGCTCCCAGAGAAATTTTTTTACTTGTGCTCGTTTTCTATAGGACCACGCATCGCACTTAACGAGACACACTTACACCGTAGAGCTATTAGTCAAAATTAGTTTGTTCATCACTCACTAATAGAAATGCTTGCCTAGGAATAGTTTTCTCGTGTGTATTTCATATAGTGTAAAATTTCAATTCTGTATTGCATCCGCGTGTAGAGAGCCGGAGGTGTTGTAAGTCTTCTTACTCAAGCATTCATCATTGTTTCTCGATCGCATCGGCTTTTTTCGATTCCCTCACTCAGATTTTCCAACCTAAGATAATGGAATTGAGACTGGACGGTAGATGTAATTTCTTGTGTGGATTAATTATAGTGACAACTAATTTCTAAAATTAGGACTGTTAATCAAATTGAACCAAAAAATTGACTAAAATTATCCCTTATTTGCGGAAGAGCAACTCTGTCATTGTTTGATTTACTTGCAAGTAAGAGAGAGAGATCACAATAAGACAGAGCCAAAGTTAGGATTTTCATATAGATTACTGGTTCAAAAAAATGATTAGCCACTTTTCAATGAGGATCTACAGGTAGCCAGTAAACGGTCCGGATTTTGTTAGCAGAGTTAGAGGTTTAGAGGACACCATGTAAGGATTCATTTTCAAGTAATGACTAACCGTATTTATACAGTCCGCACTTACTCCTATACTGGTTGAAAGTGGGTGCAACTATTCATAAGAATCGAGACAGCCTGTAGGGAAGTACAAGCACCTAACAGCTCGTTAATCTTTCAAGACTTGCATTTTTCACCAGCTAAAACTGACAAAATAACTTGGCTGAACCTTTATGGCCCTCACGTGTAGAGTTGGTGAATTTTGGGTTTGCTCTTGCATTTGTTTTGTGGTTGTCCTTGTGTTATTCGGTGTACTTGCACAGTTTCTACCTCAATCCACTTACGTTTGCCCATTTTCTCTTCAAGATGTCGGGATATTGGTCCCCATACCCAAACCCCTCTAGTCACTCCTCCTCGATCATAATCTGATCATCTTCACTTTCTTATTCCTCCTCATACCCCCATCCAGATCGTGAAGTCAGAACTTTGACTAACTTCTCCACTTTTCCGCAATCCTCACCTACTCCACATTCTAGCATTCTGGATCCACTTCTATCTTAGGCTGACTCATCATATTCTCGAGAGCTTGTTGGAATTAAAGAACCATTCAATATATAAGCCAATGCTGAGATGAATAACTGTAGAATGAATGACCGGACAAGTCAACAAATCACACACATACTGACTTGACCTTAGGGTACAACTTGGTCGATCTAACAACCCGAATGGAGAGGCTTGCACATCATGATTTCACAGACATGATTGACTTTAGTGATCAAGCTTACATTGACCAATCCTCATACCAACCATTCAGAGAGCCTACGCAGACATGGGATTGGATTCATGAATTCAGTCAACGAGCCCCCTCTTTATTAACTCCACCATATGAGGCTCTGAACAATATCTGCCAACTGAATGGTCCATACTCGACCCATCATTACAAACAGGAGTCTAGGTATGTTGAGTATGAGACTTCAATATCTCAGCAGTATCCTCCAATTGAGCAGAACTCTCCCATGATTCATCACGCAAATTTTTTGGAGGATGACATGTCAAGACTTCTCAAAATAAATGAATAATTTGGTAACAAGTTGAGAGATGTCACTGAAATATTGCACTTAATTTCTACCATCTTGGGAATGAAAGAGGAAAAGGAAGTAAGAGGATTTAATGATGAAAATCAAGAGAACACTAGGTGACCCATACACTATGTACAGTTGGAGTTACTTCTACCTTCCTCTCCTACTAACCACTTATCTTTCAATCTAGAGTTTGTACATCCTCCAGCTCCTCCTTCACCTATTCAAAACAAAAAAATCGAAATTCTCAAAAAGAATAAAAACATTGAAAAATCAGATAAACTCATAAAAATAGAAAACGAAAAAGATCTAAAAAATCGGATCCTATCCAAAGGGAAGTACTCGATGAGGAACTGATTTTTAAGCTCCCCTTAATAAAGGCCATAGATCACTTCCCAGGCCTCAAAATATTTGGGATGAGTAAAATGATACCCAAGAGGTCGGGAAATAAGAGGACAAGGACTGAGAGACCCATAGTGTCTATGCCCACGTCCTTGGTGATGAGGAGAAAGACCAAGAGTCGCACAATGAAGCAGTTGTCTAGGATTGAATGTTAAATCAAGGATACTACCTTCACTCATGTGAGAATCAATGATGACTCATCGATAAATATTCTCCCAACCTCTGTGTTTGACAATCTTAAACTCGATCCAATTAGGAAATTGAGAAAGATCGTTCAGATGGCTGATCGATCTATAAAAACGTCTGAAGGAACCATTTCCGTCTTCACGCTTTCCAATGTACTCTACTCTGGGTAAACTTCACGATCATTGACATTGAGCACCAAGGAGAGTTTACCTGATCTCCAATTATTCTCAGGAAGCTGTTCTTAGTCCTAGCTAAGGCGACGACAGATTGCGAGATTAGGGAAATTGATTTTACAGCATTGGGAGCACTTCGACCTCACCCATTCTTTGATACAATCTGCTCTATGGTAACCCACAAAGCTGCTGACAGTCCTGACCATCGAGAGGTAAATGAGTCCCACCTCTCTGCTATACCTGATAAACAGACTATCGAGTCGATCGTTGGTTTAAAGACTCCCCACACATCCATGACTCCTGCTGCATGCATCACCACCGTTGTGTCAGCTTCAATAAAAGACTCACAACTTGAAGCTCAAGTCGTTGAGTCGGACATGACTTTTGCTGATTGTCTTGACCATTTCGATGATCCAACATTTGTGACTAATAATGCCAAGCCAATGGAGATCACTAGCACCTTCTTGAGAAGTTTGTTGACACTTCAAGATTATTATAATCTATATGGAGACTCATCTGATGAGGGGCCCATGATGAGAACCGCACCACATCCCAGAACTGCAACAAAAGAGACAACCAAGACCAAATTGACCCCACACAAAAACATGGTTGCTCCATCCTTGGGTTGGCTATTCAATGAAAGGTAGTCGAGGCGCTCTCCCGAGCCTATCAAGGCGTGTCACTCTCATCTCCCTCTCAATGCTTTAGGCTCTAGAAAACTGACTACGAAAGTTTCCTTCAACGTACCAGAGAAGGAATTTATGTGGAGTCCCCATCAGATCCGGATGATGTGATTTATATGAGTGAGCTCAGTTCAACTATTCTTAAACCATATCTGAGAAATACATGTGTTGATACTCATTGGATGATCCCTTCACCTCACTATTATTCATCTGAGGATGACTCCTACAGCGATACACTTGTATATTCCCTACATCTTTGTTCATGCAAGAAGGATTGTTACAAATCTTCTTGACTTTTGTATATTCTCTAGATCCCATCAATTCTCATACCCATTCATGTCCTACAATTAGCCTGACTAGAGCCTAAGTATAGGGGGGATTGGTGCCCCTCATGTATTTATGATCACCCATTCCCCCTCTCGACCTCGTCCGTCCCATTTTTTCTTCTATACTTAGGTTTCCAGAGCCTAAGTATGGGGGAGGGGGGGGAATCGACTTCTATATGTTTTGTTTTTTATCTCTCTTACTCTTAGCATGAGCTATGTCTTTTGTTCGCTTCTTAGCTATGAGGACATAGCACACATTAAGTATAGGGGGACATGTATATATTACATATACACTTTACCCATAACTCATACTTCCATGTATTTTTGTATATATTACACAATAGTTATATGGTGGGTAAAAATTGGAAAAAACTTTTTGTAAGATACATGTATACTTGTATAGTATGTATATTATATAATTTGGATAATACTTATAAAATTCTTATATATAATACTTTTGTAAAATTGTTGTAAAATAGGAGGTATACCAAAAAATAGAATAAAATAAATATAGGCTCCTTATTTACTCTTGCATATCATCCTTGCATTCAAAAGGAAAAGAGAGAGAGAAGAAAAAATGTGTGTCTTGCACTTCATTCCTCTATTGCATGCCATCTGCATATCTGACATATGTTAAGTGAAACGTTAGTGGGTTCTGAACCAAATTATGAAGAGAAGTCGAGGATGGATTTGATTTAACCTTAATCTACCTAATTTCAAAGGAACCTTATAGGAACTAGAGTTAAGATTTTTCAGGTCAAGCGACTTAATTCTTCAAGTCCGCAAGTGTATGTTCACATGTCATCTTGATTGGTCTAAGTGGAATATTTTGTGCACACACAATTCTCTTAGACAATGAGTGACCTAACTTGGACAAGCACCATGCACATAGCTCATCATTGATGAGGTGGTGAGGATTCAACCTTTGGCTTGGAGTAGCACATGGGTGGAAACATCCATCCTCCTTTAGGTAGGGTATTGCATCTCAACCTAATCTAGTGGCGTCCATGTCTAACGACATGATGTTGTGGTTGCAATAATACTTCAAAAGAGGGACAACTGGCTCAATAAGAAAAACTCCTGATGTACATGTTGCACCTTGTATATGGTCAAAAAAAAGGAAAAAAAAAAGGAACTCTAAAAAATTGAATAGGCCTAATTAAAAATAAAATGCATGCCGGATTATATGTATATTTGCAAGACATATGATTCAAGCCTCATACCAAGGAAGCCTGCAGTTGAGACTTGGCTACACTGGTCAAGTTCCACAGATATGTGACTACACTGGTCATAATCCATTCTCTTCTTTACCCCTTGTTCTTGAGTTAGCTGCACTAGAACTTAGAAGGGAATACCCCGCTCCTCGAGGAAAAAGTTGCTAGACCGAAGAATTAGAGTTACCTTGTTAGAGGAGGCTGATTATTTGTCATTTATGATATGGAGATTATATTTCACTTACACAGTACAAGTAAGATTCATAGTCATCAGAATTTGCATATGAGGATCTTCTGACCTGACTATTGAGGCGACTTGAATAAGAGACTTGTGGAACTTAATGGGTTGTTAGGTCTTACATTCAATTCTCAATAAGGTTCCGTTACACTATTAATCTAAAGGTCGATTCAAGCTCCATTTTCACCTTTTGTGCATGACCTTGGTATAGAACCCAAAATCATTTCATTTTTTCATTCCATTTTAGTTGCTCAGGGGCGAGCAATGTTTAAGTATAGGGGTTGATGAATCTGTGATTCATAACACTAAAAGTTGAAAATAAAGCTTCGTTCCCAAGCAATTAGCTGTGTATTTCCATTTAGTGTGTATTATTAACATTCATGCATTTAGAATTAATGTTCGCATTTTAGCATGCATATTTGCATTAAATAATGAGCCAAATTCACTTGTATATATTCACTTGTATATTAGCCAAATTGACATATTTGTATCTATTTTATACTAACTCCAAACCAAATAAAATCAATTTTGTACTATATATTACCAACACTAATAAAGAAAAAATATCAAAAAAATACTATCTTGTAAAATTATCCAATAAAACTTGAATCCTAAATTGAGATTAAGAACCTTAAAATGCGCATATCTCTCATGCAGTGTTCGATTTAGGTATAAATACTTTGAGAGTAATATACGTTCAAAGAACTTCAAAGCAAGATCAATTTCATAAACTCAGAGTTTGTATGTGAAACTTGGATTTTGGGCTCATATTATATATTTTTCATATTGACTAAAATACCCTTCAATTTTATTTTTTTATTGTCTTAATTATTAAAAATCCAAAAAATAGATTAAATTAAATATTTGTTTTGTATATCCTCTAATTTTATTTTGATTTTTACCTTAATTAAAAATGATAAAAAAATCTGTAAAAGATAAAAATACGGTATTTTATACATATAAGATACCACCCAAAAAATACTTTTATATAGATGACTTGTTTTGATTTTCGATCCTTCATAAAAGCTGTAGATCTCGCCGACATGAGTAACTTTTGTGTTGATAACTTTTTGATGTGTCCCTTTTGTTAGTTCTTTTTAAAATTTTATTTACATTTAATTTTTGAATTTTCTGGGAGCGACACATGTACTTGTCACCCCCATTTATGTTATTTTTATTTTATGTACTTATTTATTACTTTATTTATTTATTAAATATTATTTAATTTAAATATTTACTTTTATTATTATATTTTAATTATTTTAATTATTTGCTAAATATTATTATTACTATTGAATTTTATTTAAACCCCGCCGCCACGTGGCTGCTCCCCCACACACCACTGGTGCCGTCATCCCTCTCTCTCCTCTTGTTTTTCTCTCTGTCTTCCTCACGTAATCTCTCTCTCTCTCTCTCCCATTCTCTCTCTCTCCAACTCTCCCCATGCATGCACGTCCTCCCTTTTTCTCTCCCTCTCTATCCCATTTTCTTTCTAAATATACGTCCCTCTTCCCTTTTTATATTTCTCACACTCTCTCTCTTCCCTTACTCATTCCATGCACGTAACCACTTCCCTTTTTCTCCCATTTTCTTTCTCTCTCTCTCTCTCAACACTTACATACATCTCGCACACCATGCATGACTCGACCCCTACGCACCCTCTCTTTTCATGTTCTCTCTCTCACCATCCCACACTCCCCTCTCGCGTAACCGTCCACCCCTGCACCTTACGGTGCACAACCTCTGCTATGCACGTTCCCCTCTCATGGCCGTCAATCGCAACCGCACCCATCTTGGTCGCATCCTGCATCGTCCACCTCCAACCGCCCACAAATAGCCCTTCCCCGTCAAACGTCATCGTCATTCGTCATCACGAGAGGTTAGACCCAGCTTCCCCTTCCTCAAGGTGACATCTCGATGTACGAGTTGACGATGAGATGATCATCCTTCTGCTATCCGGCGAAATCCGTGGACCAACTTCCTCGTTGCAGCCACGCCTAGCAGCAGCTCAACTCCGCATCGTTGCTGCGTCGAGCTAATTCAGTCGAGCCTTTGTTCCGACCATCCCCAGGCACTTCCTCTAAATTTCCAGGTATACTTCTTCCTTCCTTCCCTTTTTTCCTCCACTTTGGACCCCCCTATTCTTCTTTTATTCCTCTGTTCCTCCGTTTCGACCTCCGTCCTTCCGCATCGCACTCCTCTGCTACGAATCACTTTCATCCCTTCCCTCATCCGCACACCTCGATACCCTTGCTAGTCACCTTCGCCATACACCCAACGTGTGCACCAGCCATCCCCTCTCTTGTCGTGCCGCTGCATCCCAGCCTTGTGCATCCCCGTGTGTGCACGTCTAGCTGCACCTGTGCTCCTCTCCAGTTCCAGCGGGCGCACACCCCCTCTCCGACTGTTGCACGAAATCTCGAGGTCGGATAAATTAATGATAAATATGTCGTTCATTGCTATCCCCAAAATCCCGTGATAAACAAACAATTTTTTTTATTTTTGCTACTTATTAACCTATATAGCGGACATGGTCGAACTCACGGAGGCTACAATTCTCGAGGGTTATTCAATTAATCAAAAACTAATTAAGAGAAAACATGAATCTCAAAGGACAACTATCCTTAGTTTTTGTGATTTTTTTATCTTTTATTTTTTTTTATTTTCTGATTTTCAAATTTTTCGTGATTTTGATTTTGCATTTTTTAAACTTTCAAAAATAAACAATATGCACAAGCACAAGAAATATGCACACCAATTCTTTTTATAATTATTCAATTTATCAAAAAGGTTCAGAAAAATTCAGAGAAATATTTTTGGGTTTTAAAAGTTTTGAAATATTTTTAACAATTTTTGTGGAATTTTCAGACATTTTTGTATTTTCTAAAAATCAAACTGTGAGAAAATATGAAAATTTATACAGCCTGGAGTAATTTGCAACTTAAAAATATTTTAAGTGCCCAAAACTCCTGACAATTATTTTTATGACAAACTATAAGCAATTATCTACAAACACAAATTGAAATCAAAATTTTTAGTTTTTTCTAGAATTTTGTACAATTGTTTTAAGAATTTTCAATTTTGCAATTTTTTAGGGATTTATAAAGAATCAATGCGTGAAAATTGGTTAGAAATTAAAAGATAATGAAATGAAACTACCCTATTTTTTGGAATTTTTGGAGTTATTTTCAATTTTTATGAATTTTTGAATTTCAGACAGGAAAAAATGACATGTTTTTTGATTTTTTATAAATATCAAATGGAATCAAAATGCAGTGAAAAATTTATGCTAAGAAGATAATCACATCAGGAGCATTGCATAATTTTTGCAAGATTTTTATATGACAAATAACATTTATATCATTGAAAAGTAGATGCAAGTTTTTGTTCTGTAGTTCAGGGACTAAAATGTAAATAAGTTCTGTCTTTGCATCAAATAAATAATAGAAATAAATCATAGAGGAGAAAGCGCAATTTTACCAATATATCATGTGCATGTCATATGCTTGAGGCTCTTGTAGGGACTATTTTGCAACTTTGAAAAACTTTGGAGGCTCTTATTGAAAATTTTCCAAATATATTTTTTTACTAAAACCCTAGTAAGGGTTTCGTTCTTTCAATCACAAAGGGCACCAGGGGGGCACGCGGTAGAGGAGCAGATGGAGTTCGCGAGGCATAGTCTGCAGGCTGTGTGGCAGGGTTGGATGACCTCGCGCGACGGCAGAAGAGGGTCGAGCGACGGAGGTCGGTGGGCGTCATCGGAGGAAGGTCGCGTGTGAAGCGTACCGCCCTCGCATGGTGGAGGATACGCGGGTGGCTGGAGAGCAGCTTTGGGGTTGCACGACGGTCGGATGTTGGCGGCGTTCGGAAGGAGAAAGGCGGTGATGAACTCCGCTGGAAGGTCGATGGGGGCGCGGCGGCAGCCGTACGCGTCCACGTGGTGGAGCTGTAACCGGCGGAGGGGCGCGGATCACCCCGGACAGGAGGCAGTCGTCGTCGATGAAGGTTGGTGTGCGACCGACACAGCTGTTGCCGCCTCGCGTGAAGTGGAGGGTGGCGGGCACTTGGGCGGAGATGGTGGTGCGGTTGGCGATGGCGACCCTGCTGCCGTCTCTTCCTTTTTTGTTTTACTTTTTTATTTTTTGTAATTTTATTTATTTTGTAAATAGTGAATGAAAACAATAAAAAATTATTGTTTTTTTTGTAAATCTGAAATAATAAAGGAAATTAGGTATGTTTTTTTACTTTTTTTGTTGTTTTCTTTTTAATGGTCCTGCAAAACAAACGTTAGAAATAAAGAAAACAAATGGTTTTTAATTATTTTTTATTTATTTACAAATCGGAATATGAACGGGGATCCGGTAAAAATGAAAGGATCGAATCTGAGTGGTCGGAGTTGATAGATCGTGGGAGGTAGAAATTGAAGGCGGAGAGATCGAGAAGATGCGATGAAAAATCGAGTCGCTAGTAGATCAAAAACATTATGGATTTTTTAATGATCTAAAAAACAAAATGACAATGAATAAAAAAATGCAACGAAGTAAATAATGATTAACCTAGATAAAAGTACGAAGAATGTGGATCTCATCTTAGGAGCGGAAAAGGACGGTGATCACCTCGATAAGGCCGACTCGCTGTCACTGGATGGCTTAGAAACTAGGCAACTTTCTCGACGAAATTTTATCTCGAAGATCGGACTCCTCTCTCTAAAGATTGATCAAGTTGGAATGAGGGAGAAGGAACCTTATAAATAGAAAAGATGGAATGAAATTTGATTTTTGTATTTTTTGGATAAAGAGAAAAGAGATGAAAATTGAAATTAATTTTTGAATTTTTTGGTGGAATAGATGACATGAGATAAAGTAAAAGAGATAAAACTATTTACAAAATTATCTATTTTTTTTGAATTTTCGTCACTTTATTTATTTGAATTAAAAATTTTGTTATGATGGTTAATTAAAAATAGCAACTATATGCATATACTATATACATATATGACATTATATACAAGGGTAAATAAGGAAATTACATTTTTTTATTTTGAAATTTTTATTTTATTTTTATTTTAAATATTTGGTAAGAATAATTTACAAATATATACAAATACAATATTTATAAAATACATGGGAAAATTGCACAAACTACCCCGGAAAATCAACTTTTAACTCGTAACTCCAAAAATTATGAAATTATAACCATTTTAAAGATAATTTAATTTAGAATCTAATGGAAGTGAGATTGATTTAATTTGAGTTCATATGGAGCCGGAATTGATTTTTTCAATTAGTGTTTGGTGGCTTTTTCCAAGTGTGACTACTTTTATTCTCTACATGATTTAATTGTTCAATTATTTTTATTGATTAGGATATATTTTTATTTACAACTTTGGTTTTAAAAGTTATTTGATTTGAGGTCAATTAAGGTACAAATAAATTTGAGTGTGTTTTATACAGATATATACAAAATAAGTGCGAAGTATTTACAACAACACACACATATTTGTTTTTTATTTTCTGCTTAAGGACCCTTATCTCCCCCTACTTTATTCTTGGTCGATCAGGTCAAGTCTTGACCTTCTCTTGGGGTTCAGCTCAGCATGTATATAGTCTTCCTTTTTTATTTTCTTTCCTTTATTTTTCCTTTATTTATTTATTTATTTTAGGATAAAATTAGTAAGAACTGTACAATATTTACGCACAGATGCAAGTTAGTAAGAATATGGAGTTAGTGTTATATGCAGGTGTTTTACAAGGGATTTTAAGCTAAAATAAATAAATAAAGATGACGAATCGCAGATTCATCATCCTCCTATGCTTTACCTTTGATAGTCCCTTAGAAAACACTTATTTGAAAAAATAAGTGAAGAAAAAGAAAAAAAATGGAAAATAAAGAAAGTAGGACAATATTGAGTATTAAACTTATCTTCATAAAATTGTAGTTTAGAGCTCTGTGCTCTGTCGAACCTTTAGATTATTAGTGTGTCGGAATTTTTGTGAGATTTAGAATTTTAAAATCGGCATCCTTCAAGTTCTACACATCATTGTCACAGTCTCAGAAGTCATCTTGGATCAATCCTTTTCCCAAAGTATGCCCTATGAACATTGAACAATCGACTCATGTGTGTGAAATGTTTTAGCTCTTCCCATCCAGAATGCCGGACTACCATGCAAATCTCCTCTACAGTAACTCGTCCTCGGGGAGTCAGGTATTTCCTTCTAAGGTCGGTCGCGTTGTGTTCACAATCGAATTGGGAGAGAAGTTAGAAGAAGGAGAAAAGAACTGGAGGGTGACCAGTGTAGTCACCTAACCTCTTGAAGCTGGTCAGTATAGCCGAGTCTCCACCAAGATCTGCATGTTTTCTTGAAGCTTGGACCTTTTTTGTCAGATATTTATTTGGTAGTGGCTTCTTTGTATTTGGATTTTTGGTGGTTCTGCTTGGATCTTATTGTGCCTCTACAGATATAGAATCTTTTTTTCCGTACATGTTTTGGGGTCTTAGAAAAAATTGTGCCCAGCCGACCATCCCTTTTCTGAAGCTTTATTTCAACCCGTACTCCGGTCTTTAGATTTCCACGCTACCAGAAAAGAAACTCACACAATCTTCCAACATCGCGTCTGAGTTGAGCTAAGTGCATAGTGCGGGACTACAAATTCATTCTCTATTCTAGAGTTGTACCCAGAATGAAGAGACCAGATTAGACACTAAGAGTCAAATGCTGCACATTGTCGTGTGGAACTCAAGGAATTAAGTCAAAGACCTGAAGCTTCTAAAATCCTATTTCTCGGTGATGTTCCTCTGAGAATTAGGTAGATTAAGGTCCAACTAAGCTCCATTCTTCAATTTTATTCCAGACATAGTTTGAATGTCAATACTATCCTGAAAAGTGCACATGCAAATGCAAAATATGAACAATGCAAAGAGTTTTTTTATGCACATGTGAAAAGAACATTTTTGTACAATTTTCTAATTTTGAAATTTTTATGGATTTTGGAGGGAAAAAAGCAGATGTGAAGAAAGGTTTTTCTTTTTTTTTAATTATGCAAATTTTTTATAGATTTTTGGTTTTGTAGTTTTTTTTAAAGAAAAAGGGTGAGTAAAATATATACAAGTATATACAAGAGAATTTTTTTATTGTGATTTTTGTTTTGTTTTGTTTTGTTTGTTTGTTTTTGTTTTGTTTGTTTTTGTCTTTTATTTGTTTTTCTACACACGTGGATTTTACAAAATTGTACACATAAACCCCCAAATAAACATATTTAAAAGTACAAGTTATGTCTAAAGTATATATACAATATATATGACACTCCCCGTACTTAGCTCGAACTATGTCCTCGTAGTGATCAGAGAGCGACGAAGGAAGGCATAACTCGTGCTAAGTATAGAAAGGTGAAAAGACTCCTTTTCTACAACGACTCAAAGAAAAGATAAAAAGAAGAGAAATTGGTGATCCCCCCATATTTAGGATCAAGTAATCCTAAATATAGTAGAATGTACAAAGGGGAAAACCGATGAAGAGAATGTACAGACTCACAAAGACACGATATGAACAACATCACCCCCTATACTTAGGGTAGAGTATCCCTAAGTATAGGCAACAACACAAGGGTGATAAACATGATGAATATGAACAACACAAATCCTTCACCCTCCTATACTTAGGATAAAGCACATCCTAAGTATAGCATACACACACACACGGAAAAGGGGTGAATCATAAAACGAGAGAAGAAAGAGTGAAACGAAAGGATATAAAAGAGGAGTGTATGTACAAAGGTAAAGAAGGTTGAAAGCGAACCTTCTTGAGGGACCGCTGTGGTATGGATTTGACTAGGTGTAGGTCGGTATTGGGGTTATCATTAGATATGAACTAAGTAGGATCGACCAAGAATGTATCCTCAGCGGTTTTAGATTGTGCAGGCCTAAATCGGTTATTGGAAGTAGTGTGGTCATGTCCTGCCTAGGAACTCTCGCAAACATCAAAGTAAAATGGCTCGAAATCATTATCAGAAAAAGTAGAATCAATTTCAGCCTGACGAGCCACTACCGGATCATGATTTTTATCAAAAGGCCCAAATTCCTTTATAAAAGCAATCAAATCAAAATTGGCCCGATCGGTCTCATCTGAATCAGGGTGAATAGGAACGGACTTATCAGTGAAAGTAGTCAAATCATGTCCGTCCTGTCTAGTCTTAGAGTCTGCCTTCCGCTCTAGGGTGTGTATCGTGTAAATTCCGTGGGTGTTATCAATGCATCGCCACGTAC
Source organism: Ottelia alismoides (assembly GCA_037367405.1). Lineage (NCBI taxonomy): Eukaryota > Viridiplantae > Streptophyta > Magnoliopsida > Alismatales > Hydrocharitaceae > Ottelia > Ottelia alismoides. The sequence goes on from JAZKJV010011859.1 coordinate 836,111, forward strand.
CAGAAGAGCGAACTCCAAGGTCTATGCTTTCCGAGTCTTCCTCCTTGAAGAGAAATTCTTGGGATTCATTATCATCCAACATATAACAAGAATCTCTGATATTATCATCGAGGTCAAATTCCTTGGGGTTGGCTAACATGGGCAGCCTCTCATGGGATGCGGGTCTCTTGTCAGTCATGGGTGTAGTGATCAACATATCGCTCCCTACATCAGAACGGAAGCAAATCTCTCCAGAACCATAATCACTAACGGCTCCCGCGGAGGCGAGGAAGGGTCATCCTAGGATGATTGGATGGTGCTCCATAGGGGTGGAGGTCTCCATGGGCATTACAACAAAATCCGAAGTGAAATTCATGCCCTAAATAAGAATGACAACGTTTTCTAAAATACCCTTTGGCCTCTTGATAGATCCATCAGCAAATTGTTCTATCATCATGGTTTTCTTGAGAGGCCCAAGATGAAGAGACTGTACCATAGAGAAGGGCATTATATTGATTGACGAACCACCATCAAGGAGAGTGTTATCACAAGAATAGTCAGATATGGAGCAACTCACAAGAGGTGTGGCGATGTTCCCTTTCTTAAAATACAGACGGTGAGAAATGACGTAGGCAGTAGCCATGGTCAGGATGTCACGCTCAGATCTTCTCCTTCGCTTTCTTTTCTCGTGTTGAGGAGTAGATAAATCTGTCATGGCATGTTGAAGGGGGGCTTTAATGATCTCATGAAGGGTGGCAACCACTTCGGGTTTAGTCAATATTTTTTGAATTTTTGGACCTCATCCATACAAGGGAGGAGGTCGGAATCATCATTTACACGAGGATTTCTAAGAGCAGTCTGTACAGTGGAATCCTCGGGGTCAAGGTTGGGACATGGCTATGTGGGTAAATGATCGACCATTTGGGTCATCTCCTTACAAAATGAATCAACAACGTGTCTCCCGAATTCTTTTTGAATTTTTGAAATTTTTTAATTTTTTGTATTTTGGGTGATTTCAAGCTCTCATGATTATCCTCAAGTGAATCTATATCCTCAAATAGTGGAGCAACGTTCTGGCTCTCATTCATGTGAAATAGAATTGAAATCCTCGAATTCGTATGCTCCATCATCGGGTTCAATATCTCAAGTGTAGACAGCATGACAGGTGACTCCAAAATCCTAGGATCGGGTGGGTTGAATGAGGGTGGGTGAAAATCAAAGTCCTCTGACTCCTAAAATAATGGGTTAGGTGGATATACACAAAAATCAAGAGGAAAGTCCTCTTGGAATAGGGAAGGTGGATCAACTGGAGGGTGCGAGGTATCTGCGAAGATCGGATTAAAGTAACTCTAATCGACCATCTTCGAAACAAAAGATGAGAGAGCACGAGGGTCAAGTCAAAAGATATGGAGAAAAGGCGCAAATGCACAGCATGATCTAGTATGCACACAAGCAATCAAACACAATACAAACCCCTAGTTCACCAACTCAACGCAATGTGAAGACCATGAAGGTTCTGTCTCTTAATCTTGTCTGTTTTAGCGTTAGGTGATAATCACAAAGTTGTACAAACAGTTAAGATTTGGGCACTAACCTTAGTGTGTACGCGAGCAATTTAAAATGAATACATTGAGGGGGTTACTCTCCCCAAAATAATGATTTTTCCTTATGTTTATTTCAGGGTCGAGTTTTCTTTAGTAGTCCCAAATTTTAGGCAGTTGTCACTTGGTTAAAATATTTTCAAAGAATCACCTACCGAGTATCCAATTTCCTTTTTAACTTATGTGAGTGAAAATAAGGAAGGAGATCGGAAATGCCAATGCGCGATTAAAAATGATGATGCATGTAGGGGTTAGAGATGTGTACCTTATTGCCAGCACTCTACATGCAAGTGATCCACGCAGAATTTAAATACAGAAAAATAAACTAACCTATATGATGTAAGTGAACCGTCCTAGATGATAACTTCTATTAACGGACAAGAACAAGTTAATTTGACTAAGTCCAAATTATGCTCTACTCTATAGGTATAGAAATTCTTGTATAGAGTGTTTGGACCTAATTAATTACCTGGCTCAAGCAAATTAATTAAAGCAATCAATAGGTGGCTCACGAAATCCGCGGAAAACAAAGAAAAATAGAGGTGAAAACAAAATAGGTGAGGTCCCCCAAGTGCATCGGCATTTTGCGAAACAGACCCCGCAAAAAATGAATGTCCGCTTACAGAGTTCAAATGGTAGAAAAGATAAACTCTCTCTCTCTCTTTCAATTCTTCTTCTCCTCTTCTCACGCTATCATGCGGCTTGGTGAAGAATCAAGCCGCCTCCATGTCGCTTGGGTGCTTCGTCTCTCCTAGGATCGCCTCCTTCGCTCCGCGGGCCCTCGCAAGAAAAAAGAAAAGAGAATGTGTAAGAAACGTAATTATCAAATATGAGAAAAAAATGAATGAATGCAGTGGATATAAACAATGAAGTGAATGACAAAAAATTAAATAGATATTTACAACCGAGAATAGCAGCTCAAAAGAGAAACCTAACAACCCTCGTCGTGCTTCCCTGTCAAAGATGCCATTTTGTTGCACGAAATCTCGAGGTCGAATAAATTAATGATAAATATGTCGTTCGTTGCTAACCCCAAAATCCCATGACAAACAAATATTTTTTTATTTTTTCTACTTATTAACCTGTATAGCTGACATGGTCGAACTCAGGGAGGCTACAATTCTCGAGGGTTATTCAATTAATCAGAAACTAATTAAGAGAAAACATACATCTCAAAGGACAACTATCCTTGGTTTTTGTGATTTTTTTATCTTTTATTTTTTTATTTTCTGATTTTCAAATTTTTAGTGATTTCTTTTTGCATTTTTTTTTAATTTCCATAAATAAACAATGTGCACAAGCACAAGGAATATGCTCACCAACTCTTTTTTGTAATTTTTCAATTTATCAAAAAGGTTCAGAAAAATTCAGAAAAAATATTTTTGGGTTTCAAAAGTTTTGAAATGTTTTTGACAATTATTGTGCAATTTTCAGATATTGTTGTATTTTTCTAAAAATAAAACTGTAAGAAAAAGGAAAATTTACACAACATGGAGTAATTTGCAACTTAAAAATAATTTAGTGTCCAAAACACCTTATAGTTATTTTAATGACAAACTATAAGCAATTATCTACAATCACAAACTAAAATCAAAATTTTGAGATTTTTCTAGAATTTTGTACAATTGTTTTAAGAATTTTTGGTTTTCGCAATATTTTGGGGTTTTATAAAGAATCAATGCATGAAAATTGGTCATAAATTAAAAGACAATGAAATGAAACTACCTATTTTTTTAGAATTTTCGGAGTTATTTTAAATTTTTTATGAATTTTTGAATTTCAAACAAGGAAAAATGACATGTTTTTTGATTTTTTATAAATATCAAATGAAATCAAAATGCAATGAAAAAATTATGCTAAGAAGTAATCACATCAGGAGCATTGCATAATTTTTGCAAGATTTTTATATCACAAATAACTTTTATTTCATTCAAAACCACATGCAAGTTTTTGTTCTGCAATTCAGGGACTAAATTGTAAATAAATTATGTGTTTGCTTCAAATAAATAATAAAAATAAATCACAGGGGAGAATGTGCAATTTTACCAATATATCATGTCCATGTCATATGCTTGAGGCTCTTGCAGGGACTATTTTGCAACTTTGAAAAACTTTGGAGGCTCTTACTGAAAATTTTCCAAATATTTTTTTAAGTAAAACCCTGCTAAGGGTTTCATTCTTTCAATCACAAGGGGTACCAGGGGGGCATGCAACGGAAAAGCAGATGGAGTTCGCGAGGCATGGTCTGTAGGTTGTGCGGCGGGGCTGGACAGCCTCACGCGACGGCAAAAGAGGGTCGCGCGACGAAGGTCAGTGGGCGACGTCGGAGGAAGGTCGTGTGTGAAGAGCGCCGCCCTCGCATGGCGGAGGAGACGCGAGAAGTTGGAGAGCAGCTTTGGGGTTGCACGACGGTCAGATGCTGGCGGTGTTCGGAAGGAGAAGGGTGGTGATGAACTCCCCTGTAAGGTCGATGGGGACGCGGCAGCAGTCGCATGCGCGGACGGAAGATGGCGGCGCGCTGCCGCGCGCGTCCACGCGGTGGAGCTGTAACCCGCGGACGCGGATCTCCCCGAACAGGTGGCAGTCGTCGTCGACGAAGGTTGGTGTGCAACTGGCGCAGCTGCTGCCGCCTCGCGTGAAGCGGAGGGTGGAAGGCACTTGGGCGGAGATGGTGGTGCGGTCGGCGATGGCGGCAGGGGGTGGCGGCCCTGCTGCCCTCTCTTCCTTTGTTGTTTTATTTTTTATTTTTTTCAATTTTATTTATTTTGTAAATAGTGAATGAAAACAGTAAAAAAACTTTTTTTTGTAAATCCGAAATAATAAAGAAAATTAGGAATTTTTTTACTTTTTTGTTGTTTTCTTTTTAATGGTCCTGCAAAATAAATGTTAGAAATAAAGAAAATAAATGGTTTTTTTATTATTTTTTATTTATTTACAAATCGGAATATGAACGGGGATCCGACGAAAATTAAAGGATTGAATTCGATTCTCCGACCACCGTGCGTGGTCGGAGTTGATAGATCATGGGAGGTAGAAATTGAAGGCGGAGAGATCGAGAAGATGAGATGAAAAATCGAGTCGGTGGCAGATCAAAAACGTTACGGATTTTTTAATGATCTAGAAAAACAAAATGATGATGAATAAAAAATGTGACAAAGTAAACAACGATTAACCTAGATAAAAGTACGAAGAATGTGGATCTCACCTTAGGAGCGGAAAAGGACCGTGATCGCCTCGACAAGGCCGACTCGCTGTCACCAGATGGCTTAGAGACTATGCAACTTTCTCGACGAAATTTTCTCTCGGAGATCGGGCTCCTCTCTCTAAAGATTGATCAAGTTGGAACGAGAAGGGAGAAGGACCCATATATATAGAAAAGATGGAATGAAATTTGATTTTTGAATTTTTTTGGATAAAGAGATAAGAGATGAAAATTGAAATTAATTTTTGAATTTTTTGGTCAAATTGATGATATGAGATAAAGTAAAAGAGATAAAACTATTTACAAATTTATCCTTTTTTTGAATTTTTGACATTTTATTTATTTGAAATAAAAAATGTTAATTTTTTTATGATGGTTAATTAAAAATAGCAATATATGCATATACTATATACATATATGACATTATATACAAGGGTAAATAAGGAAATTAGCTTTTTTGTTTTAAAATTTATTTTTATTTTTATTTTAAATAATTGATAAGAATAATTTACAAATACATACAAATACAATATTTTTAAAATACATGGGAAAATTGCATAAACCACCCCAGAAAACAAACGTTTTACTCGTAACTACAAAAATTATGAAATCACAGCCATTTTAAAGATAATTTAATTTAGAATCCAATGGAAGTGAGATTGGTTTAATTTTAGTTCATATGGAGCTGGAGTTGATTTTTTCAATTAGTGCTTGGTGGCTTTTTCCAAGTGTGGCCACTTTTATTCAATACATGATTTGATTTTGCAATTATTTTTATTGATTAAGATACATTTTTATTTACAACTTTAGTTTTGAAAGTTATTTGATTTGAGATCAATTAAGGCACAAATAAATTAGTGTTACTTTTATACAGATATACACAAAATAAGTGAGAAGTATTTACAACAACACACATACATTTTTTTTGATTTTCTGCCTAAGGACCCTTATCTCCCCCTACTTTATTCCTGATCGATCAGGTCAAGTCTTGACCTTCTCTCGGGGTTTGGATCAGCCTGTATACAGTCTTCCTTTTTTTCTTTTCTTTAATTTTCCTTTATTTATTTATTTATTTTAAGTTAAAATTAGTAAGAAGTGTACAATATTTATGCACAGATACAAGTTAGTAAGAATATGGAGTTAGTGTTATATGCATGTATTTTATAAGGGATTTTAAGCTAAAATAAATGAATGAAGATGACGAATCGCAGATTCATCATCCCCCTATGCTTTACCTTTGCTATTCCCTTAGCAAACACTTATTTGAAAGAATAAGTGAAGAAAAAGAAAAATAAAGGGAAAATAAAGAAAGTAGGATAATATTGAGTATTAAACTAATCTTCATAAAATTGTAGTTTGGAGCTCTGTCGGACCTTTAGATTATTAGTGCGTCGGAACTTCTATGAGATTTAGAACTTTAAAATCGACAGCCTTCAAGTTCCACACATCATTGTTACAGTTTCGGCTCAGAAGTCATCTTAGATCAATCCTCTTCCCAAAGTATACCCTATGAACATTGAACAATCGATTCATGTGTGTGAAAGATTTTAGCTCTTCCCATCCAGAATGTCGGACTACCATGCAAATCTCCTCTCCAGTAATCGTCCTCGGGGAGTCAGGTATTTCCTTCTAAGGTCTGTCGCGTTGTGTTCACAATCGAATTGGGGGGAAGTTAGAAGAAGGAGAAAAGAAATGGAGTGACTAGTGTAGTCACCTCTCCTCTTGAAGCTGGCCAGTGTAGCCGAGTCTCCACCAAGATCTGCAGGTTTTCTTGAAGCTTGGAACTTTTTTGTTAGATATTTATTTGGTAGTGGCTTCTTTGTATTTGGATTTTTTGTGGTTCTGCTTGGATCTTGTTATGCCCCTACAGATATAGACTCTTTTTTTCCGTACATGTTTTGGGGTCTTAGAAAAAATTGTGCCCAGTCGTCCATCCCTTTTCCGAAGCTTTATTTCAACCCCTACTCCGGTCTTTAGATTTCCACTCTACAAGAAAAGAAACTCACACACTCTTCCAACATCCCGTCTGAGTTGAGTTAAGTGCATAGTGTGAGAGTATAAATTAATTCTCTATTCCAGAGTTGTACACAGAATGAAGAGACCAGGTTAGACACTAAGAGTCAAATGCTGCACATTGTCATGTGGAACTCAAAGAATTAAGTCAAAGACCTGAAGCTTCTAAAATCCTCTTTCTCAGTGAAGTTCCTCCGAGAATTAGGTGGATTAAGGTCCAACTAAGCTCCATTCTTCAATTTTATTCCAGACATAGTTTGAATGTCAATACTATCCCAAAAAATGCACATGCAAATGCAAAATATGAACAATGCAAAGAGTTTTTTTGATGCACATGTGAAAAGAACATTTTTTACAAATTTCTAATTTTGAACTTTTTATGGATTTTTGGAGGAAAAAATGCAGATGTGAAAGACAGGTTTTTCTTTTTTTTGAATTATGCAAATTTTTATAGATTTTTGGTTTTGTAGTTTTTTTAAGGAAAAAGGGTTAGTAAAATATATACAAGTATATACCAGAGATTTTTTTTTGTTCTAATTTTTGTTTTATTTTGTTTTTTTTTGTTTATTTTTGTTTTATTTTTGTTTTGTTTTTTTACACACGTGGATTTTACAATATTGTACACATAACCCCCCAAATAAACATATTTAAAAGTACGAGTTATGTCTAAAGTATATATACAATATATATGACAACCCCCTATACTTAGCTCGAACTATGTCCTCATAGTGATCAGAGAGCGACAAAGGAAGACATAACTCGTGCTAAGTATAGAAAGGTGAAAAGACTCCTTTGCTACAACGACACAAAGGAAAGATAAAAAGAAGAGAAGTTGGTGATCCCCCCCCATACTTAGGATCAAGTAATCCTAAGTATATTAGAATGTACAAAGGGGAAAACTGATGAAGACAATGTACAGACTCACAAAGACACGATATGAACAACATCACCCCCCTATACTTAGGGTAGATTATCCCTAAGTATAGGCAACAACACAAGGGTGATAAACAGGTTGAATGTGAACAACACAAATCCTTCACCCCCTATACTTAGGATAAAGCACATCCTAAGTATAGCATATATATACACACACAAACACACGAAAAAGGGGTGAATGATTAAACTGGAGAAGAAAGAGTGAAACGAAAGGATATACAAGAGGAGAAGATGCACAAAGGTCAAGAAGGTCGAAAGTGAACCTTCTTGTGGACCGCTGAGGTATGGATTTCATAAGGTGTAGGTCGATATTGGGGTTATCATTAGATATGAACTGAGTAGGATCGACCAAGAATGTATCCTCAGCAGTTTCAGATTGTGCAGGCCTCAACCGGTTATTGGAAGTAGTGTGGTCATGTCCTGCCAGGGAAGTCTCGCAAACATCAAAGTAAAATGGCTCGAAATCATTATCAGAAAAAGTAGGATCAATTTCAGCCTGACGAGCCTCTACCGGATCATCATCTTTATCAAAAGTCCCAAATTCCTTTATAAAAGCAATCAAATCAAAATTGGCATGATCGGTCTCATCTGAATCCAGGTGAATAGGAACAGACTTATTGGTGAAAGTAGTCAAATCATGTCCGTCCTGTCTAGTCTCAGAGTTTGCGTTCCACTCTAGGGTGTCTATCGTGTAAATTCCGTGGATGTCATCAATGTATCGCCACGTACCAGAAGAGGGAACTCCAAGGTCTATGCTTTCCGAGTCTTCCTCCTTAAAGAGGAATTCTTGGGTTTCATTATCATCCAACATATAACAAGAATCTCTGATACTATCATCGAGGTCAAATTTCTTGGGGTTGGCTAACACGGACGGGCTCTCATGGGATACGGGTCTCTAGTCAGTCATGGGTGTAGTGATCAACATATCGCTCCCTACGTCAGAACGAAAGCGAATCTCTCATGAACCATAATCAATAACGGCTCCCGCAAAGGCGAGGAAGGGTCGTCCCAAGATGATTGGAGGGTGCTCCACATAGGTGGAGGTCTCCATGGGCATTACAACAAAATCCGAAGTGAAATTCATGCCTTGAATAAGAATGACAGCGTTTTCTAAAATACCCTTCGGCCTCTTGATAGATCCATCAGCAAATTGAACTATCATCCTGGTTTTCTTTAGAGGCCCAAGATAAAGAGACTGTACCATAGAGAAGGGAATTATATTGATTGACGAACCACCTCCAAGGAGAGTGTTATCACAAGAATAGTCGGATATGGAGCAACTCACAAGAGGTGTGGCGGTGTTCCCTTTCTTAAAATACGGACGGTGAGAAATGGCGTAGGCAGTATCCATGGTCAGGATGTCACACTTAGATCTTCTCCTTCGCTTTCTTTTCTTGTGTTGAGGAGTAGATAAATCTGTCATGGTCTGTTGAAGCGGGGCTTTAATGATCTCATGAAGGGTGGCCACTACTTCAGGTTTAGTCAACATTTTTTGAATTTTTGGACCTCATCCATACAAGGGAGGAGGCCAGAATCATCATTTACACGAGGATTTCCAAGAGCAGACCGTACAGCGGAATCCTCGGGGTCAAGGTTGGGACACGGCTGAGTGGGTAAATGATCGACCATTTGGGTCCTCTCCTTACAAAATGAATTGACAACATGTCTCCCGAATTCTTTTTGAATTTTTGAAAATTTTCATTTTTTTGTATTTTGGGTGATTTTAAGATCTCATTATTATCGTCTAGTGAATCTATATCCTCAAATAGTGGAGTAGTATTCTGGATCTCATTCATGTTAAATAGATTGGAAATCCTCGAATTCATATGCTACCTCATCTGGTTCAATGTCTCAAGTGTGGACAGCATGAAAGGTAACTCCAAAATCCTAGGATCGGGTGGGTTGAATGAGGGTGGGTGAAAATCAAAGTCCTCCGACTCCAGCAATAATGGATTAGGCGGATATGCACAAAAATCAGGAGGAAAGTCCTTTTGGAAAAGGGAAGGTGGATCAACTGGAGGGTACGAGGTATCGGCAAAGATCTGATTAAAATAACTCCAGTCAACCATCTTCGAAACAAAAGATGAGATAGCACGAGGGTCAAGTCAAAAGATATGGAGAAAAGGCGCAAATGCACAGCAGGATCTATTATGCACACAAGCAATCAAACACAATACAAACCCCTAGTTCACCAACTCAATGCAATGTGAAGACCGTGAAGGTTCAGTCTCTTAATCTTATCTGTTTTAGCGTTAGGTGATAATCACAAAGTTGTACAAATACTTAGGTTGAATTATGGGATTTGGGCACTAACCTTAGTGTGTACGCGAGCAAGTTAAAACGAATACAATGAGGGGTTACTCTCCCCCAAACAATGATTTTTCCTTATATTTATTTTAGGGTCGAGTTTTCTTTAGCAATCCCAAATTTTAGGCAGTTGTCACTTGGTTAAAATATTTTCAAAGAATCGCCTATCGAGTGTCCAATTTCCTTTTTTACTTATGTGAGTGAAAACAAGGAAGAAGATCGGAAATGCCAATGCGTGATTTAAAACGTTGATGCATGCAGGGGTTAGAGATGAAAGATCCATGCAGAATTTAAATATAGAAAAATAAACTAACAAATATGATGCACGTAAACCGTCCTAGATGATAACTTCTATTAATGGGCAAGAACAAGTTAATTTGACTAAGTCCAAATTACGCTCTACTCTATAGGCACATAAATTTTTTTAGAGTGTTTGGACCTAATTAATTACCTGGCTCAAGCAAATTAATTAAAGCAATCAATAGGTGGCTTACGAAATCCACGGAAAATAAAGAAAAATAAAGGCGATGAAAACAAAACCGATGAGGTCCCCCAATTGCACCGGCACTTGGCGAAACAGACCTCCTAAAAAATGAATGTCCGTTTACAGAGTTCAAATGGTAGAAAAGATAAACTCTCCCTCTCTTTCATCTCTTTCAATTCTTCTTCTCCTCTTCTCACGCTATCCGACGGCTTGGTAAAGAATCAAGCCACCTCCACGTCGCTTGGGTGCTTCGGCTCTCCTAGGATCACCTACTTCGCTCCGCTGGACCTCGCAAGAAAAAAGAAAAGAAAATGTGTAAGAAACATAATTATCAAATATGAGAAAAAAATGAATGAATGCAGTGGATATAAATAATGAAGTGAATGGTAGAAATGTAAACAGATATTTACAACCAAGAATAGCAGGTCAAGAGAGAAACCTAACTACCCTCACCGTACCTCCCCGGCAACGGCGCCATTTTATTGCACGGAATCTCGAGGTCGGATAAATTAATGATAAATATGTCATTCATTGCTATCCCCAAAGTCACGTGACAAACAAACAATTTTTTTATTTTTGTTACTTATTTAGCTGTATAGCGGACAGGGTCGAACTTAGGGAGGCTACAATTCTTGAGGGTTATTCAATTAATCAGAAACTAATTAAGAGAAAACATGAATCTCAAGGCACAACTATCCTTGGTTTTTATGATTTTTTATCTTTTATTTTTTATTTTCTGATTTTCAAATTTTTAGTGATTTTGATTTTTTTTCAAAAATAAACAATATGCACAAGCACAAGAAATATGCACACCAACTCGTTTTGTAATTTTTCAATTTATCAAAAAGGTTCAGAAAAATTCAGAGAAACTATTTTTGGGTTTTTAAAGTTTTGAAATGTTTTTTACCATTTTTGTGGAATTTTCATATGTTTTTATATTTTTCTAAAAATCAAACAGTGAGAAAATACGAAAATGTGCACATCCTGGAGTAATTTGCAACTTAAAAATATTTTAAGTGCCCAAAACTTCTGACAATTATTTTTATGACAAACTATAGGCAAATCTACAATCACAAACTAAAATAAAAATTTTTGGATTTTTCTAGAATTTTCTACAACTTTTTTAAGAATTTTCATTTTACGTAATTTTGTGGGGTTTTATAAAGAATCAATACGTGAAAATTGGTCAAAAATTAAAAGACAATGAAATGAAACTACCCTAATTTTTTGGAATTTTCGGAATTATTTTCGAATTTTTATGAAATTTTGAATTTCAAACAGGAAAAATGACATGTTTTTTGATTTTTTATAAATATCAAAGGAAATAAAAATACAATGAAAAATTTATGCTTAGAAGATAATCACATCAGAAGCATAGCATAATTTTTGCAAGATTTTTAGATCACAAATAACATTTATTTCATTCAAAAGCACATGCAAGTTTTTGTTCTACAGTTCAGGGACTAAAATGTAAATAAGTTCTGCCTTTGCATCAAATAAATAATAGAAATAAAACACAAGGGAGAAAGCGTAATTTCTATATCATGTGCCAGGGACTATTTTGAACCTTTGAAAAACTTTGGAGGCTCTTACTAAAAAATTTTCAAATATATTTTTTTAACTAAAACCCTAGCAAGGGTTTCATTCTTTCAATCATAAGGGGCACCAGGGGCACGCGACAGAGGAGCAGATGGAGTTCACGAGGTGTGGTCTGCAGGCTGTGCGACGGGGCTGGACGGCCTCGCGCAGCTGCAGAAGAGGGCCGCGCGATGGAGGTCGGTGGGCGGCGTCGGAGGAAGGCCGCGTGTGGAAAGCGCCGTCCTTGCGTGGCGGAGGAGACGCGGGCGGCTGGAGAGCAGCTTCGGGGTTGCACGGCGGTTGGATGCTGGCGGTGTTCGGAAGGAGAAGGGCGGTGAAGAACTCCGCTGGAAGGTCGATGGGGGCACGGTGGCAGCCGCACGTGCGGATGGAAGAGCTGTAACTGGCGGAGGGGCGCGGATCTCCCTGGATAGGTGGAAGTCATCGTCGACGAAGGTTGATGTGTGGCCGGCGCAGTTGCTGCCGCCTCGCGTGAAGCAGAGGGTGGTGGCACTTGGGCGGAGATGGTGGTGCGGTCAGCGATGGCGGCAGGCGGTGACGGCCTTGCTGTCGTTTCTTCCTTTTTTGTTTTATTTTTTGTAATTTTATTTATTTTGTAAATAGTGAATGAAAATAGTAAAAAAACTTTTTTTGTAAATCTGAAATAATAAAGAAAATTAGGAATGTTTTTTTTACTTTTTTTGTTGTTTTCTTTTTACTAGTCCTGCAAAACAAACATTAGAAATAAAGAAAACAAATAGTTTTTATTATTTTTTATTTATTTACAAATAGGAATATGAATGGGGATCCTGCGAAAATGAAAGGATCGAATCCGATTCTCCGACCACCGTGCGTCGTCCGAGTTGATAGATCGTGGGAGGGAGAAACTAAAGGCCTTGAGAAGATGAGATGAAAAATCAAGTCGGTGGCGGATCAAAAACATTATGGATTTTTTAATGATCTAGAAAAAACAAAATGACGATGAATAAAAAATGCGACGAAGTAAACAATGATTAACCTAGATAAAAGTACGAAGAATGTGGATCTCACCTTAGGAGCGGAAAAGGACCGTGATCATCTCGATAAGGACGACTCGCTGTCATCGGACGGCTTAGAGACTAGGCAACTTTCTAGATGAAATTTTCTCTCGAAGGTCGGGCTCCTCTCTCTAAAGATTGATCAAGTTGGAATGAGGGAGAAGAAGCCATATAAATAGAAAAGATGGAATGAAATTTGATTTTTGAATTTTTTGGATAAAGAAATGAGAGATGAAAACTGAAATTAATTTTTGAATTTTTTGGTGGAAGAGATGACATGAGAAAAAGTAACAGAGATAAAACTATTTACAAAATTATCTATTTTTTCTGAATTTTTGTCACTTTGTTTATTTGAATTAAAAAATGTTATTTTTTTATTTTTGTATGATGGTTAATTAAAAATAGCAACTATATGCATATACTATATACATATATGACATTATGTACAAGCGTAAATAAGGAAATTAGTTTTTTTAAAAAAAATATTTTATTTTTATTTTAAATAATTGGTAAGAGTAATTTACAAATATATAGAAATACAATATTTACAAAATACATTGGAAAATTGCACAAACCACCCCATAAAATCAACTTTTTACTCGTAACTTAAAAATTATGAAATTATAGCCATTTTAACTATAATTTAATTTAGAATCCAATGGAAGTGAGATTGGATTAATTTGAGTTCATATGGAGCTGGATTTTTTTTTCAATTATTGCTTGGTGGCTTTTTCCATGTGTGGCTACTTTTATTCTGTACATGATTTAATTGTGCAATTATTTTTATTGATTAGGACACATTTTTATTTACAACTTTGGTTTTGAAAGTTATTTGATTTGAGGTCAATTAAGGCACAAATAAATTAGTGTTAGTTTTATACATATATAGACAAAATAAGTGAGAAGTATTTACAACAACAAACCCACATTTTTTTATTTTCAGCTTAAGGACCCTTATCTCCCCCTACTTCATTCCTGGTCGATCAGGTCAGGTTTTGACCTTCTCTGAGGGTTCGGGTCAGCATGTATACAATCTTCCTTTCTTATTTTATTTTCTTTATTTTTCCTTTTTTCTTTCTTTATTTATTTTAGGTTAAAATTAGTAAGAAGTGTGCAATATTTACGCACAGATGCAAGTTTATACGAGATTTTAAGCTAAAATAAATGAATAAATATGACGAATCACTGATTCAACACCTGCGCCTCCAGCCGCAGCCGACTCTTCCACGCATCTTCATCGATAGTCTCGTCCTCCAACAACCTCACCCCCGCCTACAAATCGTGTGCCTCCGCCACCTCAACAGCGCACCTACCACCATGTGTTAGCCAGTAGTCTCACCACTGCAATCCAGGCTGACTTCCCCCCTCACGACCATGTGTCGGTCAATCTCTATGCACTCCAGTCACAACCGTGCACACCAGCGCTCCAAACTTCGCTCGAAATAACAATCGCTCGCGAGCGGCCACTGGCTCTTAGCCCTCTCCGTCGACCTCGCATTCTGCCAAATGCATCAATCAAGCGCATCACCTCCTTGCTGGACCATCTACACTTCCTTCTTCATCGATGACCCTCCCCGCTCTATGTGCTCCACATGCGGTCAACCTTCATATCCTTCACGTGACCATTGCGGCTCCATCATCCGACCCCCCGCGGAGCAACAGTCGCTGCTCTCGCCATAGCCAGTAGGGTTGTCGCACCTCGTGGACATAGATGACGCCATCTGATGCCAGTTGCAGACCTCCTTCGCTCCTAGAGCAGCCTTGATGTGCGTGCGATCCTCCGTGCAACCCTGCGTGCCTTCTTTTGTCGTCTACCCATCCACTGCCATATCTAGATCCCACCTCACATGCAAGACACGCGGGGTCTAGGAAATTTGTTAGACATACCTTCAGGAATTCAAGCAAATCACATGAAGGACCTACTCTTCGGAGTCACGTGTAATGCATGTACATCATGGAAAAATTGCATATGCATCCTCCAAGTATTTGTAATTGCATCTCAGTCCCTATGCATGTTTGTTAATTCAATTTTTATTTCTGTAATTCCATTTAGACCCCTGTATTTGAACCTTAATTTGAATATTCGTTTAGCATCGTTTTATCATTTTCAAAATGGCTCATTGTAGAACTACTTATGCTGATCATTGTGGATATTTGATTAAATTTTTGTGAGATGCGATTTATTTAATATAATTTTCTTGTGGAAAATAGTGTATTTTTCTCACTGTGTGCTCTTCCATTGATATTAGATAATGTGTTGTTTTAAAATTTCCCAAAAAATCACAATAGATAGATTTTAGCGTGTTCTACTTTGCGCCCACATCTCATCTCATTTGCATGCATAATGAGGTCTCAAATAAATTCATTGGTGATTGGCATAATTAATTTTTAGTATGTCATTGATCAATTATTTTTAGGATCTAATAATTTCTTTGATTTATCTCATATAGACTCATCTAAGTTAATTTTATTTCTGTGAAATAAATTGATTTGGTATTTATTAAAATTATTAGTTAAAAATCAACCTAGTTTGCATATTTGATTCATAATTGATCCATTTGGCATCCAAAAATTCCAAAAAATTAAATTAATCTAATTTCATCATATTTCTCATTGTGGACAAGTTTCCTAATTTTTTGACTTATTTGAATGAAAATTTCATTTTAGTCCCTAAACTTCATCGGAAATGCATTTCACTCATTTATTGCATTTCAAAATTAAAAATGAGTCTTTGAAAACCTAGCATCTAGATCGAATGAAGACCAAATTAAGAATATGGTGGCCTCCCTGTGTTCGACCTTGGCCTTGTCCAAGTAAAAAAATTGCTCGCTCGCTTTAATTGGAAATCATTAAATTCATGGTTTTTTATTGATCCTAAATTGCCTACCTACAACTAGGGGTGGGTATTTGACAGGTTTGGATGGGTCTGGGTTATTTCGGTTTGGTTTGAATTCGATTTGAGTTGCAAAAATGATACTCATCATCCAAACAAATCAGATTGGGTTGAGATATTTGGGTGACCGGTTTGGGCCGATTAGGTTAGGTGAAAACCAAATTACCAATATGAAAAAATTTATTAATCAAATGTCAAGTAACGATGGGGCCATTGATGTATGAAAAAGATCTCAAAGTAAGCATATATTAAGCTCAATAGAGAAGAAGAAGGTTGGAGGAATATGTTCAATATGGATGAAGAAGGTTGGGATATGTTCAAGTTGATATGGAGTTGTTCAGTTTAGATTATTGAATTTTCAAGAATAATTTATGTCACCTTAAGCAGATATGGACGGGAGAATAGGTGTGTGGTAATAAAGCAAGTTGTCAATTGTTTATAGTATGTAATGATCATATTAAGGATGATAGAGAAAAAAATTACATTGAGTACAACACATAATAACAACTGAAATAATGTTTAGTGAGACAAGATTGTTAACAGGTTGATAACTTGGATTGGAGAAATCGAGCTATGCATTTAAAATATATAGGAGTTTATGATTCTTGATATTATATATGAAGTATATATCGGTTGGGTTGGGTGGGATTAAACATTTTATCATACAAAGAAATAGTTTGGGTTATTTGAGTGGTTGGGTGGAAGACATTAGACCCATCAACCGACCCAATACCCATTGAAGGAATATGATTTGGTTTCAACCCGACTCAAAACCCAAATGACCCAAATCATTTTGACCCATTTTCAACGATTTGGTTGGGTTATATGGGTGGACCCATAAAGTGCCTACCCCTACCTACAACGAATTTTGAACATCAATTCGACATTGTTAAAAGGGTAATTTTTGGGTTTGTCAATGTGTAGCCCAAGCTCTGAGGAGTCCTCTGCCATTCCTCGAGGCGATCACAAGAGTAGGCTTTAGCCACTCCATACCCCATGCGATCTCAAACCATCATCTTTGTCTTTTTCCTTTTCTTCTAATATTTTTCCTCGAATTAAATCACACACAAGACCCACGGACACACCCATCTATGATCCCCTCCATCTTCTCTTCTATCTACCGCATCCCATTGCCACCTCACTCCATCCTTCACCTTCGAGGAGCACCGCCACCAACCACCTTCCTCTGAGCATCAGACCACCTAGTAGGAACACTTGTCCTTGGATCATCAAGAGGAATAAAGACTCCATGCCTGACATACATGAGCTATAAGATCAAGAACTCGCCCAATTTAGACTGTCGAAGCACGCCCAAACCTCGACCGTTGATAAAAGTTTCCATCAAATGCTCAACATACTCTGAGCCTCGGACACACACCAACAACTTCGGATAAGACCTGAAGCACCAAATGACACCACATGGAGATACACATTGTCGGGCCGCAAACCAGGCTCGAGCATCCACTACCCAAACCTGTGACCCCCGTGCACCGTACGTGCGGTAGCCAATTTACAACAGGCCCTCTCGAGTTTCCGAAATCACTCAAAGATCCTGATCATGTGCGTTGGGCACACAGTTTGGGAAAATCATAGGCAACCCCTCCAAACTTCCAGATATTATAAAAAGATGTTGGGGTAATTTACAAGAGACCCCTACGGCTTTAGAAAATCACAGAACGATCCTTATAGAAGGGTATATTTGCAATTATTTATTTGTTTGCTTTACATATAGGTCCTTGAACTTCAGTTTACCATAACTTGAGATTATTAATTGAATTTTGGTGCAATTGGTGTCGTTTTGATCTCGATTTGATTCTCTTTCACATAAAATCTATTAACTCCGCTTTTGGAGATATTTATGAGCATAACTAAATTAAGGATTCATTTTGTCCATTTTGAGCATAATTGTTCTTGATATTTGACTCTATTGCTCAATAACTTGTACATTGACTAGGGGCTATTAATTGGGGTTGATTGCATAACTCTATAATTAATTGATCATTGGTTTTTGCAAATTCTCTGAACCGAAATAATTGTTTATCTTTCTTGATTCATTGGTTAACTTGATCTACTTGGTGTGCTCTTATATTAATTGATAGGCTCTGTACTAGATTGGTTCCTTGCATGATTTGCATTTATCATATTCATCATTCCTTGATTAATTAATTGCACCACTTTATATTAAAACCCATAAAAAGTAGAAAAAGATAAAAACACCAAAAATATCCATCTCACTCTCTTTGAAAATCTAATTTCTCATATATTTAAATATTAGTTCTGAACTTATCTCCTTGAGTTCAACCTTGGGACTTGCCCAAGTAAAATAAATAAATTTGATGCCATTGAAACATTATTCTCCATAGAATTTCTCAATGTGATCATTTTTTACGATTCTTAGATTACCCGACTACAACTTCGACATCGTTAATTCGATAAAATTAACATATGGTTTTCGCGGTCCGTCACCCGGAGCTCGCATGTCTAACAAAAGGAACAGATGCATACCTAAATCTAACATATTTTTAGTAAGCATTTTCTACTCGTCTTTAAGAAATAGAGAATCTTTGAAAATATTTTTAGATACAACTGCCATCATCAAAAATATTGAGACTGTTAAAATATTGAGATTGTTAATTCTTCAAGCCTTATCATCATTTTGATAATGATTATTGATAATAAAAAGAATTTTATGTCATAAATATATTGCCCAACTATAACGGTCATGCATGAATAGATCTAAGTTAAACAATAATACAAAAATAATTATATTTTTAGTACTATTTCAATATTTTTCTTTGTATTTTTTATAAGTTGCAAAAATAAAAGGTTAAAATACATTCATCGAGATTTGTTAGAAGATTTAACTCATATATAGTAAAGTTGTATAAATGGTCCCATAATCCTAAACTCACACATTTAGCATAATTTTTATAATATCTTTTACAAATTAATTTTTAATACATGTTTAAGGTACAAATGCAAGTTTTGTCAATTAGAGTTTTCTATGACTAGATGTCTATTTGAAAATTTATCAATAATAGAAATTAGGGTTCATATTTTCTTTCCTAATTTGACCTTTATTACTTTTGGTAGAATTTTATATTGTATTGTGAGAAAAGGGAAGCTGCATCTGGGGTGCAACCAACTAGCTACACCTGGCTATTTTTCATACCGATTTTTTATTTTTTTGATGGAAACTTATGGGGATTTACTTAATTTATTGTGTGGAATATGTGTTTCAAATTTCATGCAAAACTAACATGCCTAACATGGAGATGATAGAAGTGTCGAATTTAGTTGAAATTGATATGATATCATGAATATACGATGATTTTAATCCCACTAGGTTTCATTTAAAAAACAAAAAAAATCAATGAAAAGTTTGGTTTGGTGCGGCTAGTTAGCTACACCCTCGGGTGCAGCTTCCTCAGCCCCCCATTATATTATATAGTATTATCAAAATAGTAGAAAAGTAATAATTTCAAAATTAATTCAAGATGATTTCTAAGTAACTTTTGAACTTTTATGTAAAATATATAAAGGTGGTTTGAGTTGTTACTTTTACAAAATTTTGTTTTTTCTTCTTTAATTTGTTAGTTTGTCGAACAAGTAAGGCAAACTTGGTCTTTGATTTACGATCCTAAACATATATTATAGCTATATTTATTTTAGTTAGCCTATACATGTGTACATGTATACATCCTTTTTGTTTCTTCATTTCATTTCTTTTTCTAATTCTTTTATTTTATTTTTTACTAATTTGGAATTTATATCATTATGAGTTTTTTCAAAAGAGAGGTGAATTGATGCATATTTACATGTATTTTTAATAGAGAAATTTAAAAATAAAATATTAAAAGATTAATATGGGATTTATCATCCTACAAAAATTCCAAAGGGTTATGCCTACTACTAGTTTTGGGTGGATCCAACAAGAATTGTTGAAAAAGTACTTCAATAGTATGTGACCTGTTATTTTGAAGTTCTCGTAGATAGAGTCTCTAGCACCAAAATGATGTGTCTTTTGAGCAGTTTATTTCCTCCCATATACTGTTTTGTTTTGTTTTGTTTTGTTTTGTTTTGTTTGAGAAACATGGTAGTAAGATATTTTGAAAGCATTTCATGAAATTTTCTAGTCTTACTTGTGTACCGCATTTTGGACATGAACATTTCATATATGGTTAGAACGAGGAATGTAGTTATTCCATTTTATATTATAATGCCTCTTATAAACGAATTAATCAAATGTTAGTTTGATGTGCATGAAATATGTTTGTTGAGTATCGTTGATTATGGGTGACTGGGACTATCTGGCCAACGTCCTATTCCGTCGATCTTCGTGGTCACCAGAGCATGGTATCCCAACATGGTCCCATTGTTCCTTTATGGACGGATCGATATTTTTAGCTCCTAGTTATGCGTGATTTACAATTTATTTTGATGGTAATCTTTCTCATTCGACCCCTAATACAAGCATTGAACTTTGATCTTTACCATTAATGGTACCCCTAACAATGTTTGATGTAACGTCTAAGATTTTTTAGGGGTGTTTTGAAAATAAGGATAATATATATATATATATATATATATATATATATATATATATATATATATATAAATTATTAACTAGGGGGTATTACGTAAATATAAGAACAAAAAATATAAAATAATAAAGTAAAACGGCACAAGTGCATGGCCGTTAAAAAGAATTTTTTATGAAATTTACCCATACAAAGATCGAATATAACTAACCAGACTATCTCTAGGGCCCGTTCGGTAGGAGAATAAGCAGGAATAAGGATGGGGAATAAGGGTCTATTCTCCGTTCGGCTGGAGGATAAGAATAAGGAGAATAAGGTGAAATAAAGGTAGGTAAGGTGGGATAAAGATAGGAATAAGAGTGAAATAAGATGAAATAATGAGGAATAGTCGTACCACGGGGAAGCGTGTTGGGGGCTTATTCCCCTTATTCCATTCCTCCTTATACCCCAAACGAACAGGGCCTTACCTGTTGCTTTCTCTGCCCTACTTCTTCGACCCATTCTCCTTTCTTTTCGTCTACCTCTGTCGTCCGAACACCTAAAAAGGTATTAAGCTTTCTTTGCCCTTCGGCTTGCATTGTCGTTCCTGTTGCTTACATCTACTTTCGTCAGGTCCAAGGGACATTGATATTTGATCGTTTTACCATATTTCGCTGCCATTCCTGCATCTGTTCTCATCCTAGAGAGGTATGGAAATTTAGTTTGTTATTCCTTATTCTGCTTCAATTATCTTTATGTATTGTCTGAATGTTTTCCTGTCCAACTATGTTGATATTTTTGGTTTCTTTTGTTCGTTCCAGTGCGACGCCCTGTTTCTGGTTGTGTTTCCTATACCTAAATTCATGGTAATATATGCTGAAGTCTTTCTGTTGGCAGATATTTGTATGTTTTATATATTTATAAAGTATCATGGTTTCCTATAATTTATTTTTAAAATATATGTTAATTTGTACATAGGTTGTTGTTCTGTTGCCATATATATATGGTTTTTAATTGATTATATAATTAACTCATTTAGAAATTTTTTTTATTGGTAACATTTACTCCCACAACGCTCTGATGACGAACATATCGCATTTTTTAGTATATTGTTAAGGAAAGTATATGCATTGGTTTCACTATCCCATGTATCGTGTCTATCTTCATGGTATTGGTTTTTTTTCTTGATAGTGTTCGCTTTGCCTATACAGGAAAACGGGTGTGAGCAGAGGAATTGGTTTTTGTTTAGATGCCACGTAATTCTATAGCACCGACTTCTTTAAAATTCATGTTCTTTTTTAATTATGTTTTCCTTTGAAAAGGGATTCTACTGTGTTGTTTACTTTGTTATGGAGGTATTATGTATTAGGTTCATACTGCCATGTTATCATGTTTGTTGTTTAAGATATTGTAGTCTATTCTAATTATCAACTCCTGACTATAATTATATTGAACTTATTTTATGTGGTGCAGAAACGTTTATGCTAATGTTGTTATCGCAGTAATTTCTGCTACTCTTTCTTCTTACAGTTATATGATATATTTCTATGGATGTCTGTTATTTTCTTTATACATATAGGTAATTATCGAATATTCGATTGTATTCTTATTATTGTTTGCATGCATGTGATGTGGATGAAGATAAGTTTTATTTAGTTTTTTCGTTTGAAGTTATCAATTAGTGAAGTTAAATTTTTATTACAGATGAAAATTATATTGTTATCGAAGAGTCTTCCCATTTGATATTCTGTAATAATAACATTATGTGACCACTTTAATTGCTTTTGTTGTTGAGATTTCAATATTCTATTTTTTTCTTGGATTATTTTGCATTTGTTGAGATATAATGGGCAGGTTGTTAATATAAACTACATTCTGTTTTATTCATAACTTGATTGTTTCTTAGCTATTACTTCAGTGTCAGCTACTATGTATCATAGGCGTTTACAACTTCTACTCTATATGGTATGGTAAACTGCTTTCTCATATTACACACGAGAAAGCAGTTGCTCCTGTATATGATATAATAACCTCTTCTATGAATATGGATATGGGTAAACTATTGATGATTGGACTGTATTCTCGATTACTGTTTCCATGAATGTGGTGTGACGGAAGACGATAAGTGTCGTTTAGGTTTTTCTATTTGAAGTAATCAATTAGTGAGGTTAAAATTGATTATAGATGTTAATGTGGTGATAAGCTTGCATTTACAATTTTTAATTATGGATTTTATTTATTTAATTTTCTATTCCAGTGGAAAAGGTTACTGCTGCGGACGAGTTGTCACCGGTGATATTCTGTATTATTAACATTATGTGCCTCTTTCAATTGGGTTTTTGTTGAGATATATATCTATTTTATGTTTGGTTTATTTTGCATTTGTTGAGATGTAATACTCATGCTGTTAACATAAATTATATTGCATTTTATTCATGACCTAATGTTTGTTAGCTATTATTGCACGTTCAGCCACTATTTATCCTTGACCTATTTTAATAGGATATAGTTTCTGTGAATAAACCATAGTGAATCCTTCGGTAAATGAGAAGAAAAATATTTTTAAATATGATACATTTTGCAGAAAAGAAACAACAAAAAGAGGAAACTGGGTGAAAATTATTTCGCTCATATCTTGCCAAAATATGATGCATGTCTCTGACATGAGCATTCATGCTCAGAGAAAATACAATAGCATTCAGTAACATGAATATGAAACAGATATCTATTGTTAACAGGCAAAATCACATTGATATTACAAGTGAAAAAAAGAAAACTAGATCCTATTGCTAATGTACCTTTAGTTGTAGACATCATTTCCTAATGCTTTGACATTGTTAGTATTCACTTTGTGTGTACAGG
Organism: Ottelia alismoides; assembly: GCA_037367405.1. Classification (NCBI taxonomy): domain Eukaryota; kingdom Viridiplantae; phylum Streptophyta; class Magnoliopsida; order Alismatales; family Hydrocharitaceae; genus Ottelia; species Ottelia alismoides. Next base: position 859,523 of record JAZKJV010011859.1, read on the forward strand.
AACACGGGTGCAAGCAGAGTAATTGGGTTTTGTTTAGATGCAATGTAATTCAGCAGCACTGACTTCTTCAAATTTGATGTTATTATTTTTTTTAAAATGATAACTTATTTTGAAAGGGTATTCTCTGTGTTTTTTACTTTGTTATGGAGGTGTTATATATTAGGATCATGCTGACACGTTGTCATGTTTGTTGTTTAAGATTTTGTAGTCTATGCTAATTGTCAATTCCCGTCATTTTAATTTCTATAACTACGTCGAACTTATTTTATATGATGCAAAAATACTGTTATTCTGTGTATGTATATGGGTTGGAATACTCATTTTCAGAAGGTTTTGATGAATGAACTTCTTGCTTTATTTTGATTATTATGTTGGGAAAAGTTGTTTTTGTTGTTTAATTTTTTTTAGCCTACACTAATTATCAATTGTAAATCATACTTTCTTTTCTATCTTTGATGCTTTTACTTCCATAAAGTTATGATGCCACAATTATTATTTATTTAGGGAATTATTTTATGGGAATAGTTAGTTACTTATATACATTGTAAACTTACATTTATAACTTCTAATTATGCAATTTATTGGTTTAAATGTTTTATTCCAGTTGAAAACTATACCATTACCGAAGAGTTTTCTTATTTGGTATTATGTAATAATAACATTGTGTGCCCACTTTAATTGCGTTTGTTATTAAGATATCGTTGTTCTGTTTTATTCTAGGATTATTTTGCATTTGTTTAGATATAATATGCATGTTGTTAGCATAAACTACATTTCATTTTATTCATGATCTTATGGTTTCTTAGGTAGCTATTACTTCAGTGTCAGTTGCTATTTATCCTAGACATTTTAATAAGTTATAGTTTCTGTGAAAACGTAACGAAGTCTTCAATAAATGGGAGGCAAAATATTTCTAAATTAAATAGAGTTTGCAGAAAAGAAATAATAAGAAATAGAAAATTGACTTAACATTGTTTCACTCATATATTAGTGTGAAAGCATGATACATGTTTTTGACATCAAAATGCTTAGAGAAACTAAAATACCATTCAATAACATGATTTGTTTACCATTTCTATTGTAATCCAACTATATGTTGAATTCCTATGAATGCCTGCTAATTTTCTTAACAAACATCACATTAATTCCCGTCCTTCAATTTCTTTCATAAAAAACATAATATAAATATGCATTAGTTATGATATAATTTTTTTCTTTGTATTCTTTAATAGAAAAAACATATACTTACAATATCTTCTTAATAAAGTTTCTATCAAATTTTTCGTTTCATGTAAATCATTACAAACTAAACTCTCATATTTTACTTACTTTTTATAAAGTTATCATAGAGTAGTACTCATGTTGTATCTTCTCGATTTTTATAAAAACATCTCTTATCATCTATCATCTGGGAGTTTTCTCTCATTCATTCATCATTTTTTACTTTTGCTCCTATTACCTTCATAACTTTACTCTTAGAAATCTACTATATGATGATTTATTAGTATTCTTTAAAATTTGAACATATTTAATGTATTTTCACTTTTATTGGGCTCACTTTTTACAAATAAATTCCATTGTTGACTACCCGTCGCGAAGTGCGGGTATGCACCCTAGTATATAATAATTATAGTAAAGCCGTTGAGACGGCAGGCACGAGCATTGTGCGACAAAGTCAGAAACAGCTTTCTGTTTTGTTTCCAATCATCACATCTTTTTGTGCATTATCGCACACCCTAATACTATTAATAGAGGGACAACTTGCGAGCCTTCTATTAATCCCAGTATATGCGTCTTTTCCCTTCCGAGATTTACAGCCAAATTTCACCATCTCCATCTGTGTTCTCGTCACTTTTGATCCCACCGCGTTGATTTTGTGGGTTGTGTCGTGTAAGGGTCATATCAGGGACTGCCACGAGGTAGAAGAAGAGCGTCATCAAATCGGTAATTTTCTTTTGTCAGACATGGTTTTACAGGGGTTGTACATTAAGGATAGAATCATGATGCCTATCTTCTCTAAGTTTTTTTTAAATCTGCATTATGATCGAATTGGTAGAATATTATATTGATTTATAAAATTGTACAAATCATACAATTCAAAGAATAAGGTTTGGTGATCTCTACTTTGGATTTATCTCCTATTCAAGATATAACTTCACGGAAATCAGAATTGTCCCATTCGATCTTGATTGCACAAAATCGAGTTGTTGTATGGAGCCATATCAAGAACCATGAATTTTTTTTAAAAAAAGAAGAAGCTATCTAAACCTATCAAAAAAATGTACACAAGTTTTATTGCACACCCGATAATCCTTACACCCGTTAATCCCTACGGTATTTAACAATATTTAATGTGTAGGTTCATCTAACATGGAACCGACCCTCTATTGCTAACATTATGGAGAGAATTTTTGTTTAAACCAAACGTGATTGGGTGCGTGAATTGGTCCAACCATCATGAGAGTCTTATAATTAATCTACTAATCGGATATGATCGGTAAAAAATAAAATAAAGAATAACACAACAACCAGAAACCGGGGGTAGATAAGATGTTTTATGGCTTGTGCTTGGATTAAGATATATTTCTTGTGTTTAGGCGACCTCTGATTTCGGGGACGGAAAGTCGTACGGATCAATCTATATTGGTTTCTTGTCAAGGTATGTACATTAATCTATGTCATATACCGTTGTTATCTATACCCCACTTTCTATTTTTATTAGCTGTTGCAATGGTGTTATATATATATATATATATATATATATATATATCGTTAAACTGCTTTGATTATATCTCTGTGTTACAACTTTAAATAATTAGGTGCTAAGTTGATATTTAACCATAATGCCTATTTATGCGTTAGTTGTTAAATATTGCAGAGATAAATACATCATTATATATAGGTTAATTTGCAATTTTTACATCCAAATATTTTTATTGAAAAATAATTATTGTTTTTGGCACCATCATTGTCAGGGAGTAGACATTGTTCATTGTTGGCCCATTAGAGGCTTTGACCTGGCCGGGTGCCGCGCGGACGGTTAATTCCGCCAATTGACCGTTGTAGGCGGGTAATCTTACACTACTTCCAAACAATTTACCGCTACGGCGGTTGACTCAGTACTGATGTCCATTGCATTGGGGTTTGGATAGGAGGCCTCGTATTGATATTTGTTTTAGTTTAAAGTTTTGATTTAAGGGAGCGGGGTGGCTTCTATCCAAGCTCGGGCTGCCAGGTGTCGGCAGATGGTATTGATTTATATAGATATGGATATTGATATTATGGTCACAGAAATTGTGATATTCAAGGAAATTGATTGAATTTTCATTATTATCCCATAATGATGGGCATAATTGGAAGTCTTTTATAGTTCATTGTTTATTTTTGATTTATAGTTCTTATTATATGGAATTGTCATCGTAATTTTTTTTACTCATTGTATATGGTTATGATGGTATGTCTCATAAATTATTGGTGCATACTTAGTCAAATTCGTTTGACTAATATTGATTTATAACTTTGCAGCTTAACGGAGGACGAGGTTGGGCTGCTCAGCTAAATTAAGGACTCGTTGCCTTATCCTAGTACATTAAGAGTAATGTACGAGAGTTATTGATAGACCTATTTATTTTCTTTTTGTAGCTCAGACTTGATAAGTCTTTTCTTTATTGGTTATGTTCCTTTATTCTTCCATTATGTATGGCACTCTGGAGAATGTTATTTATGGAATATTGAGTTATTGTCTCGTTCCTGGACTCGAAAAAAAATTATTTTCATTGTTTTGGGAGGCTTCCGCAAATTTTCCCATGTTTCGAGGTCCGGGACGTAACAACTTGGTATCAAAGCCAAATGGAAGATTAGAGGAATATTTTCCAATTTTAGGATGACTTATAATATTTATAGATTATGTTTGGAATAGATGACTAATTGATCGTCGCTATTCGTAGATGTTGACCGTCTCGAACCGTAAGCGGAGTCGTCGCTCCATGGATTTGGCAGCCCAGAATGCCAAATTAATGAAGACGGTTGAGGAGCTCTCCCAGCTGATTCGTGATCAAGCTGATCACCATCAAAGCAAAAACAGGGATCAGAGACGTCGTGATAGGTGTCTTGAAAAAGAAAGACGTCATCGTGAGGAGCGCCAGGATGATATCACCTTTGAGAGATTCTTAAAGGTGAACCCGCCTAGCTTTGACGGTATAGTGGATGCTGAGGTAGCAGACTGATGGCTGGAGGAGATAGAAAAATTGTTTGATGAAATCAGATGTTCGGATCTTAGCAAGGTCTCCTTTGCTACTCATCAACTGAAAGGTCCTGCTAAGGACTGGTGGACCAGTTGCCAGTTGCGGAAATTTGAAAAAGGAGAGATTATTCTGTGGGATGAGTTTGTTAAACTCTTCCGTGAGCACTATATTCCGATACACTTGCAGTTGATCAAGGAGCAAGAGTTTATTAATCTGAAGCAGGGAGATCTGAAACGTTGCTGAGTATAACAACAAGTTTCATCGCTTACTGAAGTATGCTCCACACTTATGTCCTGATGAGTACCGTATGACTCAGAAGTTCATTGAAGGACTTCATCCTGCTTTAAGATCGAAGGTTCTCTCTAGCATGCCGAAGACTATGGAGGATGCTCTAGCTAGTGCCACAACTATGGAGCGAGATTTCTTGTGAAGAAAGGAGGAGAAGCCGCGCAATGATCGGAAGGATCGATTTGGAAGAAACAAAAATTTCAAAAATTCTCAGAAGCAGAAGCAAGCCTCCAAGTCAGGGCAAAACAACAGAATTCCTGAATGCTCTTTCTGTCATCGTTTCCATCCTGGAGAATGTTATCTCAAGAATGGCCAGTGTCTGAACTGTGGAGAGAAAGGACACTTTGTTCGTGATTGTCCGAAGCCTAGGAAGCAGCCCGTTGCTCAAGGACAAGATCAAAGGCCAAAGGTTCCGGCTCGAGTTTATGCTCTTACCACTGGGAGTGATGCTGCTAAGGAGGACAAGGTCATTGAAGGTACTCTTCTTATTGCTAATTTGCATGCAAAGATTCTTTTTTGATACTGGTGCTACACATAGCTTTATTTCTGATGCACTAGTAAAAAGCATGGGTGCCAAACCAAAACTTTTAGACATTGATTTGATAGTTATCACACCTACTGGGGGAAGTGTGAAAGTATTGGAGTATATTCAAGATGCTCCATTGATAATTGAGGGTCATGAGCTGCCTAGTAACCTCATTGTCATGAAGATGACAGATTTTGATATTATCCTTGGGATGGATTGGCTTTTCCGATATCATTGTATTATTGATTGCTGTAAGAAAAGGGTGATAGTTGCAAGCCATCAGTTCCCTAGGATCGTTATTAAAGGGCATGGTGCAACCTCTGAGCGGTGCATTATTTCTGCCATGAAGGCACATCGCATGATCTTGAAAGGGCGAGAAGCCTATCTTGTCAGTATTTTAAGGGTTGAGCCATCAACTGTATCTTTATCTGATCTCGACGTCGTTCGAGAGTTTCCTGATGTTTTTCCAGAAGAATTGCCTGGACCCCCATCTCAGCGAGAGATTGATTTCACTATTGAGATGGTTCCTGGAACTTTACCAATATCTAAGGCACCATATCGCATGGCTCCTGCCGAGCTAGTGGAATTAAAGAAGCAACTTGAAGAGTTGCTTGACTTGGGATTTATCAGGCCCAGTGTGTCACCATGGGGTGCACCTGTTTGATTTGTGAGAAAGAAAGATGGATCACTTCGCTTATGCATCGATTACCGACAGCTGAATCAGGTGACTGTGAAGAATAAATATCCGTTATCACGGATAGATGATCTATTTGATCAGCTCCAATCAGCAAAGGTTTTCTCGAAGATTGATTTACGATCCGGCTATCATCAATTGAGGATTCGAGAGGAAGATATCTCGAAGACCGCTTTCCGAACACGCTATGGGCATTACGAGTTTTGTGTGATGCCATTCGGATTGACTAATGCTCCTGCCGCTTTTATGGATCTTATGAATCGGGTCTTTCAACCATTCTTAGATCATTTTGTCATTATTTTTGTTGATGATATTCTTGTTTATTCTCAAAGTGTTGAGCAACATGTGGAGCACTTGAGAATCGTATTGAAGAGTCTGAGGCAAAACCAACTTTATGTTAAATTCTCCAAGTGTGAATTCTGTTTGGAAAAGATCATGTTCCTTGGGCACATTATTTCCAAGGATGGGATTTCTGTAGATCCAACCAAGGTTGAGGCAGTCCCAGAATGGAAGCAACCACAGAGCGTGACAGAAATCAGAAGCTTTCTTGGTTTAGCAGGATATTATCGTAGATTCATTCGTGATTTTTCAAAGATTTCACTTCCTCTTACCGAATTGACTAGAAAAGGAACTAAGTTTGAATGGTCTTCTGCATGTGAGCGTAGCTTCCAAGAATTGAAGAGAAGGTTGACCACTGCTCCTGTCTTGACCTTACCTTCTAGTTTTGGAGGTTTTGTCATCTACACTGATGCATCCATGAATGGCTTTGGTTGTGTGTTGATGCAGAATGAAAAAGTGGTAGCTTATGCTTCAAGGCAGCTAAAGATTCATGAAAGGAATTATCCTACGCATGATCTAGAGCTTGATGTTGTGGTGTTTGCATTAAAGATCTGGCGTCGCTACCTTTATGGTGAGAAATTTAAGGTCTTCTCTGATCACAAAAGCCTCAAATACATCTTCTCTCAAAAAGACTTGAATATGCGCCAGCGAAGATGGATGGAATTTCTTAAAGACTATGATTTTTCTATTGCTTACCATCCAGGTAAAGCAAATGTTGTAGCAGATGCCTTGAGCCGAAAAGGCTATGCGATGTCTGCGAGTTTGATGATCAAAAAATGGAAGTTGATTGACGATTTGGTCTCTTGGAATCCTTTCAAGGAGACAAGATTATCTCATCTAGCATCCAGATACATTCTGAAATAATAGAGAAAAATTTGAGAGCTCAGAAAGAAGATCCTGAGTATCATGTTCTGGCCGAAAAGAGTCAAGAAGAGAATGCATAATTCTTTATTGCTCCAGATGGTGGCATTAGATTCAGGAATCGCTTATGGGTTCCTTCATAGGAAGAGTTGAAGCAAGAGATTTTGGATGAAGCTCATCGCTGTAAATTCACTGTGCATACAGGAAGTACAAAGATGTGTAAGGATCTCCAGCGGAATTTTGGTGGAAAAATATGAAGAAGGAAATTGCAGAATTCATTTCTCGTTGTTTGGTGTGTCAGCAAATTAAGGCTGAGCATCAAAGACCAGCTAGACTTTTGGAGCACTTAGAGGTTCCGGAATGGAAATGGGAACACATCACTATGGACTTTGTGATGGGTCTTCCAAAGACCGATGCAACTAATTATGATGCCATATGAGTGATCGTGGAGATTGACGAAATCTGCCCATTTCTTGCCAATGAAGAAAAAGGAGTCAGTTGTGAGCTTAGCAAATTTATACGTGAACAATATTGTGAAGCTTCATGGTATACCTGTCTTTATTGTCTCTGATCGAGATTCAAGATTTACCGGGAGATTTTGGAAAAAACTTCAGGAGGCTTTCGCTACAAAGCTGAAGTTTAGTATCGCATTCCATCCTCAGATAGATGGTCAATCTGAAAGAACTATTCAGGTTCTCGAGGATATGCTTAGAGCATGTTCTTTGGATTATGTTCGAAGTTGGGATGAGAACCTTCCACTCATTGAGTTTGCCTATAACAATAGTTATCAGGCTAGCATTGGAATGGCTCCATATGAAGCTCTCTATGGGAGGCCATGTAGGTCTCCTCTTTGTTGGAGCGAGGTTGGTGAAAGAAGATTGCTCGGACCGGAACTTGTGCAAAAGTGTGCTGATAAGATCGATTTGATTAAGAAGAGGCTCTTAATTGCTCAAAGTAGACAAAAGAGCTATGCAGATAACCGTCGCAGAGAACTAGTATTTGCAGTTGGCAATCATGTTTTTCTCAAAATTTCTCCAACTCGTGGTGTATTGAGATTTGGACGAAAGGAAAAACTTAGTCCCAGATACATTGTTCCTTTTGAGGTGTTGGATAGAGTAGGCGAGGTAGCCTACCGCATTGCATTACCACCTCAGTATTCGCATATTCATAATGTCTTCCATGTCTCCATGTTGCGGAAATATATTCATGATCCGTCTCATCAGATTCACTATGAGCCAATTGAAATTCATAAAAATTTATCATATGAAGAGCGCCCTTCACACATTGTTGATCGACAAGAACACCAATTGCGAAGGAAGACTATTAAGATGGTAAAGGTTGTCTGGCATAATCATTCAGATAGGGAGGCCACATGGGAACTTGAAGATGAAATTCGAGAGAAATATCCTGAACTTTTAGGTATGTTTTTTTTTAAATTTCGAGGACGAAATTTCTTTTAAGGGGGTAGAGTTGTAACGCCTAAGATTTTTTAGGGGTGTTTTGAAAATAAGGATAATATATATATATATATTAACTAGGGGTATTACGTAAATATAAGAACAAAAAATATAAAATAATAAAGTAAAACGGCACAAGTGCATGGCCGTTAAAAAGAATTTTTTATGAAATTTACCCATACAAAGATCGAATATAACAAACCAGACTATATATAATAATTATAGTAAAGCCGTTGAGACGGCAGGCATGAGCATTGTGCGACAAAGTCAGAAACAGCTTTCTGTTTTGTTTCCAATCATCACATCTTTTTGTGCATTATCGCACACACTAATACTATTAATAGAGGCACAACTTGCGAGCCTTCTATTAATCCCAGTATATGCGTCTTTTCCCTTCCGAGATTTCCAGCCAAATTTCACCATCTCCATCTGTGTTCTCGTCACTTTTGATCCCACCGCGTTGATTTTGTGGGATGTGTCGTGCAAGGGTCATATCAGGGACTGCCACGAGGTAGAAGAAGAGTGTCATCAAATCGGTAATTTTCTTTTGTCAGACATGGTTTTACATGAGTTGTACATTAAGGATGGAATCATGATGCCTATCATCTCTAAGTTTTTTTTAAATCTGCATTATGATCGAATTGGTAGAATATTGTATTGATTTATAAAATTGTACAAATCATACGATTCAAAGAATAAGGTTTGGTGATCTCTACTTTGGATTTATCTCCTATTCAATATAACTTCACGGAAATCAGAATTGTCCCATTTGATCTTGATTGCACAAAATCGAGTTGTTGTATGGAGCCATATCAAGAATCATGAGTTTTTTTTTAAAAAAAAGAAGAAGCTATCTAAACCTATCAAAAAAATGTACACAAGTTTTATTGCACACCCGATAATCCTTACACCCGTTAATCCCTACGGTATTTAACAATATTTAATGTGCAGGTTCATCTAACATGGAACTGACCCTCTATTACTAACATCATGGAGAGAATTTTTGTTTAAACCAAACGTGATTGGGTGCATGAATTGGTCCAACCATCATGAGAGTCTTATAATTAATCTACTAATCGAATATGATCGGTAAAAAAATAAAATAAAAAATAACACAACTACCGGGAACCGGGAGTAGATAAGATGTTTTATGCCTTGTGCTTGGGTTAAGATATATTTCTTGTGTTTAGGCGACCTCTGATTTCGGGAACGGAAAGTCATACGGATCAATCTATATTGGTTTCTTGTCAAGGTATGTACATTAATCTATGTCATATACCGTTGTTATCTATACCCCACTTTCTATTTTTATTAGCTGTTGCAATGGTGTTATATATATATATATATATATATATATATATCGTTAAACTGCTTTGATTATATCTCTGTGTTACAACTTTAAATAATTAGGTGCTAAGTTGATATTTAACCATAATGCCTATTTATGCGTTAGTTGTTAAATATTGCAGAGATAGATACATCATTATATATAGGTTAATTTGCAATTTTTACGTCCAAATATTTTTATTGAAAAATAATTATTGTTTTTGGCACCATCATTGTGAGGGAGTAGACATTGTTCATTGTTGGCCCATTAGAGGCTCTGACCTGGCCGGGTGCCGCGCGGACAGTTAATTCTGCCAATTGACCGTTGTAGGCGGGTAATCCTACACTAGTTTCAAACAATTAACCGCTACGGCGGTTGACTCAGTACTGATGTCCATTGCATTGGGGTTTGGATAGGAGGCCTCGTATTGATATTTGTTTTAGTTTAAAGTTTTGATTTAAGGGAACGGGGTGGCTTCTATCCAAGCTCGGGCTGGTAGGTGTCGGCAGATGGTATTGATTTATATAGATATGGATATTGATATTATGGTCACAGAAATTGTGATATTCAAGGAAATTGATTGAATTTTCATTATTATCCCATAATGATGGACATAATTGAAAGTCTTTTATAGTTCATTGTTTATTTATTGTTTTATAGTTCTTATTATATGGAATTATCATCGTAATTTTTTTACTCATTGTATATGGTTATGATGGTATGTCTCATAAATTATTGGTGCATACTTAGTCAAATTCGTTTGACTAATATTGATTTATAACTTTGCAGCTTAACAGAGAACGAGATTGGGTTGCTCAGCTAAATTAAGGACTCGTTGCCTTATCCTAGTACATTAAGAGTAATGTACGAGAGTTATTGATAGACCTATTTATTTTCTTTTTGTAGCTCAGACTTGATAAGTCTTTTCTTTATTGGTTATGTTTCTTTATTCTTCCATTACGTATGGCACTCTGGAGAATGTTATTTATGGAATATTGAATTATTGTCTCGTTCCTGGACTCGGAAAAAAATTATTTTCATTGTTTTAGGAGGCTTCCGCAAATTTTCCCATGTTTCGAGGTCCGGGACGTGACATTTGAAGCATGAAGCTAAAATAGACAACTACATATGATGTGCTCTGATTTGTTGTCCCAACCTTATGTCAAAAGTTCACAAGGATTAATGCGAAAGAAAAGGCGACGTTACTTGACTTTTGATTTTTCTAAAAGATACAAGGACGGAAATAAGTAAATAGATCTATGATGACATAATAGTTAAATTGACTTACTTGCTTATCTTAAAGTGACGTAGGTGCATCCAGCATATCTTCACTGGCGTATTTATCGCTTATGTACATATTGATGTCATTGGTTTGCTTTTTTTTATTTATTCAGTCTACACTGTGCTACTTTGGTGTAATAAATTTTTGTAGTACACATATACGACACTAGGATTTCTTTATCGCATAAGATAATAAAATTTAAGTGATAACATATATTTATCTATCTAGATTTAAAGCTAATAACTCTAGAATATGTATTCACTACATGTTTTCACTACAATCCTTAGATTTAGTAGACAAACAATATAAATTATATGATTCTTTATTTCTAAATTATTTAGTAAACCTAAACCATTCTTATTTACTATTCAACTTGATATTTGGATTACATTCTACCAACTTATTTGAACTTTACTTGTAGTTTCTTCGTAATATATCTAGGAGAAAGGTTGTGAATTCACTTTCTTAAGTTGCAATTCGAATGATCCAAAGATGAATGTATCTGTATACCCTCGTTGGATGGCATTGATCTTAGTTAGGTGCTATATCGTGCCATCCGAATAAAACTTAATCAAGCGATGGAAGCGCTTCAACGTGGGGAAGGTAGATGTGCAATGCTTATCTCCGCCAATGCACATGGTTGACCTCTCATTATCATCAAACCAATTCTAGCTCTTTTACTATTTATTCGCTTTTGATCATTGAGAATATTATTTTGCGACGACTTGTTTTACCTTAATGTGGGAAAAGAATATGTTGTTATGACTAATGAGAATATTATTTCTCCCATTGAAGAGGAAATGCACTCCCATTATTATCAGACACCAACTACAAAAGCAAATCCTTAACCCAATAGAATTAATCTACTTTTGCCACATAAATGGTATGAAAAGGAAGAAGAAATAGAAAAGAGCGCACCACTCCGAAAAAAGCACAACTGATACAATAATTTGAAGGGCATATGTGTAAACTTCCTTTTTTTCTCTCTTTAGAAACATCAAGATCGGAAGCAGGGGCACAAGAGCCCACTTCCGGCAGGTGGCGGTGGCGCAACAAATGGCGGCACCACGCGTTCGTCAGCGAGCAACGAGTTGCGCTCGCCTTCCAATCCCATCATTGGTTGCAAACCGTCAAGTTCGTACGTCACCGGCGTTCTCGTCCTGTTCCTCTCCGCCTCGAGGAAGTGGCCGAGGGACTGTGTCTCCAAGGTCCCCCCGTCGAAGTGCCACGCTTTTGCACAAAGGGAAGAGATACAAGCTAGCCGCTTGCCTCGGACCCTCGTCCTGCGCATTGGGTCTCACCGCCATACCTGCAGTGACCCGCTCAGAGGACTCAGAAGCCTGGATATGCCCAGGAAGCTGCCCAGTGTGATTTCCGGTCGCGGAAGAAGGATCCCGTGGACTGCACACAAGATGATCAATGCCCAAGTGAGAAAATGTTCGAGAACATGCACAAAGGGTCGTGGGAAGGCAAGTTTCATTCAGAATTCGATTGTTCTGAGTGGTGATCTATTGAAAACATGATCGTTACCGCATATAATAAAAAGTAATTACACGGATCCAAAAAATTAAAAGTAAAGCATTACAGATTATCAATATTAATATCATGCAGTTCCAATCCATTATCCGATTACAGAATGCAGGCAGGAATTGATTAAATAAATGGAAACATAAATTAGGACGAGATCCAGAAAAGGTACAGCAATAAACGAATTGCGGCAAACAAAATATAAGAAAGATTAGATTATAAATCATCAAAGCGTCCATGAAATGGACTGTCCTTAGAGAGGATATCGCCCCCACAATACCGGTGCGTAGGATATTGGCGATCCGCTCCTAGGATACGATGACACACGATCTTCGTCTTCGCACACCGATGAGATCGTACTTGAATGTACCTCAGAGAACCGCAGCCAAGAGAAAGAGAAGGCAGGTTCGTCCATGAGAGGAAGAACCAGAACAAAGCCAAGACGGCGTAAGAGTTTTTTCTTACGAGTGAAGAAACCAACGTGAGGGGAAAAGGTATATAAAGACGGTTGCGTGCCCTAACGTGATACCTTTTGATTTTCGAAAAATGCTATCTGAGATCCGAATTGACTCTCACGAGCTCGAGCCGGTGCCGGTGCCGGAGACGGAGCGGAGCGTGCGCGCTTGTGTGGTCCTCCATTCCTCCTCTCTATTGTTTCTACAAGAGCATGGGGTGTGCACTCATATATAAGTCCACCAAAAGTTTAGCGCTCCAAGGTATGGTACTAACTTCCACCCAAACTTTTCCATGTTTCAAATTTGGGAATTCTCAACTTTCCCTCCAAACCATTTGGTTTCCCAATTGAAACCAAATTAACTTCAATTGTAATTACACAGACTTTTCAATTAAAATCTAATTACAATTTTTTATACAACAATTCCACACGAACACACCAATTTGAAAAAGAGATTTAAAGAGAGTTAAAACACAACTTTCGGCTGCCACACTTTGTTTTCAGTAAAGTTACCTTCCGGTTTGAACCTCTACCCGAGTTTACTACTTTCACTTTAACAGGAACGAAGTAAACTACATCTTCAACTTCAGAACTTGGTGTTAAAGTATACGGTAGAAACAACAAAGTGTTGTTCTTGGTACGATCTTCAGGGTTGGTGCTCTTAAAGGCCATGCACACTTATCCTGTTTTATTAGTGTGTTCAAGAAAGACCCTCTTCCTTTAACCGCGGCCCACAGTAACACTCATATAGGTGGTGTTCTCCAAGAATGCATTGTTGACATCCTGCCCAAAGGCTTGAACCCATTTAGAGCCTACGCTCTTCCTAAACTTGCAGCTTAAATGGCACTCAGGCTTACAGGGATAAGACACTCATGCTTAAGCATTGAATCAAGAGTTCCAACTAGTTCTCCAGACAGCTTATTATTACCACATTGAACCTACTTTGTGGGATCTCCAATCAGGTAGGTTGGGTTGCTACTGTATAGAAACTCCCAATAGGTCTCAGTCCCATCCCAAGACTAGACTTTAGGACTAAAGATTTATCAAGTCCCTTATTCAACGGATCTGCCGTGTTGTCTTTGTATCCAACAAAATCCACAGCCAACACCCCTCGAGAAACCAAATCCCTTAACATCTTAAGTCTGATTTGTATGTGTCTTCTTATTTTCTGATTGAACTTTGAACTCTTGATCTTGGCAATTGTGATCATATTATCACAATGTACCGAGATCGCAGGAATAGGTTGACCTACCATGGGAATTTCAGACAGAAGTTTCCTTAGCCATTCAGCCTCAATTCCAGTGGTGTCCAAAGCACACAGCTCGGCCTCAAAAGTGGATCGAGCTAGAATGGTCTGCTTCACAGACCTTCAGGAGACTGCACCACCTCTAAGGGTAAATACATACCCAGTAATACCATTACTCCCAGACTCCTCTATTTCCCTATCCAGCTTGCATCACTATATCCTTCTAGTACAGATGGATGTCTACCATAATGCAAACTAAGGGAAATAGTTCACTTCAAGTACTTCAGTACTCGATCTAGAGCCTCCCAGTGAGTACGCTCAGGACAGCTAGTGTATCTACTTATTTGCAATCGAGAATGAAATATCAGGCCTCGTGCAATTTGCAAGATAAATTAAACTTCCTATCACTTGTGAATACCTTAGCTGAGCTACAAGTACTCCACTTTTATTCTTAAAAAGCATTTTGGATGAATCAAAAAGTGCTTACATCTTTGCAGTCTTGATATCCAAATTTCTCAAATACCTTCTCAACATAGTGAGATTGAGAAACTACAATTCCATCAACTGATCTTGTCAGTTTGAGACCCAAGATCACATCAGCAACACCCATGTCCTTCATCTCAAACTTCCTACTTAAGAATGCTTTAGTCTCATTAATAATCCTCATATGTGATCCGAACAACAATATGTCATCAACAAATAGACACAAGACAATACAATCATCACCTTTCACCTTGGAATAGATACACTTATCGGATTCACGAATCTTAAAGCCACATGACAAAATAGTTTTGTCAAAATTTTCATGCAACTGCTTTGGTGCTTGTTTCACCCGTAAAGGGATTTGACAAGCTTGCAAACCTTTCCCTCATTCCCAGGAGTCACAAGTCCATCAGGTTGATCCATATAGATCTCCTCCTCAAGATCGCCATGCAAGAAGACGGTCTTTACATCCATCTGGTGGATAGAGATGTCATATACATATGTCATTGCTATGAGCATCCAGATTGTGGTCATCCTAGTCACAAGAGAATAAGTATCAAAATAATCGATACCTTCCTTTTACCTAAAGCCCTTGGTTACTAACCTGGCTTTATACTTTTCAATTGATCTGTCAGGCCTAAGCTTTCTCTTAAACACCCACTTGTACCCAATGGTAGATCACCCTTTCGGTAAATCAACCAACTCCCAAGTTCCATTAGTCATAATGGAATCCATCTCAGATTTGATGGCTTCCTTCCATTGTTTCGCTTCGGATTAAGCCATAGCTTCCTTGTAACTTGGTGGATCACCCTCGATCTGGTAGACAACAAAGTCGCGACCCAAATCCTTGGCTATCCGAGATCTTTTACCCCTCCTTGGCTCAACCTCTTCCGAAAGGTCATTGGGTTCAGGTTGAGTCTCAGCCCCCACATTCGTTATCCTTTCCATTTGATCTGGAATGGATCCTAATGTGGAGGCGCTATCAATGGTCAGATTCTGAGGAATCCCAGTCTTCATAGGGAAGATATCCTCAGAAAAAGGTAGCATCACAAAGTTCAACAATAGTGTTGACATCTATGCCTGGTGTCTAGGACCTAATTACAAAGAACCTATATGCATAGCTATTTTCCAAGTAACCTAATAAGATCGCATCAACAGTTTTAGGACCTAACTTCTTTCTCTTGTGCTCTGGGACTAAAACCTTAGTGAGACAGTCCTACACTTTGAGATATCTTAAGCTTGGTTTCCTATTTCTCCAGAGTTCAAAAGGATATTTTTCCATATGTCTTGGAGGAACCCTATTCAGAATATGGCAAGTTGTATTCAAGGCTTCTCCCCACATATAGGTTGGAAATCCATAACTCTGTAGGAGAGCATTGATCATGTCAGTTAAGGTTCTATTTTTCCGTTCTGCTATCCCATTTGATTGTGGTGAAAATGGGACCGTAACTTCATGAACTATGCCAAATGATTTGCATTGTTCATCAAACAAGTTAGAGGTATATTCACCTCCTCTATCTGACCTAATGTGTTTAAGCACTTTTCCTGTTTGTGTCTCAGTCTCATTCTTAAATATAAGAAATTTCTCTAAGGCTTCATCCTTGGTTTTTATGTACATAGCAATATCTATTGCCATCATCTACAAAGGTAATAAAGTATTTTTTATTATCTCGGGTCAACACACCATTAAACTCATAGATATCTGTGTACACTATATACAAGATCTCACTATCTCTAGAGATAGACTGAAAAGACTTCCTAGGTGTCTTAGCTTGCACACAGATTTCACATTTTTGAGTTTTATCAATAGTGTGTTTAGGGATCAACTCTAAATTCATCATTCTTTTAATTGAATTTAAGTTTACTTGTCCCAATCTACCATGCCACAGATCACAAGATTCTAGATTATTCATAACATGAGATACAGAATTAAAACATTCAAAACTTAAAACATCCATTTCATTAATATTTACTGAATCACATCTAATTCTAACACAACAAATCAAAATCTGCCAAATAACCTTTTCCATAAAAGTGCCATGTCTCAGAATGACAGCTTTATTATATTTAAAGTTCAATTCAAAATCATTTATATCTAAGATAGAGCCAGATAAAACATTCTTCTTGATGTCAGGAACATGCAACACCCTATGCAACATCCAGACACGTCCAGAGGAGAACATCAAGTTGACTTGTCCTGACCCTAGCACCCTGGCTGCAGAATCGTTCCCCATCTTTACAGTCCCACCACTGCAGGTCTGATAAGAATAAAACAAAGTTCTGTCAGAACAAATATTTACATTGACTCCTGTATCCACGAGCCACTCATTTGGATCATGAATATGGTATAGTTCAGGTTTCACAGAGACATACCCCTCGCTAGCCCAAGTCCCATAGTGATCATATTCACTTATGGACTCCCGTCTGTAGCCTTAGGTTGAGCCTTTAAGGATGGACAATCCTTCTTCCGATGACCAACCTGATTACAGTGCTGATTTAACAGAAATTCGGTGGTCTTAAGTTCCACACAAGGCGGGAACTCAGTCGATGCGTCGACCACACAAAAATCCAACTAAAGTCAACAATGAACCCACAAGTATAAATAAAGCAATGAAAGACAAGTGTGGAGTCAAATTTATTTTAACTCTACAAGAAATGTGTATAGGGCAAATATGTAGAGTGTCGAACTCAGGGAGCAAGGCAGGATAGATCGGGCAAAATACTCAAAAATGTGATGTGATTAAATGTCTACAAGATGCTATTTTTTGTGGGTTTTTGATTTTATATATTTTTTAAATTTTATTTTTTAAATTTTTAATTTTGTATTTTGGTTTTTAATTTTCTGATTTTATATTTTCTTTTTGTATTTTATATTTTTGTATTTTCTTTTTCAATAATAGAGTATATACATAATATAAGGAAGAGAGGAGTAAAGTATTTATAAAAATAGGGAAAACACTCAAAAAGTAGAGAATAAAATGTTTTTGGTCTTTTTATATTTTTCTACTGTTTTTGTGATTTTTGGGGATTTTTCAGAATATTTTTGGTATTTTTAAAAGTGGAAATACAAGAAAACAGTGAGCTATGCTACTGGCCGAAATTAAAATGGGAATGAAAAATCGTAAACAGTGACAAAATTTTCCCAAATTAATTTTAAATGAAAGACAACATGTAGAGATAGTTTCACTATTATTATTTTATGTATCCCGTTGTTATTTCTTTTTCTTATTTAGACTCCTTTGTAATTTACCCTTTAGGTCTCTCCCTATATAAGAGAGCCTAGGGTTTTTTCTTTAATCATATCGAAGACTCCTTTCTTCTAACATGGTATCAGAGCCGCCCTAGGGCTCTTTCCTCCCTTCCCCACCCGCCGCCCCTCCCTCTTTCTCTCTTCTAGCAGCCAGCGGTGCCCGACGTCCCCTCCCATCGCTCTCAGCCGCTGACCCCAGCGGCTCCCAGCCGCCAGCGGCCTCCAGCCGCTCCACAGGTCCCTAGCCGCTCCTGCAGCTTCTAGCGGCGCTCCCCTCGCTGTTGTAGGCCATCCTCTGGCTTCCAACAGTTCATAAACAATGCTCTCGAGGCGATTCAAGGGCTGTAAGACTTCTTGAAGGCGTGCCCTAGACCCCTCCTCCTCCAGTTTATGGATTTGAGTGCGTAAAAGTCTACACACGTACTCAAATCCGACGAAGTTGGTGTAGACGTTCATCAACGTGTCTATTTTTTTCCTTCGTCTTCTCCGAGCAGCAGTATGTCAGAATAGAAAGTCGATTTGCCCTCCACCGGCGCATTCAAAGGTCCTGCGCCAATAGTCAAGATGGACGGGTCTAATTATGAGCTATGGGCTATGCAGTTCATGAGCCTCATGAAATCAAATGGTAAGAAACACATTCTTACCGAAGATGAGCCTGCGGAGAAGACAGGGATCTATGCCTCATGGGAGGCTGATGACGCTTATGCGAAAGTCTGGTTGTCTGGTACATTGTCGATGGAGATCGCTAACGATGTCCTCCATCAGCCCACTGCTAAGGCGATGTGGGACATCCTTGCTGCTACATTTTAGCAGGTGCGAAACGAGACCAAGATGTTGCAGCTTCAACATGACATCTTTACAATGAAGCAGGCCGGTCGACCTCTTCACTCTCTATATACATCCCTGAGAGGGATGTTCGAGAAGCTATACAGTACTATTCCTCTTACTGCTACTCCGGAGCAGCAGAAGACGTTTCGGAACGCCATCATGGTGGGCGTTCTACTTGCAGCTCTCGATCCTGAATATGATGCTGCACGGTCACAGATTCTAGCAGATGCAGTAATTCCTCCAGTGGAGGATGTCTACAGGAGGCTCAGTCGCATTCCAGTTTCCTCCAACCCCTCTATTCCACCCCCATCTGCGATGGCAGCTTCGCGTGGGAGAGGTGGACCGTTTTCTGGACGTGGCCGTGGACCTCAAGGAAGAGGCCGCTTCAGTCAGACATGTTCTTATTGCCACCGCACAGGACACTCAGAGGACACATGCTATTCTAAGCATGGATTCCTAGCCTCGGCACGTGTTGCAGAGCATTCTTAGTCTCCAGTATCCTCTACTGCTGATAGTCGATTTGATGAGCTTGTGGCCCGTCTCCGAGATATCATGCCACAGTCATCTGGTGATGTGTCTGGTGGCTCCTCAGATATTGCCGCCACTGCCTCTGCCAGTTCATCTGCCGCTGCGAGCACCTCTGGTAGATCTCTTGCATTCACTACATCGCATGATATATCTGACTGGGTTATAGATTTTGGAGCCACGCATCATCTCTGTCGAGATCGAGGCAAATTACAAGCCTACAGAGATATTTCTCCTGGTCGGTCACTGCAGATAGCAGATGGTACATATTCACCCCTGGCTGGACAGGGAGAGGTTTTTCTATCCTCCACTATGCAGCTACAGAATGTTCTACATGCTCCTGAGTTCTCAATGAATTTGTTATCTATTAGTTAGATTACGAAGGATTTGAATTGTCGTGCTATATTTGACCCGTCTTCTCTCATTTTTCAGGACATACTCACGGGTAAGGTGATTGGTTGTGGCTCTGAGCAGAATGGTTTATATCGACTGGTTCGGGACTCCTATGCTGGCGCCTCATCTCTTTCTGCTGGACCAGTCTCACCGTATATTTGGCATCTCCGTTTTGGTCATCTTCCGCTCCAGAAAATGCGTCATCTTCTGCCTCAGATCCCTCCTAGTTCGTCTTTCCGATGCGAAGCGTGTCAGCTGGGAAAGCATCACATGTCGAGCTTCCCACGTCGTCCGAGTCGGAGCAGTAGCTCCCCTTTTGAGTTGTTACATGTTGATATATGGGGTTCGAGTCGTGTTCCCGATCATCAGGGGCACATGTTTTATCTTGTGGTAGTGGATGATTACTCGCGTGTGTCATGGGTTTTTCTTTTGAAAAATAAATCTGAAGCAGGAGATGTGATCAAGAACTTGCTTAATGAAGTGCACACTGTTTTTTCTACCTCTGTCAAATATGTTCGAACGGATAATGCCCTTGAATTCTGTACACGCTCACTTTCTCTATTCCTTTCATCAAAGGGAATTATTCATCAAACCACCTGTACGTATACCTCACAACAAAATGGTGTGGCGGAAAGAAAGCATCGCCATCTCTTGGATATTACCCGAACACTGTTGATTCAGAGTTGTGCTCCTATTTCATTCTGGGGCGATGCTGTTCTTACTGCATGTTATCTGGTTAACCGAATGCCATCCTCAGTTCTTGGTGATAAGATACCTATCTCTCTTATTTTCCCAGACAAGGAGTTATTCTCACTGACTCCACGTGTTTTTGGTACTGTGGCTTTCGTTCATCGTCTATCTCCCGGACTTGACAAACTCTCTCCTAGAGCAGTCAAGTGCGTTTTTGTTGATTATTCCAGAACTCAAAAGGGTTACCGGTGTTATGATCCTGTGACTCAACGGTACTTTGTGAGTGCTGATGTCACGTTCTTTGAGTCGGTCATGTATTTTTCTCCTGCGGGTGACAGAATGGTAACATCCACTACCACTGATGATATATATGTTCCTCCACCGCCTACATTGAGTACTCCTGAGTCTTCGTTTGTACCCGTCTCCACGCCAGTACCATCACCTCCACCTCCACCTCCACTCATTCCACGGCCTACCATATCACCGTTACCCAAATTCTATTCACGCCGATCAGGTCCTGCTCAGACTACACACCAGCCAATCACCACGCCTCAGGTATGTTCAGATGGCATTACTACTGACGGGTCAGGTTTAGTACATGTGCAGGATCCTTCAGTACAGGCAGATACTAGCCCATCCAGTATGCCAGATGGAGATCTTGATGTCCCGATTTCCATTCGGAAGCAGAAGAGGCAATGTACCTCTTATCCATTTGCGTCACAGGTATCCTTTCACCGTCTTACTGGTCATTTTCAGAAGTTTGCCATAGCCTTGTCTTCTGTGGATATACCACGGACATACCAGGACGTTTTGCAGCAGGATTGCTGGAGATTAGCAATGGAAGAGGAGATGAGGGCCCTACAGTCTCGTGGTACATGGTCTTTGGTCGCTGCACCTTCTGATGCCTCAGTTGTGAGCTGTAAATGGGTATTCACAGTCAAATATCATGCAGATGGAACGTTGGATAGGTACAAAGCACGCTTGGTCGCCCGTGGGTTTACACAAACCTACGGTGTGGACTACATGGATACATTCTCTCTAGTGGCAAGACACTCTACTCTTCGTATCCTTTTATCAGTTGATGTGGTCCGTGATTGGAATATATCTCAACTAGATGTCAAGAATGCCTTTTTGTATGGGGACTTACAGGAGGAAGTCTACATGCAGCAGCCACCTGGGTTCACTGCTGAGGGGGAGAAGCATATGGTCTGTAGACTTTACAAGGCTATATATGGCCTCAAACAGAGTCCGAGAGCATGGTTCCAGAAGTTGTCCAGTCTAATTGAGCAACGAGGGTTCAAGAGGTCAAATGTCGATCACTCATTGTTTGTCCAGAAGTCATCGACAGGTACGGTTGTTATTATGGTTTATGTAGACGATATCCTGGTTACAGGAGATGATGCTCAGGGCATAGAGAGGGCGAAGGCATTTCTTGGCCGTCAGTTTGTTACAAAGGACCTTGGGACTCTGAGATACTTTCTGGGGCTGGAATTTGCAAAGAATGCACAGGGTTTGGTAATGACCCAACGGAAGTACATTACAGACTTCCTGACTGAGACTGGCATGGATGGTTGCAAACCATCAAGTATTCCCATGGATCCCAGCGTGAGGTTGTATGATGGCGATACTGATGAAGTAGATAAGAGGGGATATAGAGAAATGGTGGGAAAACTCCTCTACATTACCATAACTCGCCCAGACATTCAATTTGCAGTTAGCAGGGTGAGTCAATTTATGGAGCAACCAAGACAGGTTCACATGGATGCGATACACATGATACTGAGGTATCTGAAGTCTTCTCCAGGGTCAGGGTTGCTATTCAGAAAGGGCACAGACTTATCCATCTCAGCATGTGCAGATGCAGATTATGCAGGATGTCCGAAGGATCGGAAATCAACCTCAGGGTATGCAGTCTTTGTTGGAGACTCTTCGGTTTCTTGGAAAAGCAAGAAACAAACTGTTGTGGCAAGGTCCAGTGCTGAATCCGAATATAGGGCCATGGCTCAAGTCAGCACGGAAATGATGTGGGTTCGTTCAGTACTAGAAGATCTATGTGTAGCGGTGCCCCTACCTATGAAGCTTCAGTGTGACAATCAGGCAGCATTGTTCATTGCCAATAATCCAGCCTTCCATGAAAGGACCAAGCATATTGAAGTTGACTGTCATTATACTAGGGATCTGATCCAGAGAGGGTTGATATCTACTACACACGTGAGCTCAGGAGATCAGACTGCAGATGTGTTCACCAAGCCACTGCTCAGAGGACCCTTTCAGAAATGTTCATCCAAGCTGAGCATGATAGACATCTATGCTCCACCTTAAGGGGGAGTGTAGAGATAGTTTCACTATTATTATTTTATGTATCCAGTTGTTATTTCTTTTTCTTATTTAGACTCCTTTGTAATTTACCCTTTAGGTCTCTCCCTATATAAGAGAGCCTAGGATTTTTTCTTTAATCATATCGAAGACTCCTTTCTTCTAACACAACAAAAATAAGGAAACTATAGAAACTGAGTTTATATTTTTAGGATTTTTCTATGATTTTTTAGATTTTTATGAAGTTTTTAGGGTATTTTCTAATTTTTAGGTTTTGTTTCGAAATTTTTAATGATTTTTGGATTGACACTAAAATATGATAAGACAAGCAAAATATAATTTTTTTTGGAATTTTTCAAACTGTTTTTATAATTTTTACGGATTTTCTAATACAAACAGTGCTAAAAATGCATGTTTTTGATTTTTAATGAATATTAAAATGCAACAAAAAATGCAATGTAAAAATATAGCGTGAAAGAGCAAAGCAAGCAAGCAAGAGCCTATATAAGTTTTTTAGCAATTTATGGATGCACGAAATAAATAGAGACAACATCAAGAAACTACACTACTA
Organism: Ottelia alismoides; assembly: GCA_037367405.1. NCBI lineage: Eukaryota > Viridiplantae > Streptophyta > Magnoliopsida > Alismatales > Hydrocharitaceae > Ottelia > Ottelia alismoides. The sequence continues at coordinate 882,824 of JAZKJV010011859.1, forward strand.
GCAAGGGCATAAATGCAAATAAGCAAACATCCAGGGACAAAGTTGCAATTTTCTCACAAAATATACTACTGAATGTAAAACTTAATGGACCAATTACAAATATCAAGACCCGTAAGGGTATGCCTGTAAATATCCCACCCACGTGTGTGACTAGCACGCGCCTGAGAAGGGTATAAAAGTAATTTCCCAAAATCCAGGGGCCTTGATGCAAAATAACCAAAAGTATTACACTTAAAATTTAAATCCCTAGACTGACACTAAATATCAAAACCCGCAGGGGGTCCTATGCAAAATGCCCTTCACCTCACGTGTACTGGTCACGTGAGGTGACGTGGCGAGGACTGGAATGCAATATACAAAAACATTCAGGGGCTACTTGCAAATATTACAAAATTTATGAACGACCTATGAATGTTTTAGTACTAAATAACTATTACAAAAATCGACAGGGGGAGTTGTGCAAAATACCCTGCCTTGCGCGCTAATGAACGGTGGGATCTCTCCCACTTAACACGTGTCGGGCTGATAGCGCGCGATGACGCTTCGTCTGCAATGGCCAGGATTAGAAGATCGGGGAATGATCGAACGGCATGGGCTCGAGCAAATCAACGACAGCTGATCAATCTGGAGCTCCGCATTGATCCAACGGCTCCGAAGACCGGAGCAAGAACAGCGGAGAAGCGCCGGTGAGGCGACTTTCTCCGAGCTCCTGCTCCTTCTCCGGCGAACTTATGGGCTCCAAAAGACGGCTGGAGGCTCCTCACAGTCGGGATTAGCTCCCAGGGGCTTCAAAAGACCTCGGTGGTGGCCGAGGCTCGCGGGGGAGGGCGGCGGAGCTGGGAAGCTCCACGGAGCTCCGGCGAGGCTCAAAAGAGCACCCAGACACGAGTCAAACGTCTTTGACCTGCAAAAACAAGTGAGAGGACCCAGGGCAAAATGCCTGGGTCTCGCGGTGGCGAAATGGTGGCTTGAAGCGACGGGGAGGAGCTCGACCGGAGGGGCACTTCGACGAGGTTGAAATGGAGGGTGATTTGATCGATGGAAGCGAACGATTCTTTGGGGCTTTTAATCCTAAGGGAACGAGGGACAAAATGCGAAAGAAAATAAAGGAGAAGGGGGCTTCCTCGATGGTGGTGACCGGAGGGAAGGGGGTACCTCGACCGCCGGTGAAGGGGAAGGTTGTGGAGCCGTCTCAGGTGCTGCTTGACCCGCCCAAAAGTCTCGAGAGGAAGTTGTCACCTTCCTCGAGCTGTTGGGAGCAAGAAGGGGAGCTAACCTATGGAATGAGGGGTTCCATTTTCAAAGAGAAGTCAGGGGCTCCATTTTATGTGGTTTGACCCTGTGGTGAAGAGGCTCAAAGATCGAGGTGCGTCGGGCCGAGCAATGATCCACAGATCGAAGCGTACCCCTAGCGAGCATTATGGATGATCGAGGAACAAGATTGCAGAAGGAATTGACACCAAAAGATGAAAGGAATGGCCTCGATAAATCCGTAAAGCGGGCAAAAAACAAGGTTCTGGCGGGTCTACAGGAGCTCGGGTCAGACAGTTGACCGAGGTCAACTGTCAGACTCACCTGGTTGGTCCACGTGGACCAACCAGGAAAAACCTAAAAAAAAGATTTCAAACATTGTTTAAAAATAGTAAACGATTTTATTAATTTTAGGTCATTAAATAAAAAAATGTTTAATATTTTGTAAATTATTTTATTATCATTTTTATTTATTTTTATGAGGTATATATTTACAAGTTACCTTTTATACCCCTTATAGGTATCTTTACCTACATATTTTATTATTTTAATTTTATTTTGTTTATTTAATTTATTTATTTTTATTTATTATTTTATAAAATTATATAATACTTTTATAAACTTAATAATATTTTTATTTTATTTTTCTGATGTGTTTTGTACACTTAATAAAATAGAAGTGTGTATTATATAGGTATAAGTATAGGTATTATACCTAGGTGTAGTATATACATGTATTTTATTTTGTATTTTATTTAGATTTTTATTCATGTTTTAATGTACATATATATTATAAGTAATATTTACATAATTATAAAAATATTAAATTATAAAAATAATGAATAAATAATAAATTGAATATTTTAATCTGTACAAGTATACCAGTAGGGTCCAAAACTCAACTTTCAAACTGTAACTCCGAAAAATACGAAACCACCTCCATTAAATAGATTATTTTAATCTATATACAATTAAAGGTGAGTTTGGTACATTTTGAGTTTTTATTTGCAAGATACAGGTCTGGGAAGTTGGAGTTCTGGAATCTTATTCAGACCATAACTTTTTATCTGTACATTATTTTTTAGTGAAATCGATTTTTTATTTTTCTTTATTTAATTATCTACAACTTTCGTGGACAAAGTTTCTTTATTTGAGGTATAGAAAGTAGAACCAAAAATAGTTCCCAAAATGAATAAAGAATGGATTAAATAAAAGGTATTTGGCCCTTATCTCCCCCTACTTTATTCCTTGTCGACCTATTCATCGAGATGTCTAGGTCTCGGGGTTTTCGGGTCATAAAATATTTACAATATTTTATTATTTTTCTTTATTTTATTTATTCTATAATTTTGGCTTTAATTACAGTATTTTATACACTATTTGCATGCACATGCATGAATGCTAAGATGCTCTAATTAAGGGTATTTACACGCATTTGCTAGGGTTTTTGATGCCAAAATGATAGAATAAAGATGATGAAATGTGGCTTCATCAAGTGCCAATAGGGTTTATTCTTTTCTTTTTTCTGTATCTTACCCTTTTGTTTCATTTTATTGTTGTTATTACCCTTTCCCTTGTTATCCTTGCCCTTCGAGGTCATGAAATTGACCTTTACCTAAATATCGACACGAAGCACAAGCTTTTGTTTTCTATGTTCCTCCTCTATGGCAATTGCCACCATCAAGTCATCCATAGAAAATTTTCCTTCTTATATTTCAGGATCATACCGAAGTCTTCTCAAGACTTAGGGAATTTTTCTATGATTCACATGACCTGAAACTTCTCTAGAGGTTTCATTTCGGCATCTTCTAAACCATGGAGCATGAGTAAAAACTCGTGTGCCTGTTCAGAAACCGACTTCCCTTCAGTCATAGAAAACTTTAAAAATTTGGCCACGGAATATTTCTCACTACTGAGGTCTTGCGTATTATACTTTCGATCCAAATCTTCCCATAACCGCTTCGCAGTCTGCGTGGATGAACAGTATACGTCAAACAACGTGTTGGACAAAGCCAACGGGATGCAACCATGACATATACGGTCGCGTTCCTTCCACACAAATTGCGCCTTTTGGCTATCGGGTGAGGGGTTTTCCTTTTCCACCGTAGGGCATTCAGTTTCAAGTATCGAGATTAGTCCTATGGTGGTTAACCAGATCTTCATGTGTTGTTGCCAACGTCTGAAATTTTGACCACCGAATTTTTCAGGCATATCCGTCATATCAACCTTCGATTTAAACATGGTTTCCGACATTATTTTAAAAACAGTTCCGGATATCCTCTCTAAGATTGTTGAAAACAGGATCATTACCACATATAATAAGCAGTAATTACACGGATCCAAATGGATTAAAATTGAAGCATTACAGATTATCAATATTAATATCATGCAGTTCCAATCCATTATCCGATTATAGAATGCAGGCAGGAACCGACTAAACGAACGGAAACATAAATTAGGGCGAGATCCAGAAAAGTTTCAACAATAAACGAATTACAGTAAACAAAATAAAAGAAAAATTAGATTAGAAATCACCGAAGCGTCCATGAAATGGACTGTCCTTAGAGAGAATATCGCCCCCACAATACAGGTGCATAGGGTACTGGTGATTCGCTCTCAGGATATGACGGCACACGATCTTCGTCTACGCACACCAACGAAATCGTCCTCGAATGTACCTTAGAGAACTTCAACCGAGAGAAAGAGAAGGCATGTTCCTCCATGAGAGGAAGAACTAGAACAAAGCCAAGACGGCGTGAGAGTTTTTTCTTACGAGTGAAGAAACCAACGTGGGGGAAAGGGTATATAAAGACGGTCGCGTGTCCTAACGCGATACCTTTTGATTTCCGAAAAACGCCCTTCAACGGGCACATCATTTCAGATCCCGAAATCGCAGCCATAATCATGTGTTCATGATGGCGAGTTGAATTCCCATTTTAGTCGACTTACCAGATTAATCTTGTGATTAATTTAATCGACTTACCAAGTGAAACCCGTAGTAAAAGTATCGAGATCCGAATTGACTCTCCCGAGCCGGAGCTGGTGCCGGTGCTGGAGACGGAATGGAGCGCGCGCGTGCACGATCCTCCATTCCTCTTCTTTATTATTGCTACAAGAGCTTGGGGTGTGAACTCATATATAAGTCGACCAAAAGTTTAGATCTCTAAGGTATGGTAATAAGCTTCCACCCAAACTTTTCCATGTTTCAAATTTGGAAATTCTCAACTTTCCCTCCAAGCCATTTGGTTTCCCAATTGAAACCAAATTAGCTTCAATTGTAATTATATAGACTTTCTAATTAAAATCTAATTACAATTCTTAATACAACATGATCTTTCATATGTTTTACTGTTATTGTGCAAGACACAACTAGCAGGAGATGTGATCTTGCTTCCCAATAAAGGAAACAGAATCTGATCTCTTGAAGTCGGTAGATGAGGAAATAAAGCGTATGTACTAATCATGTTTAGCATTTCCTATGTTTTAAGCGGGGTGTGAGAATTACAGAATAGAAGTAATGGCAACCAACAAACAACACAACTAAAAGATAATGGAAATTGCGAGCATGTCTGTCGTTTGAATGCAGTAGAAAATGCTCAAATCTCTTCTTCTTGGATGAAGGAAAGATGAGGCAATGAAGCAGCCGACTGCATCCTGGTATCTTTAAATTCTACCCTCATTTATATTTTCAGACATTGGGAGATAAATGATTTCAGCGGACTGTTTTACAATTAAGACGCAAACACACCTTAACGGCATTTTGGACCTGAAATGGTGGTGATCGGTACCCAGTTTGCTGAATGCCATCTTTATAGGGATATAAAGTCCTGACAACTGATCTAAATCATGTTGGTTATTTCTATTGTTGAAGTGATCATTTTAGGGAAAGCAAGGGACCCATTTCGGGAACTGCAAGCCAAAATTCAGTATACATCAAACAGGAGAAATCTGAGAAAATATTTTCAACAAAAATGATGTTGGTGTGTAATCAGGCCTTTGAGTCAAAATCAATGGAGGAATCAATGGATGAGGTTGACGATTCAGAGAGGAGGCTGCTGAAGGAAATGGATCCATAAGAATCGAATTGCCTGATCAACCCAACTCTTACATTCATGGGCAGCCCGAGAGGCGACCCACCTTCCTGCCACAGAGCCATAAACATACAATACAAATCACCTCAACATGTCTTACCAACACAACAGAGATAAAAGGGGGTGGAAGGTCTGAAGGCTATGCACCTGAAGGGTCATTGCGTGATGCAGTTGGCAACCCGGGTGGGGCAAATTATAGTGGCAGGAGCTAAAGCAGCACAAGAAAGCCCACATGTAGGGTACAGATCTATGCGGTGCAGAAAAAGGAAAGTACGTGAAGATGACAGGGGTGTGGAGCAGAGTGCAAGGCTCAGTTTCATGATATGATTAGGGTAGCGCTTCGCAGCAGGCTATATACATTTGTTATAGTATTAAGAAAACAATAAATAACAAAGATATTAAGTTGTATATTTTCTATATAGTAAATGTGCAAGTAGGTCATATTTTCAGAATATATAAATATAATCTTTCGTAATATTTTTATTTCATATCAAAGTTTATTTCTATTATTGTTTTTATGTATATCAGAAATTCCAATATGAATTAGTTAATAATGATTACTGATCGGAATAAAATTTCACGCAATTACATTCCATCTTTATTTGATATTTTACTTGAAATCAAACGTTATGTAAGTTATTATCTACACCATTGATATTAATTTTGTAAGGTTGTATATCAAAATATATTAAAAAGTAAAATACTTAAAATAAAGAGATGACAATGGAAAATGAAATATAATTTCTAAACGATAATGTTTAACTTCTATTATTTTTTATACTTCATTATTATGATATATACCAAACATAACTTTAATCTATTAATTACATATCCATTCATATTGTATATTAATATTTTCTTATTATGATAAAATTTATTTCTATAAATTTTGTTTTTTTACTAAACTTTAATAAATTTAAATTTTATCTATGTTTATATAATATATTAAAAAATAAAACTCGATAGATGCATGCCACTCTTTTAAAAAAATTGTAAGAAAAAAATAATATAACTTGTATATTAATAGACTATTATGGTGATATATTTATATATTTGATTAATCTTTTAAATATATTTTACTAAAATATTAATGGATTAGATTGTTATTTTAATTTATAATTTTATTCAAATCATTCTGATAAAAATATTCATTCATTTTTTTCTTGATATATTTTATATATTTAATATTAGTTTTATTTTAGTTATTTTTTGTTTAATAATTAATCGATTTATGATGCCAATATATACTTTAAAAATCCATATACATATAAAATATATAAGAAGGCTTCTTATATATTTTATATACATATAAAAAATAATATAACTTGTATTTTTATATGTAAGTTATTTGGAATATAAAATACATATTATATATATTTTAAAATCCATATATTGTATATGGAATATATGAATTTTTAAAATATTTCAAATTCATTCGATTGATGGATATAATTAAAATGAGATCTAATATTTATATGTCACCCTAATTTGAAAAGATGAGAAAAAATAAGCCATATATGTATTACATTTTTACAATAGTATTTACTTAATATAAAATTAGATTAATTTTTAAAAAAAATTCATAAACTATTGATATAAGTAATAGTCTGTCATTATCATATTCATAAGTCATTTTTTTATTTTTATTATTTATTTAGTTATTTTTATTACATAATAGATTTAGAATCAATTTGAAATTATTCCAGATTTTATATTTTATTACTTTATTATAAGATTTATATCTATAAAAGTAAGTTTTTTAAAATATTTTTTAATTGTTATTGTATTTCTAGATTTTAACACCACATATAATACAAAATTATTTTAGTACAATAATGGAATATCTATATAGATTTTTATCAACGTTCATTACTAAAGATGAATTTCAATTAATTACTAAATTTCGAAATAAATATAACTTTGAAATAATGGTAGAGAGAAAGGGAAGAAAGTGGGTAAAAAGGAGAGTGAGAGGGAAGGAAGTAAGAGATTGGGTAAAATGAGAGAGAAAGTGATGATTTCAGAGAAGGAGAGATAGCTGGACCACATGATTTAAGGGAGTGTGAGAGAAGGGCGGCATCTCAACGGAATTGGAGAGAGAAAGAGTGGGAGAGAATGGAGAGAGAGAGAGGAGAGAGACACGTGTTAGGCAGGTAGTGAGGAGAGAAAGGGGAGAAAGGGAAGAGTACAAGAGGGAAAGAGGGACGATAGAGTGGGAGAGAATGGGGAGAGATAGGGGAGAGAGACACATGTTAGGAAGGTAGTGGGGAGAGAAAGGGGAGAAAGGGAAGAGTGTGAGAGGGAAAGAGGGACGATAGGCGAGAAGAGGGGCGCAGAGAGCCTTGCCACGTGGCTAAAGCTGAGGAAAAAACTCAGCTTTAGTGGAGTTATAGCTATACATACGCATGGGTTATAATTAACGGGTAGTAGGACTTCGAAGGGAAGGTGGAGTTGCTCGAACATCCTCCATGAGTGGAAAAAAGATGGGGACCATGATATGATTTGGGTAAAAAGAGAGCGTCTGGTCAAGCAGTTGTGAGTCGGGCAGGCAATCACATAGGTATTATCATACATATTACATATATCTATTAGATTTTTAACATGAATGACCAATTCCTTTTTCTTTGAGTAAACGTCTACGAAACTTCGTGAAGATAAAGACCCAAAGAGAAGGGAAAAAGCACATGGGAGTAGTGAAAGTGAAAGGAGACGTTAGTTATCTTTAGAAGGTTGGTCACGTTGATGATGTTCCCAAGTCTCATTTGTCGGCATGCTTCTTCATGATACCCCATTATGGCCATGCAGATCATTTATGTTTTTTTGGATGGATGGTCATGTATATTATCTAGGATAAATTACAATTTGGGTCCCCATCTATGGGTTCGATCTCAGAACGGGTCTCGATCTTTAAATTGTAACGATTCGGGTCCCAAGATCATTTAGGAAATGGAAATTTTGGGGTTCATGATGAATATGCCCTTGTTGGGAAGGGAATGAGGGTTGGATTCCAACTTTAAAATAAGGGCATACTTGTCATTAGCCCAAAAAGTTCATTACATTAATGAACTTGGGACACGAATCATTATGCTTCCTTTTCATCATCAGCCGAGGGTATAGAAGTGAGAACAGAGAGGTAAACTGATAGAGAAGCAAAGCTGCGAGGTTCAGTTCCATAGTCTACTACTGAAACTCACTCTACTTTCCTCGACGAAAGAGACTCGAAACCCGCCTGGCACCAGGGCTTGACTACAGCACCTTCTCCTACCGGTTCAGAGGGAGAGGCAGAGTACTTTCCAGCTAGGAGGGAGGTTTCCCATTTCAAAAGCTATAGCATGTCGAGTCGAAAGGGGTCCCTGACCTCCCTTTCTATCTAGTTATAGGGATCGAAGAAGCCTCCTTTCCTGCCGGTAGAAGTAGTGTATTTGTTCGGGCAGGACTAGTCTTTGTCAGCCCCGACGGTGCCTTACTGCAATAAAGAATATTGACTACTTCACGCTTCCCGCCAGCGAGTCGCGGGCACTCAAAGCTCAAAGCAAGACCCGAATATATATATATATATATATAGTTGGGGCTCTCTATTTGCTTGCCATTTTTTTGGCGGCTCGAGCCCATCCTGGGGGCAGGAGGGGTGTGTGAGGCCACCGTTTCCGTAGCCCAGAATATCTAATCTAAGCAGGAGGTTGGCTATCGAGCTAATCAGACGGACGGCGAGCTCGAGCGCGGGTGAGGTGAGTTAGAAAGAAGGACAAACATCTTTCTCCTTGAACCCGTTTTCGGGGAATCTTTCCAAGTGCGAAGCGTGCCTAGATGAGAGTAAGCGGGAATAAATCCGCAGTTATTTTATATAGTATGGATTTGAGAAGCTTGATATTGTTTTTTGAGGTGTAAGATATTTAAGAAAGAGAAAAAAGAAAAAGAGATGAATCCGCAAGAAGACGACGTCACCTCAGAGGCAGGGCCATGGCTTGATACTCGGCCTCTGAGCTGAAGAGAAAGGTGTCAAACACTAGTTCTCAATTGCATCTTTGACATTAGAAGGCTTTTATAGTCGACTAATAGCTTCCCGGGGGTAAGGGATTCTTTTCTGCTACGAGGCCCAACCAAGTCCTCGGACCTCGTAGTTTCGAAGATGAGGTGGCAGGTTGTTTGGCTAGGTAACATAATGGAAATGTATTGGACTGCAAATCCTGGAATGACGGTTCCTAATTCGCCCGTCCGACGCGCATTATTTCCTCTTCTCAGACTTTCTCTCACTTCCTCTATTCAATGTTGAAGTCCTCGGCCGAGAATTTCTAGTCTTTTTGATCAACTTCACCTCAAATGAAATTCGGGTCTGAGCTATCTATTTGGGGTTCTGGCTAGAAAGTTCTCCTTCTGTTTAACATGGGAAGCCTTCCGGGCCTTTCAGTTGCGCTTCATTCAGTCCAAAAAGTCTTTCCTGGACAGAGCTGCTTCCCGGAGACACAATCCCTTTCTCGACATACTTTTTGGTAGTACCGGTCCCCTTACCGAAGGGAGACGTCGAGCTCTCTGTTCCTGGTTCTCCTGTAGCTGGATCCTCCGGAACCACAAGAATCCAATCGGGATTCTAACTCAGTACCTTTTTCTATTTTGATAGCTCGTACAAGCTTTCCCGAGGGTAGCTTTCAGGGTCAGACTAGTTGTTTCGCTCCTTCGGTCGGACCTTTCATACAGGGGGGTCAGAGGGGGGACTGGGAGGAGTGGAAATCGTCCCAGGGTCGCGGTGTGCTCTGTTTACTATTCTTTCGTACTCTCTTCTCTTTACCACGCGATAGGTCAGCGAAGCGTGAGCGGTCGCGGCGAGTGATCCCCAGTTTCAAGCAAAGCGTGCGTGGGAACAAAAACCATTCTCAATGACGCGGAAATGGGGCAGTGGGGCGGATCAAAGCGGCATTGAGAATGGTTTTTGTTCCCGCGCGCGCTTTGCTTGAAAGTGGGGATCACTCGCTTCTTGCTTGCTTGCTGGAAACCGCTTTTTTTCCTGGGGAACTTGCACATCCATTGGCCCTATACTGGACATCCATCCATCCTGCTCTGATAGCCCTAAACTCAGCTGAGGCTTGAGAGTTCATAGGCAAAATCTCCTCAGAAAACCACTGCCCAAAGATCACACATGCAATCACGCTGATTCGCAGTCTCCTTGCGTCAGAAAACATCCACCAACTGAATTTGTATCACATTGAAGAAAGCCTTCCTCTCTTGCGAGCGAAACGGCGGCAGCGGAGTTAGCGACTGGACTCTCGGTCCCGAGCTCGTCGCTGACTATCCGGAGAAGTTGGACGAAGTGGGATTCCCCACTTTCTTCTTTCTCTCGCTAATAATTCTTTCTTGATTCTTCTTCATTTTTTGATGGCTGAATTGAGGGCTAGAAAAATCGCTATAAAGTGAGTTACTTTACTATAGATATGAATACTATAAATATAGGAATTTGTTACAAGCGAGTTCATAGGATTGTTTCATCCATAATAGCTTTAAGTCAAAATCCTATTTTGACTCTGCACCATTGATTCCACTATGATTGGTGATCAATAATAGAATAATTCCTTCATTTCATAAAGACAAAAATAGGAAGATTTATAATCCCGATCCACGCAATAACATTATTTTGAATCCATTGGATTTGAATTGGCACTTTTTACATCATGATTATTGTGAGGAATCATCCCCGATAATTATTCTTGGACAGTTTATTTGTGAAAATGTATGGCATGGACGGCTTTTTTTCCATTGTGGACAGCCGGGAGTAGAGATCCCATATATAGTAGGAAGTCGTGATTTTCATTCCCGCCTCGTAGAATAGGTATAGTGCTCTTGCGTACTATGCGAATACAATTTAAAGATCGGGACCCATTCTGGGATCGGACACATAGATGATGACCCAAATTGTAATTTCCCCTATTATCTATTATTGTACGTTTGAAGAAGGATGGGTGATTTTCTGGCCATTGCAGACTGGTGGTGTCCTCCAAGGTGAAAGAAATGCGGTTTTGACAAGATACCGCCTTTCCTCATTGTTCCTCAAAGGACATAAGGAGTTGATATCCTTACACCGATCATAGGCCACATGATGATGATCGTACGACTAGAAATGATTACTTTTATGCTTTATAAAAATATATGCCTACTTTTTTCTGTCCTTTCTTTGTTATAGTAGAACTTTTTTCCGAATTATCTTACCCATTTTGATGATTCCAGGAGATCTGGATTTTTTTGAAGTGATCAGGAGAGAAAGAAATCAAAGGCAAGCTTAGGGCTACTCCTCCACATCACAAATTGTGGCTTGTTTGATCATGTCCTCCATCCAATTGTCTGGAGAGCTAATATAGGACACGAAGTTTCACCTCATCTGGCTACAGCTCTGACTCACCTTGACCATTGTTTATCCTGTGTCAATCTCTTTAGTCAAATATGCATGCAAATCCCTCCCCTCTTTTTGTTGGTAATCTTGAAGCTGGATTTATCTGTTCTATACTCATTTATTTCACAGTAATACAATGGAAAATCTTACACATCAAAAAAAGAATTTTTCCCAGATCTAGTTGGTATAAAGTCTTGTGCTTTGGCACCGGCTTTTATCATGAAAAACTAGTTCTGGTAACTTTTTCATGAGCATGTAGCATTAGGATTTCAATTCATGAAAAGATGGTGATACTTGATGACCATTCAATATCCATTAAACTTTCTTGAATCATCGTGCTCGATGTGATAATTGTTACCCTATGCTATCCAGAATTAGGAAACACCATGTATAGCAAAAGTAGTTGAGTAACAAAGTATAAGTGAATGTAGTGTTTCATATATCAATGGAGATAAAATGAAAAGTTATCATTTCCGACTGTCTAACAAAAATTATTGATTTGTATTATTGTTTCTCGCCTTTTCAACCGAGAATAAAATGTATCTCATTATTTTCTGCCTTTCAACAAATGAAAACAAACAAAAGGCAAACAAAAAGGACTAATTCTCCCAAATTTCTTTTTATCGCTACTATAAAATGTAATACGATCACAAAGAATAGATTGCCTTGACACCATGTGACACAATCGACCTTGACTTTATGTTGGAAAATACTATTGATATACATATGATCCATTAGTCTTATAGGAAGAGCAACATTAGAGTGCCTTCACATGGCTACTTTTGGTTCAAAGGTAAATTAAAATAACGCAAAGTCATCTTTTGATTGTGCTACTAAGCATAACAATTTTAAATGTGGATAATTTTTGTTTATATTAGTCACGTGCTTAGAGTGCTAATTATCTAGAGATCGTTACAAGATTAGTGGTAATTGTCCACTTGAGCGGAAGTGGCGGAACCTACTAGACGAACGTCAATGGCTGAGCAGCCTCCTTCCCTCCGTTCTTGCTGCCACTAATCTACGACTTAGTTGAGCAGGTGAAACTACAAACTGCACACATTATACAAAGCAAAGGCATCCCACGATGACACAATATTTTCTAAAGAATTATAAAACAGATTTCATATCTTACATTTATTTTTCCATCCGGAACTACAATTTTGTTTTTTCCAATCAACAACTTGATCAATATGAGCTTCTAAACAACGTTTCATTAATGCTACAAGGAAGATCAGGGGAGTTTTTGATTGAGTCCATCTACAAAAATTGGGAATGGATTCAAAGATTTTAAAAAGTATACACCCTATCGTCTATAAGATATCTTCTCGTTTCGCTGCAACGATGAACATGAATCCTAGGCCTCAATTTGATGCAATATCAAGGAGGATGTAATCAATTGTTGTAGTTCACACCAAATCAATAAATGGAGAAAGATGAAAAACATGTTGAAGCCAAAAACAACATGATAAAAGATAAAAATATTTTTTCGGATTAACACGAACCAATTTAATGGTATCACATGTTAACAGATAAATAAATATTCAATCCAGATCTATATTGCAATTACAAATATCTAACAGGAACCAATTAGTCATTTGACTCACATATTACCGCAAATCCATAAAGGGAAAAGTAATAAATCAATTGCGACAAACAAATAATCGAATATAGTAGGTTGGAGATCATTAAAACATCTATTCGAATGGACTTCCTTTAGTAAAGATATTACCCATAATACCGATGCATAAGGTATTGGCGATCCGCTCATAAGATATGATGACACACGATCGTCATCGACACATACAAACAAGATTGTCCTCAAAAGCACCTCTCAAAACAATAACTGAAAGAAATAGACGGAAGAACAATTTCATGGTGGAAACAAAGAGAAAACGAGTGTGCTTGAATGTTAAGAATATAGGTCTTGTTGCGACCCTTTGATTTCTGTAACCATCCATCTAAGAGTCGTCGTCTTTATGAGCAAGACCGACAAATGGATGAACCTACACCTTCCAAGAAAACATCTTTTGTCCTTTCCTTCCTCCCTTCTCGAGGGATATGTATAAGAAGGAGAGACACTAGTATGATAATTGGTCGGTGCAATCGGGTTTGGGATTTCATAAGAAGGGGCATCGGTGGTGTGTGAAACACTGACTTCTCTCTCCCTTCAATGAAACCTCCCATCTTAGAAGTCACTCGTGCCTATGTGGATATCGGGGTGGCTTCTCAAAAAACCATTAGATCCCTATTTTTACCCATTTTATTTGTTTTTATATACACTAGTTGATATTTTACTATTAGACAACATTTTATTATATGATATTATATTACTTTTATTAACATATTTGATTATTTTATTTGTATTTTTTGTTGATATTTTATGTTAAATTTCTTAACATTTTATTTTTGCCTTGATATTTATTTTAGTGATATTTATTATTTCGTTTATATTTTATAATGATGACATATTTTTACATCTTGATATTTCATGATTTTTTGGAATATTTTGTAAACCAAAGATAAGATGTGACTTTGCTCCTCCTTAAAAAAGAAAAGAACATGTTCAAGAAGGGGGAGAAAATGATGGCGAATATTAAGTAATTAGACTCGATTGTTCTTTGAAAAATACGTCATCTTTTATTGAGAGTAGTATATATGAAATGTACCATTACGATACAATATATATTAAAATAGTACGGGTAATGCAAAAAATAATATCATTTCTATGTGGGACAAAATATTCTAAAAAACTACTATGTGGTGTTGCTTGATATTGTACCGGTGTTATTGGTCTTTCTCGAACATTTCTTTGGGAACATGCAAGATCCTCTGCTTTCTTTGACTGTTTTGGTTTGAGTGTAAGGCTATTATGTTGTGTTGATACTGGTTTCTCATGTTGCTCTTCCTCTTGCTGCGATGTGAGTAGATGTTGTTCTTGATGCTCGAGAAACATAAGCGATGTAGTAAATGATGTGGAAACATTGAGATTTTGTACAAGTTCTTGATAATGTGCCATATCAAAGTCAAAAGGGAAGTTGCGCTTCATATGATGAATGTTGGGACGGAATCGCGTAATGTGTATTGGGCTATTACAAGAATAATGACCTTCAATACAAAAGAAAATGTCTATTATACAAATATTTGAAATTTTTAATGTTCAACTTGAATATAGACTTTACAGGTTAAACAATGCTCATAGAATAATGTTTTAGCTCCTGTCATGTTAGGTATTTGTTTCATCTTTACAAACTGATCCATTTTTGAATTTCTTAGGTGTCCTAGTCGCATATGCCAAAGGAACAAGCAATACGAGGAATAATCAGAACTTTTTTTCATTGATTCATAAGTGACACCCTCATAGAACACATCACTACCCCGTACAAATTTTCCCATGGAAGAGATTTTTCTATCTTTGACGATGGTAACACGATTGTTGCAGAAGTAGACTTCAAACTTCTTTTTCAGCAGGACATGGAATGAGATGAGGTTTCGATGGATTCCAGGAGCATACAACACATCATTTAGGATTATGATGCTACTTCCTAGATCCAACTTGATTGTTCCAGCACCTTTAATATTAAGAATGATATTGTTCTCCATGTATATTCTCTGTTCTCCTTTTGAAGTTCCTTGAAGGCCACCTGACCCTCCTTGATCTTTGAAATATGGTGGGTTGCTCCATATCCACCCTCCTTCGCACTTTGTCATGGTAGAGTTGCATTCTACCACTGCTGCAAATTCTGGCTTATGCTATTTTTTTCGTTCTTGTCCCTTGGGGCCACTCGTATTCTTTTGCTTTGATCATTTGGTCTTGAAGAAACCAAAACTCAATCCATGCCATACTTTTACATGCTTTCCCTTGAATGCAACATTGAAGGATCCCCATTGCTTCTTGGCTTGCACCTGATAATCAAGAAAAATCAACCGAAGTCGTGTCAATCCACAAGGTGGAAGGACAATCGCTAATGCGATCTAAGTTGAAATATCTTGGCTAATCAACATAGAACCCAATAAGCATAAAACAATAAATCTAAAAAATGTGGAGTTAAATTTTATTATAACTCGACAACAATGTGCATAGCATGTAAGTATCTGTAGAGGTCGAACACTAGCAGCAAATACAATGCACAAAAATTCACCTTTTATCTCTTGTCCAATTTATTGTTTTTGTGGTCTTTTAATTTTATAATATTATATTTTATTGTTGGTTTTATAAATTTGTATTTTCTTTTTATATTTTTAAATTTTTATATTTCTTTTTCATTTAAATATAATATGTATGTATATATGTATATACATAAATACAATATGAGATATATATAGATACTATGTTTAAATATGTAAAAATAATAAAAATAGAGTAAAAATAGTATCTTTGTGATTTTTTATATTTTCTATTTTTTTGGAATTTTTGCTAATTTTTATGTATTTTTAAAGTCAAAGAAATCCCAAATAAGGGATTAATAAAATACCTGAAATTGATTTGAATATTAAAAATAGTAAATAAGTCCCAAAAATACCTAAATTAATTTTATTATATAAATATTAATATAAATAAAATTATAAAATAATAAAATATATTTTTGGATTTTTTTAAAGATTTTTTTAGATTTTTATAAGAGATTTTATGGTTTTTAGATTTTTAAGACTTTTATTTTTCAATTTTTAGTGATTTTTAGTCTGAAATTAAAATAGGTCAGAGTATACTATATATAATATTTTTTAATTTTTAGAGCTGCTTATATTTTTGGTATTTTATAAGTTAAACGGGGAATATATGTTCTCCATTTCATTTTTTTAATAAATAAATTAAATGCAAAAAATGCCAAATAAAAATATGGGTGTGAATATACGTGACATGAAGCATCTAACCAATTTTTGTGGATTTTTAGGAGCACGTTAGCTATATTTAATAAATAGATAAAACACAAAAAATCAAAGTCCTAGTAGGGCATTTTTACAATAATAATAAACTATAGGGAGCTATATGCAAATTTGCCAAAAACATACAACATATTAAAATTTTATTGAAATATTTAGCAAATAGAAAAACACCAGGGACCTCTATGCAATTTGATCGTCAATTGGGACTACACGTAACACACCCTAGGAAGGACGAAAATGCAAATACAATAAAGTCTAGGGGACCGTCCAATAATTTTTACAAAAATATATAACGTTCATTGCATTTTATTGGACTAAATATAACTAAAAAATCGCAGGGGTATCCCTGCAAAATGCCCAACTCACGTGAGACGACACGTGAGCTGAGTTGGACAGGACCAAACTGTAGTTACATAAAGCTTAGGGTTCTATTTACAAAATTTACATGTTATTTTAGACGTGATATTTTATTTATAGAACTAATAAACAAACAAAAAAGGCTGGAGCGAGGTTTGCAATTTACCCCTAAAGAGCGCATCCAACGGCTGGACGTCATCCACTTGACATGTATCGCTCATCCAGTGGCCAATGAGCTTCGTGGATCGATGGTGAAGATCAGATTGCCTCAAGCGATCGGACGGTGCTGGCGCGGCTGCATCCTACAACTGAGATCAAAATTGGGGCGCCTCCCCAGATCCGACAACGGAGAGGCACTATCGAAGAACAGGGAAGAACCCTCGCCTGGGCGAGGTTCCTCCAATCAGATCTCGTTCTTGCGGCGTTCATTGAAGCTTCGAGATGGCCTAAATGGTTCCTGGCGGTTTCTTCTACCTGTGGGGAAGCTCAAAATGCCCTGAAGTTCTCCGCACACTGCCACAAGCTCGAGGAAGAAATGGCGCCCATGTATCTTGGAGTCATTGCAAAATCAGACACTATTGGGTTCATTGGGCCTCCAACACCTACAGGAAGAGTAAGCAACAAAAACTGAGGGTGCTGGATATCTTTTGGGTGGAATGGGGTGAAAGGTGGTGCGGGCAGAGGTGCCTCCGACGAGCGACGGAGTGAGGCACCTGATCTCCAGATCCACTAGGGATCTGGTTGAAATGGGATGCCTGGGGTTTGGGAAACAGAGAGTTGAGAGAATGGAGGTGGAAGCGTGGGCAGAGACAACGAGGCATGGCGAAAAGGGTTTGCTGCGAATCGATCTAAATTGACTAATTAACTACTTAAAACACGAATTAAAATGCATGAAAACGATCCTACAATTAAACTTGAGCTACTGAAAGTAAAGGGGCGCAACTCTTACCTGGCCGGAGCCAAGGAGCAGAGGTCAATGACATGGAAAACCTAGGTGCAACCTCCTCCTTCCACCCGCTCGGATCCTCCAGGGGTTCCCTCGTGTCACAATAGTTCGTTCTAGGCTGAAGGCGGGGTAGTAGGGCTCAGAAGTTGACCAAAACTTGACGGGAATAGGAGGAATTTTATTTATAAATATGACGAAGGACCCTTATTGACTTGGGCAAATCGATGAATTGGCACTATGTACAGCCTATCTATAGGTCCGACGTGAATCATGTATGATCCATGATTATTTTTCGTGAAGGACGCGATGTAGAAAGATGGACATGGCGGCCAAAAAAATGGCAAAAATCATGGGAAAATACAGATTCACGCCAACTCAGGAGCAGTGGGAGTCGATTGGCTGTCAACTCGCAACCTGACGTGTCACGTTAGGTCGCTACAGGACAAAGTAGTTGTTTCATTAAAGAATAATTATTTAAAAATAGTTTATGATTTTATTATTTTTTAATTATAAAATAAAAAAATGTTTATTATTTTTTTAGTATTTTAGTATGTTTTTATTTTTTGGCTTTATTTATTTGTAGTTAATTCTTAATAGTGTATTTATAGGTTTATTCATCTATATTTTTCACACTTATATTTTTATTTTGTATATTTATTATATTATATTTTATTTTATATATTCATAAGTTATTTTTATGAGTATAATATATTTTTATTTTTTTATAATGTTATTTGTACACTTAAATCAATAGACATGTATATTATGCAAGTATATTTATAGTTGTTTTACCTATGTTTTATGTACATCTTTTTATTTTAATGTATTTTATTAGGTGTTGTTTTGGTTTTGTATTTTCAATAGAATATAGATAATATTTACAATATTATAAAAATATGAAAGAATAAAGAATAAAAGAGTATGATCTACTTTTATTTATATACATGTATAACATAGGTATTTTATCTATGTTTTTATAGACTTATTTTATTTTAAATTTTCTTTCCTTTTGGTTTATTCTAGTATTAATATGTATGTATGTTATAAATGATATTCATACAATTATAAAAATAAAAATTTGTTAAAATAATAAAGAATGAATAAATTGATTATTTTAATCAGGTACAATTTACAATGAGGGTCGAAAACCTAACTTTCACAAAGTAACTCCAAAAAATATGAAACCACTACCATTAAATAGCTTGTGAAAAGTTATATACAATTAAAGGTGATTTTGATATGTTTTGAGTTTTTATTTGTAAGATATGGGTCTGTGAAGTTGGGATTTTGACTTTTTATTCTGTGTATAAAATGAATATTGTGTATTGTTTTGTACAAACTCAATTTTGTATTTTTATTTACATTATTATCTACAACTTTCATGTACAAAGTTTCTTTATTTGATGATTAAATAATAAGTAATAAATTAGGTGTCAAAAATACATGAATAATGAATAAAATAAATGGATTGTGATTATATTTTTGTCCCTATCTCTCCCTACTTTATTCCTTGTCGACCAACTCAATTCTTGACTTGGTCTCCGGATTTAATGTCATAAAATATTTTCAATATTTTATTCTTTTTTCTTTTCTTCTCTTTATTCTATAATTTTAGAATTAAATACCTTATTTTATATACAAATAATACAATAAATAATGAATGCTATTATGCACAAATTGATGCTATTTACATGCATTAACTAGGTTTTTTAAGCCAAAATGATAGAATAAAGGTGATGAAATGGAGATTCACCACCCTCCTATACTTGTCTTTGCTAGTCCCTAGCAAACACTTATACAATAAGTACAGAAAGAAGAAAAAAGAAAAAGAAAGAATAATTGGAATTGATTTTGATTATTGAACTTATCTGTACAAAGTCAAAGTTTGGAGCTCAGGTTAGACCTTGGTGTGAGAATGTGTGTGGAACCTGATCGGGAACCAACTATAAAGCACAACAACCTTTGAGAGTCACAGAACTCGATTCAAACCACCTCAATTGCCATGTCAGAACTAGCCTACATCATACGCAAATCCTTATGACTATGAAGCTGACTTGTATAGTATAAGTAATGATGGCTCTTCCCAACTGAAATGACAAAGGAACCGACTTCTCCAGAATGACAATCCAGTGATTCCCCTATCTAGCACTTTGTCCTCGAGGAGTAGGGTATTCCCTTCTAAGTTCAAGTGGCATCCAACTCAAGAGGAGGAGGTAAAGAAAAGAATGGACAGTAGCCAGTGTAGCTACCTATCCTGGGGCGCCTGACCAATGTAGTCAAATCTTCCAGCTGCAGGCTCACATGATATAACTTTGACGCTCAAGCATGTTTATTGACTGCACAACATATATACATACTCCGGCATGCATTTTTATTTTATTTTCAGGCATGTCCACTTTTTTGGAGTTTTTTGAAATATTTTTTATAACAACATTTACATAAGGATTTTCCCTCATGAGCTAGAAGACTATCCCTCTTTTGAATCTTTATTGCAACCCACACTCTCTTGTCATTCGACTTCATGGCAACTGGACTAGGTTGGGGTGTACTTCCCTCCCTATACGAAGATGGAATGTTTCCACCTGTGTGCATCTCAAACTGGAAAATCCAACCCCCTCACCACTCCAACTAAGTTGAGCCAAGTGAAAGTTGCAATTGTTCAAGTTAGGTCACGACCGACAAGAGTCATGTGTGCGTCTCAAGAAGTTCTAGTTAGTCAGTTGAGGTAACTTTAAACCCATCCCTGAATCTCAAGGAATTAAGTCCTAATGGACATGAAGTACCTTAAACCTAGCTCCGATAAGATTTTAGTGTAGTTAGGTGTAGTAAGGTCCAACCAAGCTCCAATCTTCGACTTTATTTGGACTTTTTTCAATCATCGAGCTCAATTCGAAAGAATATAAATCATATGCCAATGCAGAAATAATGATGCAATTTTGAAAGAATTTGAAAGAATTTTTATTAAAAGAATTTTGGCAAATAAAAATAATTTTGGCATACAAAGTATGAATATTTTATAGCTATTTACACGGGCACACTCCTTTTTATTTATTTTCAAGATTTAAGAATTCAAAAGATATTTATAGGTTTTAACAAGTTATTTTTAAAGGTATATATGTACAATTGATAAAGAATTTTATTTTCATTTATATATGCCTTTGATGCCTTTATTCCATAAATTTATTTGAAACCATTTTGAAAAATATAGTACAAAATATTTTTTGCAAATATTTACAAACATTTGAAAGCCATTTTGCAAAGATTTTTTAAACAATATACATAAATTTTTCAAAATATTTTTACAACCATTTTCAAGACCATTTGCAAGGTCAAGGGTGGGAATAAACAAACCACAGCTCGAGTTGTCTCCCCTTATATTTAGGGTGAGATATCCCTAAGTTTGGTAGAGCAAATCAACAAGAGAGGAGACAATGGAGGGGATTAAAGAATGAAAGATTCCGAGGTGCACCCCCCTATACTTATGACAAAATACGTCATAAGTATAGAGATTGACAAAAAGGGGTGACACCTTTTATGTAGAAAAAATAAAAATGAAAAGGAAAAGAAGAAAAGATAGATATATACAAATAAATCAAAAGATCGTAGAGGATGTACGCATCACTCCATCTATACTTAGGGTAAAGAATCCCCAAGTATAAGCAATGACAGGAGTGATGAAACAAAATGGAGAAAGAACAACATGGAGCGTACCCCCTATACTTAGGACAAGGTACGCCCTAAGTATAGACACATAGATATGGCGAAAGATCTTGGGCACACAAGACATACGAAATAAAGAAGGAATAGAATACACAACACATATATACAATAAGTAAAGAACAAGGTGAAGTGCAGGATGGTATCTGATACGCGAATACTGTACTCTCGTCATCGCCTCCCCGTAAGAATGAGGATGCAGTCAAATAGAGAAAAGACACCAGTGTATGCAGTCATATGGGTGTCAGCTACCGGGGACAAGATTCTAAAACTAAACCAGCGACCAGTAGCATGAATTAGAACATCGGTTCGTAAGGAAGGAATGAGTGAGCAGAGCCGATACTGTAAGACCTGGAGGAAGAATGAGCATTATTGACTCCTCCAAGTCAATCATGATATCATAAAGGTGTAAGAAGTGAAGAACATGAGACTCTATATGCTGTGTGATATCCGATGGTCATATAGTCTGAAAATCTCAAGAATACATCGGACACCATAATATATACCTCAACCCCGCGAAGGTCATCAAGGTGAGCAGACTCAGATGAGTCAAAAATCACATAATAATCCAAAGACTCGGCTCTGTGCTCCACCAGATGGGAGACACTAGAGAGGAGATCGAGTACACCAAGCAGAAGGCCCAACTTCATGCTCCACCAAATGGGAGACACCAGAAATGAAGCCGAGTACAAAGTGAATGATGTATCCTCCTGCAGATAACCCTAGGGAGTAATACATGCTAGTCAATGAATAATCAGACAGATCTTACTCTTGCGATGGTCGTCAAGGCGAGTGGACTCAAAGGAATCAGATCCATCAGACGGATCAGCAGAAGCGGTCTCGGTAGGAGACAAATCGTCTACTAGTAGAAGGACCGACATATCAAGAAAATGTGGCAGCATCCCATAGATAACTCTCGAGGAGCATACTGCCAACTAGGCATTGAATAATCAGAATAGGATGGTTCATCCTTGTAAGGACCGTCAAGGAGAGCTGACTCAAAGGAGTCTAGTCAGATGGGTCCCAAGATCCGATAGATCATATACAACAAAAAGGCAGTGGGGCCCAGAAACACATCAGACGACTCGCTTCTGCACTCCAATAGATCAGAGACACAATCAGCAAGGGGAAGCGAGCATTAAAAAATGTTGCGTTTTCCCACATATAGTCCTTGGGGAATGATGCAAGCTAGTCAATGAATAATGAGACAGAGCTCACCCTTGCGAGGACCGTCAAGGAGAGTAGACTCAAAGGAGTCGGGGAGATTGGCCTCGTGCACCTACATATCAGGCGCACAATCACCATGGAGGCCAAACAGTCAAATCAGATGACTTGGTTCTGTGCTCCAACAGACGGTAGCACAGTCAGCAAGTGGAACCGAGCATAGAGAATGTGTTGCATCCTCCCGCAGATAGTCCTAGGGAAGTAATGCAAACTGGGTCAGTTGAGTCTTGGGATTGCTGACACCACATCTTAGATCCTCAAAATCATTCAACCAATCGAACATCAGGAGGGCATAAGCTCATGTGAGGGATAAATGCCAATCACAACATGTCCCTCAAGTCAATCCAATTAGCTGAGATGGCACGAAATATAAGTAGAAATCCTCAGAGTGCCAAAGGTGGATGGAAGAATCAGGGGATCGAGGATGGGTTAATCAAGAAGATGAGAGAGATCATATGGGTTCCGATAACCGTTGCATTGAAGTCCAAATGAATATAGACAATCAAACCTCTAAATCAAGATGGACGGAACCTCAAAATAGATCGATCAGTCATAGCTCATGAAATCGTCATCAAATCATCAAAGTATGTTACATCCTCAATTTGGTGTGCGTGATAAAAATCCTCAATAGAGAATGACACCTAGTGATCATGCTGCATCAAAGTACTTGATAAGCTCCTATACACATGTCAGAATCAGATCCACCAAGAGTAGGATATCAATCTCAACGTCCTTAAAAGGTGCCCGACTTATTCTAATCATCAATATACAACATAATACTCGATGCAAGCTATATCCATAAGCACAACAATCCTAGGTAAGAGAAGTGATGATACGAAGATACGAGGAGGGTGGGCGAGATGAAGGTGGACACAATCAAAATTGTGGTTCAAGGAGTGGATCTCCTCGAACCGGACTAGATGTGGGTGATATGGGCAAGGCGAGAAGCTGTAAAATCCAGCTAAGAAGGTGAAGATCAAGACCCAATATCATGACTCGATGTAAATGGGCAGATGTATGTATAAGAGAGGTAGAGAGACTCAATGTTGAAAAATGATGACTCACATGGATGGGACCACAAAACTCAAAGAGATGAAAATGCAAATGGACTCAAAGTCATAATCGGTATACAAAGCAAATCCCCGGTTCACCTAATCAACACAGTGAAAACCAAGATGATCTTTTATCTTTTCATTTCTAGAGTTAGGTTATCATCACAAAGTTGTACACGTCGAAGACAAGTTTGGGATTTGAGCACTAATCCTTAGCGTGTACGTAGGAATAAAATGCGCATACAAGGAGGGGGTTACTCTCCCTAATACAAGGAATCCATTACATTTTATTTTAGAGATCAAGTAGAGTTAGCAGCCCCGATTTTATTTAGATTATCACTTTTTTTGGTTATTTTTCAATGCACGTGCCTAACCGGGTTTCCGATTCCATTAACATCCTAGGTGAGCAAAAATCTGAGGGAGAAGATCGGAAAAGCCATGCAAGTCAGACATCGATGATGCATGCAAAGTTAGAAGACTTACAATGCTTCCTAGCTCTCTTCGTGCGGGATGCATAACAGAATTGAAACCTAGACTATATGCAAATGCAATCCGATGAAATTACCCTAGGTGAGAAATTGCTATTATCGTGAAGTACCATATGTCAATTATTTGGAAACAAACCTAAGGTCCGATCTTGGCGACATCTCGATGCCAATCACAACGGAGCCTGCTAGTGTTGTATGATGTCTCTCATGATGCACGGGTTCGAATCTAAATAGTTAACAATTATTATTTGACTAAGTCCAAAAGCGCATCTATAGGCAAATGCAAATATATTAAGGGCTTTGGACCTTAATCTATCGAGCAAACTATTCATAAACTAAGGCTCATTCATAAAAAATAATAAAAATAAAATAAAAAGCGAAAAAGCATCAAAACCGTCGAGGCCCCCATGGGAACAATCTCTCAGGCACTGGACCTCGGGAAGTCGAAGTGTAGAGAGTCTGAGTTATTACATGCCAAGTGTCACTTTCTCACATGAAGATACATAATAAATGAATAAATAAATAAGTTGTTTTTCAAAATTCTCCTCTGCTTGACCTTCGATGCTCTCTCCTGCTAGCTTGAATCAGAAGGTCGGCTCCGCCTTGCTCGGGTGCATCGGTCCTCCTAAGAAAACCTCTGTCGCGTAGCGGTCCCTTGCATCAAAGTCAAACAAAGAAGATGGTTAGAAAAATTCACAATGATAGCAAATAATAGTGAAAAATAAATAAATAAATGTAAAAATAAATAAACTAACAACAAATATAAGACAAAATGAAATAATCTCCAACTAAACGACATTGCTCCCCAAAAACAGTGCCATTTGATAATCGAAAAAAATCGATCGAAGTCATGTTAATCCATAAGGCGGAAGGAAAATCGTTGATGTGACCTCGGATGAAATCCCTCAGTTAATCAATAGATAACCCACAATAAGAATAAAGCAATAAATCTGAAAAATGTGGAGTTAAAATTTATTATAAATATAAAACAATGTGTATAGAGTATAAATGTATAGAGGTCAAACACTGGGACCAAATGGTAGAAGGATGCAAAATACAATGCTAAAAAATTCATGTTTTATCTCTTGTCCAATTTTTTGTTTTTATGTATTTTTAATTTAATATTTTTTATTTTATTTTTGGTTTTATAAATTTTTATTTTCTTTTTATATTTTTTCAATTTTTTTTATTTCTTGTTCATTTAAATATAATATATATGTATATGCAAAAATCAATATGAGATATATATAGATACTATATATATGTAAAAATAGTAAAAATACAGTAAAATAGTATTTTTGACATTTTTATATTTTTCTAGTTTTTTTTTGTTATTTTTTTGAAACTTTGCTATTTTTATGTATTTTTAAAATCAAAAATATCCCAAATAACGGATTAATAAAATACCTGAAATTGATTTGAATATTAAAAATAGTAAATAAGTCCTAAAATATGCAAATCAATTTGATATTTCAATATTAATATACATAAAATTATAAAATAACAAAATATATTTTTTGATTTTTTAAGATTTTTACAAGAGATTTTTGGGTTTTTAGATTTTTAGTCTGTTTATTTTCAATTTTTCATGATTTTTCGTCCAAAATTAAAATAGGTCAGAATATACAATACATATTATTTTTTGGAAAATTTTGAGATTTTTTTATATTTTTTGGTATTTTACAAGTTAAATACGAAATATATGTACTCCATTTCATTTTTAATAAATAGATTAAATGCAAAAAATAACAAATAAAAATATGGATGTGAATGTATGTGACATAAAGCATCGAACCCTATTTTTGTGTATTTTTAGAAGCACATTAGCTATATTTAATAAATAGATAAAATACACAAAAATCAAAGTCCTAGTAGGGGTATTTTTGCAATAATATTAAACTATAGGGAGCTATATGCAAATTTGCCAAAAATATACAAAAAGTTAAAATTTTATTAAAGTATTTAGAAAATACAAAAACACCAGGGATCTCTATGTAATTTGACCGTCACATGGGACTACACGTGACAGAGCCTGGGAATGACCAAAATGCAAATACAAAAAATCCAGATGTCTTCCAGTAATTTTTAAAAATATATATAA
Source organism: Ottelia alismoides (assembly GCA_037367405.1). Taxonomy (NCBI): domain Eukaryota; kingdom Viridiplantae; phylum Streptophyta; class Magnoliopsida; order Alismatales; family Hydrocharitaceae; genus Ottelia; species Ottelia alismoides. Next base: position 909,314 of record JAZKJV010011859.1, read on the forward strand.
CATTCATTTCATTTTATTGGACTAAACATAAATACAAAAACTCGTAGTGGTATCCCTACAAAATACCTAGATCACGTGGGATGACACGTGAGCTGAGCTGGATTGGACCAAACTATAATTACATAAAGCTCAGGGGTCCATTTACAAAATTTATATTTTATTTTAAATGTGATATTTTATTTACAGGATTAATAAACAAATACAAAAATGGTTGAGGCAAGGCTTGCAATATACCCCTTAAGAGACGTGCATCCAACGACTAGGCGTCATCAACTTGATACGCGTCGCTCATCCAGCGGTCGGTGCCGCTTCGTTGATTGACGATGAAGATTAGATCGCCTTGAGCGATCGGATGGTGCTGGCGCGGCTGCATCCTACGGCTGAGATCAAAACTGGGGTGCCTCCCCAGATCTGACGGAGGAGAGGCACGGTCGAAGAACATGGAAGAACCCTTCCCTCGGTGAGGTTCCTCCAATCAGATTTCACTCCTCCGAAGTTCATTGAAGCTCTGAGATGGCCTAAAAGGTTCCTGGCGTTTCCTCTATCCGCGGGAAGGCTTAAAATGCCCTGAAGTGTGCCATCGCACCGCCACGAGCTCAAGGAAGAAATGACGCCTAGGCATCTTGGAGTCCTTGCAAAATCGAACTCAACTGGGTTCCTTGGGCCTCCAACACTTGCAGCAAGAGTAAGAAATAAAAATCAAGGGTGCTGGGCATCTTTTGCGTGGGATGGGGTGAAAGGTCGTACGGGCGGAGGTACCTCCGACGAGCGACGGAGTGGGGCACCTGATCTCCCGATCCACTAGGGATATGGTCGAAATGCGATACTTGGGGTGTTGGGAAATGGAGAGGTTAGAGAATGGAGGTGGAAGCGGGAGTCGGAGACATTGAGGCATGACGAAAAGGGTTCACCGGAGCGGAGCTTCGACGAACTACGAAACGACCGAAACTGGCTAGTTAACTATTTAAAACACGAATTAAAATGTATAAAAACGATCCTACAATTAAACCTAAGCTACTGAAAGTAAAGGGGTGTGGCTCTTACCTGGACGGAGCCAAGGAGCAGAGGTTGCCGGTGTGGGCGACCTGGGTGCAACCTCCTCCTCCTTCCACCCGCTCGGACCCTCCAAGGGTTCCCTCCTGTCACGAGAGTTCACGCTAGGCCGAAGGCGGGGGTAGTAGGGCTTAGAAGCTGAACAAAAATTGAAGGGAAGAGGAGGACTTTTATATACAGACTTGACGAATCACCCTTATTGACCGTGGCAAATCGATGAATCGATGCTATGTACAGGCTATCTACAGGTCCGGCGTGAATCATGGATGATCCACGATTATTTTTTGTGAAGGCCGTGAAGTCGAAAGATGGACGTGATGGCCGAAAAATATGGCTGAAATCACAGGAAAATATAGATCCGCGTCAAATAAGGAGCAAGGGGGAGTTGACTGGCGGCCAACTCGCGCCCTGACGTGATTGGTCCACGTCAGGTCACCACAGGATAAAATAGATGTTTTATTAAAGAATAATTATTTAAAAATAACAAATGATTGTTTATATTTTATGTAGTATTTTATTATGATTTTTATTTATTTTTTTGACTTTATTTATTAGTGGTTAATTTCTAATAGTGAATTTATAGGTATATTTATCTATATTTTGCACATTTTTATTTCTATTTTGTATATTTTATTTTATTATTTTATTATATATATTTATAACTTATTTTTTTGAGTACAAACATATTTTTATTTTATTTTTATAATGTTATTTTTACACTTAAATAAATAAATAAATATGTATATTATGCATGTATATTTTTAGGTGTTTTGCCTATGTTTTATGAACATTATTCTATTTTAATGTATTTTATTAGGTTTTATTTTGGTTTTGTATTTTTAGTAGAATATAGATAATATTTATAATATTATAAAAATATGAAAGAATAAAGAATAAAAGAATATGATCCACTTTTATTTATATACATGTACAACGTAGGCATTTTATCTATGTTTTTATAGACTTATTTTATTTTACATTTCCTTTTTGATTTTATTCTAGTTTTAATATGTACACATGTTATAAATGATATTCACAAAATTATAAGATATAAATTTGTAAAAATAATAAAGAATGAATAAATTGATTATTTTAATCAGGTACAATATATAATAAGAGTAAAAAAACCTAACTTTCATACAATAACTCCAAAAAAATGAAACCACCACCATTATATAGCTTGTGAAAAGTTATATAAAATTAGAGATAATTTTGATGGTTTTGAGTTTTATTTGAAAGATATGGGTCTGTGAAGTTTAGATTTTGGCCTTTTATTCTGTGTATAAAATGAATATTGTGTATTGTTTTTGTACAAACTCAATTTTGTATTTTTGTTTACATTATTATCTACAACTTTCATGTACAAAGTTACTTTATTTGATGAATAAATAATAAAGATTAAAATAGATGTCAAAAATGCATGAATAATGAATAAAAAAATTGGATTCTTATTCTATGTTTGGCCCTTATCTCCACCTACTTTATTCCTTATTGACCAACTCAATTCTTGACTTGATCTCGAGGTTTAAGATCATAAAATATTTTCAATATTTTATTCCTTTTTCTTTTCTTCTCTTTATTCTATACTTTTGGCATTAAAAACCTTATTATATGCAAATAATACAATAAATAATGAATGCTATTATGCACGAATTGATGCTATTTACATGCATTAGCTAGGATTTTGAAGGCCAAAATGATATAATAAAGGTGATGAAATGAAGATTCATCAGCACCGCATTTGGTTTATCTTCTGATTCAACTTCGAAGACCTCTATCCACTTTCTTTGATTGACTAAGTCTTGATCCATTGCTAAATGAGCAGGAAGATTGGAAACATGAAGAGGGGAAACCCATACGACACGAGGGACTCTAAGGCCTATAGGAAATATGCACGGTAAGAAAACCATAAATCAAAGGGACAATACCTATGGGTGTATTCCCACATATGGAATGCCATGTCTTCGTTCTAAGCTGTCTCCAACATATTATCACGACTACAATAACCAGATAGACAGAGAGGGGGAGATGATCTTACCATGAGATCTACGCAGTGGGTCCTGAGGGGAAACTTCCACGCAAAAACGGTGATGAACGACCAACTGCGGTGATGCTTCCGAGGAGCTCTGGCGAGGTGGGAAGTGGAAGATGAGAGGTGGACTATAAGGTTGCAAATGGGGAATTCATCTCAAAAGAGGAGTTTTATATGTCCTTAAACGGACTTAGGCGGATCCTTGGACGGAACCCGCCTAGATCATGTACTAACAATTTAAACTCGCCATTCTTCAATAAAATTTCAGATGCATTGGATTTTTTATACTATAATAATATTAAAATTTATTATATACTTATTATATCCGTTGGATTCCTAAAGTTATTCCTATATGCGTTGGATTTTACCTCTATGCGTTGGATTCCTAAAGTTAAACCCTAAAGTTCTATATGCGTTGGATTCCTAAAGTTATTATACGCGTTGGATTCCTAAAGTTATATCTAAAGTTATACTATAATAATATCAAAATTTATACCTATATGCATTGGATTTTATTATATGCCTTGGATTCCTAAAGTTATTATATACTATAATAATATCAAAATTAGATTTTTTAAACTTTTTAATGGTCTGCAGCTATTTACTTGATCAAGTCATTATATACTATAATAATATCAAAGTTATTATATACTATTATAATATCAAAGTTATTAATACTATAATAATATCAAAACTACATCATCATGTACTTGACCAAGTTGCAGGGTTAAAATCAGGGGGTTTCACAATCTTCCTCTTCTTTCCCTGTTTCTACCATTTCCTTCTCTTTGTCCTCCTCCACCACTTTATCTCCCTATTCTTACTCCTCAACCACTCGGCCTTCTACATCACCCAATACCACTATCAAATACTGTATATGCTTCTAATTTTTGTTAAAGTTCAATGATTCACCTTTAAATTTTAGATACCGTTATTTTTTAATATAGTAAAGATGAATACTTAATAGGAAGTTTTTATTTATCATGTTAATACCACAATTTTGTAAAGGTGTATGTTTGTCCTTGTTTGTGCGTGAATGTATGCAAAGTGTGTGCATGTGCATGTTTGTGTATGTGAGAAAGAGTGTTTTTATGTGTGATTGAGTGAGCATGAATGTCCATGTGTATGTATAAGTATGTGTATATGTGTGAATATGTGACTGGGTGAAAATGTGCGCAAATGTGTGTGTGTATATGTGTGAATATGTGATAGAAATGGGTGCAAATTGTGTGTGCATATGTGATAGGGTGAAAATGTGTGTGAATGGGTGCATTTATGTGTTTATTTATGTGAAAACATGTTTACGTTGGGCATAAATGTGAGCATACATGTGTCAATGGATGCAAATATGTGTGAATGGGTGTAAATGTGTGCATGCGTGAGCGGATGTGAATGCATTCGTGTTTGTGTATGGTGTATGCATGCCTATTGTATATGTATATATATATGTATGTGTGAGAAAGTGTGTGCACATATATATTTGCATGAGTGTGTAAGTGAGGATGTATGAATTCTGTTGTTTGTGTGAATCGATTGTGTTAAAGCGTGTGCATGTGTATTATGTTGTGAAGTTGTGAAGGTTTGTGCACGGGGTTGAACGAGTCTGAATGCACATGTTTGTGTGTCTGCATGTGTGTGTGTGCACGTGCATGTCGTATGAGTATGAATTTGTGTGAGAATGTACATGTATAAGTGAAAAAACATTATTTTTTTTGTGTGTATGTGTGAACACGAGTGAATGTATCAATATGTAGGTGGGTGTGGGGGTGTATGTATGACCACAGTTGTGCGTATGTATACGTGAGTGAGTGTGTATGTTAATGTGTGAATTTGTATGAAGTGTGGTTGCATATGTTTATGAAAGAGAGATAGTACGAGTGTGCATGTTTACATTTGTTTATGAGAAAGAGAGATAGTATGACTTTACATGTTTATGTAGGTGTAAGTGTATTTGTGTGGTTGTGTTCTTATGTGTGTGTAGACATGTGTATGTTTTGTATGTATGCGAGTGAATGCACGCACGAATGTGTGCGTGAGAGAGGGAGGGAGAGTATGTATATCTATAAATGAGTGTGAATGTGTCTTAAAGTTCACCTTTCTTTTATGGTCGAAGTATGATGAGAAGAAGAAGCATAAGGTTGGGGAAGAAGCTTCTACCATTTTTATGAATATGTAGGTATTCAAGTTTGTAAATTGTATTTTTTGGGGAAGAAGCTTCTACCATTTTTATAAACATGTAGGTTTGTATATTGTCTTTTTCCTTGTTAACAAATGTTGAGTTGTTTTGCAAATCCAACTTATAGAAGCTCTTCCTATCTTATAGAGATAGTGAGTCATTTTTATCGTTGTCCTTTTGACAGTCATCATGCTTGCTTTAGTGAAAAGATGTGAGGAGTCACGATCGTTTTATATCTTATATTATAAGGGTTCAAAACTTAATATATTGTTTACATATATGTCCTATATGTAGATGGTTCATACATAATTCAACAGTCATCAAAGTTCGCTTAGTGAAAAGATGTGGTAAATTTCCGTCTCCCTTTCTATATTTTTTTTGCTTTTTATTTTTAACATATTTCTAAACTTAAGCTTATTTCTTATCCACAAAAAATTAAAATCAATCTTCTTCTCTTATTAAAGATGCACCAAACAATGCCCTCAAGCACATCATCTTGGAAAACAATGAGGTAAGTCAGTGACAGATAGCAGAGACACATAGGAGGGCATAATGGAATTGTTTACATGTAGGAGGATGCTTTCATGATACACTTATCCATCATGTTTAGGAGGAATGTCTAAAAGGTACAAGTAGTATCCAAGAGAATAAGTACTTGTTCATTCAATGTATGCACATCAAGTAATATATCTTTTGGCATAATGGATTGACACTTTTGCAAGAACTTCACTAGTTGTCATCTACTTAAACCTAATATTCTAGATATTTTCCTTCTATGTTTGACACTAAAGAGTGGACGATCTTTATTAGTTGTTTTTGGATTTTTGTTATGTTGCATACATGCAGTCATCATTAGAGAACCTATACAACCAAGAGCCTCGATGTGTGTGTATTGCATGTTTATAAACATGTGTATAAAACATGTTAGGTTTATGAGTGTGAATGTGCCTCAACATCACCTTCCATTTTGTGGATACACATGGTGTGATAATCACATCACTACAACAACTCAAAGGACTTCTAAAGATTGTAAGCACTGCACTACTCACACTCTCTCATCATTTATTTATTTCATTCATTTCGGAAAATTTTATCTCTCATTTAGATTTTCCACTGGTTGGATGCTTATAGTCAGTTAATCATGAATTTATGGATGTTGCATAGGCATGAGCATGCGATGCACGCATGTGTGTGAAAATGCACATGTTATGTGAATGTGTGAATGTGTGAATATGTGTGTGAGAGAGAGAGAGAGATGTATGTGTGTATGCACATTTTCTTGTGTGGATTATGCGTGTGAATATTTGGATATGTGCAAAGTATGTGAATGCGCGAATGTGTGAGAGAGAACGTGTATGCTTGTGTGAGAAAGAGTGATGTGCATATGTATGGATGTGCATTTACATGATGTGTATAAGAGAGAGAATATGTATGTGTGTAAATACATGTTTGTATGTGGGTAGATGTGTGTAAATGTGTATGTCTGTAAGTATGTATAGGTATGTGTATATGAATGTTTGTATGGCTACAAGTGTAACAACATGTGTAGGAGTAGTCCGATGCTATTGCTATTTTTTGCCTGAAAAATCCAATTACAACTACAAAAGAGACTACATGTAGTAGCTTTGTTGTTGCATTTAGATGAAAATGTGACCACAATGCGTCTACACTACGCTTACAACTGCATTTGCGGACACACCAATTATGAGCACATGTAGTCGAAAGTGTGAAATACATAAATACTCCAATTAGGAGGATGTCTAGGAGGAATGGCTAAAAGGTACAAGTAGTATCCAAGAGAACAACTACTAGTTCATTCAAGGTAACTTTACTCTTGTTTATTTCAAAAGTTAAGTACATTAAGTAATGAATTGACAGTGTTGCAAGAACTTCACTAGTTGACATCAACTTCTAAATATTTTCCTCCTCCTATTTATGTAGATATATTTGACACCAAGGAGTGGACAATCTTTATTAGTTGTTGTTTTCGGATTTTTGTTGTGTTGCATGCATGCAGCCATCATCAGAGAACCTATACAACCAAGAGCCTCGATGTGTGTGTATTGCTTGTTTATAAACATGTGTAAACATGTTAGTGTTTATGAGTGTGAATGTGCCTCAACTTCACCTTCCATTTTTTGTATTGTTTGCTCGTTAACAATGGAGTTCATGGTGGACTCCTTGTCGAGGCGCTTATGTGGATACCATGATAATCACATCACTACAACAACTCAAAGGACTTCTAAAGATTGCAAGCACTGCACTACTCATACTTCCTCATCATTTATTTATTTCATTCATTTCGGAAAATTTCATCTCTCATTTAGATTTTCCATTGGTTAGATGCTTATGGTCACTTAATGATGAATTTATACGATGCTACATATGCATGAAAGTGTGTGCATGAGCACGCGATGTACACACATGTTTGTTAGAAAATGCACATGTTATGTGAATGTGCGAGAGAGAGAGATGTATGTGTGTATGCACATTTTCTTGTTTGGATTAAGGATATGAGTATATGCGTATGAATATTTGGATATGTGCAAGTATGTGAATGCGTGAATGTGAGAGAGAGAACATGTGTATGCTTGTGTGAGAAAGAGTGATGTGGGTGTGTATGAATGTGCATGTACATGATGTGTGCGTGTGCACGTATGTATATAAGAGAGAGAGAGAGAGAATATGTATATGTAAAATACATGTTTGAATGTGGGTAGATGTGTGTAAATGTGTGTGTCTGTAAGTATGTATAGATATGTGTATATATGAATGTTTGTATGGCTACAAGTGTAACAACATGTTTGTATGGCTACAAGCAGTCCGATGATGTTGCTAATTTTTGCCTGAAAAATCCAATTACAACTACAAAAGAGACTACATGTAGCATCTTTGTTGTTGCATTTAGATGAAAATTGACCACAATGTGTCTACGCTACGCTCACGACTGCATTTGCGGACACACCAATTACGAGCACGTGTAGTCGAAAGTGTGAAATACATAAAGCTACTCCTTTGGCACCACAATGTGACTACAATTGTAGTCGCATTTTCCATTTTTTTTCTTGAAGTCTCAGATAAGCTGTAATTATACCTACAGTTCGAAGAATCAAGACTATACTATATATAGTCTTGATTCTTCGAACTGTAGGTATAATTACAACTTACCTGAGACTCTACTTTAAACTAGGACTCGCTCTTCTCTTTCTTCGATTCGAACTATATAGCTCCGGGGAGAGAGGGCATAAAATCAAGAAAGAATGCTGGGATTGGCGAAGACACTTGAGAGTTCATAGGCAAAATCTCCTCAAAAAACCATTGCACAAACATCACACATGCAATCACGCTGATTCACAGTCTCCTTGCGTCAGAAAACATCCACCAATTGAGCGGGAATAGGAAAGAGAAAGCCTTTCATCTAGTTATTGCTGGCTAAATCAACTACTAATGTAGAATTGAACCGAAACTATATAAATCTATATAATTAGGGTTTGAGGGATGAGAAGGTAGAAATTGACGCAGGAGAGTCCTTCACTATATAAAATAACGGTGCGAGCGTTGTTTACAGAGCGAGAGAAAGACCTTGATCTCAGTCACTGGGGAACCATGATCACACCCCTTGCACCCTTGCTTCCTATCTTGTCCTAGGGGATGGAAGCGTGTAACCAGACTCCCTTCCCTCTCCTAGTCCCTGTCTTCTGTAGCCTTAAATTCTTTGTTTTCTCCATAAACATTCCTCTTATTTACTATCAACATCTTTTGGAGACTTTATTGAGCGAACACATTTCTACTGATAAATAGAACATCTCGCAGTAGTTTGTCGTAATGATTTTCAGAAAAGCTTACAATTGTTCGAGGATCCTTGCATGCATTATGTTAGATATAAAGGAAAATCAATTCTAGCTTCAATAGGAACCTATCTTCGAATGAAGAACTGGAAATGTTATCTTGTCTATTTTTTGCAATATCACTTCTATTTTTGGTCTCAACCATATAGGATTCATATAAACCAATTATCAAATAATTCTTTCGATTTTTTGGGTTATCTTTCAAGTGTATTAATAAATCCTTTGGCAGTAAGAAGTAAAATGCTAGAGTATTCATTTCTAATAAACATAGTTACTAAGAAATTTGATACTATAGTTTTAGTTATTCCTCTCATTGAGTCGTTGTCCAAAGCTAATTTTTGTAATGTATCTGGGCATCCCATTAGTAAATCGATTTAGAGTTATTTATCTGATTCTGATATTATTGATTGATTTGGTTGGATAAGTAGAAATCTTTCTCATTATTATAGTGGATCCTCAAAAAACAGAATTTGTATTGGATGAAGTATACTTAGACTTTCATGTGCTAGAACCTTGGCTCGTAAGCATAAAACTATAGTACGTGTTTTTATGCAAAGATTAGATTCAAGGTTTTTAGAAGAATTCTTTACGAATTCCTTGGTCTTACCAAAAACTTCTTTTCCTTCACATGGGTCATAGAGAGATAATCTAAAAATAATATCTGAGAGAAAAAGAAAATTATTCATTTTTCTTCTGAAATGCTCTTGCAGTAGTGGTTAAATCAATTGAGTAGTCAGCTTTCTTATATATTTTTCTAAGTCTAAGTTTTTGATCTATACATAGGGAAAGTCGTGTGCCACATGAAAAATGCAAGAACGATTTGGGGAAGGGCTTTTTCTTGCAATAAAGAAAAAATATCTACTCCATTCGACTAGTTTCGGGTTCGAGTCCCGGGCAACCCATAACCCATATGGAATATTTCCATTTTTATTTAATGTGCTACCATCACTTCAAACCCAGGGAAAAAAGTCCAGGGAGGAGTTTAGAGGCATAGTGGCCCTGGTAGAGTGAGGTAAAGATGTCAGGGAAGAGGCGTGAGCTCTCATCGTGACCTTTGTATTTCTTATACTTGCCTCTCACCTATGCCGAAACTGAGCGCTCAATCAACAGGCCTTCGGTTCTGACCCCCTACTAGAGATTGGGATTTTCATCCTTGGGTGTCTGAGGTCAATCTCCTGACTCCTGGTATGAGGTAGTATTCGACCTCGTGACATTTTCCAACTACTATTTAGTTGTCTAAAGACTTCCCTACTGGTTGTAACCTTTCCCTGCCAGTTCGTGAAATAAATAATCTATCCGCAAGATAGTGCTAGCATGTTTTGTCAACTATACAACATCCTTAACCATCTAAGATAGCTCCTTCTCCCACTTAGTAGCTTCAATGTTCTCCGGCCACCACCACCTTGATTTTCTTAGAACAGAAGAAGCATGTGTAGAATAAGTTCTTGTCGGGCTACACTCACACCTTGCCTACCTCACATTTCCTTGGTTACCTTATTCAACTACGTAGTACCCAAAGCTTAGTGCTCAATCGACGGGACCTATAGTGATCGACTTCAGACCCTCGTCTGCTTTTAGCATTCTCCTTTCGGTACTGGGTCCCTGAAGCTCTTACTGATCACACGTGCTTACAAGCTCTATCCATGTCAAGATGATCTTTCCGAACATCAGCTCCACTCGCTTCACCGCTTGTATTGTAACCGTCCGCTTTGCCCTCGCTCGACTCCTCCTTAAAACAAATAGAGATAAACATTCTCTGTTATATAAATATGTTATAAAAAATCTGAGTGTGTCATATAGGGGCAAGGGACTCGGCCAACATTGATCTCCCCTTTGACTAGGTAGGTATCTGAAAACATGTCTAGGGGGGTCCTCACTTCCGGTTCTACTTACTCGGAGCAGGATTTGCATTTAGACTTTGCACTAAGACCCAGGAAGGCTAAGGAAGCGTATGAGTGTCGTTCTCATAAAGGATCCTTAGTCAGACTGGAATTATTCGGAAGAGAGCCTCCTTTAGCCAAAAATGCCCGAATATCTAGTTTGGGTGGTCTGCGATGCCGGGTAGTGCACGAAGGGAAGTGAAAAGGCCACTATATATTTGGGGGCTCGAGTGGAAGGGAAAGTACATATATTCCCAAGAGGAAGCCTTGTCAAAAAAATACCTGTAGTCCTCGCTCTCTGGTCCTCCCAGAGCGCTAGACCGAGCCTTTAATGATATATTTAGTGAATTGGACTAAGCTTGCCTATAGAGAAAGAGCCCAGATTGAATAGACCCTAGGTCCCCTTCTTCTTGCATCTCAGCTACTTTGTCCCCTTCGGTTGAGCGATGGCTGTGGCTAAGGAATTAGATAGTATATAGCTAGGACCAATTATGATTTCTAGGTGAAAGGTGCACACCTCTGGATTCCATCTTTTTGCAGCACAATTAGCAATGCATTATCCAAATGCGATTTTTTTCATCTAAATCCTGCAATTTAAAATAGTGCATTACTCTTGTGCTATATATACATATAATTCGTAATAATCAAACATATATATACAAAGAATGATGAAAATTTTAATTCCAGTTAGAAATACTTACCGTGACTAAAAATGGGTTTGAGAGATCCATGCTCTCTTTGCCTATGAATTAAATGATAGCCTTCCATCTATTTTGACAATCAAACAAGACATGGATTATATGAAAAATCACATCATCAAACAAAGGCCACATCAGTTAGCATTTCTTCTCAAACATGATGCTTTGTAGTGTCCAGTTTGGTGACATAAATCACAAGTTTGGTAATGACCACCCATATCATCCAGGGCATTGTGAATTCTGTTATTTTTTGATCTTCCTTGAGGTCTTGTCACATTTGGTGGAAGCAAAATATTTGAGACAAACCTTCTCCAAAACATTCTATCTTTAATTAGATGAGACGATGTGTATCTTTGAATTTCTCTATTGTGAATTATGTATTGCATGGTCCTCGTGCAACTATAAACTGCTATGACATGCGAGCAAACAAGATTCTTTGCTTCCATGAATCCACATGTACAAGTGCCCTCACAAAGTTGAACTCCAAATTCATAAATGGTCTTACATCATACATGTGTGCTTTAATCATGTTTTGTTGCATTATACTTGTAGTTTTTAATAGGTTGAACAATTACTTTAACGAGCGGTGGAGAAGAGGGATCTGAAATGGCGAAAGATTTAACCACTAAATATGAACGAATCACAGAAGCAAACACACAAACACAATCAAACAAGCAAGACACAAATACAAGGATTTACAAGGTTTACCTATAACTGGACTACGTCCTTGGATGGTGGTGATTGGTTTCACTATATGGAGAAAAGGTAATACAAAAGATAATGAGAATGCATGTGATGAGAATCAGAATGAGAAGTGCAATATCTAGTGGCCCTATAAGGCCCCTTTTATACCGCAGCAGGAAAATACCATTTGTATTCAGCAATCCATCACAACAACTCTCAGCCAATCGGAATTCATGAGTGGATCAGACATGTTGGCAATCCTAGCCAACAGCTCTAAGCCAATCAGAAGGCAGGATACGGAACAAGTATGTCAGCAATCCTGGCCCAATAACTCAGCCAATAAGAAGGCAGGATGAAGATCAACCATATCAACACCCCAACAAGTGGTTAGGATTCAAGTCATATGCATAATCTCCACCTTAAATTGAATCCTCACTAGCAGAATTAAACACTACTATAAAATGAGATAATAGGGTTCATATTGACAATCTCCACATTGAATTGAATTCTCATATAACAGAATTAACCACTACCATACTCCTCATGAGTTGAATTCTCCAATAGCAGAATTAACCAAGCTATATTCAAGCCATATTAACACACCTTGAATTGAATCCTCGAAGAAGCTTTACCAAGCTTCACTGTGATACCGCCAGCCACCCATTGGGGGCTTACTTCCAACTGTTGACATTAAGTAAGTCCAAACAACATTTGAACTTATTCCCAAGAACTGTAGACCCTTGCAAGACATATAAGGTCTTCTGCTTGTTGCCCTTGATGACAACAACCCTCCTTTGGCAACCTGCATGACTCCACCTTCAACGTTGTACCTGTATCCTTTAGAGTATAAGAAACCAAGGGATATCATGTTCTTCTTCAGATCAGGAACGTGGCATACTTCTATCACCATCCCCACAACTCCATCATGCATCTTGATCTTCACAGAGTAATCCCTACAACGATGACACTTCCATCATTTATCTTTTTATAGGTGCAGAACCAATCTTCATTAGGAGTTATATGGTAGGAACAACATGAATCAAGAATCCATGTGCTATCCGCCATCTTCTGATATGTGACGGTGAGAATGAAATCATCTTCAAAATCTCTGCCTCCTTAAGCCACAAAGCAATTGTGGCCTTCTTTGGCTAGTCTTTCTTATAATGTATAGATTCCTTACAGTAGTTGCAGATGCCCTTAGAATTGTGATTTGGACCTCTATTTTCCCTTCTTCGTGTAACCAACATGACTGTTCTCATGAGTCCCGCATTCGTCAAGTTTACACATATGCAAACCCGCTCGAATTTCCTCTAGGGTTATCAATTCTCTTCCCACAATGAATGATTGAACAAATTCTCAAATGGAAAACCAATAAAATCAAGTCAGAATCATAATCTTCAATCTTAACATCTGTGTTTCTTAAATCCATCAATAATGTATTTATGCGATCTAGATGTTCTTTAAGAGATCTACCTTCCTGCATGCAGAGAGAGAACAACTTGTTGGTCAGAGACTTAGTCATGTATAGAATTTCGAGTATCAACCATAGATCGGTCGTAGATGCCTCATCACAAACCTCCATGATAATCTCATCATAGTCGAGTGCGCCTTCTCTTCCTGCACCATCAACTTGGACGGCTTCAGTGCCTTCACCCACTCTTGATCTAATAGTGTCGAGATGCTCTGCTGCTTCAGAAGGGCACACATTTTGATCTTCCGTAGACTGAATCTGTTTTTCCCCGTGAACTCCTCGATCTTTAGATTGTGAAACACCATCATACTGGATTATCCTGATGGAACCTGAAGCTCTGATACCAGTTTGTTGCGAATTGTGGAAGCAAACACGCACAAACACAATCAAACAAGCAAGACATAAACATGAGGATTTACAAGGTTCACCAGTAACTGGGCTGCGTCCTGGGGCAACAATGATTGGTTTAGTTGTATGGAGAAAATGTAATACATAGGATATTGAGAAGGTATACATATGGGATGAATGAGGATTGTAGTATCTGGTGGCCTTAGGTCCCTTTTATACTACAACAGAAGAATATTCAACAATCCATCCCAGTAGCTCTCAGCCAATCAGAATTCAAGAGGTAGATCAGACATGTCAGCAATCCTGTCCCAACAGCTCTCAGTCAATCAGAAGGCATGGACACAGATCAGACATGTCAGCAATCATAGCCCACCAACTCTCAACCAATCAGAAGGCATGATGAAGATCAACCACATCAACACCCCAATAAGTGGTTAGTATTTAAGTAATATCAGTAATATCCATCTTGAATTGAATCCTCACTAGCAGAATTAACCGCTACTATACTCCACCAAGGTTGAATTCTCATATAACAGAATTACCTACTACTATACTCCCTCATTTCTCCACTAGCAGAATTAACCACTACTATAAAATCATATAGTAGGATTCAAGTCATATTAACAGTGAGGGTTATGATTGGTAGACAACTGACATTCCTTCAATGCACTTTTCAAACTTTCAGATGAGTTTGTAGTCAAAAAACCATAACACATTGCTTTATCGTACGCAAGTGTCCAATATGCCATGTCCCCATCTTCTTGTTGCATTATTCATTGTTAAGAACTTACATTGAGAATTTGAATCTCTAGCATCATTTCATTGTGTATATACATTGTGAATGCTAACCCTACAACCTAGAACTTATTTGGAAACATACTATTGACATGACCTACCTGATACACGTTCCCCTTCATGTGATGCACACAAACAATGGACATGGCCATTTCTAGAGAGTGTATTTTCATACTTCATTTTTTAATTGAGGAAACCTATCAATGATTTTGTGATTTCAGTCAAGCATTGTAAGAATGGTGGCCAACTCAAACAGTGCTCATTCTTCTCAACGATCACTAATGCCAATGGAAAAAAGCGATTGTTTGCATCGAAAGTAGTTGCGATAAGCATGTGTCATGGGTGCATACCATATTGGTGAGTCCCATTTATGCTAATAACATGTCTACAATGTTGAAATCATGAAATCAACATTCCAAATGCCCAATATATATGCGTGAAATGAACCTCATTAGGGATCACAATTTTTGTAGTTCCGAGGTAGGAAACATTTGGGATTAGTATGCATCATCGCGTCCATGAAACGATGCACCCTCATCTCTAAATATCTCCTTAAGCGCCTTTCTTCTTACATCACATGCCTTGTTATACTTGATGTGAACCTGATAACTTGGTTGAATTCTCGCCATGATATGAGCATGAGTCAAGCTTGAAATATAGGGAGTATTGCTCGACATATGAATTTTGAAGTGTACTGACCATGCTTAGTTAGTAAGATAGGATTCACATAGCTATGCTCCTCATAGTAAGTCGAAACCTGTCAATCACCATGACCTCACTAATGGTATTCATGAAGCCACTATCGCCATGTATTATGAGTACACCTTATAGTGAATAAATGCTTTTTGTTAGGGTGGAGCATTGGGTAGGGCAGGCCCAGACCCGACCCGCAAAAGTTCGGGACTGGCCCGAACCCGATGTACAAATGGGTCGGGCTCGGGCCCTCATATTTCAAAAATTTCATGTTCGGGCCGAGCCGGGCCCGAACCCGAAGTAGAAATGGGCCGGGCCCGAATCTAAAGTACAAATGGGTTAGGCCCGGGCCCTCATATTTCAAAATATTATATTCAAACTAAATTAGGGAACATGGATTTATAGTCACAATACGTCCAATATTTCCTTCTTCCACGAATAGTAACATTATACCATAACAATGCATCCAATATTCATGTGTTATGGATCATTATATCCATAACAATAAATTGGAATCAAAGTGCAACTTCATGGAATCAAATTAGTTGCGGGCTGAGCCCGACCCAAACTGGAGCTCGACCCGAACCCGAGCCCGATCCAGCGGGCCTTGGGTCGGGCCTGGGTCCTCGATTTGCTAAAAAAAGGGCCTCGACCCGGCCCAGACCCACGGAAAATTGATGGGCTCGGTCCGAGATTTCTCAGGTTGGTTCGGGTCGAGCCCAATGCTCCACCCTACTTGACCCCAACTAATTGGCTTCCCAGTTGAATCCTATTAAGTTTCTCCACGTATTGACAATAGGTTTACAAATTTAAACCTATATATACAACAACATGATCCTAGCAAGAAGATATTTCACATATTAAAATCTTGTACATGCATGCCAAGGAAGTACATTTTACTATCTCATGCAATAACTTCTCACTGTGTAGACTCCAGATTAGGGATGAAAATGAATATAAATATATCCACATTCGTAAAATGGGGTATATGGATGTTTTTTATTTATCTTCGACGAATACAAATGCGAATACAAATGTTATAAATCAACATCCGACGAATATGAATACAAATATGAACTCAAGATCCTAAATTTTTGTGAACACAAATACAAATGCGAATGTTTTTTTAAACAGATACGAATGCGAATATTCATTTTTTATAATTCAATAAGTAATATGTATAATAGTATTAACTCAGAGGGTATCTTAATAAGATAACCCACTTGAACTTAAAGGGTATCTTAATAATAAATCCAAAATTTGACATTCCCCTTATTTCCCCAATCTGCCCAAATGCTCAATCCCCGTAAAATCCCTAATTCCCTAATCAAGTACCCCCTTTCACTTCTCTTCGTGTCGATGTTGCCTCACCCACCATCGACAGTAGCACCACCACCCAACTCCATGCCATCACCAACCACACTTCCTTCTCTCCGTCGCAACGTCGCAGCCTCCTCTGCCGCCAAGTTGCCGGCACATCACCCTCCCGAGTCCTTACCGCTGGATGTGGTAACGATCCCCACAACAACTCCTATTTTTTTCTCTTGTGCAAATCTCCTGTAATTTCTAATTTCTATTTATATATTACATGATATGATAAACTTTCCTGCTATATATCACATAGCACGAGTTGAGCAGATGTTACCTTGGGTTGGGGTCCAATTTGTTTCACATCCAAGCTAATTTGTTTAATGTAATTACTTATGAAATACATCTTAGACTAATCTTTTACCCTTGAAGGATTAACGGGAGATTATTGACTCGTAACCATATTCTTGGAATGATGTAGTGAATCCAAGCATGCATTTGAAAACATTCAGGATATTATATTAGCCATGACGAAGGAAATGAGGATCCATCTTGAAGTGGTCTGTCTCCCTCATATATTAGACAGATAAGGGACTTTAACCTTATCATGTGGGAACACCAATTGTATTTATGCATCACTGATGTTTAGTGGAGTATCCATGCTATCAAACAATTTGTAATATTCGACCTACGTGGTCCAGCTCTATGCTGTTTGACCCCAATGTGAGATTATGTCGATTTTTCTTTAAAAGTCCTAATAAACTATGTAAGCTCCATAATCCATAGGAATGTAAAAGAAGATTTCACCATGTTTACCAATACCACTACATAGTGTACACACTACCAACACAAAACCACTCACAGCAGTAGCAGTAATTTTAAGAAAATCTGGAACTTGCACATCCCTTAGCCACAACAACAGAAAATTTCAAGCATCAGTTGCACCAAAACTAAAACATATAACATCAAGTAGCAACACAACGTTAAACACCCAAAAATGACCATAACCTACATCAGAAATAACTAACAAATATAAAGAAAGAGTCAAAATGGGTGAAATCAAAATTGTATTCATGAATTAAGTGATGATGTAAATTATATTCATGGATTAAGTGATGATGAGTGGGGCTACATCAAAATTTTAGAGGAGTGCCTAAAGTATTTTTATGATGCTACGGAGTTGTTGTCTGATTCAAATTATGTCACATCAAATCTTTTTTTTTGTTGAATTTTGTGAGATTCAGTTACTCTTTGTTGAATGGTTAAAGAGTAGTGATACCATTATTGTTTCAATAGCAACTATAATGAAAAAGAAATTCGATAAATACTGGGATATGTGCAACCAACTGCTTTCAGTTGCTTCTATTTTGGATCCTCACTATAAAATGAAGGCAGTTGTCTTTTATTACAAGGACATATATCAATCCGATGGAATGAGAAAAGTAGAGGAACTACGTGACATCATTACCACTATTTTTCATACATATGCTTCTGCTGGGATTTCAACGCCTATGTTGTATACTACATCTACTCCTCCTAGTAATCCACTAGAGAAAAAAATAGTAGATTTGCTCAACTTTATGGATGATGAAGATGCTCAACCTTTGAAAATTGAGTTGGATGAGTATTTGGAAGAGAAGTGTTTGAGATGGAAGGAGACAACTGAACTGAAATTTGATATTTTAGGATGGTGGAAATAGAATATCGGGAGATTTTCAATTCGTGGAAAAATAACCAAGGATATTCTTGAAGTTCCAGTATCTGCTGTTGCATGTGAATCTGCATTTAGTACTGGAGGCCGAGTAGTTGATGCATACCGCAACAGACTGAATTCTGATATGGTGGAGGCATTGATATGCAACCAAGATTAGTTGAAAGGTGAATTCAAAGGTAAACAATTATTTTCAATTTTCTCATTTTATTGTAATCATGATATGCATAACTCACATGATGTTGTACATATAGATAGGCGATTATACTTTCATTGATATGAATGAAGTGGTTGAGACTCCATCACGACTTGAAGCATCTCCTTCGAGTAAGATCTTCTAAAATATAGTAAGCTATTCATCAATTTATTTAACAACTTCTTTTTATTCATTTAGAGCCAAGTAGTGATAAGGATAAAGTGGAAGGGCATGAGACAGATTTCATGGATGATGAATTCTGGTATGGTTAATGTATTTTATATGCATCAATGTAAATGAATGGTTCATTTTGTTGCATTTTCAATGTATTAATTCAATGTTTTTTCCTAACATACTTTATTCTTTGTCTTGTTTTTTTGCACAGGTATTGAGGAGAAGACATATAAGTAGAAATTATGAATGGTTCATTTTGTTGTACTCCATATGGACCTTATCCCGTGGAAAATATAATTTTACTTTTCAAAATACTTTTATTAACATTTGACATGTAGCATGTTTATTTAAATAATTTTCTTATTGATTATACCATCTCGCTTTGCGTTTTAATAACTAGTACAATTAGGTTGTTATATGACTTATTGAAGAGAATATGTAGTATTTGTTTAGGTCTTTTGACTTTATTTGTAGGTGACATGACAGACATGGTTGATATGATTACATTTTCTCACAGAAATATATCTCAGGTATGCTCATGTTATGACCATGTGAGTCAAATTTGAATTAGATGACCATGTTGAGCCGAATTAATTTTTTTTAACCATGTCGAGCTGAATTTCTCTTTAGTTGGCCATGTCGTGCCATTTTGCCATGTTATCTTCTTAAATTTCAAGTTCTCACATTGTAAAGATCATGCGTTATTAATAATGGATGAAGATACACACTTTATAACAAATAAGCTTGGTATTTGGTAAGTTTATTTTACTAAATAGTTTTGTTGTGTTATCAAAATAGTTAATGCACTTGTTATATATAGGAGTTTATTTTGAACCTAATGTTCCTATAGACTTTTAGTAAATTAGGTTATTTATAACATTTGTATTTGAATCTGTATTCATTTGTCAAATACTCATATCCGAATTGTCAACATTTGTTTTGCATTCGTATTCGTATTTTGAGGATATGATTTTACATTTTACACATTCGTATGATATTCGTATTTGTATTCGTATTCGAATATTAAAAAAGATAAGGATATGATAACACCTATATTCGTATCCGTATCTGATCGTTTTAATCCCTACTCCAGATGGGGAGGGGCTCGGTCTTGCTACATAAAAGATGTTTCCTTTCTCATGAGATTGATGAATATCTTGAGCCTGCTTACAAAAAAAGATAATATATGGGAACATTGTTAGACAATGATGGATCACTAACATAAAGTTAGAATAAACCATGTAGGTTTAGACCCTCGTACTATCACTAACTATGATAGGTGGAGAAGTGCAACAAGACAACAAGCCACATGAGAGGTTTGGGAGGAGCCTACATCTAAAGAATGCAACATCCAACATCATTAGCACTGGTCGAAGGTCATTCGTCACCTCGGGGCTCGGGTCCTTCTTTTACCTAATCCCGAATGGGACATTACACAGAAGAGGAGGGACCAAATGATGTGTATCACTTTGGCGTGTGCCCATCTCTGGTTGCTGCCACTTTCTGGCTCAAAGGGGCATGCTACTTACAAGAGACATCTTGGCAGAACGGAGAGTAAACGTGAACCAAGATATCATACCTTGTGGCCACTTGCAAGGACACATCTATTTTCAGAATGCAAGTTCTTGCCTACAAATTAGAAAAGAAACACAATGTGGTTAGGATTCAGACACCGGAGAAATCCTTAATTGAGAATCAAATATGCGATGTGCCAATATTGCCAAGGAACAGATATCGATACCGATATGGTGATATGGGCACCTTCTTCGATCCTTTCTCCACAAATGGACCTTGATATATGCGATATATCACCAATATATCGTCAAACATATCATATCAACATGGGACCATTATGGATGTCAATATTGATATTTAAACCATTGTTCCCTAATGGCAATTAGGAATAGGAAATTCAAAGTGGGGGGGGGGGGGGGGGTGCATTGGTCACATATATGGGAGGGCAACCGCGAACATCACCTCGGAGTTTGGGACATAGAAAGCATAGGGAAGGAGGAGCCCTTCCTTATTCGAAGTCAAATGCTTGCCTCAGGAAAAGTTAGTATTCACATGTAGTTGGAAGCTTTATCGTAGATGATAATGGTCGAGCAAGTATATGAACATGAATAGACCCAAGAATAGGGGAAACTCACCGAATACGGGTATAGCATTTATCGATATCTATAAATTCCTAGTCACCAAGCAAACGAATTGATGTGTAAACCAAGAAATATAGTTTTAACTTCAAAAAGCCATCAAAGCATACAAGTAGAGAAGGCCAAATGATCAGTACCACTACGTCCTTCCACCTACTTTTAACTTTGCTATGATCATTATTTTATGCAGCCAAGAAATGGAAGGAGCTTCAACCCCGAGCCCTCGGACTTGTCATCAACATGCTCTCTCAAAGGATAGTGCCTCTCCTGCTTCAGCGTGACCGAATGCTACTCTCTAGTTTGTCCCTTTTGCCATTCTTGGTCACTACTCTCTAGTTAGTGTTTTCTTTAATCGAACATTTCAAGCATAGTTTTTTTTGGGCTAGGAAGTAATTCTCTAATCGTACTAAATACCGGTGTTCCTATGCCTTTTGTGATAGGTGAGGGTTGTGAACATTTTATTCATCCTTTACAATTTTTTGAAGAATAAATCAATCGTTTTTCTAAGAAAAAAATGATTTTTACCACTGATCATGACAAGCTCTGCCTCTGGATGGTCATTAGCAACCGACTAACCACTAGCAAGTCCAGGATGTCATCATGGGGCCCTCAGTAATCAGCATATACAACTGACATGTCCATCGAAAAAATTGCTAATGGTACCGAGTAGAATGCAATCTTAAGACAAAAGATTATATATGTTCTCCATCTAGGTGGTAGGCTACCCCATAAAAACCGTAGCATATACACCAATTGAGATGGCGACAATTTTATATATACTATAGCAATATGGCATTTCCAACATACGGGCATTTTATAATTTACACAGGGTAACAGCTGTATCTAATTGTAACCAATCTAAAAGGTTGGCATTTATAGATTGGATAACGCCAAAATGGACATTGTTTTTCTTCCCATTATCAAGGTTATGTCTAACCGAAAAAGTTGCCCATATTTACACCCACATTCTCCTGGATCGTTTCTTCCATCTATTTATCTACAAATAATCAACACCTGCATCCATATACCAGGATCATAATTAGCAGCGGTCGCTCAAGTTTTGTAAATCATAGAAGCCGACCATTCAAGAAGCATACTTACAAATATAACTAGTATTTGCCCTTCCTTTGCAGCCAATTGCACAGTGATGTCCTAGAAACCCTAATGATGCCCAAACACTCAGGTCTCCTTGCCAGGACCATGTCTGAAAAATCAGATTTTTGAAGGACGATCAAATCTGAAGAAACAACACTTGAAACTTTGCTCGCATTTTCACTTGGCATCACTCCTGATCCAACTGAAACTTCGAGACCAAGATTGTCTCGCAAGATGCTTATTATAGTTTGCTGGACATCATGTTCAGAGTAAGAAGACCCCGTGCCGTCCTGATAACTGGTAGCTGCGATGATGACCATGTCATCCATAACTGTATGGCCTACAAGAGAGACATCAATGATGAAAAGATTAGGTGTTCAGTAACAAAATTTTGACTCAGGTATTGAGATGACGGCGTGCTAGCCACTTTCTGATTGATGGTAGTTTCCTTGCTTCAAATTTGGTACATTATTATAGATTTATAGTGTTCACAAATAACTAACTTCTTCCATTTTATTACTTGAACCACGACAAGACCTGATTGTTTTTTAAAAGTGGTTTTTACATATATACCCTATTAAAGAAATATGATTACATACGATAGCCGACCCTACTTATAGTGGGAGAAGGTTTCACCATTTTTTTATACACAGATGTAAACTTTTTAATTCATGGTTATGATCGTGATAGCCGAGGTCCTAGCACTGTCATGCAAACAGAGAAACCTAAAATAGTCAGCACTGCTAATATCATAGACAAAGCAAATATCACTGCTATATATGTTATCGTTTGATAGCAATCGGGGACATATGCCTAATTACAATGTTTACAGGGGTTTACGTATAATTACACACGTTTCCAGGTTGTGCGTGTGTGCGTGTATGCAGAAACAACTTCTGAGATATAATACATATGTTAAACTTTCAGATTATTTACGGGTCAACTTAGAAACAAGAAAACAAAAATCTATCCATGGTACCCGTAGTTGGATACCCTCTTTCTTTGCCTATATAAACCTTACCTGAGAAATGATTTTCTTTGATCATTCTTAGCACTGAGAGGACTACGATCCTTGCTTCAACCTGTTGATCATCAAATGTATTCAGTATCCACAACTAGAGCTGCAAATATTCAAAGGGGGAAAGAACAAAATTAACATCTCAATATAGAATAATATACGATGAAAACTGTATTTTACAGCAACCACCTTAGTATCAAAGTCCCATGTAGGGGTGTCAGAAAAATCTCGAGTTCAATGTTTGCTGAGGTACGATTCGTCAAAGGTTCGATTGAGATTCGGTTTGAAAATAAACGAGCCGAACCTTGATATTGGTTTGTCTTGTTTATTTAGACGAACCGAACCTTGAAATGGTAAGTTCTCTCAAGTTTGGTTTGTTAAAAGCTCGATATACAATATTATATATTTATATTTATATGTATTTTCCCCAAAAACAATTATACGAGGAATGAGGGATTTGAACCAT
Organism: Ottelia alismoides; assembly: GCA_037367405.1. NCBI lineage: Eukaryota > Viridiplantae > Streptophyta > Magnoliopsida > Alismatales > Hydrocharitaceae > Ottelia > Ottelia alismoides. Next base: position 933,113 of record JAZKJV010011859.1, read on the forward strand.
GATGCAAATAAGGAATATGCATAAAAGTTCATGGAATCGAAGGACTGTGATAATTCCACATTTCCAAAGTACTTAGATTCCAAGGAGTTTCAGGAGTTTCACTGCTGATCAAACTTTAAATGAACCAAACCAAATCAGGGTCGAGCTGAACCGAATCCGAGCACCATTTTGATCTTTATCGAACCGAACCTGAAGCTCTAAAAACGCTAAATGAACTGAACCAAACCTCTGTAGGTTTGTTCATGTTCGATTCATTTACACCCCTAATCCCACGTTCAAGATGAAGTGCATAACTTGGAATTCATAAAGAGAAGGCATACATTACATTCATATCAATTTTGAGACTGATGCTGGGGTGAGAAGTAATGGAAATGTGTTGACTAGAACTATTCCTAGGAAATTTGGAGGATAAGTTGTAGACGAATTGAAATATAGCATGTATACATAGAAAGCCTATAGAGAGGGAAAAATCACAGGGTCAAAGAAAATCCTAAATCTCCCTCACTAGAAATAACGTCACTCTTCACTAGAATGTTTCAATAATAGAGGAGATGTATAAAATGCATAGAGAGATTGGTATAAGATCCTCTATCCAAGGATCCATTTACCTATAAAGTAAACATAAACTCAACAAAACACAAATTCCTTGGAAATAATTTTGCATACACAGATATCAATAATTCAAATGTGGCTACCAGGTGGGGAATAATTTATCCCTTTACACCGCATTTTATGTGAACGTGGATAGGAAAAAGCAAGAAGAAAAGTTTATTTTTGCATGTCTATCATCATGTTCTATTGGATTATATATTTACAGTGGTTACGTGATAAAGTTTGTTTGAATGAATTAATTCTCACCAACTTTTATCCACCGAAATATCAATTTTCAATGGTGTTAGAACTTTTTTTGAGAAAAAATAGGGTGCACAGCATAAAAATGTACACCCTAGCCTGACTTTATATTATACTAAAACCACACAAACATACAATGTTAGATTGGGTTACAAGGACTACTCATCAGGAAGCACTCGAGCATGGGCCATCACATTTTCCTAGTAAAAACGATCTTGCCTAAACATGACCCTGTTTCTGGAAAACAAGAGACCATATGGTGGGAATGACTCTTTGCCTACCCTCTTCTAAACCCCGCTAGCCTTCACCAATTAAAACCCAAAACATTTCTTCGCACTCAAAAGATATGGCTGGTAAACTCAACTCCTCCCAAACCCATCTTGAGCCCGAACACTTGAAGATGCGATCAATATCCTCTATTTAGTTTTAGGTTAAACTTGTTACTTAGGGCCTGTTTGGTTGTAGGGTTGGGCAGGGTTGGCCCAACCCTGGTTACTATTCACAAGGGTACTTCCTCCTCACAGATTACTATTCACCCATCCCAACCCAGCCCAACCCAACCCTACCTGCAACCAAACAGGCCCTTAGTTTCAGGTTTTATAACTAACAAACCCCCTCAAACTAATGGTCCTTGGAATAGCAACATGAACTTGACAAAAGCCACATATATGATGAAAAGAAGAACGCAAAAGAAGTTTGATCATGATATATGCAAGCCGATCTTTGCTAGAGATGAACTTGACCTTAAGGAGTCCTTTTGCTACTTGATCTTGTACAAAGTTGTAGTCGCATGTGAGAAATACAAAGACTATTCGTGAGACAAGTAGCACCAAGATTGTGATACCACATAATAACAAAGGAATTTTGATGGAGCTCATTAAGTAGTGTTAGAAATAATGCATAAGCATAATCAGAGAAAAAGAATAAGAACATCATGTAGCGGCGAGTTTTTTACGTGGAACCCTACTCCCAGAGAAGCGGGATGAAACCACGAGAGAATGCCTCATAGGGTTGATGTTGCATTCAACTTTCTCTCATCTGTTACAGGAGGTGTGGGGTTTTTTATATAGCCCCACTAAGTCTCCACATCCCACAACTTATAGATGTAGGACTAAACACCGGATGTGGTAATTGGATCTTGGAAGGATCCAATTACCTATCTACATATACTCCAACACTCCCCCTTAAGCTCGAGCATGCAATGCTCAACTTGGACAACAGAAAGATACTCAAACTTACATACAAGATACTAAAAATAATATCAACTAAACGAACACACAAATGTCAGTTGCTATTGAGGATGTTGCTTCTAATGCCATGCAGGTGAGGAAGAACAAATAGGATGGAGTGCGAGTCGAATTGGGTCTCCTCGTTGAAGAACACGTGCTCTGTACTGCGCCTGTTAGAGTCACAGAAACTGAAAAGAGTCTCCTCGTCGGAGTACTCTGGCCCGCCACATGTGGAAGACTGAATCATGTGGACAACTGCTCCATCTCTGAAGGGACAAACTGAAAAGCTATGGATACATCCTCGTCAGAGTCTACGATCGCTGGATAATGGAGTCTGAAAAGTCTCATCGTCGGAGAACTGGGTCTCTCCCATACTAACTTAGAGAATGAGATCTCTACTATGGAGTCCCTATGATACCACATAAAAACCATAGCCCACATGATAAAGGGAATGATATCTCTACTGTGGAGTCCCTATGGATCACAAGAAGACTCTGAGACCAAAAAACAAAGATGGAGACCATACAAATGATGATGACACATCAAAGTAAAGACTCGAAATCTGATTGTCGAGTCTGAAATCTGAACTGTAGAGTCTGAAATCTGATTGGCCTGGAATATGAGGAATCTGAAAATCTAAATCAAATCTGTAACTTTACACAATACTCCTCCTTTCTCCCATACTTATTGGAAAACAATGGCATTAACAAAGTTGGGAGAAAACATGAAAAGATATGGGAAAATAAAAAAATCAATAAGCCGATCTCAATTTTTATCTTGGCTTTTCCCCTTTTTATGAACCATTCCAATTTTTACGGCTTTGTTTTCTTCTTTTTTCTCTCTCGGCTATTTACCCTTTTTTTATAGACGACTCACTTTTCTTTAAAGCATACAACTTTTTTTGTACGCATCCTCTTTTTCAAAATAAATCCTCCCCTTTTTTTGAAATACAACCCAAATAGGGACAAAGAATGCAACATGACAAAATTTGGACCAACATAAACAACCACTCCCTTTTTCACAAGATCTAACAGAAGAGGAGGGAGAGGTGAGTGTTGTCGCCTCGCATGGAGCTGTTGCCAGAAGATGCCCACGTGGTGCCGCTTGGAGGTTGAGCGGCATCGCCACCTAAGAGGAGAAGCAACACCGCAACTGCCTGAAGGAAGGAGGGCACGATTGCCGTGGGATCACCGCTGCCTGGGCTGCTGGCACCCATCACTGCAGATGGGTTGGACAAGAGGCGCTCACCATGATATCCTGGAAATGGGGTATTACACAACTTGGGAACCTCCGCATGGAGGGCCTTACGTCACCACTTTGGCACCACCATTTGATGGCTTGGAGGTCAGAGGAGCAAGAGCAGCACAGATGGAAGGTGCGGGTTAGGGCTTCTGCCACGAGAAGCAGCCTGGGAGGAGGCGGCATTGCCTGGGTGGCTCTCGGTTGGAGGTGCTCCATGTTCAGGAGCAACTCGAGCCACCCCACATGGGGTTTACTGCTGCCTAGAGATGGTTTCACAGAAAGAAAACTTGATGAACTCAAGTTGTGCCAGATCTTACTAGAGGCTTCAATGCAGACGAAAAACTGATTCGAAATACAATATACTAACTTGTTGGAGAGTCTAGTTTTACAACCCAAACTGGTCTTGAACAAATTCTCTCTACTCTTGACGATCTTCGAAATATGCAGAAATTAGGGTTTCAAAAGAAACCCTAGAATATACTTGAACTAGAAATGTATGAACACATATGCTCTGATAATTGAATCTCAAACATAAACAAAAAACATAAAAATCCTCGAGAATCGAATCCGATCAGATACCATGTTAGAAATATGAAAAGCTAAAGTATAATAAGAGAAAAAGAGTAAGAATGTCATGGTACATCGAGAATTTTACATACAACCCAACTCCTTAAGGAGCAAGATGAAGCCACAGGAGAACACCTCATAGAGCTGATGTTGAATTCAACTTTCTCTCATCTTTTACATAAGGTGTGGGGCTTCTTATGTAGCCCCCACCGAGTTTCCACATTCCGCAACTGATAGATGTGGGACTAAACATTGGATGTGGTAGTTGAATCCTGGAAAGATCTAATTACCCATCTACATAATTTACGCATATACTCCAACAAGTAGCGTGCATGACCAAATTAGTTCAGCATCAAGAGCTTTATATTCTGATTCTGTAGAAGAGCATAAAACAGTGGGGTTTCCTTCTCAGGTTGGGATGCTATTTTTTATTTAGCTAAAACTTCAAATTTCAAACACAAAACAATACGATGTGTTACAAGGTAATAGGTAATAATCAAGCCACAAGTGACACCAACATTTGATGTAAAAACCCTCCTGCGTAAAAACCATGACGAAACTTTTCCCACATCAGGCTTTTAATCTGATGAAAGCCTGATCGAACCTTAATTTTTCATTAAAATCAGATAACTAACACATACATCCCAGATGTATTACAATGAGTGGGTTCTAAGAGGACAACAACAAATGTGAGTACAAACACACAACTCTTATAACCTCAGATATACATAAAGTATGCAATATAAAATGGGGTGAAAGAATGAACGATTTTACAGAGCTAAGAGATTGCTCGTAAGACGAATTTTGAATCAATAAAGCTTTAAGTATGCAACTGGAGGAGGAAAATGGCTCCAAAATGTTCTCACATTGATTTTACAGAGCCCCAGCTTAAAGAGGTTTATTATAGGATGACAAAATAGTATTTATATATTTCTTATTTTCCTATAATTTCCTCATAGGTTATTTTCCCTCTACGGTTTCCCCTCCATATAAAGGAATCATATAGCAACAGAATAAACAAGCCACCTATTTCTTTCCGCATTAATAAATAAATCAAGCAAGCACGGTTTCACTTTGCCTACAACCATAAACACGGAGTACAATTATCTACATGTTACTTATCATGGTATATAACTTCAAAAACCTTCCTTCTCTGACTTACAAGTTACGAATACGAATTTAATCAGGTTCAGTGATTTAAGTTTTTGAACAAATACAATGAAACTGGTTATGCAGTCAATTGTGATCCATGTCAGGCAGAAAATGCGACAATATTCTAAACCTATCAATAAAGAAAAAGACCGATTCCAAAGGCAAGGCTTGTTGACCGTGTTACCAACTTCTACTAATATAGCATGTCGAAAGGAATAGATCTTTTACCTTATGATGGGCACGATTTGCCATTGAGGCATTGCAGAGTGGTTTGCCCTCTTCTGATTTCGTAGGGAAGATGGAAATATGTCTAATTACAGAAGTTTTATCTCAGAATTCACAAAAATATACTGAATAGCCAATGTCAAGAAGACATGCACTAACAAGACATACAGACAACCATAGTAAAAGGCAAAATACAAACACATGCAAAAACATATGATCATTCATGGTGCCTTAAAGGGTTCAATACTTGAAAGGTCTAAACTAAATTCGCCTCTAACAAGATCAAGATTAATCATAGTCAATACCTTTGAAAGCCCTCGAACATCAATGACCCTACTGACTCCAATATCACTTTGCAAGTGATCTGCCACCATTTCGAGAAGATTTTGAGAATCATTCATATAATTTTCACCAGGGGAAACAGTGAGGGACACCGTTTCTTGCTTTTCGATTCCACTTGATAATATTCCTTCGCACCACTCCTCCAGTAGCTCCTTCAGATAGTAATCATTGGAACTGAATCTGAAATAAAATCCCATATTTTAGCAACGAACTTCCCGTTTATTTCATTGTTTCTATCAACAATGCCCAGCTGCTTCTTAATGCAATAGCAAAGTTGTTTTTATACAAGTATTTTTTTCTTAAATCTCACTAATTGAGCCCTGTTTTAGAATAAACTAGTAACTGGAATAGACATAAACCATATACCCAGAAAACGATCAAAATGCATCAATCAAATAGGTTAAACCTCCTTGTTTATTGTATGAAACCAAAATTCAAAACAGAGGGTACTTCGGAAGGAGTGCATGCACATAGAACATAAATTCCAATATACTCCACTGTTTCGAATTAGATTACATCAGAATGATCAGATTACCTTTGCAGCCCATTAAAAAACGGATTGGATCAAATGAAGGGACTCGACTCTTATTTTACTTTTAAATAGTAGATGAGAATTTATTATCATTAGAAATCATAGCATATCATATAGTGATTAGGTTAGCAAATTACAAAATGTTACCTGTGTTAGAAAATAAACATGCGGAAGCGAACATGGAAAAAGATAAAGAAGAATAATAAGAACGGGATTTAACGTGGAACCCTACTCTGTGAGGAGCGGGATGAAACCACGGGAGAAGCCCTCAAAGGACGTGTTATGCATTGCACTTTCTCAATGGATACAGGAGGTCTGAGGCTCCTTATATAGCCTCTCCAGAGCCTCCAAGTCCCACCACTGGACAATGAGGGACCAAACAACTGGATGGGGTAAATGGATCTTCTGTAGGACCCATTTACCCTCTGCAACTCATAAGGCGCACAACCAAATACTCCAACACTCCCCCTCAAGTTGGAGCATGTAATGCTCAGCTTGAACAAATAGAAGGAAACTCAAATCAATGCTACAGGACACTACGAACAATATCAACCCAACGCGCACAACTGCTGTTGTCGAGGACGTTGCTTCTCATGCCGTGCAGGTGAGGAGGACGAACGGGCTGGAGTGTGAGTCTGTTGAATCTCCTCGTCGGAGAGTATGTGCTCTGAACTGCGCCTGTCAGAGTCACTGCAACTGAAAATGAGTCTCCTCATCGGAGTACTCTGGCCCGCCACAACAATATGGACAACTGCTCCATCTCTGAAAAGGGCCTAACTGAAAAGGAGCCGTCGCTGTGCAATCCTTGTCGGAGTCTACGGTCACTGGAGAATGAAGTCTGAAATAAGTCTCCTCGTTGGAGAACTGGGTCTCTGCCTCCTGGCTCAGAGAATGGTACACTACTCTGGTGTCCCTATCATACCACATGAAAACCCTTGCAAACATGGCATAAGGAATGATCCTCTACTCTGGAGTCTCTATGGCTCACATGAAAACTCTGGCCTACAAAACAAGAAAAGATGGGGACCTCAGAATTGATGGCATACATGTGCTCATCTGAAAAGACCGCATACATGTGCGTGTTTGAAAATAAGTCTCTATTCGAAGAACTCGAAAAATGGGCCTCAACATAGAGTGCCTTGAACTTGGACTCTGACCAATCTGTCGAGTCTGAACAACTGCGCATACCCTGTGGACTCGGAATCGGAACGTCGAGTCTGAATCTTGCGCATGGAGAATCTTCATCTGAAAAATTGTAGAGTCTGAAAATTTGCTAGTTTAGGGACTGACATCTGAATATGGAATACAAGACCTGTGACTGTACATATAATCCCCCTTTCTTCCGTACTTCTCGGAAACAATGACATCGACTACGTAGGGAGAAGACAAGAAAAATAGGGAAAACAACATGAAAAGAATAAGCCGATTTCATCATTTTTTCAGCTTTTCAAAATCATCATCCTTTTTTTCCGACTATTCCTCTTTGTCTCTCTCTTTATTTTTTTAATAGCCGCCTTTTTTTTCAATTTTTTTGCAATTTGCGTATGCCTTTTTTTATACACGCCTTTTTTTGAAACAAACTCTCTTTATTTTTTTGTACACGTCTCCTTTTTTTTGTACGCGTTTCCCCCCTTTTTTTAATCTTGCAACCCCCTCTCTTTTTTTTAATCACTTGGGCTTTCAAACAAATAGACCTCACATTTTTTTTTTGAATATGCTCGGCCCATTTGGGCCTAAATAAACTCGGCCAAATACCTCTCTCTCTTTAGGGACCCCCTCCAATTTTTACGCCTGCTGCCCCAGATTGGGAAGCCATGCTCCTGCCACCCTCAAAGAGCGGGAACGCCGCCACAAGTTTGGGAGAGGGGCTCGCACGCTGCCGCACTGAAGTAGAGATCGCCAGGAGGCTTACGCAAGGCTGGGAGGTTGGTTGGGGTTCACGCAAGGGAGGAAGGGCCGCCGTGGGGAGAGGAGAACCTCTTGTTCGACGCCGCCTGAGCTGCTGGTGGCCTGCCACTCGTGGGAGATGCAGATCTAGAGGTCACGACGGCTGTGGGGGTGTCCTGTCGACTGGAGAGACGTGACTGGAGATTGGAGGGGGGGGGGTTCAAGCCCCGAGCTCCGCCTACAGGAGTGGAGGTCATTGCGCTGGGAAATCGGGAGAGATGAGGCTGCGGCATGGGAGGATCTAGAGAGTGGCATGATGCCTTACGAGAGAGGGCTCCCTACGGCGCAGGAATGAGGAAAGCGGGGGCTCGCGCCTCCTGTGATGTGCGCAATGGAGTTTTTTTCGTGCTCCTTTCTTCTTTGACGCATAGGCGGCTCTGCCTGCGGAGTATCGCGCGAGGCCTAGAGAAGATATTGCGGGAAGTGGCAATCAATTTCCATATGTTTGGTGCGTTCATGAAACATATGATTATTTGCTATGTGCAGTGTTGCTTGATTGTCGCACCTAAACTCCATAGTATTGCTAGGAGTAACGTGAAGATCTGTGAGTACAGATCGGATCCATACTAGTTCTGCTACGGCATGAGCCATGGCCCTGTACTCACTTTTAGTGCTTGAGAAGGAAACAACTGCTTGTTTCTTGCTTCTCCACCTAACAAGGTTTCGTATTATATAAGTGCAAAAACCAGTCGTGGACATTCTACCTAACATGCATCCTCCATAATCCGCATCTGAGTATGCCATGAGATCAAAGTTGTTGCCTTCGGTGAATAAAAGACCTTTTCCTGGTGATGATCTGAGAACCATCATGCATGCATCGAAGTGAGCTGATGTAGGGAAATCCATAAATTGGCTTAACTTTCTAACAACTAGAGAGATATCTGGTCGAGTGATGGTAAGATATAGTAATTTTCCCACCAGACATCTGTATCGGCCACTATCCTCAAGATCGTCCGTCTCATAGATGTGTCCCTTAGGTTCCATGGCTATCTTGGCTTGCTTGGATCCTAGCATCCCAGTTTCCTGAAGTAGGTCACTGGCAAACTTTCGTTGAGATATAACTATTCCTCGCTTGGATCTTGCTATTTCAATCCCTAGAAAGTATCGTAAACTCGTAGTGGCCCCAAGTCCTTGATTAAAAATTGATTTACTAGTTGCTTCTTTACCTTTTCAATCCCATCTTGATCATCTCCTGTAAGGATGATGTCATCTACATAAACCAACATACCCACGGTCCCTTTGCCATTCTTCCGTATAAATAGGGAATGATATGCTGAAGATCTTCTGAAGTTCAGATTCACAAGTGCATCTGATAATTTTTGAAACCAGACACAAGGGCTTTGTTTGAGATCGTATAGCTTTTCGTAATAGACACACCTTCTGACACTCCCCTTTAGCCTCGAATCCGGCTGTTTGCTGCATATACACGATTTCTTGAAGATCACCATAAAGAAAGGCATTCTTCGCATCCAGTTGATGCAAAGGCCAATCAAGTTGTGCTGCTATTGCCCTAAGAATCCGTAAAGTGGATAAGTGAGTAACTGGCAAAAATGTGTCAAAGAAGTCAATACCGTAGGTTTCTGTGAAACCTTTTGTCACAAGTCTTGCTTTGAAGAGAGATGGATCCATCTGCATTATATTTAACAGTGAAAACCCATTGGATCCTACAATTCTGTGATTGGTTGGAGGATCAACCATTGTCCATGTCTCCTGAGAGATTAGTCATGACACCATTGCTAAACACCATCTGGAGTCACTCATTGCTGTAGTATGATTAAGAGGGATGACTGTATCTGAAATTGCTTGAACAAACTGCTTGTATGTAGGACCAAGATTGGAGAAGAAGACAACGACGGAGATTAGATGCCTGGTACTTGTAGAGATATATTTCATATTTCTGTACTTTTTATATACTTTTCTGTTCATCTGTATTCTTTATGTAATTTTCCCATAGGTATCTCTCTATATAAGAGAGCCTAGGGCCCAAGGAATAAACAACCCTTTCTGTTTTCCCAACATGGTATCAGAGCGACTGTCCTAAATCGGAGCTCCTGTACCGAAACCCTAACCCTAACCCCCATCTCAAGTCCCTCTCGCATGCACCGCCTCGGGCCTCCCCGACATACCTCTCCGCCATCGCCGGGCTCCCTCCTTGCGCTGAGGTCCACCACCGAGGGCCCCCCTCTTCCCCTTCCTGCCGCATTTCTCCGCCGTCACCTTGCCGCTTAGGCTCCCGCGGTCCGCTGCCTAGGCCCCCCGCCATCTAGGTCCCCGCCGTCACCTAGGCCCCCGTCGAGTCTTCTTGATGGGTTTGGTTGCTTGAGTCTACACATGCAACCGGACCCTTGTATGTCAGTGTAGACAAAAGTCTATCTAGTCTACAACCCTAGTTTTCTCTTGTCATCATGTCAGAAAGCAAGGTCGATATTCCCTCCATAGACGGCCTCAAAGGTCCTGCGCCTACAGTAAATATGGATGGGTCAAATTATGACCAGTGGGCTATGCAGTTCATGATTATGATGAAGTCTACAGGTAAGAAATACATTCTTACCGAGGAAAAGACTGCTGAGAAAACTGGGGTTAACGCCTCATGGGAGGCGGATGATGCATGTGTCAAGGTTTGGCTTTTAGGTACATTGGTAATAGAGATCACCAATGATATATTCTATAAGCCCACTGCCAAAGCGATGTGAGATATTCTTGCTGGTACTTATTCACAGGCAAAGAATGAGACAAAAACTCTACAACTCCAGCATGATATCTTTACTATCAAGCAGAATGGATGGCCTCTCCACTCACTATATACATCTTTGCGTGGGATGTTCGAGAAGCTCTATAGCTTCATGCCTCTCACATCTACCCCTGAGCAGCAAAAGACCCGTAGGAATGCCACCATTGTCGATGTGTTCCTAGCAGCACTAGATCCTGAGTATGAGGCAGTCCGTTCCCAGATTTTGGCTGACTCCACTATTCCTCCTATGGAGGAAGCATTCCACAGGCTTAGTCGAATCATTGTTCCATCTTCTACTGCCACTCAGACTTCTTCAACGATGGTGGCCTCCCAAGGTCGAGGAGGCTCTTCTCAGTTTCATGGACGAGAAACTTGTGGCAGAGGAGGTCGAGTTCATCAGCCATGTACTTTCTGCCATCATCGTGGACATACAGAGGATACATGCTACTCCAAGCATGGGATCCCTACCTCTGCTCGATGTGCCGATGTCAGAAATAGGGAATCCATGCTTGGAGTAGTATGTATCCTTTGTATGTCCATACTTGGGAATCCTCTTGGGAATCCAATAGGGAATCCATCTTTGTGCCGATGTCACCTGTTTGGAGGTACATCACGGACTCAAAACAGATGACATCGGCACAAACATGGATTCTACATGTAGGAGAAATAGAAAAGTACCTCCAACTGCTTCCTCTTTGGATCAACGTTTTGAGGATCTTGTAGCACGATTGAGGGGCATTATACCTTCTTCCAGTCCTGTGATGTCTTCGTCGACCCTCGGGAGCCATTCAGATATAACTGCTTCAGCCTCCTCAGTACCTCAGGTAGTACTTAGCACTCACCAGCAGTAGTGGTTCTGATGGTATAAAATGAATTATGAACTCTAGTGCCACACATCACTTGTGTGGAGACAAGAGTCAACTTATAGCCTACAGACAGGTTCCTCCAGGAATCATTCCCCAATCACTGGACATGGGGAGATTAACTTGACGTCCTCTATGCATCTACATAATGTGTTGCATTCATTAGATTTCTCTATGAATTTGTTCACCATTAGCCAGATTATGAAGGATTTACATTGCCGAGCTATTTTTGACCCATCTTCTCTTGTTATTCAGGACATCCTTACGAACAAGGTGATTGGGTGTGGTCGTGAGCAGGGCGATCTCTATCGCTTGGTTCGAACTCCCTATGTTGGAACCTCCTCTCTATCTGTCTGATATGTTTCACCATTTACGTGGCACCTGTGCTTTGATCATCTCCCGCTTCAGAAATTGTATCGTGTTCTACCTCAAGTCTTGCCTCACACATCCTTTCAATGTGAGGCATCTCAGTTGGAAAACATCATCGTTCTGCATTCCCCGGTCGTCAGAGTCGGAGCAGTAGCTCTATTTTTGAGTTATTTCATATTGATATTTGGGGTCCCAATCATCTTCCTGATCACCAGGGACACATGTTTTATCTAATTGTTGTTGATGATTTTTCTCGTTTGTCTTAGGTCTTTATATTAAAGAATAAATGAGATGATATCAAAAATTTCCTAACCGAGGTATAAAATGTGTTTTCTACTTCTCTGAAAATTGTGAGAACTGATAATGCCTTGGAGATTTGTACGCATATTCTCTTTAATTATTTTTAAACACAAGGTATCATTCATCAACATCATGTGTCTATACTTCCCAACAAAATGGTATTGCAGAAAGAAAGCATCGTCATTTTCTTGTTGTTACTAGGATACTTCTCATTCAGAGTCGTCCTCATTCTTTTTGGTGTGATGCAGTCCTAACATCATGTTATCTTATTAATCACATGTCCTCATCGATCTTAGGTGAGAAAATTTCATTCTCTCTTGCCGTTCCTGACAAGGAATTGTTCTCACTTACTCCACGTGTGTTTGGCTCAGTCGCCTTCGTCCACCAGTTATCTCCAGATATCGACAATCTCTCTCCTAGAGTTGTCAAGTGTCTTTATCGGGTATTCTAGGACACGGAAATGATATAGGTGTTATGATCCAATGCGTAGGAAGTATTACGTTTGTGCCGATGTCACCTGTTTTGAGTCTGTGATGCACTTTTCTCCTACATGTGATCGTTTAACTTCTTCAGACGCTGATAATGACATATACATGCCACTACCACCATCATCGTCTCCTCCTCCACTACTACCTCCTCCACCACCAACACTACCTACGCTACCTCCACTGCCTATTACGGTCCCAATTCCACCATTGCCACATCACTATACCCACCGGTCTGCTTCTGCTCATGGTCACAGCTCATGATCTAGCATGCCTGAGGTATGTTCTAAAAATAATGTTTCTAATGATGGGTCTAATGGTCTACCTGAGCAAGATTCTTTACAGGAGGCAAATGTAGAGGCTATTGATTTGGACTTACCTATTGCGCTTCGAAAATAGAAGCGTAGCTGTGTCATATCCTACAACATCAATAGTCTCCTTTGAACGTTTGACTGGCAATTTCGGGGACTTTGTTGTTGCATTATTAGCTGTGGACATTCCACGGAATTATCAGGAGGCTCTGAAGGATGGTCGGCAGCGTTTGGCTATGGAGGAAGAAACGACTTCTCTTCAGTCGAGAGGTACTTGGAGTCTTGTTCCAGAGCTCCTACTGGAGCGTCGATAGTGAGCTGTAGATGGGTTTTTACAGTAAAGCAAAATGTAGATGGTAGCATCGATAGATACAAGGCACGACTGATTGCACGAGGGTTTACTCAGACATATGGGGTGGATTACCTAGACACGTTCTCACTAATTGCTCGCCATTCCACCCTAAGAATTCTTCTCTCTGTTGTTGTAGCTCGAGATTGGCCGTTGTTTCAGTTGGATGTCACGAATGCCTTTTTATATGGTGATCTTCAAGAGGAAGTCTACATGCAACAGCCGCCGGGATTTGTTGTTGAGGGGAGTGTTCATAGGTGTGTAGACTTCATAAGGCGATCTATGGTCTTAAGTAGAGCCCTAGAGCTTGGTTCCAAAATCTCTTGGATTTGTTTGAGAAACAGGGGCATAAACGTTCAAATACATATCATTCCCTCTTTATACAGAAAACACCCAGAGGTATGATTGCTATTATGGTGTATGTGGATGATATTCTTATTACAGGAGATGATATGCCGGGAATAAAGAGGGCGAAAGAATTTTTGGGTCGTGAATTTGTTACCAAGGATCTAGAAGCTCTTAGATATTTTATGGGATTGGAGTTTGCCGGAAATTAACAGGGGCTTGTAATGACAGAGAAAATATGTTACTGACTTGCTAAGTGACAGAGGTATGCTTGGAGACCTGCAACTACACCCATGGATCCAAGCATGAGTCTCTATGATGATGATACTGATGAGGTTGATAGGAGAATATACTGGGAATTGGTTGGAAAGCTTCTTTATGTCACCATTACAAGACTCAATATCTCGTTTGCAGTCAGTCGAGTGAGCCAATTCATGGAATAACCTCGTCAGGTTCATATGGATGTAATACAAATGATACTAAGGTGTAATGCGCGTTTTGAGTAGTTGTGAATTTTGTAGAATATCACTATATATATTATGTTTTTGAATGTTAGCAAGTGTTATTTCAAGGAAATATTGGATTGATAGTATTCACACTTTACGTTTGACATAGTCAATAGATTCGCCTTGATGTAACGATTTCATTGGAACTTGTTTTGTGTAAATCAGAGACCATCTTGAATGATTATGACTTTAAAAAGTTCTCTAAATTTTGTAGCACATCAAACATGGTACCACATCTAGTAATTTGGAAGTATGATAGTAGCTTATAAGTAGAAGAAACTACTACTAGTATAGGGCCCAGGAGGTTACAGATCTATGCTCATTACACCATAATCATGTCATTAAGCGTGATTAGTACTAATTACCTATGATCAGCGATAATTAAGTGTCATTAGCAAAAGTAGGACACATAGAGGGCAAATCATGGGACACGTGTCGTTATACATACAAGACAAGTGTCAATACACAAGAGTACCATGTGTCATCATTCAAAGATTAACATGTGTCCTAGTACATGTAAGGCATGCGGCGTTACGCATGTGCACCAAGTGCCCTCATGCATGTACAACATATTCTCTCATGTATATGAGCCATGTGTCATGGTGCATGGATGGCAAGTTGTAACATCCGGATCCTAACAAACCCGAACTCGACCCGATTTGGGTCCGATTAACCTAATAAAGTTATATGGCAACATTAGACAACCTAAAACGATCAATTGATTGTGAATCAAAAGTTGTTCAGGCAAAATCGATCAAAAATCGGTCGCTTCGTAATACGCGCCGCGAAAAAGCCGCGACGCAAATTTGGAAACCGCGAAACGAACCGAGACCATCATGAGATCTGATTCGACGAGACAAGACCAATGGAATTGACCGTTCGTCAATCAGATGTCGTTTGATATTTTAAAACCATAAAATTTAACCTCAAACCGAAACCGTATGTCGAAAATTTCGGGTATCCAAACCCGATCAAAAATATACCAATATTATAGTCATATTGATCGTCGTTCCGAGACGGTCAAAACGACCTATTGGGTGTCAAAATCTGAGGTCCGAGGTGTGCATACGGTCGATTTTTAAGTTTGCCAAATAAGAGAGAAAAATAAATAAATAATTTAAATTAAATTACAGCAGACACCAGTCTGTGTATACAGTGCACACTTGGCTCCCAATAACTTCACACATGTCAACATCCCAAGTTCTCATTCTCCTTATTTAAGACCCCCCTTTCTTCCAAATTCCAACGGCACCCACTCTTTCCCCTCTCTTTCTTTTGCAATTTCCATCAAAGACTCCTCTATCCCTTGTTGTCATACTGCTGGAGCTCATAATCTCAGCCCCAATCCAAGGCCTGGAGTCTTCAATTTCCTTGCAAAAGCAGCAGTCACAGCTGCTACATCAATAATTGCTCATGCATGTTGATCTTCTCCAAAATTTGAGACTCAAATAGGTACAATCCTCACTTTCTTTTGCTGCCAAAGCATGACATTCTTCTATTTTTCTCCCCTCTTCTCTCTATCTCCCCCAGTTTTTCTTCCAACCCTCAACGAAGGAGCCATTGGAGGTTCATCCCCCTCTGCTGTCCAGCAGCCCCAGCTCCTCCTTGGAGATGCTCCATACAGCTGAAGGTGTTGTCCAAGTTCCAAGCACCTACTGTAGCCGAATTCAACTTGTTAGAACCCATTGTTACTGCTGCATGCTTAGGAAAACCTAACATTTTTTGAGATTTCAGGAAAGGTACAATCCCTAGCCCAATTCTTTGCTGCCATGCATGTGCATTTCCCTTAATTATATGTACAATTCCCCACCCCTTCTTTGCTGCCATACATGAATAAATTAAACTCTCATATCTGCACTCCTTGTATACATATTTTTCTTTCATATTTTTCAGATTTCCTTCCTTGCTACAGAATTTAAACCATATAATTAACCATTTTTGGTATTATTTGGCATGATGAAGATTCCTGGAATAGCATATATGACTTTCTGTTCTATTATTTAGTATACACTTATCAAAAGGGTCCGACTTTCCCTTCTTGAATAAGGATCAGTTGGTGTGTTCTTGTCTTGTTCTGTCAATCTGAATTGTTACAAAGAAGATCTCATCATTTGTATGCCGGTCAATTTCAATTATCCCACTTGTTATCATAATCACATGATCTTTTCCCATTAAATAATCTAATTTTACTTGGAGATTTTGGATTCATCGAGATTCTGTGAAGATATATTTTAGTTTGGAATTTTGAATTTGGGAGAAGTATGGATGATCTAAGAAATCAACAGATGGTTGTTTGATGGAATCAAAAATTGTAAAGAAAAAAACAAATTTGCCTTTCAAATCATAAATTAGTCTTACTGTATTTAGGGCAACACTGTATGATTATATTTTTAAAATTTGTTTTGCCTTTGTCCACCAATAAGATGCTCTTCATAGCTCGTTCTCTTGTTCTACTTTTAGCAAGTGGGTGTGTTAATTAACTTCACAGTTAAAATTTTGTTCACAGCTCTATATTCTTCTAAGATATACCTACAGTTTTTTTGTTGTTCTTGGTAATATTAAGTTATAACTCTACCCAACCTTTATCATCTCGATCTTTTTCCATCATAGTTCTTTGTAAAGTGTTGATCCATATTCTCTATAACTATCAGTATGACAATTTTGATTCTGTTTTAGGTTGAATGGGAAAATTAACAATAAAAGTTTATGAAGTGGTTATGTCAAGACTACAATTTGAAAATGCATTATGAAATCTATAAGCCTTAGTCGTATATCCTTGAAATCATAAAACTATATGAGTATAACGGAATTATTTGACTTTGTTTTATCAAATACCATAATAGATGGTTGAGGGTTTTTACACAAAAATTTCAACTAAGATGTAGGAGGTATATTATCTTATGCATATTAGGACTCGGACCTGCTATCACGTGACAGTTGAATAAAATCAACCTTCTATATACTCATTACCTTTGCCTCCTTGTTGGTTATAATAAGCAACTATCACATCTTCCAAGAGTGGTTCTTCCATCAGGAAATCGATATTATTGTCTTATATCTTGAAGACGAACAAGATGATCTTTCATATATCTCCTTATTCATATACAACTACTGGTTGTTGATCCGGGCAAATGGATTGATGAGAATCAGTAATGCCATATATGTGACGATCATGGTGACCTTTACACTTGATCATTCGAGGGCACGGTGACCCTCAGCTGGGCGGAAGATAGGAAGCCCAGTTAGGACAGCGATTGCAAAATGCCCGGGTCTAGGATCCCAGTCCCTTCACGGTTTTTACGCGAGTTCGCAGTGTTTTTACGCCTCATTGGGATCCTGACTTTAGACCAGTTTCGCTGACCCTCTCTTTTAGGATACCCAGGCGGGGGATCCTCGGTTTTTAGTTTTTCGTACGAGCTCGTTTGCCGGTTACCGGTCGGGCCGGTTTCTAGAGTGACTTTTCCGGGAAGTCTCTCTCACCCATCTCAGTGGCGTAGTTTTGGAGTAGACCTATCCCTCTATTGGACTGCACTTCCAACTAGAGGGCGAGACGGAAGAGCCATTTGTAGGCTTCTTCACCGCTTGAGTTTTACTTTCGCCAACAGACTTGGCGATTCTACATCCAGATCCGCCATATCTACATCTAAA
This sequence comes from Ottelia alismoides, assembly GCA_037367405.1. NCBI lineage: Eukaryota > Viridiplantae > Streptophyta > Magnoliopsida > Alismatales > Hydrocharitaceae > Ottelia > Ottelia alismoides. Next base: position 951,108 of record JAZKJV010011859.1, read on the forward strand.
TCATCAAGAGTTGCATCAGAGAGAGTTACAATCAAGGTTTGGAGGAAATCACAATTAAAATAGAGTTGATTAGAAAGTGACTATAATCTGATTCGAAATTCCATTAAGTTAGTGGACGTGTTGGGAACTTAGTTAGGATGCATTATACAACACCGCATGCCTACGGAGGCACCCCGACCCTAAGGCACTTTAATATCTTAGAGTCATAGTGTGAGGTTATATAAAGACCAAGACCACAGACTATCCACTAACTCAAAAGAATAAATAGACTTAAGAATCTAAATAAATCAAGAAACCTTTCCAATCTCAAACTTTTCCATCATCACTCACGAACATGATCTCTGAAGAAAATGATGATATATACTTACACTCATACATTCATGAATTTTCAACTACAAAATAAATATGCCATATATGGGAAATATTGGATTAATGGGCAATCATGAGAGTTGTTTACAAACCATTTGAGTACCTTTTTACTTAAGCAAGTAGATGTAAATTGTACTTGTTCCACCTTTCTACTTGTTTACTTTTGAACATTTTAAATGCCAGTTGATTATATATATATATATAAACTTATGGGAATTACCAGCGTCCGCTGACGCCTTTTCTTCCTTGCACGCATGGCAGGCAAGGAGCCTTTAGCGCAGTAGCGGGTTGATGACTTCAGGAGACAGGGTATATACTAGACGGTATGTTGTTGTTTTTGTCTCAGTTTTTGGTTCGATTAATAATGTAATATGTTTCTTCTCTTCAGTCAGATTTTTGGGAATACTGTATGTACCGTCAGGCACTGTACATGTTGTAAATTAAATGGAAGTTAATAAATCAATTCTTGGTGACATTTGTCTCTATTAGCTTTGTGGTTATGAATGTGAATGTCATATGTAGCTTCAGCGCGAAAAATTTTCCCGAACTTTCAGTTACTTAATGCGATATTAATGAATGTTGTAATGCGAATGTGTTGTAAACAGGCACCCGGATACTCGGAGGTTCACACAAATGTTGCCATGTGTCTTCATGCATGGTAGAGAGGTAATATGTGTCTCAAAGCCTCCCTTAAATGCGGACACATGTCACACATGCAAAGAGGTTGGAGGCCTATATATACCCATGAGATCCTCATTCTACTCATTCCATCCCACACCACTCTCACCACCGTAGAGCACGAGAAATGTAGAGGGTGTTGGAGGAGCACGATAGAAGTCACGGCGAAGCTCTGTCGGTCACCGAGAGCACGATAGAAGCCATAACGAGGTTCTGCCAGCCATCAAGCGATAGTGTTCAATCTGAGACGGATATCGATGATATTCACTAAAGAAGGCGATCCCGACTCGAGTAAGATAGCGATCAGGTGAGGGATTCTCAAGTGCTATTTTAAGTAATAATCTTTAGCCTTTATGCATGTTTTTGACAAGTAATTACATAACAAGTATATACTCATATTTTCTAAAGCTTTTACATATGAATTCTATGCCAATTTGAATCAAATAGTCGTAACCTTGTGGTTATTCTTCATTCCTATAACATATACCTTATTTTCAAGCCTATAAGTTAAGATAACCCACTTATAGGATTTGAGGCATGCATAAATAACAATGAAGATGGCAAGCAATGTAAAACACAACATTGACATATATCTCAATGTGAAAATAAACAATATCTTAATGGTAGAAAATACTACTGTTCGATTTCTAGATCATTTCCAGTCGAGCTTTAGCGCAATCTTGGCTTATTGAGGCATGAAGTTTCCATAACTAATCTGTGATGCCAACATTTTATTGTGTCTCCTACCATATGATCTCAAAACACATCTGATCATTTCCTACCACTCAAGAATTCATATTCTAATTGGGATAACATTTCTTTAATCTACTTGCAAGTTGTAGGTTAAGAACTCTTTGGACTCTCGAGTGAATATATTTTGAGAAGACAATAAATGAGGCTACCTCAAGCCATACTATGTATGACAAGTCATCCTGCACTTTGGGTCTTAATGCAACACCTAAAGAGAATTAAACACACCAATCTCATAAGGGATACTTCCCTCAAAGCTGTTGTTTGAGATATCGATTGACGTATATGTCATCAAGATTTTGACTAATGTCATTTCTTATCCTTTACTCGTGATTATAACCGAATCCTGGTAATACAGCCCTTTAATCGAATCGCATTGCTAGTATCATAAGAATGCCTCATTGCCTTTAAGTTTACATAGTTGTCAGGTGACAATCTGTCATCGAACTTATTTGAATACATGTCAATAATTTAAAGAGCACTGGAGGAGCCACTCGAACTGTTACGAGCTATTACGAGACTATTGAATTTATTAGATCTCAAGACAAGTACATGCAGTACAGTAAGATCGCCAAGCCACCATGGAAATTCGCCACCTAGATGATTGTTTCAAACATTCAGAACCTCCAACAACGTGCAGTTTGACTGGCTGACAGGGAGTACACCTTGTAGTTGATTGATGTTCAAATTTAGTGTCCTCAAGTTACATGTACTATAGAAATTTGACAGAATAAGGCCACCTAAGTTGTTCCCTCTATGATTTAGAACACGAAGTTCATTCATTCGAGCAAGACATGTGGGAAATGAGCCACTCCAGTTGTTAAAAGAAAGATAAGAACCTGGAAGAATGACATGTTGCAAATGGATGAAGGGCTACTACCAATGACTTAATTATTAGAAATTGAAAAGAAGAAAGTGAAACTGATGTTGAGGTGGATATTTGATGGGACCACAGATGATAAATTATTGTTTGAGAAGTCCATAATCGAGCTTATTGTCGGTGGGAAAAGGATAGCCCCTTCTAGCCTATTCTTACAGAGATAAAAAAAGCTCACAATGAGCTATCTATAAAAGATCAGACTGCTGCCCCTCAAATCCCATCAACATGTTGTGAGATAGATTGAAGTGGTTGAGTGATTGAGCATTACCTCCAATGCTCCACAACCATGATGGAATAGTACCAGCTATCTTGTTGGCAGACAAGTCCGTATAACTCAATTTATATTGATATTTCAAGAAGGTTGGAAACTGGATGATGCTGCAAGATGCAAATTTCAAGGTGTTGATTGTTGGGAAGGGGGAAGAGACTTCAGACTCAATAATATTCAACATGTTATATGAAAGGTCCAAGAGGGAGAGATTATGGAGGCTTTGCAGCAGATTTAAGCTTACTGTCCCACTGAAGTTGTCGTTAGCAAATGTGAGGATACTAAGACTTGAAATATTTAAGATATAGGTGGGAATGTGATCTTGCAAGTTGCTGCTGCTGAGATCAAAAGTTTCGAGAGGGGATGAAGCATTCCGAAGGCCTTCCAAACATCCAGAAAGCATATTCTCTTGTAAATCTAGAGTCTTCAACAATGGCATGTTAAAGAGGGACGGTGATATTTGCATGGTAATTCTATTACTTCGAAATCAAGTAATCCTAGTTTCAGAAGACCCTCATAGGATGATGGAATAGAATCGGTATGGTGGAAGCTCACCACTGAAGTTATTGTTGGAGAAATCAAACTTACCCAACCTCATAAGTCTACATAGTTGGAGAGATCAAACTTACCCAACTTCATAAGTCTACATATGGAGGCCAGAATAGAACCAGACAACATGCTGCTGGAAAGCCATAATATTTCCAATGACCCAAGATCACCGATCGATTCTGGCAAGAACCCATCAAGCAGTGGTTTGTTGGACGTATCGAAAGTTTTCTAACTGGTGAGCCTGGCGACCACAACGGGAATCCGACCGGCAAATCCCAAATGGGAAAGATGACTTCCGGAAGCAGAAATCAGATCAACTGCGAAGACATGCAAGCACGATACAGAACATGGTGTTACCACATTCCAGACGACCTGCATGTACAACTCTGAAAAGCCCCTACGTGATCGGACGATGAAACATGAGCCTATCCCATGGAAAATAAAAATTGCGGAAACGACAACAAGAGGGGATGATCCGTATGTTGCGAAGGTGAGGAATGAATCCCCCACGACGAGATCTTCGTGTGGACGCCTTCGGCTTCGCGATTGGACAATTCCGATGAACTCCAGTGACCTTGGCAGCTCTCTGACATGCTCTGGGGTGGAGCTCTGGCAGCCTGGGTGGGGGAAAAAGTGGTCTGGTCATCCAAGCCCTAATCATGTTCATTTTATACCCGGGTTCGGATAAACGGATCCGGATTCGGATCCAGGTCTAATTTCTGACTCATGATCGTAAAACGACCATAACTTCCTTGTTCGATATCTGATTTGGACGTTCTTGGTACCGTTGGAAAGGTCTCGACAAGCACTACGCGATGGGCTTCTCATATGAATTTTTTAAACACTGTGTAAGTATTTTTTTTACAATTTAGTCCCTGTTCGGGTTTCGGGGTTTTACATCATAAAAATCTCAAAGGAAGTCTCGTCCTCGAGACTTGATGTGTGATCCTACTAGTCTCGTACTCGCTTGATCCATAAAAATCTCAAAAAAGAGAAGGACGAAACTCATAAAAATCTCAAAGAGAGTCAAACTCGGGGTTTCAGACCTCTATACTAGTGAGCAAGCGAGGTAACTTATCCCTGATATCGATCCGTAGGTTTCCAACATAAAACAAGAGCATGACGAAAGGTGAAACATTTGTGAAATAAAATTCTATATATGAAAACAATACCTTGGACAACTGAAACGGAGCCGTGTGCCTACTCTTGGGTGACGACATTCAATTACCCTCATTGTGGCGGTAAAGAAGTGGCACCTGCTGCACTATGCATCTGTTGTGGCGGAGGATGCTGGTAACCTCCACCCCTACGATGAAAACCTGACCCATGTGTATATGATGAATTGTTGGGCCTCACAGTCTACTGAGCTGTATCCGAACCACTAGCCCATTGGAGACAATGTGCTATGAAATGACCAGGTTGACGGCGGTGAAAACAAACTCGAGGTGAGAATGATCCTCCTGAAGCCATATTGTCTCCTTGCGATTGACAGCCTTGTGGGTGTACTGGAGGTTGGGAAGATGCTGCACCATAACTAGCCAAAGCTTGTCCCAAAGTGTGAGACGAAGTAGAACCTGTGGTAGTTGGGATTGCTAGAAATGGGTGGAAACGATGATTTCTGCGAGAACGGAGAGAATCTCGATGTGATGTTCTTTTGTACTGTTCAGTATGGGATTGTGTCTATCCTACAGGTTGTCTTCTTTAAGGAGCCTCCCACCTTGTTACCTTTGCTGTCACCTCCTTGATAGAGGTGAGGTGCAAGGTAGACAAACGGTCTTGTACTTCTTCTTTCATGCCATGGATGAACTTATGCAAATTATCTCGTGGGTAGGTTGTAGTGGCAGGAGAGTGGCATACAAGTTCCGTATAGCGGATCAGATACTCTTGAGCTGTCATGAAACCTTATTTTTTTTTGAAATCCAGAAACAAGGGGGAATCAATCGAAGGTGCACACCCCAAATAATTTATTCAAGAAGAGAAAGAGAAAAACAAAAGCGGGAAAGACAACATCCACGCTCCGAAGCCCTTACAACGCCTGACCCCCCACCCCTGCAATGCCCAATCCACGACCAGGTGGTTAGCAAAAACCGTCACATTCTCCCAGTAAAACCTCTGCCCCGAGAACACAAGATCATTCCTCCCCTGCCAAATCACCCACAGAATGGTGATAGGAAGGAGCAAGTCCCTCACCGGCCTCAACTTATTTGCCTGAAGCGACATCCAAAAAGATGGGAGATCGCTCGTGTTGCACCAATCTAAACCAGTCCCTTGCCACACCTGCGACACCATGGCGCACCCAAAGAAGAGGTGCTCCGTCGATTTAATCGCCTCATTGCAAAGCATGCACTTATCGGAGATGTTACCCAAAAGCCTGACGCACCGGTCCCTCGTCATGAGCCTCTGCCTCCGGAGCAGCCACAAGAAAAAGCCAACCCTCTCTGGCAGCCTGAGCGCCCACATAAAAGCACAATCCCGGATAGCAATCTCCGACAGCGACGACACCGACCGAGCAATAGCCCCAAACGCCTTCCTTACCGAGAACGGGGCCTCACGCCAACACCATGGTCACGCCCCCCGGAGGGCGACCCACCTCCCTCACCGCATCGAGCAAAGCGAGGAACTCCTCCAACCTCCGATCAGAGAAATTCGCGGTAAAGGTGGGGCACCAATTCCCATCGCTTCAGCAGGCCGCCACCGAGCACGATTTATCCCCAGCCAAAGCATACAGCCGCGGGAAGCGAGAGCAAATCGCCCCCCCCGCCCAATCATCTGTCCAGAAGGAGAAAGACTCTCCCCCACCAAGTACCGGCATGAAGAGCGTGGAATTCCTCAAGAACACATCCACGACCCCCCTCCAAAAAGGGGTGGGAGATGGCACGCGGGACACATGCGGCGGCAAGCCCCCCCCACCCCCTTCATAAATCTTCCGCAATACAGCACAACATAGATCCTCCCCCGGCCCCCATAGCCCGCACGCCCACTTAAGCAACAGGGCGTCGTTCATATCGACTTCACCCCAAGACCACCCTGCTCCTTCCCGCAGGTTACATCCTCCCATCCCACCAAGTGCATCTCCCTCGACCCTACCCCCTGCTTCCCCCATAAGAACGCCCTCATCCGCTTCTTCAGTCTGGCCCTAATACCCTTAGGGATCCTCCGGCTGGACAGAAAATAAATTGGAATGGATGAAAGGAATGGATGAAAGGATCGCCTTCAACAGGACCAGCCGGCCCCCCCTCGAGAAGACACACGGACTTCCATCCAGCCAATCGAGCCTTCACCTTCTCCACCACCCTCAGCCAATCCCTCAACCGATTCCTCCCCACGCTCAAGGGCATACCCAGGTAATCCATCGGCAAAGAGGTGCATGCCGACCCCAAAGCCACCGCTAACTCGTCATTGCTCTGAGCCGCAAGGCCGAAAGGAACGAACTTGGATTTGCCATCATTCTTGAACAACCCAGATAACTCACCGAAGATCTCCAGAGCCGAGGCCATCCCTCTCGCCTCGTCAAGCCCCCCCTCAATGGATAGCAACGTATCATTGGCGTACTGGAGGATGGGCATCATCACCTCCCCTCTGGAGAAACCCCTCGAGAGGCCTCCGCCGACCACGCGAGTCGCAAAATCAGATAGAACATCAGCCGCCAGGATAAAGAGCATGAGAGCCAGCGGGCACCCCTGGCACATCCCCCTCAGAGGCTGAATCAACCCCCCCTCTAGACGCTCGTTCACCAAAAAAGAGAAAGAGGCGGTGGTGACGCATCGCCTCATCCACGAGATCCATAACTCCGGGAAGCCCTTCCGCCGAAGCACCGATCAGAGAAATCTCCAATCCAGGTTGTCGTAAGCCTTCTTAAAGCCAACCTTCCAAAGGACCCCACTCACATCCCTCCCCTCCCAATCCGCAATGATCTCTGACGCAAGCGTGAGGCAATCAGATATGTGCCTCCCAGGATCGAAAGCTGATTGCAGCGGGGAGATAACACTGCCTAGAATACCGCCTAAGCGAATAGCAAGTACCTTCGCAATAATAAGATAAATAGCGTTGGAGACCGCAATAGGGCGAAAGTCATCGATGCTAACCGACGCTGAGGACTTGGGCACATGAATGATCAATGCGCAATTGATCCTGTCGAAGCCATCGTTCCCCCGTAGGAATTCAGACGCCACCTCCGACACCTCGTGGCCGATTAGATCCCAAAAATCCCGGTAGAATGCCACCAGGAATCCGTCAGGGTCATGAAACCTTATTTCAGCTCTGCAAACTTTCTTCTTCGCTCTTCAACCCAATGGTCTGGATAGAACTCTTCAGAAACTTGTCCACGAATACATCCCAAGTAATCGGCTCTGTGAGATGCTTTTTGATGGCATTCCATCATCTTTCAGTATATCTAGCCAATGAAAATTCCGCAAAGGTAAGCCAACTATCTGCTGGAGCACGTATAATCCGTAGCACCTTGGATACATGCTCCATCATCAACTCTGCATCAACTGGTGTAGTAGTGCCAAAGAACTGTGGTACCTGGGATATGTGGTAAGCAACGTAAGTAGTATGATGCTTCTGCAAAGCATCCAGATCCTCATCTTGTTCTGAATCTAGTGATGGCACCGGATGTACGCTGGACTCCTCCCCAGAAGGTCTATAGGAGGGGTAAGACTACTCTTGGAGCCTCTGCTCTAGCTGCTCCTGACGCTACCGGATGCCTTAAACGTCCTGAACCAGTAAAGGCAGCTGTTGTGCCACATTCGGATCGACTCGTGGCGACATGGTCCTGCACGAGAATCATAACATTAATCTTTTTTTATACCTTTGAGAGACATGTGGACATGGAACTAAATCTACTGATCTCCTGGGACTCGTATAGGCTCAGAGTCATACACTATCCGTATTTCGAATACCACATAAGAATCATATTTGTGAAGTGTATTGGAGTATCACTACTCTGATACCATGTTGTGATGCCCCCAAGGATCCAGATACTCAGCAAAAAACATACACACATTCGATTCTACATTCGAAATACCAAGCTATACAAAACTTGTAGGAGAAAAGTAAAGAAGGAAGAATTGTATTTTTTTCATTCTATTTTCATTTCCATTCATACATCATGTCAACAAAAATTATACAGCACGCTCTAGAAGTGTAGCAACAAGTATACATCACCATGCACTTATAGTCACGTGCATACATCATCATCATATCTCTAAAAAAGAAGTACATGTACAACTAAAACTCAAAAGAACTACAACTCACTGTACCCAAAAAGAAGGGTTGCAACCAAGTCAACACCTTGCCGCCTACCGCTGCGGCTGTTACTGTGAAAACTCCCTCAGATCCGGGTGCCCGTTTACGTTGCATTCGCAATATAACATTAACTATTATCACATTAAGTATATGAAGATCAAGGAAAAAATTTCCCATAAATTTATACATTCAATGCGACGTCAATGAATGTAATATTACGAATGCGGCGTAAACGGGCACCCAGATCCCGAGTGAGTTCACATTTTTGGTATCAAAGCTGTGTTACCCTGATACACACATTCGCAACATTACAATTCCGATCGCATTAAGTTCTCGGATAGCGACAATCTTCCGACTTGTTATGAGTCCGAGAAGGGGAAATATGACATTCGAATTTAATTACCACAAGATGTCACCGATTTCATTAATTTTCATATTATATCCCAAGAAGAGAAAAAAGTATATATCATATTATCTGCAAACAATATATTTTATGACTAAATATAGTTCTCATGCAGAACCATGGCATCCCAACTAGGCCAGGAGACTGCTGACCAGCTGACACGTATACTGACTGCTCTTACCGATCTTCAGTAGCAGCAGGCTACTATGAGAGGCCAGCAGAACTAGATTCTGGCTCAGCAAACAGAGATTGCTGACAGACATATGGACATAGAGATGACATTTGAGGTGTTATCAGATTCCACCCACCGTCCATCTCACGACGGGACATGCCAGGACCAACGACAGTCAGTAGAGGTATATCAGCCTCAGTTCGACGATCCACTTGAGGAGATACCAGAGCATGGAGCTGAGGTGGCAGACTTTGACATGGAGCATGACCCTGTTGACTTTGCAGACGGAGGTGCGCACGAGTACTCAGCTATCCAAAGGTACTAGTCAGTTTTCAGATCCTACCAACGAGCCAATATACCCTTGTTCGAGGGCACATGTTCACCAGATGTTGTCGAGCAGTGACTGAAGAGAGTGATGAAGGTGCTCAGGATGATTCACGCGCCACGAGACACATGACTATCTTTCATGGAGTATTCATTGACAGACTTTGCCGAGAGATGGTGGGATGCTTTAGATCTGAGTTAGGCTGAGAGCCTACATGGGACGATTTCGAGACGAGGATCAGAGCCCACTTCTTTTTTACGAAGTGGAAGGAATCCCAGCGTCGACTTTTTGCAGAACTTCGTCAGGGACAGATGACAGCCGAAGATTATTTTATCCGATACACAGAGCTGTCACGACATACACAAGCAGCTGGCGTATTTCCAAAGGAGGATCTGGAAAGTTCATTGGCGGCATGCGAGAGGAGGTACAGGAGAAGCTGGCTGGACTGCACATCACATCCATCTCCGAGGCTACCGATGCAGCGGAGAAGTTCGAGGACATCAGAGGGAGATGTTTCGGGAGCTCGTCTGGAGCAGCGTCTAGACCGCGACGATCTTTTGGACCGATAGGTCAACTGTTTCAGCAGCAGAGGTCAGCCAGACAGTTCCGACCTACAGGTTCGTCCTTCTCAAGCAGTGCTCGCTCTTCTCCATCGACTACTTTAAGAGGAGCAATTGCCGGACGTGATACAGATTCCGTTCGACTATCTGGGTCGCAACGAACAGATAGACCAGTCCGATGTTACTGATGTCACGAGTGGGCATATTACCGATCATAGTGTCCAGAGGCTTCTGGTGAGCCTCGCCCACAGCCACAGTCGTCACAGCCTCAGGCACCTCGTTTAGGGAGTTTCCGTGGCAGGAACTCCAACTTTCGACGACAATAGCAGAGACAGACGCAGAGTTTAGCAGGTTCCAATGCTGCACCAGCTAGGCAGGGGCAGTTATATGCAGTTACTGAGGAACATGCACGTTCAACAGCTACTGTGGTAAAAGGTATGTTCTCAGTCTTGGGCCAACCTTTCCATGTTCTATTTGATTCTAGTGGATGCATTCTTTTCTTACTACGAGGCTACTAGCTTGTTTAGGTAGAGTCACAAAGACTCTCTCTTCTCCATATCACATCCGAGAGCCAGGTAGCCAGTTGTTCGTCATTTCTCTGATAGTCCAGCACTTGCCAGTATTGATTGGCGGTCACAAGATGATCGTAGATTGTCTATTGCTGCAACTTGATGAGTTTGACTTGATTCTACGCATGGATTGATTATCAGCTCATCATGCGCTTGTTGATTGCTTTAGGAAGACGGTCGTCTTCAGGATTCCAGATCTACCCGAGTTCACTTTTAAGGGTACTATACATGACTCCACCATGGAGTACATTTTAGTGTTGCGAACTCAGCAACTTGTTGATCAGGATTGTGATTCATATCTTGCATTTGTTCGGGAGGTATCTGACCAGGAACCGATGACACGGGACATCCGAGTAGTATCAAAATATCCAGATGTGTTTCCTCATGAGCTACGAGTATTACCTCCTCAGAGAGAGTTCGAGTTCGAGATCACATTACTACCATATACACAACCGATCTCGATGGCTCCTTACCGCATGTCACCTGTTGAGTTAAGGGAGCTGAAGGTGCAGTTACATGAGTTACTTGATTTGGGATTCGTGAGGCCAAGCACGTCACATTGGGGTGCTTCGATTCTATTTGTCAAGAAGAAGGATGGATTCATGAGGTTATGCATCGATTATAAGTAGCTGAACAAGAGAACGACGAAGAACTGTTATCCTTTGCCACACATCGATGATTTGTTTGACCAGCTCCAGGGATCTTCGGTGTTTTCGAAGATCGATCTTCGCTCAGGCTACCATCAGCTGAGGATTCGAGAGTCTGATATTCCAAAGACTGCTTTCAGGACGCGTTATGGACACTACGAGTTTGTGGTGATGCCGTTTGGTCTCACCAATGCACCTGCAGCTTTCATGGATATGATGAACATGATTTTCCGTCCATATTTCGACAAATTTATGGTGGTGTTCATAGATGATGTGCTCATATATTCACGGAATGAATGAGATCATGCGAATGATCTACGGACTGTCTTAGATACATTGCGGGAGCACAAGTTATATGGTAAGTTGAGCAAATGTGAGTTCTGGTTATCCCAGTTCTCATTTCTGGGGCATGTCATTTCTGGAGCAGGCATCGTAGTTGATCCTGCGAAGATTGAGGCAGTCATGTCTTGGGAGCAGCCCAAGACACTTATACAGATTCAGAACTTCCTCAGGCTAGCGGGTTATTACATACTCTTTGTCAATGGGTTTTCACGCATTGCTCGTCCTCTGATATGATTGACGCAAAAGGAAGTTCCATTCATTTGGGATGATTCATGTGAGCAGGCCTTTAGGACACTGAAGGAGAGATTGACTACGACACCTATTCTTGCTCTTCCTTCAAGCACTCAAGACTATGCAATCTACACAGATGCATCAGGAGAAGGTCTAGGAGCAGTACTGATGCAACGATGCCAAGTGATTGCTTACGCATCACGACAGTTGAGGCCGCATGAGCGGAACTACTCCACACATGACTTGGAGTTGGCGGCAGTTGTCTTTGCCTTGAAGATCTGGCACCACTATCTTTACGGAGTGAACTTCAAAATTTTCACGGATCACAATAACCTAAAGTATATCTTTGATTAGAAAGAATTAAACATGAGGCAACACAGGTGGCTTGAGCTACTGAAGGATTATGATTGCACGATTTCTTACCATCTCGGTAAGGGAAACGTGGTGGCTGATGCACTTAGCAGGAGAGCGCATACAAAGGATACGGTAAACTGACTATATACATGGGATATAATCGCATCTTTGACCGATTGGCATCCTCAGGAAAGTGCATCCATTTCTACAACCGCACCTCCGCGATTCCAAAGTTTGTGGGATCGCATTGTCGAAGGCCAGAAGACAAGATCCTTGGATTCGAGATAGATACATGCGTGCCGTCAAGGATGAGGTTGATGACTTTGTTGTGGTAGAGTCTATTTTATGGAAGGCAGGACGGGTCGTAGTACCCAATGATGAGCAGCTTCACAGAGACATACTTGATGAAGCACATAGCTCACAGTTATCTATCCATCTAGGTAGTACGAAGATGTACCATGATCTGTGTCGACATTTCTGGTGGTATGGAATGAAACGCGATGTTACGCAACATGTCAGCAGATGTATGACCTGTCAGATGGTCAAGGCCGAACACAGCAGAGTGGAAGTAGGAGAGCATTTCTATGAATTTTGTCACGGGATTGCTGAAGACACCAGGTTGCCATAATTCCATTTGGGTCGTTGTTGATAGGTTGACCAAGTCAGACCATTTCATATCTGTCAACACAACTTACACTCCCTACAGATTGGCCAAGCTATATGCGCAGAATATCATTAGGCTACATGGTATACCACGAGAAGTGGTGTCTGACAGGGATTCAAGATTTACATTGCACTATTGGCATCAGTTCATGTCAGCACTACAGACAAAGCTGAAGATGAGTTCTGCCTATCCTCCACAAACAGATGGGCAGAGTGAGCGTACAATTCAGAAGCTTGAGGATCTACTTCGCGCATGCACTTTGGAGTGGAAAGGATCCTGGAAGGACTATCTGCCATGGTAGAATTCACGTACAATAACAACTATCATTCTAGTATATGCACGACACCATTCGAAGCCCTATACGGGCGGAGATGCCTCACACCTCTCAGTTGGCGTGAGGTAGGAGATCATGCTCTCTATTCCGTAGATCTCTTGGAGGAGACCGCGAGAGCTGTTGATCTTGTGAGACGGAAGCATCTGATGGCACAAAATCGCAAGAAGAACTATGCAGACCGTCGGAGAAGAGATTTGGAATTCTAGGTAATCCAATTCTTTCCTCTTCATCTATTTAATTATGACTTATATATGTTCAACTTAATCTCATACTAATGACATTCCTATAAATTATAGGTTGGAGATTGGGTATTTCTCCGTGTATCTCCCATGAGGGAAATATAGAGATTCGGTGTTTGTGGCAAGCTGGCGCCACGATATATTGGACCATTCGAGATTCTTGCTCGTTTAGGGAAGGTGACCTATCGAGTTGCTCTTCCTCCACACCTTTCATGCATCCACGATGTCTTCCATGTATCCAACTTGAGAAAATATAAGCATGACCCTCGTCACATCATCAGTTATGAGAATTTAGACGAGGATTCTGATTTGACATACGAGGACAGGCCGGTACATATACTTGATAATGCTGTGAAGAAGCTTTGCAGCAAAGAGATTCCATTGGTCAAGGTGTTGTGGCACCGACACGACGTCGAAGAAGCGACGCGGGAGACCGAAGCCGACATGTGGGTACAATACCCGCATTTTTTCTGAGGTAATAAACAAAACAAGATTTTGTAATTAGATATATGTTAAAAATATATGGCTTTTTTTTCTCGTTGATGTTTTTATGGGTTTAAAACCCTTTGAGGTTTTTATGACTTTTTGAAATCAAAACGGAACACCTTATGACCTTAAATTGAGTCTCGAGGACGAGACCCCCTTTGAGGTTTTTATATTTGTGACACCTGGTTTCCAATCGAACTCGAACCCGACCCGATTAAGGTCCAAATAACCAAATAAAGTTGTCAGTCGGTATTAGATGACTCAAATCGATCAATAGATCGTGAATTAAAAGTCGTTCGGGCGAAATCGATCAAAAATCGGTCGCACCGTAATGCGGGCCGTGGAAAAGCTGCGACGCAAATTCAGAAACCGTGAAACAAATCGAGACTGTCATAAAATTCGATTAGAGGAAACAAGACCACAAGAATCGATCGTTCATCAATTAAAGATCGCTTGGCATTTTAATTTTACAAAATTTAAATACAAATCAAAACCGTATCTCGAAAATTCGGGTATTCAAAACCCGATCGGAAGTATATCAAAATTACACTCATATTGATCGTCGTTAAGAGACGATCAAATTAAGATATTGCGCGTCAAAATCGGAGGCTCAATGTGCGCATATGGTCAAAGTTTAACATCTAAAAATAAATAAATAATAAAATTTTATTTAAAAAGGTAACAGTAGTAGCAGTTACTGTTTCAGTAAAAAAACAAATAATTTTTATTTGACGAACAATACACTCCAGTCGTGAGTGGCTCTCCTTCCACTTGGATATCTCCTATTCACACTTGTCAAATTTCCAAAAGCCTCCCTTGGTTATATAACACCAACATATCCTAGCAAATTCTTACTTTGCCTCCTAATCCCAGAGCAAATCCCCAACAGTTACAGCCATCCCTCCATCTCCTTCCTGCTAGAACCCCCCAGCTTTCCTCCTGTTAAAAATCTGCAGAAAAAGGCACATATTCCAGTCCTCCTACAAGCTTGGTGCTAC
The DNA here is from genome assembly GCA_037367405.1 of Ottelia alismoides. Classification (NCBI taxonomy): domain Eukaryota; kingdom Viridiplantae; phylum Streptophyta; class Magnoliopsida; order Alismatales; family Hydrocharitaceae; genus Ottelia; species Ottelia alismoides. Next base: position 966,173 of record JAZKJV010011859.1, read on the forward strand.
AACCTAAAGCATAGTTGATGCTCCCCTAATTGGTTGGAAAAGTGCTACATGCAAGATTATCCCGTTCCCCAAAATTTGATCCAAATTGGTACACTCCTTAGCCATCTCTTTTGCTGCAATGCATGCTTATTTGAAATCCCAAATTTCTGTTCTTTACTGTTTTGACCTTTAATTGAAGCCTTCATTGATAAGTATATGATGCAACTATCAAGGATAGAATCATATGATTGATGTGCAGTCGGTTAATCTTGCACATATAGGTGAGTAGTAGTATATCCTTAATAAAGAGAATGGGGATGCCAAAGAGATCCTCATTTCAAAAGATGTATGGTTATAATTGTCCTGAGAACTGCAGATTATAATTACAGGCACTTATAGTATAGTGCATGTATTGGATTCTACGTTAAATTCTATTTGAAGAATGAGAATACTATTTGAGAGACTCAAGAATTTCTAATTTTTTTATATAAATGTTTTTTTATTTATAAATGATAGTTGTTTACACCATTGTGCATCTAAAGAATATAATTTCTTGTTTATCCAGTAAAGACAAAATATTCCTGTTTGTTAGCTACAGATTTTAGTTTTCTATCTTTTGACGATTTGATTATTGTGATATACTCCATGCATGCTGGAAGAAAGAAACTCACGATTTTGGTTGTCATTCCCTTAAATCGAGATCCCATGGCAAAGATCTCTTTGCTTTGAACACATGCATGATATGGAATTTTTTTGTCATCTTCTGTTCATATATATCACCTTATAGCCAGTGTCGAATTTTGTATGCACAAATTAATGAAAACACCCTACTATAATTTGACTATCTGGATTCCAGTTCCAATTCATAATCCTATCATTTTCTTTCCTGATTCATTTCATCTTGAATATTGAGACTCTAACTAGAGGTGCATAATAGTGCATATAGAGGTCATGGTTGGGTTTTGTAGAGTTGTTTCTACAGGAGACTAGTTAAGGGAGGATAGATGAGAACTCTCCATGAAAATTTTAATTCTTTAGATACTTCTGTGAACAGAAGAAGTTGAATTTTACATTCTTGCTGATGGTTATAAAGTACTAGAAAGATACGTGGGAGTGTAACCACTAATATCTAATTCTTCTGTAGCCACCTTCAATTGGAATAGTTGGAATTATAGAGATAGTAAGCTCGTTAAGGAGTCAAATGAAAGACAGACATTGATAGGTGGAGCTACATTCAATTGGAATAGTTGGAATTATAGAGATAGGAAGCTCGTTAAGGAGTCAAATGAAAGACAGACATTGATAGGTGGAGATTTGTTGGAAATAAATGGTCGATGGTATCAATGATGTGCCTCTTCGATAAACATCATAAAAAAGGAGGGCTTTGAACCAAATAGGTGGTCACTTCATAGACTTGACTTCAAATATTACCTCATAGACTTGACTTCAAATATTACCAGATCAAAAACTTACACCTAAAATGAAGTATAAAGGAAATAGGAAAGCACAAGCAAATTTTATGAGAAATTCAATTCTTGATTTCACATTTTCTATGTGGAATAACTTCATAATATATCTATCATAGAATACTCAGACTTGGACCCAATCAAGTCAAAGTATTCCAGTCAAACAACAGAAATCATGACCTGAGCCCATGTGACTTATTCATATATACATAAGTGGTAGATCGAACAAATTGATCCTTTAAATAAGATTTTATATCACTGTGGATAGGTTGAGATAAATACATAGATCTATAAATGCACCTGTGAGATATTGAGAAAGGATTATGTAATCAAGTATGTCTGTATGATGGATGTAGAAATAGTTAGTAGTGTTATTATTTATTTATGGAGTTTGTCGTTATTTCTTTCTTTTCTATGGACCTCTCTGTAATTTACCCTAAGGTCTCTCCCTATATAAGAGAGCCTAGGGTTTTCTAAATAAACATCGAAGTCACGTTTTCCAACATGGTATCAGAGCCGCCCTAGGGCTCTCCACCCACCGCCTCCCTCTCCCCACCCGCCGCCCTCTCTCTCTCTCTCTCTCTCCTCTCTCAGCGTGTCTTTCGCCGCCGCCTCTCTCTCTCCATCGTCTAGCGCCCCCGCGCCTAGGCCCAACCATCTGCCAGTGTCGCTAGCGGCATCCAGGCCGCTGCCAACAGCAACCAGCGGCCACTGTTAGCGCCGCTAGTCAACGCCAGCGGCATCCAGCCTGCATCCAGCGGCCTCACGGTCATCCCAAGCATCGCCTCCAGCCCCATAAAGCTGTTGTAGGCATCCAGCCAGCCAGCTCCAGTCGCCGTCAGTCCCAGCCAGTCGCGAAGACATATATGCGACCCGAGGCGGCACCCAACAGGCCGGTTCAAGGGCTGTAAGCCTCTTCTTAGGCGTGCCCTAGTTTCTTCCACATCCATTCTATGGATTTGAGTGCGTAACGTCTACATACGCACTCAAATCCGATGCAGTTTTTGTAGACATCCAGCATTACGTCTACATATCCTAGTTCTTCTCCAAGCGGCAGTATGTCAGAATCAAAAGTTGATATGCCCTCCACCGGCGCATTCAAAGGTCCTGCGCCAATAGTCAAGATGGACGGGTCTAATTACGAGCTCTGGGCTATGCAGTTCATGAGCCTTATGAAGTCGAATGGTAAGAAAACATATTCTTACCGAGGATGAGCCCGCGGAGAAGACTGGGATCTATGCCTCATGGGAGGCTGATGATTCCTATGCAAAGGTCTGGTTGTTCGGCACCTTAACGATGGAGATTGCCAACGACGTCCTCCATCAGCCCACTGCTAAGGCAATGTGGGAAATTCTTGCGCCACATATTCGCAAGTGCGAAATGAGACGAAGATGTTGCAGCTTCAGCACGACATATTCACAATGAAGCAGAGCGGCAGACCTCTCCATTCTCTTTATACATCCCTAAGAGGGATGTTCGAGAAGTTATATAGTATCATCCCTCTGACAGCAATTCCTGAGCAGCAGAAGGCGTTTCGAAACGCCACCATGGTTGGTGTTCTTCTTGCGGCCCTTGACCCAGAGTACGATGCAGCTCGATCTCAGATTCTCGCAGATGCAGTTATTCCTCCAGTTGAGGATGTTTACAGACGGCTTAGCCGCATTCCAGTCTCCTCCAGCTCTTCTACTCCACCTCCTTCAGCGATGGCAGTCTCGCGTGGGAGAGGTGGACCACCATCTGGCCGTGGTCGTGGACGTGGCCGTGGACCCCAGGGGAGGGGTGGTCGCTTTAGTCAGACATGCTCCTATTGTCGTCGCACAGGACACTCGGAGGAGACATGCTATTCGAAGCATGGATTTCCAGCATCAGCCCGCATTGCAGAGCACTCTCAGTCTCCACTGACCTCTACTGCAGATAGTCGATTTGACGAACTTGTCGCCCGTCTCCGAGAGATTATGCCACATGCTTCTGGTGATTCGCCTGGTGGTTCCTCAGACATTGCTGCCACTGCCTCTGCCAGTTCTTCCGCAGCCGCAAGCTCCTCAGGTAGATCTACTACATCTCATGATATATCCGACTGGATTATTGATTCTGGAGCCACACATCATCTCTGCGAGATAGAGGTAGATTACAGGCGTACAGGGACCATTCCTCCCGGACGTTCAGTACAGATAGCAGATGGTACCCATTCGCCCCTTATTGGACAGGGGGAGGTTTTCCTGTCCTCCACTTTGCATTTACAGAATGTTCTGCATGCTCCTGAGTTCTCAATGAATTTGCTATCTATTAGTCAGATTACGAAGGATTTGAACTGTCGTGCCATATTTGACCTGTCTTCTCTCATTTTTCAGGACATACTCACGGGCAAGGTGACTGGCTGTGGCTCTGAGCAGAATGGTTTATATAGACTGGTCCGGGATTCATATGCTGGTGTCTCCTCTCATTCGGCTGGACCAGTCTCTCCGTACATTTGGCACCTCCGATTTGGTCACCTTCCGCTTCAGAAAATGCGCCATCTTCTGCCTCAGATCTCTCCTAGTTCTTCGTTTCAATGTGAAGCGTGTCAGTTGGGAAAGCATCACAGGTCGAGCTTCCCACGTCGTCTGAGTCGGAGCAGTAGCTCCCCTTTTGAGTTGTTACATATAGATATATGGGGTCCAAGTCGTGTTCCCGATCATCAGGGACACAGGTTTTATCTTGTGGTAGTGGATGATTTCTCTCGTGTGTCGTGGGTCTTTCTTTTGAAAAATAAATCCGAAGCAGGAAATGTGATCAAAAACTTGATTAATGAAGTGTTCAATGTCTTTTCTGCAAATGTCAAATATGTTCGGACTGATAATGCCCTTGAATTTTGTACACGCCTACTGTCACAATTCCTGTCATCAAAGGGCATTATTCACCAAACCACTTGTGCATATACCTCACAACAAAATGGTGTCACGGAAAGGAAGCATCGCCATCTCTTAGATATTACTCGTACATTGTTGATTCAGAGTTGTGCCCCTATTTCTTTCTAGGGTGATGCTGTCCTTACTGCTTGTTATCTAGTCAACCGTATGCCATCCTCAGTCCTTGGTGAAAAGATACCTATGTCCATTATTTTTCCAGACAGGGAGTTATTCTCACTAACTCCACGTGTCTTTGGCACTGTTGCTTTTGTGCATCGTCTATCTCCCGGACTTGACAAACTCTCTCCTAGAGCAGTCAAGTGCGTCTTTGTTGGTTACTCCAGAACTCAGAAGGGCTATCGGTGTTATGATCCCACAACTAATAGATACTTTGTGAGTGCCGATGTCACTTTCTTTGAGTCTGTCATGTATTTCTCTCCTGCAGGTGACCGAATGGTTCCATCCACTACCACTGATGAGATCTATGTTCCTCCACCACCTACATTGAGTACATCTGAGTCTTCCCCTCTGTCTGTCTCCACGCCAGCACCACCTCCACCACCCCCACCACCTCCTCCACCTCCACCCAATCCACGGCCTATCATATCACCGTTACCGAAATTCTATACGCGCCGGTCAGGTCCTGCTCAGACCACACAGCAGCCGATCATCCCGCCTCAGGTATGTTCAGATGGCACTACTACTGACGGGTCAGGTTTGGTACATGTGCAGGATCCTTCAGTTCATGCTGACACTAGCCCATCTCGTACAGCAGATGACAGTCTTGATGTTCCGATTGCTCTTCGGAAACAAAAGCGGCAATGTGCCGCTTATCCGTTTGCTTCACAGGTTTCTTGCATTTCTGTATGGAGACTTGCAGGAGGAAGTCTACATGCAGCAGCCACCTGGGTTTACTGCTGAGGGGGAGAAGCAGATGGTCTGTAGACTTCACAAAGCGATATATGGCCTCAAACAGAGCCCCAGAGCATGGTTCCAGAAGTTGTCCAACCTGATTGAGCAACAAGGATTCAAGAGGTCAAATGCCGATCACTCATTGTTTGTTCAGAAGTCATCGGCAGGTACGGTTGTTATTATGGTTTATGTGGATGATATTCTTGTTACAGGAGATGATGCACAGGGCATAGAAAAGGCGAAGGCATTCCTTGGCCGTCAATTTGTCACAAAAGATCTTGGCACCCTGAGATACTTCCTGGGGTTAGAATTTGCGAGGAATGCACAGGGTTTGGTAATGACCCAACGGAAGTATATTACAGACTTCCTGACTGAGACGGGCATGGATGGTTGCAAACCATCAAGTATTCCTATGGATCCCAGCGTGAGGCTGTATGATGGTGATACTGATGAAGTAGATAAGAGGAGATATAGAGAGATGGTGGGCAAACTCCTCTACATCACCATAACTCGCCCAGACATTCAATTTGCAGTTAGCAGGGTGAGTCAATTTATGGAGCAGCCAAGACAGGTTCACATGAACGCTATACACATGATACTGAGGTATCTAAAGTCTTCTCCAGGTTCAGGGCTGCTATTCAGAAAGGGCACGGACTTATCTGTCTCAGCATGTGCAGATGCAGATTATGCAGGATGTCCTAAGGACCGAAAATCAACCTCAGGGTTTGCAGTGTTTGTTGGAGGCTCTTTGGTTTCTTGGAAAAGCAAGAAACAAACCGTTGTGGCAAGGTCCAGTGCCGAATCCGAGTATAGGGCCATGGCTCAAGCCAGTACGGAAATGATGTGGGTTCGCTCAGTACTAGAAGATCTACATGTAGCGGTACCTCTACCTATGAAGCTTCAGTGTGACAATCAGGCAGCATTGTTCATTGCCAACAATCCAGCTTTTCATGAAAGGACCAAACATATTGAAGTTGACTGCCATTATACTAGGGACTTGATCCAGAGAGGATTGATATCTACTGCACATGTGAGCTCAGGAGATCAGACTGCAGATATATTTACCAAGCCACTGCTCAGAGGACCATTTCAGAGATGTTCGTCCAAGTTGAGCATGATAGATATCTATGCTCCACCTTGAGGGGGAGTGTAGAAATAGTTAGTAGTGTTATTATTTATTTATGGAGTTTGTTGTTATTTCTTTCTTTTCTATAGACCTCTCTGTAATTTACCCTAAGGTCTCTCCCTATATAAGAGAGCCTAGGGTTTTCTGAATAAACATCGAAGTCACGTTTTCCAACAATGGAGAATCAATGATGATAAATATTTATGCCAGTCATGGTGACCTTTACACCTGACCGTACGAGGGTGCGGTGACCCTCAACTGGGCGGGAGATAGGAAGTCTAGTTCGGGCAGTGGCCGCCAAGTGCGCAGGTCTAGGATCCCAGTCCCTTTTCGGTTTTTACGCGAGCTTGCAGTGTTTTTATGCCTCGTTGGGATCTCGACTTTGACCAGTTCCACTGACCCTCTGTTTTAGGATACCTATGAGAGAGATCCTCGATTTTAGTTTTTCATACGAGCTCGTTTACCCGTTACCGGTCGGGCTGTTTTTCTAGAGTGACTTTTCCAGAGAGTCCCTCTCACCCGTCTCAGTGGCACAGTTTTGGAGTAGACCTATTCCTCTATTGTCCCGCACTTCCAATTAGGGGGCGAGACAGAAGAGTCATTTATAGGCTACCTCAGCGCTTGAGTTTTACTTTCGCCAATAGACTTCGCGATTCTACATCCAGATCATCCATATCTACATCTAAATCATCTAGGTTTACATCTTAAACAGTTACAGTTAAGAGTTGGAGAAACTACACTCAAAGTTGAGTTGGATGGAAGTGTTTATAATAAAGTTTGATTTGAAATAATATGTCTCTAATAATATAAGAACATATATACACATTTATACACTTATGATTAATTAATTACAATATAAATATGTTATATATAGGAAATGTTTCGATAAAAGGGTGAACAGGGGGGAGGTACATACAAGCAAATTTGAAAACGTTTTTACTTACGCAAGTAGATGTAAGCTTTACTTGTTCCTGTCTTTCTACTTGCTTGCTTTTGAACATATTAAGTGCCTGTTTATTTTATAAGTTTTTGGGAGGTATCAGCGCCCGCTGACGCCTCTTCTTTCCTAACATATTTTGGCAGGCAAACAGCCTGCTGCTCAGTAGCTATTCATGATTCCAAACGATAGGGTATATACCAGACGGTATGTTCCTTTTTGTTCAGTTTTCTTTTCTCTTCTGTATACATATATATTTTGGTGGCATGTTCTGTTGAATCTGATGAATGTGGAATGTGAATGTCATACGCAAAAGCAAAGCAGCGTGAAAAATTTTCCGTAAATTCATACATTTAATGCGACGTCAATGAGTGTAATATTGCGAATGCGGCGTAAACGGGCACCCGAATCCCGAGTGGGATCACAGTTGCTCCTGCAAACCTGTCGAATTCATGCAAATAGGTTTATGAGCAAAGCACCCATTACAGATATAAAACAACTAGAAAGGTAAACATAAAGTGTACAAGAAGCAGTTGTGAAAACTAATAAGTATAAACAACTTCCCTGTTTCTAATATCCACTAAGAAACAACACCTCACAAAGAACAACCATTCCACGCAAAGAGACTTGTAACAACTTGACTTATATTTCCAATCCACATATGAATATGTATTGTACACCAATACTAACTTATAAAATAGTAGGACCATAATAGAAATGTATCCCAACCTTCGTAGAAGTCTGTGGTCTTGGTCCGTGTGGGACCTCACACTATGACTCTAAGGCGAGAAGACCTTAGGGTTGTGGTGTCTTCGTAGGCAAGCAGTGTGGAACAATGCATCCTAACTAAGTTCCCAACACGTCCACCAGTTGCACTTAACCAACTGAAGTTCTGATTCCTAATTCAAATTTCAACCCACGACTCATCGTGAACCACCCAAGTCCACATTCCATAGTTCCCGACAAAAGAACACAATATGATTCAATACATTTGATCATGGATAATTGTTATTAATCATATAATATTACGGTATTTTATTTAATAATCTCGGTGTCTTTCCTCACAAAGGTGAATCAGGGTATACGTGGGGCCAACACCTACAAGTACCTAGAAGTCACGTTAGTAAGAAAAGATGAGCTTGGACTGTAGTTAAATGTTGCTTAAGGTCACCACACACACGCCCTATTAGTAGTAGTACACATCTCAAGAGGATCACGTAGAGCCTGTAGGCCTCATCGCCAGGCGAAGAACACACAAAACCCAAAGCGTAGCACAAAGCACAAGGTGCAAACCACTCGACACCATGGTGGAAAAATCATTAAGACGCCAAAAGGAGCACTAAGTAGCGCACACAACACACGGTGAGCTAAAACAACATTAATCCCCCCAACCGGGTTATTATGGTTTGTCCAAGTCTCTATCCGAGTTTCCAAGGAAGCATGCTTCTCCTTGAAAGTCATTTTGCTTTATCACTAAGCTAAAAATACTAAAGTTGATTTATATTTGATCACTTAGGCACTGTGCCAACTTGAATCGAACAATCGTAACCTTGTGGTTATTCTTCATTCCTATAACATATACCTTTTAATCTACTTGCAAGTTGCAGGTTAAGAACTCTTTGGACTCTCGAGTGAATATATTTTGAGAAGACAATAAATGAGGCTACCTCAAGCCATACTATGCACGCACTTATGGAGTAGATATTTGGGTCTCAACTTTGAGTGTCCCTGGAAACGCAAAGGACTTGAAATTAACTCACTGCAGCACCCAAAGAACATTAAGCACATTTATCTCATAAGGGACACTTCCCTCAAAGTTGTTGTTTGAGATATCGATTGACGTATATGTCATCAAGATTTTGACAAATGTCATTTCTTATCCTTTGCTCGTGATTATAACTGAATCATGGTAATACAACCCTTGAAGATAATTGAATCACACTGCTGGTTGAGAGACTTTATCATAAGAATGCCTCATTGCCTTAAGTTTACATAGTTGTCAGGTGACAATCTGTCATAGAACTTATTTGAATATAGGTCAATAATTTGAAGAGCACTGGAGGAGCCACTCGAACTGTTACGAGCTATTACGAGACTATTGAATTTATACAGAGACTAACCTATTCTTACAGAGATAAAAAAACTCACAATGAGCTATCTATAAAAGATCAAACTGCTGCCTCTCAAATCCCATCAACATGTTGTGAGATAGATTGAAGTGGTTGAGTGATTGCCCCTCAAACCTCCAATGCTCCACAACCATGATAGAATAGTACCAGCTATCTTGTTGGCAGACAAGTCCATATAACTCAATTTATATTGATATTTCAAGAAGGCTGGAAACTGGATGATGCTGCAAGATGCAAATTTCAAGTTGTTGATTTTTGGGAATGGGGAAGAGACTTCAGACTCTATAATATTCAACATGTAATATGAAAGGTCCAAGATGGAGAGATTATGGAGGCCTTGCAGCAGATTTAAGATAACTGTCCCACTGAAGTTGTTGTTAGCAAATGTGAGGATAATAAGTCTTGAAATATTTAAGATATAGGTGGGAATGTGACCTTGCAAGTTGCTGCTGCTGAGATCAAAAGTTTCGAGAGGGGAAGAAGCATTCCGAAGGCCTTCCAAACATCCAGAAAGCATATTCTCTTGTAAATCTAGAGTCTTCAACAATGGCAGGTTACAGAGGGACGGTGGTATTTGCCTGGTGATTCTATTACTTCGAAATCAAGTAATCCCAGTTTCAGAAGACCGTCATAGGATGATGGAATAGAATCGGTTAGATTGTAATTTGCCAAGTGAATCTTCGCTATGCTACTTGAGTTAGCATCAAACGGTGGAAGCTTACCACTGAAGTTATTGTTGGAGAGATCAAACATAACCAACCTCATAAGTCTACATAGTTGGAGAGATCAAACTTACCCAACCTCATAAGTCTACATATGGAGGCCATAATAGAACCAGACAACACGCAGCTGGAAAGCCACAATATTTCCAATGACCCAAGATCTCCAATCGATTCTGGCAAGAACCTTTCAAGCAGTGGATTGTCGGACGCGTCGAAAGTTTTCAAACAGGTGAGCCTGGCGACCACAACGGGAATCCGACCGGCAAATCGCAGATGGGAAAGATGACTTCCGGAAGCAGAAATCAGATCAACCGCGAAGACATACAAGTACGATACAGAACATGTGTGTTACAACTTTCCAGACGACCCGCATGCAAAACTCTGAAAAGCCCCTACACGATCCGACGATAAAATTGCGAAAATAACAACAAGATGGGAAGATCCATACCTTGCGGAGGTGAGGAACGAGTCCCCCACGACGAGATCTTCGTGTGGACGCCTTTGGCATCGCGATTGGACAATTCCGGCGAACTCCGGCGACCTTGGCGACGCTCCGACATGCTCCGGGGTGGAGCTCTGCAGCCTGGGTGGGGAAAAAGTGGTTTGGTCGGCCAAGCCCTAAACATGTTCATTTTATACCCGGGTTCAAATCCGGGTCCGATTTCTGACCCATGGTCATAAAATGACCATAACATCGTCGCCCGATATCGGATTTGGACGTTCTTGATACCATTGGAAAGGTCTCGACGAGCACTACGCGATGGGCTTCTCATTTGAATCTTTTGAACACTGTGTAAGTACAGTATTTGCAATTAATCCTAGACTTCAGTAATTTTGCAACTTAGTCCCTGTTAAAGTTTCAGGGTTTTACAGACACCCCTCTGGGCCTAAAGTCTTCTGCTTGCTCCGCAACGTCCTTTGGAAGAAGGAAAATCAAGGACCTATTCAACTTTTTCCATAATATGGTTGGCACTTCTGAACTCTACCAGTAATGCCATAACATCCTCCTTCAAATCGCAGAACTCTATGAAAAAGGACACCAACAGACCATCCGATTAAAGACTGTTCTGGACACCTCATCCACTCGAAGCTCTGTGATGGATTGACGCTTATGAACTCTGCCAGTAATATGCTCTCTTTACAAGAGGTGAGGAAGGGAAAAAATCATGTTAATGGAGCCACCCCTCTACGTTTGCCTCGCTCTGAGAAAGGGAGAAGAAATCTACCAGCTCATCCTTCCCGTCCGAAGATTATTCCTATAAGTTTCGTTCACTTAATGAATAAATATATTATTATGGTGGGAAACAAATTGTAGATTGATGTCACCAGTATTTATTGTGCATGGCAAGGCCATCTTAGAGGGCACATCTGCTTCTATTCAACTGTTGAGCGATGTAGCCAATATGACCTTACCACAGGAGTAACTTCCTTCCCCGATGGTGGGACTCATAACTGGGACATGTAGAGGCAGGATCATTAGATTTTTCATTTATTTATCTGCAGATTAGTTTTAAAAATCAACATGTCACTTTTTCAAGCACTAACATTTTCATGTATCCTTGCCAAGAGTGGAGATTTTCAGCAAATCAAATATAATTATTGGTTTCAAGCGTCATTATTTCGTATCAAGAAAATGGTTTTAAAGTCCTTTATATACTTATTTTTTTAGAAGGAAATATTAATCATTACTAGAATACACCAACACGAAATCTCACTAGTAACAGAGAAGAATTAAACAACTACATTAATCTCAACTGAAGAAAAAAATGCATAATTGCGTACCCAGATTTCCGCATATGTAAGTAGATGGCAAGGCATTGTTGAACTTCTTGCAATGATCCATACTTATGACGAGCTCTTAGGAGAGTGCTATACGTAACCTGAAATACAAATAATTACCTATTTACTTGTATTTCTAAGCTTGAAATCATAGCCACAATAAAACCAACAACTTTATGTATCTAGAGTATCAATTAGTGAGGCATCAATGTATTTTTATTTTCTATTATCAAATATATAAAACTATCAATAGTCCATAGCTAAGCTTCCATTTGATTAATTTATAATTATAATTTACGGCTCGAACCGATGGTATATTTACATCTAGAAGGGGTTCTCCTCTTAGATTAACTTTAGGGGTATTCTGTAGGATATGTTATGGAATATAAACACCATCATCAGTCTCAAACATGAATTTGAGATCTATGAACCTGAGAGCCAGTAGAAGAAAAGTATGGAACACACTGATATCACTAAGTGACATCATTATTGCTAATGTCACATCAAATAAGATGACATCAGTAGTCATAATATACGGTTAAAAAAGAGGGTCAAAGCATCTATTACCATCTTGGGTAAAAATATGGACAGATACAAATGTAGGTGTTACCATATCCTTATCCATTTTAAAATACGGATACAAATATTTGCAGATATGAAAAATATGTTACCATATCCTTGAAAAATGGATACGGATGTAAAATGGATACTGATCGCATACAAATAATATAAAAAATATTGCATAAATTATCTCAAATATACATGCATGTGATGGAATAGGCATGGTCTAAATAATATAGATACGCTTATATTATAATAATTATACCAAATGTGGTGAAAGAATGTCTAAAATTATGTATAAAATTTGTGAAGCCTTCTCCCACTATAAGTTGGGTCGGCTACATGAATTCTTGCCTAAAATAATGTTTCATATAGTTAAAAATAAATCTATACCTATATTTATATATGAAAATGGATGTACGCATATTGTATAGATGTTTGCCGATATCAAAGTGATATTTGTATTCTTTTAAAACAAATATGGATGCCATCTATATAAAATGGATACGGTGCCTATCCCTTTGCATCCCTAATCTTGAGCCCTACAACAAGGAGCAAAGACATGCTTGCTGGTTCTACGAAAAAATTTGTCCTGATCAGACCCCAAGGAAACAACACATCCAAAAAAAACTTGTGGAGGAACCACAAACAAAACCATAGTCAGGAAAGAGAATAAACTATTGAAGTCAATCTTGGGAACAGAGAAGGGTATTCGATTAATGAGGTAGCAAGCAGTCATAACGGTAACCCCCCCCCCCCCCCCCCCCCGAAAAAAAAAAGATAAAGGTACATGGCTATACACATGAAATGTGTGAGCAGCATCAACTATATTTATATTCTTCCATCAAAAACTAAATTTCTATGCTTCCACCTAGCCTCCCCTTTCTGCTAAGAGGTGCAAGGAAATGACACCATATGAATAATACCCATGCCCTAAAACAATTTCAAAAGAAGAATATATATTTTTTACATCTTTAATAAATATGTACGCTTCTGCTTCAGACTTTGCTATTAACATAAAAACTCAAATTTAAGTAACACCGTCCATAATAACCAAGTAAAAACAATCTCCCAAATGATTAGGAACACATGCTGGACTTCAGACATCGAAATACAGATGTGTAACCGAATGAGTCAAACTGACAGTATCATATGTTCGGAAGGATATAAGATGGTGCTTCCCTAACTCAACTCGCACTAAAAAATGTGACTAAGTACATAATTGAGGAAGACCAAGTCTCAGTTTCTGAAGCGGGAGATAACTAAAATGAAGATATCATAAGAAACTTGGTGCAGTCTCAGAAGTAGGATATCATGTCTAGTAAATAAAGAAAGGATTCTTTTAAAAAATAGATACCATTTTCTTCATGAGCACATTTAAACAAGCCCCCACCCCCCTTCTCCCTGACTATTGTTAGGGCAATTCAATCAAAATACTTGTTTTAATAGTGATACACAAAATTTATCGATAGGCACATATGTTTAATTCAAAGTGATACGATTAGTGAGATCAGGAGGACTGTTTACTAGGTGAATTGGTGACTTACCTTATCCTGATAGTGATTTCATTGGAAGTAAAGCCTTAACAACTTTGTTTGAATGCATCCAGGATTGGTATAATTTTTTCCTTACAAATGTGAATGGTCCCTAAGTGAGCACAGTGAAGAATCCTTCAGGAAGAACAGGTGAGAATTCATCATTGCTTCGTGGACTCCCTTGGATGTTGGGCTGAGATTTTTAATGTCGCTTTATAAACTGCCGATAGGGTCGAGGCTTTGGTGGACGAGACGTTGGTTCTGGAAAGTTCCATCCTTCATTTTTTGATATTGAACTTGAGATGATGGATGCGTGTGATTGCATCTTTACGTGAGATTCATGCTCATTCTTGCTGAATGTTTATTGGTTTCTTTGGATCTGCTTAATTAATTCAAATATGCATCTGAGAAGCCTTTGTCAAGGGCATACTCTGACACTTTATTGTTGTGGAATTCAGGGGAATCTTCTTATGTAATTATTGTAGAGATATATTATTCACTTCTGTACTTTTCTTATATTTCTATTTTTAGTTGGACTCTTTATGTATTTCACCCATAGGCTGCTCTCCTATATAAGAGAGCCTAGGGCTGATGGAATAAACAAGTTTTCTCATTTTCCCAACATGGTATCAGAGTGACGGTCCTAGACCGGAGTTCTCGAGCCAAAAAAACCCTAGCCTCCACCCTCCAGCCCTCCACGCGCGCCCGCGCTGCCTGCGCACGCGCCTCCTCCTGTGTTCGGTGCCTGCGCGTAAGAACAATCGCGCGCTGGTGCGCCATCATCTACGCACTGCGTCTCCAGTGCGCGTAGAAATCGCAGCACTCGCGTGTCTTCCGTGCGCTACACTTGCGCATCTGCGCGCTAGTGCACGCACTGCGTGATCCTCTACGCGCATATCTGCTCGCGTGCGCCTGTGCATCCCCGCGACATAATCCAGCACGCGCGTCTGTGCGCGCGTGATCTCCGTGCGCGAGCAGTCCCAGCACGTGCATCTGTGCACGCGTGTATGCGCGTGATCTCCGTGCACGAGCAGTCCTAGACTAGCGCGCGTGCGACGTGCAACTCCAGTCCTTTCCGTGCGCACGTTTACAGATTGATGGGTTTGGTTGCTTGCGTCTACACATGCAACTAAACCCGTTAATATCGGTGTAGACAAAATCATCTATTCAGTCTACTCCCCTAGTCTTCCTATATCATGATGTCAGAAAGCAAGGCAGATATTTCTTCTACATGCGCCTTCAGAGGTCCAGCGCCAATTGTGAAGATGGGTGGTTCAAACTATGAACTGTGGGCCATGGAGTTCATGAGTATGATAAAGTCAACCGGTAAGAAGCACATTCTTACTGAGGAAGAGCTTGCTGAGAAGACATGGGTTAATGCCTCTTGGGAGGCAGATGATGCATATGCCAAAGTCTGGCTTTCCGGAACATTAGCAATTGAGATTGCTAACGATATTCTCCATCAACCCACTACCAAAGCAATGTGGGACATTTTGGCTGCTACCTACTTACAGGCAAAGAATGAGACGAATATTTTGCAACTTCAGTGATGCAAATAGGATTTTTTGCGACAGAGGGATTTTGGAGAAGAAAATCGCGGAGATCGCGTAGGGGAGAGAGAGACGGGAGAGGGAGATAGAGATAAAATCTCAAGTTTTCATATAATCTGACCTGTCTAAAAACAATAGCCTATCATCCCATTATATAGGAGGGATGAGATTACAAAAATAGAAATTCAAATTCAAAACTACTTATCCTAATTTGACTCTTACCGACTAACTGATTGATTTGAAATAAATTCAAATCTCTAATTGACCCTAACAAACTAAATTAAGATCGCACGTGATCTCTTTATTTAAATTAAAAATGCAAGGACTCAATTATTTGTAAATAAAATGAGACTCTAATTATCGGACAAAATTAAATAAATAAAGCCCTATATATCGGATTCATGCTGCATCAGTTCTCCTTCGCTTGAAAAATTCGGCTCCCGAAGAATTGCTGGATTTGCAGGCTTGGAGGTTGATAAAATTAAATCAGCGTTCTCGGTCATCCCATGGAAGAACTGGTGTGGAGCAAATGGCGGAATCCATGTGTGCGCTGTGCGAAAGTTGGAGCCGGTAACTTCGTGACGGAATAATATGTGGGGCGCGAATGCGAGCGTCCACTCGGATGTCGTTTCCTTGATATGATGCTTGAAAAACTGATGTGGCATCTTCATGTCGAACAACTTGACCACTGGAGATTCCATAGCAAAGTGATCGCACACATATAATAGAGGAGGAGAGGTGGCCAATGAATTAAGCCATGAGGCCTTTAAATAGGTGAAACACATGATCCTAATCCTAATTAGATAAGGCGGCAATCCAGATTTTGTTCTTTCAACACTCCCTTTTAAATATTTCTGCTCCAGGGGGGTGGAATGCAATTTTCGTACCCCTTCAATCACATTATCTCCTCTTACATTCCCAATTACTTTAACCTTTATATCAAAGGTTTTAGGCCTAGGGAAATTCCTGCAATTTTTCCAAATTAACTTCCAATCCCAAATTTCATGGGATTCGAATCCCATAGATAAGGAGCCCCCTGTTAGGGTTCTCCGCTCTTTTCCTGGGCCATGGCGATGGTGGAGGCTTCAAATCCAATGGGCGGCGCCGAGCCCTTTGGCTAGGGTTGCGGCTCGAGATCGTATGGCTGCGCCCGATCTCACGAGGGCGGCCGCGTGTGTCCCCCCAATGGCGGTGGTGCACGGTGACGCCAGGGTAGCATCGACAGGGTTTTGGGTCAACCTTTGGTGGTGGTGGTGGATAGTGTGTGTTGACGCATATAGAATATCTGTACCTCTTTGTTATTTTATTTTTCAGTTGTCTTCTTTATGTAATTTACCCATAGGCTACTCTCCTATATAAGAGAGCATAGGGTTTATGGAATAGATCATCTCATTCATTTTTCCCAACATGGTATCAGAGCGACGGTCCTAGACCGGAGTTCTCGAAACCCTAGCCCTAACCCACCCCACCCGCCGACCCTATCTCTCTCCTTCTCTCTCTCGATCGGCGCGCCTCCAACGCCGCCGCCTCTCCTCCTTCGCACGCCGCTGCTCGCGCACCTTCTCCAGTGCGCTACGCGATCCTCCTGCGCATCTTCTTGCGCACGATTGCGCGCACCTGCGCCTACGCCATTGCGCCTACGCCATCATCTCCAGCGCGCGCCTGCGCACGATTGCGCACATGTGCGTGAAGGGCACCAGCACATAGCGCCAGCGCGAAGGGCACCAGCGCGTGAAGGCCACCAGCGCGCGTGAAGGGCATCATACAGTGCGCAGACCGCTGTGCGCATACCGCTGCATACCGCTGTGCGCATACCTTGCGGCACATACCGCTGTGCGCATAGCGATCCTGTGCACACTCAACTGCGCGTAACAGTGCGCCAGCCTACTGCACGCGTGCATCTCCGCGTGCATCTTCGTCATTCCTGCGCGTGTGCAGACCGTAGCACGCGCGTATTCATGGGGATAGTTGCTTGAGGTCTACACATGCAACTAATCCCATCTATGGTATTGTAGACAAAACACATTGTTTGTCAATCGTTCCAGTCTTCATTTTTCAATATGTCGGAGAGCAAGGTAGATATCCCATCTATTGGCACATTCCGTGGTCCAACGCCTATTGTCAAGATGGACGGTACCAACTATGAACTGTGGGCAATGCAGTTCATGAGCATGATGACGTCTACGGGTAAGAAGCACATTCTTACCGAATCAGAGCCTGCTGAGAAGACTGGAACCTATGCCTCCTGGGAGGCTGATGACGCATACGCCAAAGTCTGGCTATCTGGCACGTTGGCAATTGAGATTGCCAATGATATTCTCCATCAACCCACAGCGAAGGATATGTGGGACATTCTGGCGGCCACATATTCCCAGGCGAACAACGAGACAAAGATTCTGCAACTCCAGCATGATATCTTCACCATCAAGCAGAATGGTCGCCCTCTACATTCTCTCTATACATCACTGAGAGGGATGTTTGAGAAGCTATATAGCTTCATGCCCTTGACAGCCACGCCAGAGCAGCAGAAGACTTACAGGAACGCTACTATGGTGGGCGTGTTCCTAGCCGCACTTGATCCTGAGTACGAGGCAGCACGATCACAGATTTTGGCGGATTCTACAATTCCGCCAATGGAGGAAGCCTTCCATAGACTGAGTCGGATTACAGTTCCCTCAACTGCTGCAAGCCAGAATTCTTCAGCCATGGCAGCAACCAGAGGTCGCGGCTATCATCACCAGGGCCGTGGATGTGGACCCCGTGGGAGGGGTGGCCGCACTAGGCCAACATGCACCTACTGCCACCGTGTTGGACACAACGAAGATACATGCTATTCAAAGCACGGATTTCCTGCATCCGCACGAGCTGCTGAGCAGATCGAGCCCCCATCTGCTGCTACCTTAGATCAACGGTTTGATGATTTAGTTGCCCGTCTGAGGGGCATTATCCCACCATCTGGTCCAACACCGACTAAAGAGAATCATTCTGATGCCGCTGCCTCTGCCTCTGCATCTACTAGTGCTTCAGGTAGTATACTTGCACTCCATAGTAGTAGATCTAATACACTGCCATGGATCATGGACTCAGGCGCGACACATCACCTATGTGGCGACCAGAGCCTACTTACAGGATACACCCAGATCCCTCCAGGACGGACAGTAGTGATTGCCAATGGCACACATTCCCCCATCACTGGTCAGGGGGAGATTATACTGACATCTTCTATGCAGCTCAAGAATGTGCTTCATGCACCTGATTTTTCAATGAATTTGTTGTCAATTAGTCAGATTACGAAGGACCTCCATTGTCGGGCAATTTTTGATCCATCTTCTTTGATTTTTCAGGACATCCGTACGGGAAACGTGATTGGTCGTGGCTATGAGCAAGGAGGCCTTTACCGTCTGAATCAGACCCCATTTGCCGGAACCACATCCTCTCCTGCTGGACAAGTATCTCCTCTACTGTGGCATCTGCGTTTTGGTCATTTACCGCTTCAGAAGTTGCATCGAGTTCTACCCTATGGTCTTTCTCACACACCTATCCAGTGTGAGGCATGTCAGTTGGGAAAGCATCACAGGTCGTCCTTTCCCAGTAGTCCAGGTCGGAGTAGTAACTCCAAGTTTGAGTTGTTTCATGTCGATGTCTGGGGTCCGAGTCGTTTTCCCGATCATCAGGGACACAGGTTCTATATTGTATTTGTGGATGATTTCTCTAGAGTGTCATGGGTGTTTCTGATGAAAAATAAATCTGAAGCAGGAAATATTATTATCCACTTTCTTAATGAAATTCAAAATGTTTTCTCCACATCTGTCAAGCTTGTGAGAAGTGATAATGCTTTAGAGTTGTGCACCAACATTCTAGCCAATTACTACTCCTCAAAAGGGATTATTCACCAAACATCGTGTGCTCATACATCTCAACAGAATGGGATTGCTGAAAGAAAACACCGTCACCTTCTTGATGTCACAAGATCACTTCTTATTCAGAGTCATGTTCCCTACTCCTACTGGGGTGATGCAGTTCTTACTGCATGTTACCTGATTAACCGTATTCCTTCGTCTGTCTTGAATGAACAGATTCCTTTTTCACTCATTTACCCTGACAAGGAGTTGTTCACTCTTACTCCTCGTGTGTTTGGGTCAGTTGCATTCGTCCATCAGTTGTCGCCTGGTACTAACAAGCTCTCTCCTAGGGCTGTCAAGTGCGTCTTCGTTGGGTACTCCAGAACTAAAAAGGGGTACAAGTGTTTTGATCCTGTGCGTCGGCGGTATATGATCAGTGCATATGTTACATTTTTTGAATCTGTTATGTATTTTTCAGAATCAGGAGACAAGCAGCTACCATCTATACCTCCTGATGCCATTTACATGACACCACCATCTCAGATACAGACACCGACGCCACCACCACCACCGCCACCACCACCACCGCCACCACAACCACCACCACCGCCACCGCTCGTCTCACCACTACCATTCCATTACACCCGTAGGCCTCCTCCAGCTCATGGTCTTGACCCGTCAACTAGCTCGCCTATGGTATGTAATGAAAACATTAATGTTGATGGATCTGACGACATTTCTCAGCAGGATGTATTGCAGGAGCCTGATACAGATGATTTGGATGTTCCTATTGCTCTACGGAAGCCAAAGAGAAGCTGTGCCAAATATCCATTATCAGCAGCCGTGTCGTTTGAGAGGCTATCTGGAGACTTCAGGACGTTTGCGTTGTCACTTTCAGCTACAGACATTCCACGGAATCATCATGATGCTTTGTAGGATGCTAGATGGCGGCTAGCAATGGAAGAAGAAATGGCGGTACTTCAATCCAGAGGAACCTGGAGCTTGGTTCCTATACCTCCAGATGTCAGCCCGGTGAGTTGCAAATGGGTGTTTACAGTGAAGCACAATGCAGATGGCTCCATTGACAGGTACAAGGCACGCCTTGTTGCACGTGGCTTCACACAGACATACGGGGTAGATTACCTTGACACATTCTCGCCTGTGGCGCGTCATTCCACTCTGCGGATCCTGTTATCAGTTGCAGTTGCTAGAGACTGGCCACTTTATCAGCTGGACGTGAAGAATGCATTCCTCTATGGCGACTTGCAGGAGGAAGTCTATATGCAACAACCACCTGGTTTTGCTGTTGAGGGGCGGTGTTCCAAGGTATGCAGATTACATAAGGCCATCTATGGCCTTAAGCAGAGCCCCAGAGCGTGGTTTCAGAAGCTTTCAGATCTTTTTGAGAAACAAGGATATAAACGCTCCAATGCTGATCATTCCTTGTTTGTACAGAAGACGGCTAAAGGTACTATTGTAATCATGGTTTATGTTGATGATATCTTGATTACAGGAGATGATGAGCAGGGCATTAAGCAGGCAAAGGAAAGGCTGGGGACCGAGTTTGTCACCAAGGACTTGGGAGTCCTTAGATATTTTCTGGGGTTGGAGTTTGCTAGAAATCCATATGGATTAGTAATGTCGCAGAGGAAATATGTTACATATCTATTGAGTGAGACAGGTATGCTAGGGTGTCGACCGGCTACGACACCAATGGATCCCAGCATGAAGCTTTATGATGATGACACAGAAGAGGTGGACAAGAGAAGGTACAGAGAACTGGTAGGCAAACTACTGTATGTCACGATCACTAGACCTGATATATCATTTGCAGTGAGTCGTGTGAGCCAGTTCATGGAGCAACCACGTCAGGCCCATATGGATGCAATACACATGATTCTGAGATATTTAAAATCATCTCCAGGTGCAGGCTTGCTATTTAAGAAAGGAAAGGAGATCTCTATCACGGCATGTGCTGATGCAGACTATGCAGGATGCCCCAAGGACAGGAAGTCCACATCAGGATTTGCAGTCTATGTTGGAGATGCTCTGGTTTCGTGGAGAAGCAAGAAACAGACAGTGGTAGCTAGATCCAGTGCTGAATCCGAATACAGGGCTATGGCCCAGGCTAGCACAGAAATGATGTGGGTGAAATCTTTACTTGCAGATCTATGTCTTGATATACCTCTTCCTATGATGTTGGAATGTGACAATCAGGCCGCCTTATTCATTGCAAACAACCCAGCCTTTCATGAGAGGACCAAGCACATTGAGGTTGACTGTCACTACATACGTGACATGGTTCAGAAGGGGTTCATTGCTACATCTCACGTCACATCAGAGAATCAGACTGCTGATATTTTCACCAAGGCATTACTTCGAGGCCCATTCCAGAAGTGTGCGTCCAAGCTGAGCATGATTGATATCTATGCTCCATCTTGAGGGGGAGTGTTGACGCATATAGAATATCTGTACCTCTTTGTTATTTTATTTTTCAGTTGTCTTCTTTATGTAATTTACCCATAGGCTACTCTCCTATATAAGAGAGCCTAGGGTTTATGGAATAGATCATCTCATTCATTTTTCCCAACAGTGTGGGCTCGGGTATTGGCGTGGTTGGTGGGAAAAGGGGTAGGGAGGGATGCTGGCAGCAGTGCGCGGTTGAGGCGGCGACAACACGGGAGGGGGTACTGGAGAGAAGGGAGAGGAGGGTTGTGGGGTGGGCGATGGGTGCTGGAGAGAGGGGAGAGGGGGGTTGAGGGGTGGGCAACGATGGAGGTTCAGGGGCGGCATGTGGGGGTGGTAGCAACGGTAAGGGTGGGGCGGGGGGGTCGGCAGTGGGGCTTGGGTTGCGAGGGTGGCGACGGGAAGGGAAACTGGAGGTGCGGGGGTGACAACGGGTGTGGTAGGAGGAAGAGCTGGCGCTGGGAGGGTTGCCGGGGTGGTGGAGTTGGGTTGCGGGAGAGGTGGTGGGGAAGCTTGGAGGATGGCAGGGGGCGGTAATTGGGCGATTGGGGGTGCCGGAGGTGCGAGGGCTGTAGCGGGGACCCGGGAGAGGGTCGTGGGTAGCCCGGAAATCGATTCTCCCAATGATTGCAGGTCTGAATCTACCTGGACAGCGAGCAGATTGTCGTCTTTTCCTTCTGGAATGACCTGGACAACGAGCAAATCCTCATTGACGGCGAGTTTTCCTTCGTCAAAATTCTGGACAACGGCTTCGGTAGTGGAAGACTTTGATAGGGCGGCGCATATAGCTTCGAAATTAGCCCTCATAGCTTGACATTTTGACTGGAAGTCATGTATTGTGCTCATCTCCTTGTCGTAAGCTTCTTTGGCTCGTCTTTTCTGCTTCGACGAATGATGGTCTTACGTCGCATGTCGGCGCGAATGTTTGCACGGATCGTCAGATCGTGAGGACGATCTGTAGGCCATGCTCTGATACCAAATGATGCAAATAGGATTTTTGGCGACGGATAAAAATAAATTTGATCGGTGGAGATTGTTTGGTAGAAGAAAATGGAGGGGTTGAGAGGAGAAGCTCGTCGGAAAAACGAGGGATTTTGGAGAAGAAAATCGCAGAGATCGCGTAGGGGAGAGAGAGACGAGAGAGGGAGATAGAGATAAAATCTCAAGTTTTCATATAATCTGACCTGTCTAAAAACAATAGACGGCCTCTCCACTCACTGTACACGTCTTTATGTGGAATGTTTGAGAAGCTTTATAGCTTCATGCCTCTGACAACCACTCCAGAGCAACAGAAGACCTATCGGAATGCCACTATGGTGGGTGTTTTCCTTGCTGCCCTTGATCCAGAATACGAGGCAACACGTTCTCAGATCTTGGCGGATTCTATTATTCCTCCTATGGAGGAAGCTTTTCGTAGGCTGAGTCGTATCACTGCCCCTTTGTCTGCTACGAATCAGACCGCTTCAGCCATGACAGCCAATCGAGATCATGTAGGTCATCATCAGTTCTGTGGTCGTGGACCTCGCGGTCGAGGAGGCCATGTTCGGCCATCATGTACTTTTTGCCATCGTTCTGGACATACCGAAGACACATGCTATTCTAAGCATGGATTTCCGGCTTCTACACGAGCCGCTGAACAGATCGAGCCCCCAACCGCATCATCTATGGATCAACGCTTTGATGATCTTGTAGCCCTTCTGAGGGGCATCATTCCTCCATCTGGTTCCACTGCATCAACATCTACTTCTGAGAGCCACGTCGACGTTGTCGTATCTGCATCCACCAGTACATCAGGTAGCACCTATGCATTCACTAGCAAGTGGATCAGATACTTTAGAGTGGATTATGGACTCTGGTGCCACACATCATCTGTGTGGTGATCAAGGTCTACTTACAAGATATAGGCACGTCTCTCCAGGCCGTACAATGGTTAATGCTAATGGAACACATTCCCCGATTATTGGTCAGGGGGAGATTAGATTGACACCATCCATGCATCTCAAGAACGTGTTACATGCACCTGATTTTTCGATGAACTTGTTGTCCATTAGCCAACTTACAAAGGATTTACATTGTCGAGCAATTTTTGATCCATCCTCTCTTTTTTTCAGGACATCCTTACGGGCAACGTGATTGAGCGTGGCTATGAGCAAGGCGGCCTCTATCGCCTTGGTCGGACTCCTTATGCTGGAACATCAACCCTACCTGCTGGACCTATCTCCCCATTATTGTAGCACCTGTGTTTTCGACATCTACCGCTTCAGAAGCTGTGTCATGTATTACCTCAGGTTCCACCTCACATGTCCATTCAATGTGAGGCTTGTCAGGTGGGAAAACATCGTCGGTCTACTTTTCCCAATCGTTAGTGTTGAGTTATTTCATGTCGATATCTGGGGTCCTAGTCGTGTTCCTGATCATCAGGGACACAAGTTTTATATAGTTATCATGGATGATTTCTCTCGTGTGTCGTGGGTATTTCTGTTAAAGAATAAATCTGAAGCGAGGAATATTATCATCAATTTCATTAATGAAGTTCGTAATGGATTTTTCTGCATCTGTTAAGATTGTGAGAAGTGATAATGCCCTGGAATTCTATACTCATACCCTATCCAGTTATTTTTCATCTCAAGGATTATCCACCAAACATCCTGTGCATGTACTTCCCAACAGAATGGGGTTGCTGAAAGGAAACACCGTCATTTACTCGATGTCACCAGATCGATTCTTATACAGAGTCATGCCCCTCATTCTTTCTGGGGTGATGTTGTTCTTACGGCATGCTATCTTATTAATCGAATGTCGTCATCTGTCTTAGGTGAGAAGACTCCATTCTCTCTTATTTTCCCTGACAAAGATTTGTTCTCCCTTACTCCTCGTGTGTTTGGCTTGGTAGCCTTTGTTCACCAGTTGTCTCCCGGGACTGACAAGCGCTCTCCTAGGGCTGTCAAGTGTGTCTTTATCGGGTACTTCAGAACACAGAAGGGGTACAAGTGTTATGTTCCATTGTGCAGGAGGTATTTAGTCAGTGCCGATGTCACCTTTTTCGAATCTGTTATGTACTTCTCGCCTACAGGTGATCAGCTGGTTCCCTCTGACACTGTTGATGCTATATACATGCCGCCACCACCACCACCACCATCAGAACTGCTATCATCTCCTACACCTGTCACTGTGCCTGTTTCACCATTGCCATTCCACTATACCTGTAGGCCTCCTTCTGCTCATGGCCACTGCTCATCATCTAGCTCGCATGAGGTATGTTCTGAAAATATTACTATTGATGGATCTGATGATTTTCCTGAGCATGATGTGTTACAGAGGCCAGCTGAGGAGACAGATAATTTAGATGTACCTATTGCTCTACGAAAGCAGAAGAGGAGCTGCGCGTCATATCCTATAGCATATTCTGTTTCGTTTGACCGTCTCATTGGAGACTTCAGGACCTTTATCATTGCATTGTCAGCAGTGGATATTCCACGAAATTATCAAGATGCACTGAAGGATAGTCGATGACGCTTGGCCATGGAAGAAGAAATGTCAGCTCTTTAGTCCAGAGGCACCTGGAGCCTTGTTCCTGCACATGCTGATGTGTCTACAGTTAGCTACAAATGGGTCTTTACAGTTAAGCAGAATGCAGATGGCATCATTGACAGATACAAGGCTCGCCTTGTTGCACGTGGCTTCACACAGACATATGGAGTGGATTATCTTGATACACTCTCGCCGGTTGCTCGCCATTCCACCCTACAGATCCTCCTTTCTGTTGCAGTTACTCGTGATTGGCCGCTATATCAGTTAGATGTGAAGAATGCATTCCTATACGGTGATTTACAGGAGGAAGTCTACATGCAACAACCACCTGGTTTTGCTGTTGAGGGGGGGTATCCTACGGTGTGCAAACTTCATAAGGCTATCTACGACCTTAAAAAGAGCCCCAAAGCTTGGTTCCAGAAGCTCTCAGACATGTTTGAGAAACAAGGGTATATACGTTCTATTGCTAATCATTCCCTGTTTGTACAGAAGACACCCAGAGATATTATTGCTATTATGGTGTATGTAGACGTTATTCTAATTACAGATGATGATGAACAGGGAATCAAGGGGACAAAAGAAATGCTGGGTCGTGAATTCGTTACCAAAGACCTTGGGGTCCTTAGATGTTTTCTGGGACTGGAGTTTTCTAGAAATCCTCCGAATTTCATTGAAACTTGAGCCCATATTCATTGGAAGGGTTCCAAAAGAAATGACGCATACACGTTGTCCATTGTAAGATCCAAGTATGTGCTAGCATTTATGTTATGAGATCTAGAAATTAACCTGTTGCTATTTGTTAGAGTATGTAATAATTGCCTTGCTCTTTGGTTTAATCAACACCTATACAGATATTCAACGGATATGTGCAATAACTTTGTCCAGAAGCTAAATGGCGACTATTAATTGTCATTCAATAATATAAAGAGTGTTTATATTCAAAATTCCAATATATGTGTTACCTTAACCTTCACATACCAAACGTCGATGCATTGCAAGGTATGTCTAAATGCAAAGGCTCGCAGTAGCATGATGTTAGAAAGGATACTTTTCAAAAGGATCAGGACTAAGGTATGACCATAAAATTTGTGTGAAAGCAGTTTTGGCAAAGATCACATATATGTTGCAACCATATGCATACCCTCATATGGTTGTAACTCCTCAATTTTCACCATTCATTGGCAATTTGAAATACATACGGTCATGTTCCAGTTCATTTGTAATCCGATAATCAATAAGAATCAGTAATGACTAATAATACCGGTCATGATGATCTCTACACCTGATCATGCGAGGGTGCGGAGACCCTCACCTGGGCGGAGGAAAAGAAGCCCAGTTAAGGCAACTGGGTTGGTAATGACCCAGACGAAATATGTCACTGACCTGTTGAGTGAAACAGGAATGCTTGGTTGCCGACCTGCCACTAAACCTATGGATCCCATTATGAAATTATATGATGATGACACTGATGAGGTGGATAAGAGAAGATACAGAGAACTGGTGGGCAAACTTCTCTATGTTACTATTACCAGGCCCGATATCTCCTTTGTTGTGAGTCGAGTGAGCCAGTTTATGGAGCAACCACGTCAGGTACACATGGATGCTATACATATGATAGTCAGGTATCTTAAGTCATCTCCAAGTGCAGGTCGGCTGTTTAAGAAAGGCAAGGAGGTTACTATATCAGCTTGTGCAGATGTAGATTACGCAGGGTGCCCCAAGGATAGGAAGTCCACCACTGGGTTTGCTGTGTATGTTGGAGATTCTCCAGTCTCATGGAGAAGCAAGAAGCAAACGGTTGTAGCAAGGTCAAGTGCTGAGTCTGAATATAGGGCTATGGCCCAGGTCAGTACAGAAATGATGTGGGTAAAGGTTGTGCTTGTAGATCTATATATAGAAGTCCCGCTTCCTATGGCTCTGGAATGTAACAATCAGGCAGCTCTATTCATTGCAAATAATCCAGCATTTCATGAACGGACCAAGCACATTGAGGTTGATTGTCACTTCATACGTGACATGATTCAGAAGGGATTTATTGTTACATCCCACGTTAGCTCAGAGGATCAAACTACAGATATTTTTACCAAGGCATTACTTCAAGGGCCGTTCCAGAAGTGTTCGTCCAAGCTGAGCATGATTGATATCTATGCTCCATCTTGAGGGGGAGTGTAGAGATATATTATTCACTTCTGTACTTTTCTTATATTTCAATTTTTGTTGGACTCTTTATGTATTTTACCCATAGGCTTCTCTCCTATATAAGAGAGCCTAGGGCTAATGGAATAAACAAGTTTTCTCATTTTCCCAACAATTATAACATAATGTTTTTCCATGCAGTTATAGAAGGATGAAGAAGGCAGAATTATATTCCAATGAAAGATATTTTGTGTTCCACCTACTCATTGGTACACTTGTCTTTCCTCTATATAGTAACTCTTTTATATAATCCGAACACCAGGACTCCACCTATATAAGGAGTCCTAGAATGGCCTATTCTCTTTAAGAAATTCCCTCATAGATTTTTACTTGGAATCAGAGCATGTGATCCCCTCCCCTTATCCCTTCTCCACAACCGCTCTCTCCCTTCTTCATCATCATCACCCAACCCAACCAAACCCCACCACCCCCAACCCCATCGCCCTATCAACACCCTCTTTGTTTTCCAATGCTGACATTAGCCTTCTGGGCAGATCTAGTGCCCTCCAACGCCCTCCTGAAGCCCCTAAGAGCCCCTCCAGTAGGAAAACTAGTCCCCATCGAGTCCTCCAGGTATCCCCCGCAAGCTCCCTAGCGTCAAAAAAGCTGACTCCAGCACCCGCAAGCTCCCTAGCCTCGAAAAAGCTACCTCCCTAGCCCCCGCAAGCTTTCCCCAACCCCCACGAGTTCTCGTCGATCGCTCTCGAGACTGCATCAGATTCTTTGAAGCAACTTGATCGAGGTTCAACGCATTGTAAATAGTATGATATGATATACATCAAGTCTACATTTTCATTTTTACATCTTCTGAGTAGGCACCGATTGTATATGGAACATATTTGATTCATTCAACATGACACATGGTGAGTGACAAATGAAGCTTGAACTTCCCCTCATTGAGCTCGACCCATAAGATAGACGAGATCCATTATCCCAAGTGGTCATGCCTGCTCCCTTACACACATAGCGCATTCTTCCACAAATCGGATCCTACCATTTCTACTGGATCAAGTCAACACCAAAAATAGCGAATTAGTTGAGAAACATGATGCAATTTTTTAAATAATAAAATGATGTGAAATTGTTGATCAAAGCAATAGAGGAACGCAAGGTTCCTAAATGCAAATAGATAATATAAGAATGGACGACCTCTCCACTCATTGTACACGTCTTTATGTGGAATGTTTGAGAAGCTTTATAGCTTCATGCCTCTGACAACCACTCCAGAGCAACAGAAGACCTATCAGAATGCCACTATGGTGGGTGTTTTTCTTGCTGTCCTTGATCCAGAATACGAGGCAACACGTTCTCAGATCTTGGTGGATTCTATTATTCCTCCTATGGAGGAAGCTTTTCGTAGGCTGAGTCGTATCACTGTCCCTTTGTCTGCTACGAATCAGACCGCTTCAGCCATGGCAGCCAATCGAGATCGTGTAGGTCATCATCAGTTCCGTGGCTGTGGACCTCACGGTCGAGGAGGCCATGTTCGGACAAGACAATCACAATAAAGGACAATTTTAAATAAGGTGAGAGGCACGCAAGATAAAGGCAATATCATGCAGAATTAAAGCCACAAAGGATCCACATTGGCATAAAGGAAAGAGATAAAAAGGTTTATGTGCAGGTAATCAAGGCAACCGTAACATTTGCTTGCATGGAGGAAATAATGCTTACCAGTGATGCCGAGGAAATGCCAATGTGGTTATGAAGATCTGAGATGCAGTTGCATACACGGCACATAGTGGTAGCACAAAAGGCCACAAATGGTGATTAAACTCTCTATAGAAAGGATTATGTATACGATATTACAAGAGAATTCCAAGGGACCCCAACATAGGATTTTAAGAGCATAGACCTCATGATGCTTGACACCTAAAGCAAACTCTAAGACATCCTATTAAAAGATGAACTACCACAAGTGACACTATGGATCAAGAAACTATGACAATCAAGACCAAAATACATCATCAACTTCCAAAAATGAAGGAACTGGAATTAATTAGCTACAAGTGAATACAAAAGACAGATATTACATAGCCAACTTATGTGTAATGCGCGTTTTGAGTAGTTGTGAATTTTGTAGAATATCACTATATATATTATGTTTTTGAATGTTAGCAAGTGTTATTTCAAGAAAATATTGAATTGATAGTATTCACACTTACGTTTGACATAGTCAATAGATTCGCCTTGATGCAACGATTTCATTGAAACTTGTTTTGTGTAAATCAGAGACCATCTTCAATAATTATGACTTTAAAAAGTTCTCTGGATTTTGTAGCACATCAAACATAGTACCACATCTAGTAATTTGGAAGTATGGTAGTAGCTTATAATTAGTAGAAGCTACTACTAGTATAGGGCTCAGGAGGATACAGATCTATGCCATTATCTATGCCATTAGACCATAATCATGTCATTAAACGTGATTAGTATAAATTACCCGTGATTAGCAATAATTAAGTATCATTAGCAAAAGTAGGACACATGGAGGGCAAATCATGGGACACGTGCCGTTATACATACAGGACAAGTGTCAATACACAAGAGTACAATGTGATTAACATGTGTCCTAGTGCTTGTAAGGCATGTGGCGTTATGCATGTGCACCAAGTGCTCTCATGCATGTACAACATATTCCCTCATGCATATGAGCCATGTGTCATGGCTCATGGATGTCAAGTGTTGCCATGTGTCTTCATGCATTGTAGAGAGGTAACATGTGTCTTAAGCCTCCCTTAGATGCTGACAAATGTCACACATGCAAAGGGGTTGGAGGCCTATATATACCCATGAGCTCCTCATTCTACTCATTCCATTCCATACCACTCTCACCATTTTAGAGCCCGAGAGATGTAGAGGGTCTTGGAGGAGGACGGTAGAAGTCGCGGCGAAGCTCTGTCGGTTACCAAGAGCACTATAGAAGCCGTAACGAGGTTCTGCCAGCCATCAAGCAGTAGTATTCAATTTGAGACAGATATTTTTGATATTCACTAAAGAAGGCGATCCCGACCCGAGTTAGATAGCGATCGGGTGAGGTATTCTCAAGTGTTATTTTAAGTAATAATCTTTAGCTTTTATGCATGGTTTTGACAAGGAACTACATAGCAAGTATACATTCGTATTTTCTAAAGCTTTTACATATGAATTGCAAGTACCATACGGTAGATATGAAATCAGGTCCTTAGAAAGTATTCCAAACATCGTTTCAAGTGTTTTGTCTTGATATCACATCTTCAAGCATATATATATACATATATATTTCTTTTCAGAATAAAACATAAGTTTCACTACTCGGATTGGAGATTTATATAAAGAAATAGATTTCGAACAGTTACCATGCATATGCATATGTTTTCAAGTTCTTAATAGTTCCAGTTGAAAGAATATGCATGCTATGTCAGATTGTTTTATGATCATGAATTAGCTATTATGAGCATGAATTAGCAAGAGTACGGATTATTAGTGGCAAGAAAAGAATCAAAATCATAAAGTAAGCACTACAGTAGCTATTTTATATAATTCGTGAACTAGCCATTAGAGATGATCCTGAAACAACCATTAGATATGGCAAACCATTAGATATGGTATCAAGAGGACTTTGGGTCCGCATTCTGTATACATACAGGCTTTGGTCCGTATACAGGGTGTTTTTGGTCTTTGAGACCGTCTGCGCGTATGACTTTGCTTTGCTTCAGCGTTCATGAGTAGATAACTTAGCCACAATGGTGATTAATGCAAGCAGCTCAATAGTGATAATCATATTTCAGTTTACTTTTATTGGAGTGATTTCAGTCTTTAATTGCAAACCAGCATGTTTTTTATATGATTAATGTCATAAAGTCTCTTTCAAGTTATTTCAAAGTATTCAGCATAAATTTGGACATGATACACATATTCCAACATTCGGCTATATATATAAAAATCTTGAGATCCATTCATTGGGTTTAAGCTCATAAATGGGTTTAGACTCATCCCGCTATATTATTATTATGTACAGATCAACCGAATCACGACAGGAAGGAGGAAAGACAGTTTATACACTAGCAGGAGGGGGTTTTTTTATATGTTGTTTTGTAAGGAAATGTAATACGCGTTTTGAGTAGTTGTGTATGACTACACTATGTTTTTGAATGTTATCAAGTGTTAATTCAAGAAAATATTGAATTGATAGTATTCACATTATACGTTTGACACAGTCAATAGATTCGCCTCGATGCAACGATTTCATTGAAACTTGTTTTGTATAAATCAGAGACCATCTTGTATAATTATGACTTTAAAAGGTTCTCTGGATTTTGTAGCACATCTAACATAGTACCACATCTAGTAATCTGGAGGTATGGTAGTAGCTTATTAGTAGTGAAAGCCACTACTAGTATATGGCCCACAATGTTATAGATTTATACTCATTAGACCATAATCACATCATTAAGACTAATTAAGCATGATTAGTACTAATTACCCGTCATTTGTGATAATTAAGTGTCATTAGCAAAAGTAGGACACATGGAGGGCAAATCATGGGACACGTGTCGTTATATATTCAGGACAAGTGTCAATACCCAAGAGTATCATGTGTCATCATTTTAAGACACATGTGTCCTAGTGTAGCCTCATACTTGTGCAACAAGTTCCCTCATACACGAACCATGTGCCATGGTGCATGGACGGCAAGTGTTGCCATGTGTCTTTATGCATGGTAGAGAGGCAACATGTGTCTTAGAGCCTCCCATATATGTTGACACATGTCACACATGCAAAGGGGATGGAGGCCTATATATACCCATGACCTGCCCATTCTACTCACTTCATCCCACACCTATCTCACCACCTTAGAGCCACAAGGCCGTCGAGGTCGTTGGAGGAGCACGATAGGAGTCACAGTGAAGCTCTGTCGGTGACCGAGAGGGCATTAGAAGCCGTAACGAAGTTCTGTCCGCCAACAAGCCGTAGTACTCAATCTAAGACGGATATAGGGGGGTATTCACTAAAGAAGGAGATCCCGACTCAAGTTAGATAGCGATCAGGTGAGGGATTCTTAAGCGCAATTTTAAAGTAATAATCTTTATCTTTTATGCATGGTTTTGATAGCAAGTATATAACCGAATTTTCTAAAGCTTTTCTATATGAATTGCAAGTACCATAAAGTAGATATGAAATCAGGTCTTTATAAAGTGTTTCAAATGTCGTTTCAAGTATTTTATCATGATAGCACGTTTTCAAGCATATGGCTCTCTGTGGAACACGAAACATAAGTTTCACTAATTATATTTGAGCTGTACATAAAATAAACATGTTTGAACAGTCACTATGTAATATGTATCGGTTTTAAAGTTCTCAATATTTTCCAGTTGTAAGAATATGCATGCTTTGTCAGATTGTTTTATGTTTATGAATTAACTGTTATAGCAAGAGTACGGACTATTAGTTGCATGAAAAGTATCAGAATCAGAAAGTAAGCACCGCAGTAGCTATTTTATACAAGTCATGAACTAGCCATTAGATATGGTGATGTCATTAGATATGAACCTGAAACCGCCATTAGATATGGCAAACAATTAGATATGGTATCAAGAGCACTTTCGGTCCGCATTCTGTAAACATATAGGCTTTGGGCCGTATGCAGGGTGTTTTTGGTCTTTGGGACCGTCTGCGCGTTTGACCTAACTTTGTTTCAACGTTCATGAATCGATAACTTAGCCACAGTGGTGATTAATACAAACAACTTAATAGTGATAACTATGTTTCAGTTTATCTTCTTTTGAAGTGATTTCAGTGTTCAATTGCAAAACTAGCATGTTGTATATGATTACTGTCATAAAGTCTCTTTCAAGCTATTTCAAAGTTATCAACATAAATTTTGGTATGATGCTCATATTTCAACTTTTAGCTATATGTAAAAAGCTTGAGATCCTTTCATTGGGTCTAAGCTCATAAACGGGTTTAGACTCATCCCTTTATATTATAATTATGTACAGATCAACAGAATCACGACTAGAAGGAGAAAGGACTGATTATACACTAAAAGGAGATGGTTTTCCTTTTTTTGTACTGTCTGTTGTTTTGTAAGGAGATGTAATAGAACTTGTGTATGGCACTTCCTCGTATTGTGAACTTTATAAATACAAAGATGATATATTTGATGAGATTGTCACATGTGTACTTTGAGGAAAATGAAGCAGAAAGATTTCAGTCGCGGCATGTTCCGGTTAGCGGGACGGGTCGTGACAACTTGTGGTATCAGAGCAAAGGTTTTAGGACCTTGACAAGAATTATATTAGGAGTTGCTCTATAGTATTGGAAGATAATTTAGTTATCATAATTAGATTTGAACTTAGAAGAAAATTGATGTTATAGTTTCGAGGATATCTTAAATCATTGTTGGAGGATTTATGTTGATGAAGGATCTAGTTGAGGTTTTATTTTTATAGGAAACAATGGCAGCAGAGCAGCCACAAGAGACCACCCAAGGCCCTAGTCAGGAGAATGATAACAACAACAACGTGTATGACACGTTGACCTTGATAGCTCAAACACTAGGAGGCATGGCTGCCCAGTCCGTTAAAAGACATGAATTTGAGCACCAGTTGCAACATAAGAGAAATATTTCTTTCTTAACAACTTCTGGGTTAAGAGACAGGAGATGACATGGGTAGGATATATCCTTCTTTCTCCATAGAAAGTGAATTCGACATCACCTGACACCTGGTTTTCTAAAAGTAACGTACTTCTAATGACAGTCTAGAAGAGCATGATACGTACTTAAGCTATCCATTCCTATGATAGCATCAAATTCCCTTATCTCCATAGGAATCAGGTCTACTTCAATATAATTTTCTCCTATCTTAATCAAACAATTTCGAAGTACATCCCTAATAAAATCTAGCTCTCCCTTAGGCAAAGAAATTGCTAACGCATGCTTGAGAGAACTTATTACTTTATCAGCATATATGGAGAATCTTTGTGAAATAAAAGAATGACTTGCACTAGAATCAATAAGAGTATGTGCACTTTTACCAAAAATAATAGTGGTACCTGATACAACATCGTCCGCAGATACGGCCTCCTCTAAGGTCATAGCAAAAGCTTTTCCCTCTCTCTGGTTTGATCTCTTTTGTGTATTCTTTTTATTTTGTTCCCTTGCAGGTGGACGACGACGTATAACGAAATCACGATTTTCATTTGGTGTTGGTCTTCCCATAACCCTACGGCCTTGGACAAGTGCGGGACAATTCTGACGTATGAGACCTATCTCGCCACATTGATAGCACCCAGCGGTACCCTTGCGGCAACTTCCTGGATGAAACTTTCCACAGTTTGTACATTGTGGAAAAGATAGTGTTCTGTTTTTAGAAGTCCCAACTGTAAATCTATTTGTATGATTCCCTTGTACTCTAAGAGCTGACCTATTATCTTGCCTAGAATTCCCAGCAATTCTTGGTTCTTTGTTCATGGTTCCTCTCCATTGGGGTCTATCTGCAAACCTTTTCTTTCCGTAATCATTGCATTTCCTTCTTTCTATCACTACTCGTTCAGCCCTACGAGCAGCCTCCACCAATTTTGCATAATCAGTATATCCTGTGATCGAAACCATTTCCTTTAAATCAATATGCATACCATCTTCTAGACGTCTACACTTTTCTTCCTCTGTTGCAACCAGAGAAGTAGTAAACTTTGAAAGTTCTGTGAATTTCTTCTCATATTCATCAAACAAATTGCTCCCCTGAGTAAGGAATAGGAATTCCCTACGTTTCTCCTCCTGATAAAACATGGGAAAAATTTTTCATTAAATTCTTTCTCAAAGATCTCCCATGTAATGTGAGATGGGTTTGGATATTTCATTTTCACCGATGTCCACCAATCATCAACGCTATCTTTCAATAGAAATAATGTATACTTCAACTTTTGTTCATCCGTACAGTCCATTAGAGCAAATATTTTCTCCATATGTTTGAACCATTCCCTTGCCTTCTTTTTTTTTTGAAACTCCAAAAAAGGGGGACACACGCGGAGGTGCTCACCCCAATGCATTAAAAAGAGAAAGAGATACTTACAAGGGGAAAACGGGAAGTGAGAAATTACAAAGCAAAGAAAAGGGGGCAGACGGAGATCGTAGCCCCTGATGGTAAAAATAATTACAAGGATGTCCAGTCACGCAGGAAGCCCGAGGCCGTGGATCTAACATTCTCCAAATAGAACCGCTGACGAGCAAAGATAGCCTCGTTTCGCCCCAGCCACAGGCTCCAAAGCCTCGAGATTGGGTCAAGAAGCGCTGGCCATGGTCGATCCCTATCACAGAACAAGCTTCGGCAGAAATGAGGGAATGAAGAGAGATCCAGCCACCCCAAATCGGCCCATAACGCATCAACACAGCAGCAATGGAGAAATAGGTGGTCAATAGTTTCCGTAGCCATGCCGCAGAGACCACAGAGAGGCGAAGAGTTGGGAAACATCCGTGCACAGCGATCACGAGTTAAAATTCTTCCCCTACGGAGCAGCCACAGAAAGATACCCACACGCTCAGGAATCCTGAGCGCCCACAAAAGATTGCAATCACGCAAGAGCCTGTCATCCCTCCCATCGGCAGCGGGCAAGATGGCCATATAAGCGGCACGAGTAGAGAATGGACCATTCTTCCAGGCCAAGTAATCCCTGCCCCCAGAAGGCACAGGGGCATCAACAAGAGAGTTTTTGAGAGAGATATAGTCGAGCAACCGCTGGTCCGACAAAGCCTCAGAGATTAAGGGGCACCAATCGCGCCCATCCCAGCATCCGGCCACCGTAACATCTTTATTGGGGACCAAAGCGTAGAGACGGGGGAAAGAGAGCCTAAAGGGTCCCCTTCCCGTCCAGTCATCCTCCCAGAAGCGGAGCATAGAACCATTGCCGAGCTTGAATGAGAAAAGGGAGCGATTCCGACACAGAGCGCCCATCACCCCACGCCAGAAGATAGAGACCTGTCCCCGAAAGTCACCACGAAATGCCAAAAGGATGCCATCCCCTGCCGCACCCCTCAAACAATTAATCAGGAAATTGTCCTCCTTACCCCAAATTCGCGCCGCCCATTTGAGCAAGAGAGCATCATTCACCGACGCCAGGCTCCTCACACCCAACCCGCCCTCCTTCTTAGGACGCGTGACCTCATTCCAGGCAACGAGGTGCACACCCTTCCCCCCTCCCCCCTTCTTCCCCCACAGAAAAGCCCGCATACACTTCTCCAGACGCCAACGAACCCCCTTAGGCATACCCCGCACCGAGAGAAAGTAGATAGGGATAGAGGAAAGGACGGATTTAAGTAGCACTAACCGGCCACCACGGGAGAGGATCGCCGCGCGCCACCCAGCCAGGCGATGCTCCACCTTATCGACGACCGATTTCCAGTCCCGCGTGCGCGCGCGGCCCAGAGTCAAGGGTAAGCCCAGGTAATCGAAGGGTAGATCAGAAGCTTGACAGCCCAGCACTTGTGAGCACAGCGCCGCCTCCGCCGAGGACATGGAAAAAGGCACCGAGAGAAAGTAGATTTCCATTCCCTTGCCTTCTTTGGATCAATGTCTCCTACAAATGGTTCTGCTCCCAACTTCTTTACATGTTCAAATGGCTTATGTGTTTAATACTAAGGCAGAAATAATCAGTTTAGAAAATATCTCTGTGGTGAAGGAGTTTCCAGAAGTGTTTCCAAATGAACTGCCAGGAGTTCCTCCTGATAGGGAAATTGAATTCACTATTAACCTCATTCCGGGTACCAATCCAATTGCCTTAGCTCCTTACAGAATGGCCCCAGCTGAACTTAAAGAACTCAAAACCCAATTGCAGGATTTGACAGATAAGGGATTTATACAATCCAGTATGTCTCCATGGAGTGCTCATGTTCTATTTGACAAGAAGAAAGATGATTCCATGAGACTTTGTATAGATTACAGGAGACTAAACAAAGTGACTGTCCGTAATAACTATCCTCTGCCCAGAATAGATGCTTTTTGACCAATTGCAAGGGGCCTCTGTATTTTCCAAGATTGATTTGAGATCTGGCTATCATCAGTTAAATATTAGAAGAGAAGATGTCTCTAAAACTGCATTCCAAACCAAATATGGGCATTATGAATTCATGATGATGCATTTCGGCTTAACAAATGCCCCTGCTGCTTCTATGGATTTAATGAATCGGGTACTTTGCCCTTTCCTAGACAAATTTGTGATAGTGTTTATTGATGATATTCTAGTATATTCTTAAAACAGAGGAAGAACATAGAGAACACTTGAGAATTGTGCTTCAAACTCTGAAGGAACACCGATTATATGCAAAGTTTAACAAATGTGAGTTTTGATTGAAGAAAGTTGCATTTCTAGGCCATGTCATATCTGGAGAGGGAATAGAAGTAGATCCATCAAAGATAGAAGCAGTTCTTAGATGGGAACGACCGATAAATGCATCAGAAATCCGAAGTTTCCTTAGATTAGCTGGGTATTATCGAAGATTTGTAGAAAACTTCTCTACAATTGCCGCACCATTGACAAGGTTAACTAGGAAGAATGTGAAGTATAGTTGGGATGAAGAATGCGAGAAGAGTTTTAAGGAACTGAAGAGTCGCCTCACCTCAACACCTATACTTAGCGTTCCTTCAGGACAGGGTAATTTTATAATCTATAGCGATGTCTCAAGACAAGGGCTGGGATGCGTCTTAATGCAGAATGATAAGGTGATTGCTTATGCTTCTAGACAGCTAAAACAACATGAGTTAAATTACCCAACTCATGACCATGAATTAGCAGCTATAGTATTTGCCTTAAAGATTTGGAGACACTACTTATATAGTGAAACTTGTCGAATCTTTACTGATCATAAGAGTTTGAAGTATATTTTCTCTCAGAAAGAGTTGAATTTAAGACAAAGAAGATGGTTAGAGCTAATAAAAGATTATGATTGTTCCATAGAATGTCACTCGGGGAAAGCCAATGTCGTAGCTGATGCTCTCAGTCGAAAATCTAAGGGTCAGCTGTCTCATTTAAAAGCAGAGTATTTACAGTTGAAAGAGTTACGTGCAAAGTTGACCATAAATAGCTCTGGAGCCTTATTAGCATCCTTACAAGTAAGACCCATATTATATGATAAAATTAAGGAAACACAAGTCCATGATTCTGAAATCATTAGAATGATTGAGAAGATTAAGGGAGGTGATGATGCTGGGTATAAAATAGATGGTCAAGAGGTCTTATTCTTTAAAGGAAAATTATGTGTTCCGAGGAAATCTGATATAAAGACTTATATTCTGGAGGAGGCACATAACTCCAAGTATACTATGCACCCAGGATATACTAAGATGTATAGAACACTTAAGAGTGACTATTAGTGGTCTGGCATGAAGAGAGAGATTACATAGTATGTTTCTAGATGTCCTAGATGTTAACAAAATAAACCGGAGCGTTTGAGACCTGCGGGGATATTACAGCCACTTCCAGTACCAGAATGGAAATGGGAACACGTCACTATGGATTTTGTTACAGGATTTCCGAGGACCCGTCGAGGTCACGATGCAATATGGGTCATAGTAGACAGATTGAATAAATCTGCACATTTCTATGCCATTAACATGACATACACACTAGATCGTTTGGGAAAGATCTTTGTTAATGAGATCGTTAGCCGTCATGGGGCTCCTGTGTCAATTGTATCTGATAGAGATCCACGATTCACTTTCATGTTTTGGCCAAGCTTACATAAAACTATGGGAACAAAGTTAGCATTTAGTACAACATTTCATCCTCGGACAGATGGCCAATCAGAACGGACTATCCAGACTCTAGAAGACATGCTTAGAGCTTGTGCACTGAGCTTTAAAGAAATCTGGGATGAACATCTCTCACTTATAGAGTTTGCATACAATAACAGCTATCATGTTAGTATTGGGATGGCACCTTATGAAGCCTTATATGGTGGCCATGTAGAACACCTATCTGTTGGAGTGAGGTTGGAGAATGAAAATTGGTTCAACCTAAATTAATACAAAGCACAGTAGAAAAAGTTGAGGAAATCAAGAGATGCTTGAAGGCAGTGCAAAGCAGACAGAAAAGTTATGCAGATAAGCGAAGGAGAGACTTAGAATTTCAAGTTGGAGACCATGTGTTCCTGAAAGTATCTCCATGGAAAGGCCTAATCAGATTCAGGAAAAAAGGGAAACTAAGCCCAAGATACATTGGCCCTTATAAGATCACAGAGAGAATTGGAAGTGTGGCCTATCGTCTTCAACTTCCATCTGAACTAGCAAGGATACATGATGTCTTTCATGTCTCCACACTTCGGAGGTATATTCCAGATCCAACCCATATGATACAACCCCAAGATATTCAATTGAAGGAAAATCTATCATATGAAGAGGTTCCAGTAGAAATTCTAGATTATAAAGTACAAGAGCTTCGTACAAAGAAGATTCCCTTAGTTAAAGTTTTATGGAGGAGTCATGCAATAGAAGAAGTCAGATGGGAACGAGAGGAAGAAATGAGATCTCAATATCCCCACTTATTTTCAAGCTAGCAAAGGTACTTAAATTTCGAGGATGAAATTTATTGCAAGCAGGGGAGAAATTGTAATACGCGTTTTGAGTAGTTGTGTATGACAACACTATGTTTTTGAATGTTATCAAGTGTTAATTCAAGGAAATATTGAATTGATAGTATTCACACTATACGTTTACCACAGTCAATAGATTCGCCTCGATGCAACGATTTCGTTGAAACTTGTTTTCTATAAATCAGAGACCATCTTGTATAACTATACTTTAAAAGGTTCTCTGGATTTTGTAGCACATCTAACATAGTACCACATCTAGTAATCTGGAAGTATGGTAGTAGCTTATTAGTAGTGGAAGCCACTATTAGTATATGGCCCACAATGTTATAGATTTATACTCATTAGACCATAATCACATCATTAAGACTAATTAAGTGTGATTCGTACTAATTACCCATCATTAGTGATAATTAAGTGTCATTAGCAAAAGTAGGACACATTAAGGCAACTCATAGGACACGTGTCGTTATATATTCAAGACATGTGTCAATACCCAAGAGTACCATGTGTCATCATTTTAAGACTAACATGTGTCCTAGTGTAGTCGCATACTTGTGCAACAAGTTCCCTCATACATGAGCCATGTGCCATGGTGCATGGATGGCAAGTGTTGTCATGTATCTTCATGCATGGTAGAGAGGCAACATGTGTCTTAGAGCCTCCCTTATATGTTGACACATGTCACACATGCAGAGGGGTTGGAGGCCTATATATACCCATGACCTCCCCATTCTACTCACTTCATCCCACACCCATCTCACCACCTTAGAGCCACAAGGTCGTCGAGGTTGTTGAAGGAGCACGATAGGAGTCACGACGAAGCTCTGTTGGTGATCGAGAGCGCATTAGAAGCAGTAACGAAATTATGTCTGCCATCAAGCCGTAGTTCTCAATCTAAGACGGATATAAGGGGGGTATTCACTAAAGGAGATCCCGACTCAAGTTAGATAGCGATCAGGTGAGTGATTCTCAAGCGCTATTTTAAAGTAATAATCTTTGCTTTTATGCATGGTTTTGATTGCCAGTATATAACAGAATTTTCTAAAGCTTTTCTAAATGAATTGTAGGTACGATAAAGTAGATAAGAAATCAGGTCTTTATAAAGTGTTTCAAATGTCGTTTCAAGTGTTTTATCATGATAGCACGTTTTCAAGCATATGGCTCTTTGTGGAACACGAAGCATAAGTTTCACTAATTATATTTGAGCTTTACATAAAAGAAACATGTTCGAACAGTCACTATGTAATATGTATTGGTTTTCAAGTTCTTAATAGTTTCCAGTTGTAAGAATATGCATGTTATGTCAGATTGTTTTATATTTATGAATTAACTGTTATAGCAAGAGTACGGATTATTAGTGGCATGAAAAGAATCAGAATCAGAAAGTAAGCACCACAGTAGCTATTTTATACAAGTCATGAACTAGCCAATAGATATGGTGATGTCATTAGATATGACCCTGAAACCGCCACTAGATATGGCAAACCATTACATATAGTATCAAGAGGACTTTGGGTCCACATTCTGTATACATATAGGTTTTGGGCCGTATGCAGGGTGTTTTTGGTCTTTGGGACCGTGTGCATGTTTGACTTAGCTTTGTTTCAGTGTTCATGAATCGATAACATAGCCACAGTGGTGATTAATGCAAACAACTTAATAGTGATAATTATGTTTCAATTTATCTTCTTTTGAAGTGATTTCAGTGTTCAATTGCAAAACTAGCATGTTGTTATATGATTACTGTCATAAAATCTCTTTCAAGCTATTTCATAGTTATCAGCATAAATTTTGGTATGATGCTCATATTTCAACTTTTAGCTATATGTAAAAAGCTTGAGATC
Organism: Ottelia alismoides; assembly: GCA_037367405.1. Lineage (NCBI taxonomy): Eukaryota > Viridiplantae > Streptophyta > Magnoliopsida > Alismatales > Hydrocharitaceae > Ottelia > Ottelia alismoides. The sequence goes on from JAZKJV010011859.1 coordinate 1,008,204, forward strand.
CTTTCACTGGGTCTAAGCTCATAAACGGGTTTAGACTCATCCCTTTATATTATAATTATGTACAGATCAACAGAATCACGACCAGAAGGAGAAAGGACTGATTATACACTAGAAGGAGGTAGTTTTCGCTTTTTTTTGTACTGTCTGTTGTTTTGTAAGGAGATGTAATTGTAAGACACTTCCTTGTATTGTTAACTTTATAAATACAAAGATGATATGTTTGATGAGATTGCCACATGTGTACTTCGAGGAAAATGAAGTAGATTGATCTCTGTCGCGACACGTTCCGGTTAGCGGGACGGGTCGTGACAGGAAATGTAATAGAACTTGTGCAAGACGCTTCTTTGTACAGTGAACTTTAAATAGAATGATGATGTATTTGATGAGAATTGCCACATGTGTACTTTGAGGAGAAAGGAGAAGAAATATCTCTGTCGCGACACGTTCTAATTAGCGGGATGGGTCGTGACAACTTGTGTTATCAAAGCAAAGGTTTTTTACTTGTGAGCAAGAATAATATTATGAGTTGATCTATAAGTATTGGAAGATAATTTAGTTATCATAATTTCATTTGAACTTAGAAGAAAAATAGAACTTGTTGTCTTGAGGATAATTGGAATCATTATTGGAGGATTTATGTTGATGAAGGATCTAATTGAGGTTTTATTTTTATAGGAAACAATGGCAGCAGAGCAGCCACAAGCGACCATCCAAGGTCCTAGTCAGGAGAATGATATTGTTAAGAAATAGGAAGCGGAAGCAAAAACATGGAAAAAGAATAAACATCAAAGAAGAACACGGGATTTAACGTGGAACCCTACTCCGTGAGGAGCGGGATGAAACCACGGGAGAAGCCCTCAAAGGGGCGGATATTTTATTTCTTTTTCTCAATGGATACAGGAGGTCTGGGGCTCCTTATATAGCCTCTCCAGAGCCTCCAAGTCCCACCGCTAGTCCATGTGGGACTAAACACTGGATGGGGTAAATGGATCTTCTCCAGGATCCATTTACCCTGCTACAACTCAGGACACACATAACAAATACTCCAACACTCCCCCTCAAGCTGGAGCATGCAATGCTCAGCTTGGACAAACAGAAATAAACTCAACTCAACGCTACAGGACACTACGGACAATATCAACCCAACGCGCACATTGTTGCAGTCGAGGACGTTGTTTCTCATGCCATGCAGACGAGGAGGACAAACGGGCTGGAGTGTGAGTCTTCTGAATCTCCTTTTCGGAGAGCATGTGCTCTGAACTGCGCCTGTCAGAGCCACTGCAACTGAAATGAGTCTCCACGTAGGAGTACTCTATCCCGCCACAATAATGTGGACAACTGCTCCATCTCTGAAAAGGGCCGAACTGAAAAGGAGTCGTGGCTGTGCAATCCTCGTCGGAGTCGACGGTCGCTGGAGAATGGAGTCTGAAATAAGTCTCCTCGTCAGAGAACTAGGTCTCTCCCATCTGGCTCAGAGAATGGTGCACTACTTTGGTGTACCTATGATACCATATGAAAAACCCTTGCGAACATGGCATGGGGAATGGTCCTCTACTCTGGAGTCCCTATGGCTCACATGAAAACTCTGGCATACAAAACAAGAATAATGATGGGGACCTCAAACTGATGGTATACATGTGCTCATCTGAAAATGACCGCAAACTCGTGCGTGTATGAAAATAAGTCTCTCTGGAGAACTCGAAAAATGAGCCTCAACATGGAGTCCCTCGAACTTGGACTCTGACCAATCTGAATGTCGAGTCTGGAATTGTGCATGAAAAATCATCATATGAAAAACTGTAGAGTTTGAATATCTGTCTGGTTTGATGAATATGACATCTCTGAAATCTGGAGAAGACCTGTGACTCTACATATACTTCCCTTTTCTTCCATACTTGTCGGAAAATGGCATCAATAAAGTTGGGAGAAGACAAGATAAATAGGGGTAAAAACATGTGCATTCTTAAAAAATTTCTTAAGTCACTTTTTTAATAGCCGTTTCACATTTTTTCCTCGGCTTTCATCATTTTTTATCTTCTTCCTTTTCTTTCTTTTTTTAAAAATACTTGTGTACGACTTTTCCACGTGTACGCGCCTTTTCTTGTTCTTCTTCTTCTTCTTTTTGCAATTGCGTACGATTTTTTTCTTCTACGCACCTCTTTTCCTCTCTTTTTTTCTTTTTTTTAACACAAACTTCGGCCTTCTTTTTTTTAAACAAGCCCACTATCTCTCTCACTCACTTTCTCTCCACCTCTTTTTCTTTCACGGCTGACATTCCCCCTTCCCCTTTTTTATTATTTTTTTTACAATTTTACGACCCACATGGGCCTAGAGATACATCCCCAGCCTTTCTGAACTGTACCCTTATTAGGGTTCCATTCTCACGAAAAAATGTTGCCCCCACACAGGGACTACCGCAACTGGAGATACACGGCTGGAGAGGGGCTAAGAAGCTCCACCTATTCTTGGCTTGGGGATCGGAGTAGGGGTTAGGGAGCTCGTAGGAGGTGTCGACGTGATGGAGCATGCTGGACTGGGTCTCGCGCCGCCGTGATGAGTGAACTGGGGCACGCCTTGCCATGGATGCGTTGCTGCGGCTGAAGGGAAGGCGGGGAAGTCGGCCTGGAATAGGGCGGCTGCGCCGCTTGGGCCATGGATTTTGTTTAGAGCGCCGCCAAGGAGGAGGGGAGATCCGGGCAGGCCAGATGCACGCTGGCGGGGGCAAGAGCTTCGCCAGATGCGTTGCCGCCTTGAAGCATGGGATGGGGAAGCGCTCCACACGGTGGAGCTCTACCGCCTGGAGGTCGGGCTTGCTGCACCTGGAAGTTGGGCCCGACAAGGGGATGCTCTTGATAAGGTTGCGCCTCCTGTGCGAGAAAGATGGAGCGGGCGAGGAGTCTGGATGCGGCTAGAATGGAGTCTGGCAATGGTCTGCACTATCTGGGCGGCACACACAGGAGTTCGTGGCACTGGGGCCAACTGATACGCATCAGTTGCGTCGCCAATGGAGAATCGCCGCCATGGCCTGCCTCTAACCGCTTTGATACCATGTTAAGAAATAGGAAGCAGAAGCGAAAACATGGAAAAAGAATAAACATCAAAGAAGAACGCGAGATTTAATGTGGAACCCTACTCCGTGAGGAGCGGGATGAAACCACGGGAGAAGCCCTCAAAGGGGCGGATATTTTATTCCTTTTTCTCAATGGATACAGGAGGTCTGGGGCTCCTTATATAGCCTCTCCATAGCCTCCAAGTCCCATCGCTGGTCCATATGGGACTAAACACTGGATGGGGTAAACAGATCTTCTCAAGGATCCATTTACCCTGCTAAAACTCATGACACACATAACAAATACTCCAACAATAACAACAATAACGTGTATGATACATTGATCTTGATAGCTCAAACACTAGGAGGCATGACTGCCCAGTCCGTTAAAAGACATGAATTTGAGCACCAGTTGCCATTTGAACATGTAAAGAAGTTGGGAGGAGAACTATTTGAAGGAGACACTGATCCAAAGAAGGCAAGGGAATTGTTCAAGCATATAGAGAAAATATTTGCTCTAATGGATTGTACGGATGAACAAAACTTGAAGTGTACAATATTTCTACTGAAAGATAGCGATGATGATTAGTGGACATCGATGAAGATGAAATATCCAAACCCATCTCACATTACATGGGAGATCTTTAAGAAAGAGTTCAATGAAAAATATTACCCAAGGGTCTATCAGGAGGAGAAACGTAGGGAGTTCATATTCCTTGCTCAGGGGAGAAATTTGTTTGATGAATATGAGAAGTTCACAGAACTTTCAAAGTTTACTGCTTCTCTAGTTGCAATAAAGGAAGAAAAGTGTAGACGTCTAGAAGATGGTATGCATATTGACTTATGGTTTCAGCCATGTGATATACTGATTATGCAAATTGGTGGAGGCTGCTCACAGGGCTGAAGAGTAGTGATAGAAAGAAGGAAATGCAATGATCACGAAAATAAAAGGTTTGCAGATAGACCACAATGGAGGGAAACCATGAACAAAGAACCGAGAATAGCTGGTAATTCAAGGCAAGATAAAAGGTCAGCCCTTAGAGTTTCAAGGGAATCAAACAAGTAGATTTACAGTTGGGACTTCTGAAAACAGAACACTTTCTTTTCCACAATGTACAAACTGTGGAAAGTATCATTTAGGAAGTTGCCGCAAGGGGACCACTGGGTGTTATCAATGTGGCAAGATAGACCACATACGTAAGAATTGTCCCACACCTATCCAAGGTCGTAGGATTATGGGAAGACCGGCACAAAATGAAAATCGTCATATCGTTATACGTCGTCCTCCAGATGCAAGGGAACAAAATAAAAATAATGCACAGAAAAGATCAAATCAGTGAGAGGGAAAATCTTTTCCTATGTCCTTAGAGGAAGCCATATCTGCGGATGATGTTGTATCAGGTACCACTATTATTTTTGGCAAAAGTGCACATACTCTTATTGATTCTGGTACAAGCCATTCATTTATTTCACAAAGATTCTCCATATATGTTGATAGAGTAAGAAGTGCTCTCAAGCATGCTTTAGAAATTTCTTTGCCTAAGGGAGAACCATCAATTATTAGGGATGTCCTCCGAAATTGTTTGGTTAAGATATGAGAAAATTATATTGAAGTAGATCCGATTCCTATGGAGATAAGGAAATTTGATGCTATCATAGGATTTGATTGCTTAAGTACATATTATGCTCTCCTAGACTGTCATAAGAAGCATGCTACTTTTAGAAATCCAGGTGATGTTGAATTCACACTTTATGGAGAAAGACGGATATATCCTACCCATGTCATCTCCTGTCTCATAGCCCAAAAGTTGTCAAGTAAGGGATATTCCTCTTATGTTGCTTGTGTGTTTAATACTAAGGCAGAAGCAATCAGTTTAGAAAATATCTCTATGGTGAAGGAGTTTCCAGAAGTGTTTCCAAATGAACTGCCACGAGTTCCTCTTGATAGGGTAACTGAATTCACTATTAACCTCATTAACCAATCCAATTGCCTTAGCTCCTTACAGAATGTCCCCGACTGAACTTAAAGAACTCAAAATCCAACTGCAGGAGTTGCAAGATAAGTGATTTATACAATCCAGTATGTATTAAGGACGAGGAAGGTCATGTGCTTGTTATTCAGAAGGATATAAAGACTAGATGGAGCAATGCTTCCATAAACTTTTCATTGGAAAACCAATTCGGATTCATGCCAGGTCGCTCAACGACTGAAGCCATCCATTTGCTGAGAACAATGGAGATTTATAGAGCTAAAAGGAAGAACCTTCACATGATCTTTATTGATTTGGAGAAGGCTTATGATTCTGTCCCACGAGAGATATTGTGGAGAGTGTTGGAGAAGAGAACAATATATGTCCTATACATTAACCTCGTAAAGGACATGTATGATAGGGCTTTATCTTATGTAAGGACTCTGTTGTGAAAAATGAGTAATCTATTATTTAAGGGAACACCCTCTCTTATATAGAGAGAGACCTCAGGGGTAAAATACATAGTAGTCCAGAGAACAATAAGAAATTACGAAAAGGTACATAATATAAAATATTATCAGTGTCTACACTCCCCCTCAAGGTGGAGCATAAATGTCTATCATGCTCAGCTTGGAAGAACATCTCTGGAAGGATCCTCTGAGCAACGACTTGGTGAGTACGTCAGCAGTCTGATCCCCTGAGCTCACGTGAGACGTAGATATTAAGCCTCTCTGGATCAAGTCTCTAGTGTAGTGACAGTTAACTTCAATGTGCTTTATTCTTTCATGGAATGCTGGATTGTTGGTAATGAACAATGCTACCTGATTGTCACACTGAAGCTGCATGGGTAAAGGTACGGCTACATGCAAATCCTCTAGCACAGATCAAACCCACATTACCTCCGTGCTTGCTTGCGCCATGGCCCTATATTCAGATTCAGCACTGGACCTTGCCACAACAGTTTGTTTCTTGCTTTTCCAAGAAACCAGAGAGTTCCCCACAAAAACTGCAAATCCTGAGGTCGACTTTTGATCCTTAGGGCATCCTGCATAATCTGCATCTGCGCATGCTGAAATGGATAAATCTGTGCTTTTTCGAAATAGCAACCCTGAACCTGGGGAAGACTTTAGATACCTCACTATCACATATATAGCATCCATATGAACTTGTCTTGGTTGCTCCATAAATTGACTCACCCGACTTACTGCAAAGGCAATATTAGGTCGAGTTATGGTAATATAAAGGAGCTTACCCACCATTTCTCTATATCTCCTCTTGTCTACTTCAGCAGTGTCATCATCATACAGTTTCATGCTTGGATCCATGGGAATACTCGATGGTTTGCATCCAGTCATGCATGTTTCAGTCAAAAAATCTGTAATGTACTTCCTTTGGGTCATCACCAGACCCTGTGCATTCCTGGAAAATTCCAACCCCGGAAAATATCTTAGGGTTCCAAGATCCTTCGTGACGAACTGGCGGCCTTGAATTGTGCTGCAAACTTTGAAGGAACGCCAATTATATGCAAAGTTTAATAAATGTGAGTTTTGGTTAAAGAATGTTGCATTTTTAGGTCATGTCATATCTGGAGAAGGAATAGCAGTAAATCCATCCAAGATAGAAACAGTTCTTAGATGGGAATGACCGATAAATGCATCAGAAATCAGAAGTTTCCATGGATTAGCCAGGTATTATCGTAGATTTGTTGAAAACTTCTCTAGAAATGCAGCACCATTGATAAGATTAACTAGGAAGGATGTGAAGTATAGTCGGGATGAAGAATACGAGAAGAGTTTTAAGGAACTCAAGAATCGTCTTACCTCGGCACCTATCCTTAGCCTTCCTTCAGGACAGGGTAATTTTGTAATCTATAGCGATGCTTCAAGACAAGGGCTGATGCAAAGTTAACCATAAATAGTTCTGGAGCCTTATTAGCATCCTTACAAGTGAGGCCCATATTATATGATAAAATTAACGAAACACAAGTCCATGATTCTGAAATCATTAGAACAATTGAGAAGATTAAAGGAGGTGATCAAGGAGGATATACAATAGATGATCAAGGGGTCTTATCCTTTAAAGAAAGATTGTGTGTTCCGAGGAAATTTGATATAAAGACTGAGATTCTGGAGGATGCACATAACTCCATGTATGCTATGCACCCAGGAAGTACTAAGATGTATAAAACACTAAAGACTTACTATTGGTGATCTGGCATGAAGAGAGAGATTGTAGAGTATGTTTCTAGATGTCCTATATGCCAACAAACTAAACCGGAGCGTTTGAGACCTGCTGGCGCATTACAACCACTTCCTATACCAGAATGGAAATGGGAACACATTTCTATGGATTTTGTTACGGGATTTCCAAGGACCCGTCGAGGTCACGATGCAATATGGGTCATAGTAGACCGATTAACTAAATTTGCACATTTCTTAGCCACTAACATGACATACAGTCTAGATCGCTTGGGAAAGATATTTGTTAATGAGATAGTTAGCCGTCATGGGGCTCATGTGTCAATTGTATCTGATAGAGATCCATGATTCACTTCCAAGCTTTGGCCAAGCTTACATAAAGCTATGGGAACAAAATTAGCATTTAGTACATCCTTTCATCCTCAAACAAATGGCCAATCAGAATGGACCATCAAAACTTTAGAAGACATGCTTAGAGCTTGTGCACTGAGCTTTAAAGAAAGCTGGGATGAACATCTCTCACTTATAGAGTATGCATACAATAACAACTATCATGCTAGTATTGGGATGGCACCTTACGAAGCCATATATGGTAGACCATGTAGAACACCAATCTGGAGGTACAACCTATAAGGTGAAACTTGTCGAATTTTTACGAATCATAAGTGTTTGAAGTATATTTTCTCTCAGAAAGAGTTAAATTTAAGGCAAAGAAGATGGTTAGAGCTAATCAAAGATTATGATTGTTCCATAGAATCACCGGGGGAAAGCCAACGTCGTAGCCGATACTCTCAGTCGAAAGTCTAAGGGTCAGCTATCTCATTTAAGAGCAAAGTATTTACAACAGAAAGGGTTACATGCAAAGTTAACCATAAATAGTTCTGGAGCCCTATTAGCATCCTTACAAGTGAGACCCATATTATATAATAAAATTAAGGAAAGACAAGTTCATGATTCTGAATTATTAGAACAACTGAGAAGATGAATGGAGGTGATCAAGCAGGATATACAATAGATGGTCAAGGGGTCTTATCTTTTAAAGGAAGATTGTGTGTTCCGAGGAAATCTGATATAAAGATTGAGATTCTGGAGGATGCACATAACTCCAAGTATGCTATGCACCTAAGAAGTACTAAGATGTATAGAACACTTAAGACTTACTATTGGTGGTCTGGCATGAAGAGAGAGAATGCATAGTATGTTTCTAGATGTCCTATATGCCAACAAACTAAACCGGAGCGTTTGAGACCTGCGGGCACATTACAACCACTTCCTATACCTGAATGGAAATAGGAACACATCACTATGTATTTTGTTACGGGATTTCTAAGGACTTGTCGAGGTCACGATGCAATATGGGTCAAAGTAGACAGATTAACTAAATCTGCACATTTCTTAGCCATTAACAGGTCATACAGTCTAGGCCGCTTGGGAAAGAACTTTGTTAGTGAGATAGTTAGCCGTCATGGGGCTCCTGTGTCAATAGTATATGATAGAGATCCACGGTTCACTTCCACGCTTTGGCCAAGCTTACACAAAGCTATGGGAACAATATTAGCATTTAGTACAGCCTTTCATCCTCAAACAGATGGACAATCAGAACGGACCATCCAGACTCTAGAAGACATGCTTAGAGCTTGTGCACGGAGCTTTAAAGAAAGCCGGGATGAACATATCTCACTTACAGATTTTGCATACAATAACAACTATCATGCTATTATTGGGATGGCACCTTATGAAGCCTTATATGGTAGACCACGTAGAACACCTATCTGGAGACACTACCTATATGGTGAAACTTGTCGATTCTTTACGGATGAGGAAAATTCGCCTGAGAGGTACCTGTGGAATCTTATTCCACAGGATCCCCAGGCGAATATATATTTTGTTAACTGCCTCAAGGAAGCCGTGACTTGAGGTCACAGCTTCCATACAAGGAAGTCGTCACTTGAAGTCACGGCTTCTACTCAAGGAAGCAGTGACCTCAAGTCACGGCTATGGGTCGAATATAGCCAGAGCCCGACTCGTCCGTCCCTCCACGCGCACAGAACCCTCTCCCCTCTCTAGCCGCGTTAAGCCCCAGCCTTCCTCCACCATTTGTGAGCCGCCCCCACCGTTACACCCCGCCCTAGTCGCTCCCTCCGCGTACACGCCCCCTCCCGTACCGCCACGTCCTCTCATTCCTCTTCTAGAGATGCCTCATCTCACCCACTGTGAGTGAACCCTAGAATTGTGTGTTTTATGTTTTTTTTCGGTTTTGTGTAAGCCACATAGTTTAATTACTCGTGTTTTTCAAGGTAGTCGAAGCAATGGAAGTGTTGTGCTTGTGCCATGTTGGTGGAAAGATTTGTAAGTTGGATAAAGAAGTCTGATACGAGGGTGGTCGGGTGAAACCCATATTAATTGGGATGGGTTTGACATTCAATGGATTGGTCGAGATGATTGCAAAATCATTTCGTCTTGACCTAACCAATGGTTCAAAGTTACGTGTGTTTCACAGGATGCTAGAGAATAATGAGACTTTTTTGGTTGATGTGGAGTATGATGGTGACATTGCCGATGTTTTGAACTACGTTGAAATGATAGGAAGCTCGTACAGACCAGTTCTATTTACTGACCTTGTATGCACAAGAGATCCTATGTGTATACGCCAAGCTACTGCGACGGCTCCAAGAGCACATGTTGTTCCCCAACCTTTGGGGCCCTCTCTGAATGACCCCATGTACACTATAGGGGAGGATCAATATCTGAGATTGATCGTATGATGAAGGATACCCCACAGAACACTGATGATGAAATGGAAAATGATGATGGAGAAATGTTGAATGATGATAACGAGACGGTGCGTGTTGAGTCTGGCATTCCCTTTTATAACACACGAGGCGGTGATGGTTACATCCGTAACGGTGATGACGTGATGGGAATTCATGTTGGAATGGGAAGTTCATATGAGCTAAGAAATGGGATGACCTTCAAGTGCAAAGAAGACTTGATTTATTTGGTCAAGTTGTTTCACATCAAGCATCATTACAATTTTGAGGTGCACGAATCTGATCGTCATTTATGGGTTATTTATTGTAGCGAGAAGAGCAGGGGATGCCTTTGGCGGTTGCGTGGACATCATCGCCCACTAGGAGGCCTCTTTGTGATTTCTAAATTAGATGCACCACATACATGCTTGCACCGCGTAGCAAACCAAGACCACCCTCAACTTGATTGCAACTTCATGGCACAGAAATTCTTAATCAAATCAAGGTTTCACCAACAGTGAAGGTTTCGTACCTGCAGCAATCTATTTCTGATGAGTTCGGGTACATGGTGAGTCGTCGGAGGATATGGGATGCTAGGAGAAAGGGAATAGAGACAGTATACAGTGATTGGGCAGCTTCCTACAATGAGTTGTCGTACTTGTTTCATGCGTTGGAGACATCAATTCCAGGAACCGTGACCGATATCTGTGAGGAACCTGTTGGTGGATATGAGAAGGTACTCAAGTGGGCTTTCTGGGCATTTGGTCCATGTATCAGTGCATGGAGACACTACAGACCTATTGTTAGCATTGATGATACTCATATGTATGGTAGGTACAAGCAGAAGGTGTTAATTGCGTGTGGCATTGATGCAGCAAATCGCATCCTTCCTCTTGCGTTTGCCTTCGTGAACGAGGAGGACGAAGACAATTGGTGTTGGTTTCTGGAGAGAGTTCGGCGTCATATTTTTGGGTATCGTATTGGTCCAATTTGTGTTATATCTGATCGTGCACCAGGAATTCGATCTGCCATGCGGCGCCAAGAAGTGCAATTTCAACCGCCCTATGTGTATTGGTGTTTCTGTCTACGTCACGTTGCTAGCAACTTCAATGATGTCGTGAAGAATCAGACAATGAAGAGTCTGGTGATGAGGGCTGGGAAGGCTTACACTCAAAGAAAGTGGACCACTTACATGGACAAGTTGAAGGAAATGGACGAGAACGCATGGTACTGGTTTGACACACACAATTGCCCTCGTGATCAATGGACCTTGGCATTTGATGGTGGACATCGTTTTGGGTACATGACATCTAACTTCTCTGAAAGTTATAATGGTGTTTTGAAAGATGCAAAATCACTTCCTGTGGCAGCTTTGGTGCAGAAGACGTACTACAATTGCATTAAATATTTTTACGACCATCATAGTGAGGCAATGTCTAATCTTGCTCTTGTGACCGATTCACCAAATACGTCGTTGACATGCTAAAAAGATGGATGGATAGGAGCAACAACCATCGAATCACTCGAATCAGGGGTGCTCCACTACACTTATATGAAGTCATCACAGGGCAACGGATGACACAGTTTGATTTAAAGGGCGGAAGGAAACATTCAGTCCAACTTAGTGACTTGTCTTGCACCTGTCAAAAATGGCAGGTCCACAGAATCCCTTGCTCCCATGCATGCGTTGTGTTAGCACATCTAAATATTGATGTTGACGAGTATATGGGTCCGTGGTATACGTGGCAGTGCCAACAAGACATCTACGAAGGTGTCTTCTACCCCATTGGAGATAGGGAGGTATGGCCAACATTCACAACGGAGAAAATAATTCCAGATCCAACAAGAGTTCGGTCGAAGGGCCGGCCTAAATCAAAGCGGATTCATAATGAAATGGACATGCGTGAGGATACTGTCCAACAACAGTGTGGGGCATGTCATCAACTTGGTCATAATCGTCGACATAGTAGCCACGGGCCTTCAAGTTTAAACAAATGTGGGTTATGTCGGGAGAGCGGTCACAATAGCAGGAAATGTCCAAATCGTGCTACCCAAGGTTTGTTTACTTCTTGATAATTGTTTCTAATTTTTTTACAATTCATGTCTCTTGTTTAAATTGTTTCTAATCATTTAGTGATTTATTTAAACACTCAATTTTTAAATTGTTGCAGATGGAGCCGGGTCCCGTTGATCGATCTATTCTACATCTACAGAGCTCCCACAGATCCGGAGCTGTTTGGCAGGGCGATGTATGTGCAAAAAAATTTATGCGGTAAGTTTTTAACATAACGTTTTATTTTGTTATCTGACATATTTATTTTTCCAATGACCATAGGTGGCGAGATGGTTGAGATGTCGACGACGAGAGGGAATACTGCGACATGCCCCCATTGATGAACGGATTGTGGAGCATGTGTATGCTGCAGGTTTTGCAGGAGTGATGCAACTAGACTTCATATCACTCGATTGGCATTTAATTACTGCACTGGTCGAGAGATGGCGCACAGAGACTCATACCTTTTACATGCGCCATGGAGATGACGATCACTTTACAGGATGTGGCTTACATTTTTGGATTGAAGATCGATGGGCATCCTGTGATTGGGTATACAACATCTCCTAGTTGGCCAGAACTATGCGAGAGACTTCTTGGAGTGAGGCCTGAGAAGCGAAACATTGATGGTGCACGTATCCGCATGACATGGCTTGTTGAGCATTTCTCCGTACTTCCAGAGTATGCTGATGAGGTAACCATTTCTGCAGCACACCCGGGCATATATACTACAGCTCTTGGGCGGAGTTGTCTTTCCGGACAAGTCTGGCAACGAGGTTTCTCTGATTTATCTTCCTTTGCTCGAAGACTTGGAGGCCTGTGGACAGTTTTCTTAGGGATCTGCTTGCCTGGCTTTTCTTTACAGACAGTTTGTGCATAGCATCCAAGGCAAAAGCAATAGAGATATGTGGGCCTTTGGTCCTACTAGGCTACTACAGGTATGGGCAAGGGAACATTTTCCTCACATAACCCCCACTGTTCACCGAAGGCCCCAGTGGGGGGGGGGAACCCCTTAGGATGTCATTGGCAGGCTCAGTTTGATGTCACACAAAGCCAACACATGTGGTGCGTCCATATCGAGATGCATTTGACCTTCAGACTGCTTCACAGGTAAGAGTTTAAACATTTGAACTTCAGATGTATTTGCCCCAGATATCTAATAAAATTCTACCTATTTTGGCAGGTTGTTTGGAGGTCGTACACCGTAGAGGTGATGCAGATGCTTCCTCTGTACTTCTTGGAAGCACCGGATCTTCATGTCGCACGAGTACCGCTGATTCATTTCTGTTTGGTTGAGTTATACACTCCGGATCGTGTGTTACGACAGTTTGGAGCAGTTCAAGGGATCCCAGGCCCACGCAACACATGTCCAAAGCTCCACTCGATAGATCTGCGAGAGAAGATCAACGTCGATTGGATCCAATTGCACGCCAACTTCTTGGGGTATGGGAGTGCAGGAGAGATTACATTGTGGAGACGGTACCCATAGTGCCAGGAGGAGATGGGGTGACAGATGAATACATGAGTTGGTATAACCGTATCACCCGACGGTTTATTGGTAGACACGGGTGCATGATGGACTTTGTTGTGCGTAATAATTACATTAACATTTCTTCGATTTCGACTGGATATCGATATTCGACAGAAATTCGACCGAATTTCGCTGAAACTTGAGGCCATGGCCGTGACCTCAAGTCACGGCTTCCTTGGGGCAGTTAACAAAATATATATTCGCCTGGGGGTCCTGTGGAATAAGATTCCTCAGGCGAATTTACTTCCTTTACGGATCATAAGAGTTTGAAGTATATTTTCTCTAACAAAAAGTTAAATTTCAGACAAAGAAGATGGTTAGAGTTAATCAATGATTATGATTGTTCCATAGAATATCACCCGGGGAAAGCTAATGTCGTAGTTGATGCTCTCAGTCGAAAGTCTAAGGGTCAGCAATCTCACTTAAGAGCAGAGTATTTACAGTTGAAAGGGTTAGGTGCAAAGTTAACCATAAATAGTTCTAGAGCCTTATTAGCATCCTGACAAGTGAGGCCCATATTATATGATAAAATTAAGGAAACACAAGTCCATGATTCTGAAATCATTAGAACAACTGAGAAGATTAAGGGAGGTGATCAAGCAGGATATACAATAGATGACCAAGGGGTCTTATCCTCTAATGGAAGATTGTGTGTTCCGAGGAAATATGATATAAAGACTAAGATTCTGGGGGTGCACATCACTCCATGTATGCTATGCACCCAAGAAGTACCAAGATGTATAGAACACTTAAGACTTACTATTGGTGGTCTGGCATGAAGAGAGAGATTGCAGAGTATGTTTCTAGATAACCTATATGCCAACAAACTAAACCGGAGCGTTTGAGACATGTAAGCACATTACAACCACTTCTTATACCAGAATGGAAATGGGAACACATCACTATGGATTTTGTTAAGGTTTTCGAAGGACCCGTCGAGGTGACGATGCAAAACGGGTCATAGTAGACAGATTAACTAAATCTGCACATTTCTTAGCCACTAACATGACATATAGTCTAGACCGCTTGGGAAAGATCTTTGTTAATGAGATAGTTAGCCGTCACGGGGATCATGTGTCAATTGTATATAGTAGAGATCCATGATTCACTTCCAAGCTTTGGCCAAGCTTACATAAAGCTATGGGAACAAAATTAGCATTTAGTACAACCTTTCATCCTCAAAATGATGGCCAATCAGAACGGACCATCCAGACTCTAGAAAACATGCTTAGAGCTTGTGCAATGAGCTTTAAAGAAAGCTGGGATGAACATCTCTCACTTATAGATTGCATACAATAATAGCAACCATGCTAGTATTGGGATGGCACCTTACGAAGCCTTATATGGTAGACCATGTAGAACACCAATCTGGAGATACTACCTATATGGTAAAACTTATCGAATCTTTACGGATCATAAGAGTTTGAAGTATATTTTCTCTCAGAAAGAGTTAAATTTAAGGTAAAGAAGATGGTTAGAGCTAATCAAAGATTATGGTTGTTCCATAGAATATCACCCGGGGAAAGCCAATGTCGTAGCTGATGCGCTCAGTCGAAAGTCTAAGGGTCAACTATCTCACTTAAGAGCAGAGTATTTACAGTTAAAAGGGTTACGTGAAAAGTTAACCATAAATAGTCCTGGAGCCTTATTAGCATCCTTACAAGTGAGGCTCATATTATATGATAAAATTAATGAAACACAAGATCATGATTCTGAAATCATTAGAACAATTGAGAAGATTAAGGGAGGTGATCAAGAAGGATATACAATAGATGGTCAAGGGGTCTTATCCTTTAAAGGAAGATTGTGTGTTCCGAGGAAATCTGATATAAAGACTGAGATTTAGGAGGATGCATATAACTCTATGTATGCTATGCACCCAGGAAGTACTAAGATGTATAGAACACTTAAGGCTTACTATTGGTGGTCTGCCATGAAGAGAGAGATTGCAGAGTATGTTTCTAGATGTCCTATATGCCAACAAACTAAACCGGAGCGTTTGAGACCTGCGGGCACATTACAACCACTTCCTATACCAATATGGAAATGGGAACACATCACTATGGATTTTGTTACGGGATTTCCAAGGACCCGTCAAGGTCACGATGCAATACGGGTCAAAGTAGACAGATTAACTAAATCTGCACATTTCTTAGCCATTAACATGACATACAGTCTAGACCGCTTGGGAAAGATCTTTGTTAACGAGATAGTCATCATGGAGCTCCTGCGTCAATTGTATCTGATAGAGATCCACGATTCACTTCCATGCTTTGGCCAAGCTCACGTAAAGTTATGGGAACAAAATTAGCATTTAGTACAACCTTTCATCCAGAAACAGAAGGCCAATCAGAGCAGACCATCCAGACTCTAGAAGACATGCTTAGAGCTTGTGCATTGAGCTTTAAAGAAAGCAGGGATGAACATCTCTCATTTATAGAGTTTGCATACAATAACAGCTATCATGCTAGTATTGGGATGGCACCTTACGAAGCCTTATATGGTAGACCATGTAGAACACATATCTGGAGACACTACTTATATGGTGAAACTTGTCGAATCTTTATGGATCATAAGAGTTTGAAGTATATTTTCTCTCAGAAAGAGTTAAATTTAAGGCAAAGAAGATGGTTAGAGCTAATCAAAGATTATGGTTGTTCCATAGAATATCACCTGGGGAAAGCCAATGTCGTAGCTGATGCGCTCAGTCGAAAGTCTAAGGGTCAGCTATCTCACTTAAGAGCAGAGTATTTACAATTGAAAGGGTTACGTGCAAAGTTAACCATAAATAGTCCTGGAGCCTCATTAGCATCCTTACAAGTGAGGCCCATATTGTATGATAAAATAAGGAAACACAAGTCCATGATTCTGAAACCATTAGAACAATTGAGAAGATTAAGGGAGGTGATCAAGAAGGATATACAATAGATGGTCAAGGGGTCTTATCCTTTAAAGGAAGATTGCGTGTTCAAAGGAAATCTGATATAAAGACTGAGATTCAGGAGGATGCACATAACTCCATGTATGTTATGCACCCAGAAAGTACTAAGATGTATAGAACACCTAAGGCTTACTATTGGTGGTCTGCCATGAAGAGAGACATTGCAGAGTATGTTTCTAGATGTCCTATATGCCAACAAACCAAACCGGAGCGTTTGAGGCCTACGGGCACATTACAACCACTTCCTATACCAGAATGGAAATGGGAACACATCACTATGGATTTTGTTACGGGATTTCCAAGGACCCGTCAAGGTCACGATACAATTTGGGTCAAAGTAGACAGATTAACTAAATCTGCACATTTCTTAGCCATTAATATGACATACAGTCTGTAGACCGCTTGAGAAAGATTTTTGTTAATGAGATAATCATCATGGAGCTCCTGTGTCAGTTGTATCTGATAGAGATCCACGATTCACTTCCATGCTTTGGCCAAGCTCACATAAAGCTATGGGAACAAAATTAGCATTTAGTACAGCTTTTCATCCTGAAACAGATGGCCAATCAGAACGGACCATCCAGACTCTAGAAGACATGCTTAGAGCATGTGCATTGAGCTTTAAAGAAAGCCGGGATGAACATCTCTCACTTATAGAGTTTGCATACAATAACAGCTATCATGCTAGTATTGGGATGGTACCTTACGAAGCCTTATATGGTAGACCATGTAGAACATCTATCTGGAGACACTACCTAAATGGTGAAACTTGTTGAATCTTTACGGATCATAAGAGTTTGAAGTACATTTTCTCTCAGAAAGAGTTAAATTTAAGGCAAAGAAGATGGTTAGAGTGAATCAAAGATTATGATTGTTCCATAGAATATCACCCAGGGAAAGCCAATGTCGTAGCTGATGTGCTCAGTCGAACGTCTAAGGGTCAGATATCTTAGTTAAGAGCAGAGTATTTACAGTTGAAAGGGTTACATGCAAAGTTAACCATAAATAATTCTGAAGCCTTATTAGCATCCATACAAGTGAGGCCCATATTATATGATAAAATTAACGAAACACAAGTCCATGATTCTGAAATCATTAGAACAATTGAGAAGATTAAGGGAGGTGATCAAGCAGGATATACAATAGATGGTTAAGGAGTCTTATCCTTTAAAGGAAGATTGTGTGTTCCTAGGAAATCTGATATAAAGAGTGAGATTCTGGTGGATGCACATAACTCCATGTATGCTATGCACCCAGGAAGTACTAAGACGTATAGAACACTTAAGACTTACTATTGGTGGTCTGGCATGAAGAGAAAGATTGCAGAGTATGTTCCTAGATGTCCTATATGCCAACAAACTAAACCGGAGCGTTTAAGACCTGCGGGCACATTACAACCACTTCCTATACCAGAATGGAAATGGGAACACATCACTATGGATTTTATTACGGGATTTCGAAGAACTCGTTGAGGTCACGATGTGATATGGGTCATAGTAGACAGATTAACTAAATCTGCACATTTCATAGCCATTAACATGACATACAGTCTAGACCTCTTAGGAAAGATCTTTGTTAATGAGATAGCTAGACGTCATGGGGCTCTTGTGTCAATTGTATCTGATAGAGATCCACGATTCACTTCCAAGCTTTGGCCAAGCTTACATAAAGCTATGGGAACAAAATTAGCATTTAGTACAGCCTTTCATCCTCAAATAGATTGACAATCAGAACGGACCATCCAGACTCTAGAAGACATGCTAGAGCTTGCGCACTGAGCTTTAACGAAAGCCGAGAGGAACACCTCTCACTTATAGAGTTTGCATACAATAACAACTATCATGCTAGTATTGGGATGGTACCTTACGAAGCCTTATATGGTAGACCATGTAGAACACCTATATGTTGAAGTGAGGTTGAAAAACGAAAATTGGTTCAACCTGAATTATTACAAAGCCCAATAGAAAAGTTGAGGAAATCAAGAGATGCTTGAAGACAGCGCAAAGCAGACAGAAAAGTTATGCAGATAAATGAAGGAGGGACTTAGAATTTCAAGTGGGAGACCATGTGTTCCTGAAAGTATCTCCATGGAAATGCCTAATCAGATTCGGGAAGAAAGGGAAACTAAGCCCAAGATACATTGTCCCTTACGAGATCACAGAGAGAATTGGAAGTGTGGCCTATCGTCTTCGACTTCCAACTGAACTAGCAAAGATACATGATGCCTTTCATGTCTCCATACTTCGGAAGTATATTCCAGATCCAACCCAAATGATACAACCCCAAGAAATTCATTTGAAGGAAGATCTATCATACAAGGAGGTTCCTGTAGGAATTCTAGATTATAAAGTACAAGAGCTTCATACAAAGAAGATTTCCTTAGTTAATGTTTTATGGAGGAGTCATACAATAGAAGAAGCCACATGAGAACGTGAGGAAGAAATGAGATCTCAATATCCCCACTTATTGTCAAACTAGCCAAGGTACTTCAATTTTGAGGACGAAATTTATTTCAAGTAGGGGAGAAATTGTAATACGCGTTTTGAGTAGTTGTGAATTTTGTAGAATATCACTATATATATTATGTTTTTGAATATTAGCAAGTGTTATTTCAGGAAATTATTGGATTGATAGTATTCACACTTTACGTTTGATATAGTCAATAGATTCGTCTTGATGCAACGATTTTATTGAAACTTGCTTTGTGTAAATCAGAGACCATCTTGAATAATTATGACTTTAAAAAGTTCTCTGGATTTTGTATCACATTAAACATAGTACCACTTCTAGTAATTTGGAAGTATGGTAGTAGCTTCTAAGTAGTAGAAGCTACTACTAGTATAGGTCCCGGGAGGTTACAAATCTATGCTCATTAGACCATAATCATATCATTAAGCGTGATTAGTTTAATTACCTATGATTAGCGATAATTAAGTATCATTAACAAAAGTAGGACACATGGAGGGAAAATCATGGGACACGTGTCATTATACATACAGGACAAGTGTCAATACACAAGAGTACCATGTGTCATCATTCAAAGATTAACGTGTGTCCTAGTGCATGTAAGGCATGTGGCGTTATGCATGTGTCATCGTCGGAGAGCATGCGCTCTGAACTGCGCCTGTCAGAATCACTGCAACTGGAAATGAGTCTCCTCGTCGGAGTACTCTAGCCCGTCACAGTAATGTGGACAACTGCTCCATCACTGAAAAGGGCCGAACTGAAAAGGTCGTGGCTATGCAGTCCTCGTCGGAGTCCACGGTCGCTGGAGAATGGAGTCTGAAAATAGTCTCCTCGTCGGAGAACTGGGTCTCTCCCATCTGGCTCAGAGAATGGTGCACTGCTCTGGTGTACATATGATACCACATGAAAATCCTTGCCAACATGGCATAGGAAATGGTCCTCTACTATGGAGTCCCTATGGCTCACATGAAAACTCTGGCCGACAAAACAAGAATAATGATGGGGACCTCTGCAAAGATGACAAACATGTGCTCATCTGAAAATGATCGCAAACTCGTGCGTGTCTGAAACATGAGTCTCTCTCTGGAGATCTCGAAAAATGGGCCTCTCATCATGGAGTGCCTCGAGCTTAGACTCTGACCAATCCGTCGAGTCTGAACAACTGCGTATGGATAATCTTCATCAGAAAAACTCGTAGAGTCTTGGAATATCTGGCTGGCCTGTAATCTGAAGTCTAGAGAATCTGAAAAATCTGACAAATTGGCCTATGACTCTACACATACTCCCCCTTTCTCCCATACTTGTCGGAAAATCAACATCGACAAAATTGGGAGAAGACAATGACATGGGGAAAACAAAAGATCAATAAATCGTTCACATATTTGTCGGTTTTTCAAAAACATTCTTCAAAAAAATTGATTTTTTTAATAAGTCGATTCAAAAATTTTTTTCTGGCTTTTCTTTTTTTCCCGACTAAATCATTTTTTTAAATAGCCGTCATAATTTTTTTTGCAATTTGCGTATGACTTTTATATTTGGATGTGCCTTTTCAAAAATTCATTTTTTTAATCTCTCTCTCTCTCTTTTCTTTTTTTTTAAATAACATACAGGCCAAAAAGACCTAAAGATATACTCACCCTCTCTCATTTTCTCTTTCAGACTAGGCCCTCACAAGAAACACACATTTTTTTTGAAATGGTGACCGAATGGGTCCCATTAAAGGGGTATAAGGTTGCAAAAGTCGGTAGCCGGTACTAGGTCGGTCAGGTCACTGACTAAGGATTAACCGGCAGTCGAGTGATTAATCGGATTTAGTCGGACTTCAATCGGCTTTAATTTTTTAAATACATAAATCATTTTTATACATATATTATTATATATTTACATAGATTTATATATATTTTTACTATCATAATGAATCAAAAGAAGTAATTAAATTTAAATAAAACATTAAGCGTATTATAATAAGTTTGCTTTTAAAAAAGTAAAAAATATGGTATCTCCAAGCAAAAATTGGTTGACTAGTGGACCTAGTCGGAATTAGTCAGTACTCGGTCGGCCACCCCACTGACTAGACTAGTCGGACCTACTAGTCGGGCTAGTCGGGTGACTTTTACAACATTGAAGGGCTATCTCCCCCCCCCCCCCGTGTCCACGCACTTAGGGTTCCCGAAGGAAACCCCCTTCGATAACATCGCCGCCGCTTGGGGAAATTGCGGTTGGGGCTTGCGCCGCCTCACGCATGGTTGTTGCTCACCGAGGTGCACCCCCGCGAGTGGTCGCCTGAGAGCTCTTCGCCGCCAGGAGCTTTGGGGTGGGGGGACCTCAATAAAGGGAGCGCCGCCTGGAGCAGTGTCGCCTGGGAGGGTCGTCTGCACGCGCGGAAAGGGGCTCTCGAGGCTGCGCCATATCGCTTGGGAGGGGGGTGGAGTCGCGCGAGGGATGCGCGAGTCGAAGTGGCGTGAGTCGAGGTGGCGTTGGAGGATGCGTCGTCGTGCTTCGACATGGGCCCCTCCGCCAGGAGGTTACGACGCTCGTTCTGGCACAGTATCTCGCCGCCTGTACTCGCCTGAAAGGATGGGACCGTACGGGGACGCTGCTGCGCACGAGGTGGAGCGTCACCATGGGCACTAGGGCTGGAGGGGAGGCGAGCGTGATACGCATGGGCGATGTGGTCTTCTCTCAGATGCATGATTAGGGTTTTCAGCAAAACCCTCGGAAACAAACTGACGAACCTCCTTGATAAATCATGAACTCTTGAATACAGAATTCACCTTTACAAACAATTCTCAAATCGAATCTCGAACAGAAATGAGAATATGAAAAACCTCGAGGATCGAACCCGCTCTGATACCATGTTAAGAAATAGAAAGCGGAAGCTGAATCAGAGAAAATAATATAAACATGAAGAACACACGGGATTTAACGTGGAACCCAACTCCGTGAGGAGCGGGATGAAACCATGGATGAGAATAATATATTTCTTTTCAGAACAAAACATAAGTTTCACTACTCGGATTGGAGATTTATATAAAGAAATAGGTTCCGGACAGTTACTATGCATATGTTTTCATGTTCTTAATAGTTACAGTTGTAAGAATATGCATGCTATGTCAGGCCTTTAACCGACCATCCAATGGAGTATGGATGTTTTATGTCCATGAATTAGTTGTTATGAGCATGAATTAGCAATAGTACGGATTATTAGTGGCAAGAAAAGAATCATAATCAGAAAGTAATCACCACAGTAGTTATTTTATACAATTCGTGAACTAACCATTAGATATGGTGATGTCATTAGATATGACCCTGAAATAGCCATTAGATATAGCAAATCATTAGATATGGTATCAAGAGGACTTTGGGTTCGCATTCTATATACATATAGGCTTTGATCCGTATGCAGGGTGTTTTTGGTCTTTGGGACCGCCTGCGCGTATGACTTAGATTTGTTTCAGCGTTCATGAGTCGATAACTTAGCCACATTCGTGATTAATGCAAGCAACTCAATAGTGATGATCATATTTCAGTTTACTTTTATTGGAGTGATTTCAGTCTTTAATTGCAAAACTAGCATTTTTTATATGATTACTGTCATAAAGCCTCTTTCAAGTTATTTCGAAGGATTCAGCATAAATTCTGGCATGATACGCATATTCCAACATTTGGCTATATATGTAAAAAGCTTGAGATCCATTCACTGGGTCTAAGCTCATAAATGGGTTTAGACTCATCCCGCTATATTATTATTATGTACAGATCAACCAAATCACGATCAGAAGGAGGAAAGATTGTTTATACAGTAACAGGAGGTGGTTTTTTTTGTTTGTATGTTGTTCTGTAAGGAAATGTAATAGAACTTGTATAAGATACTTCTTTGTACAGTGAACTTTAAATAGAATGATGATGTATTTGATGAGAATTGCCACATGTCTACTTTGAGAAGAAAGGAGAAGAAATATCTCTGTTGCAGCACGTTCTGATTAGCGGGACGGGTCGTGACATTATGTATAACAATTAATTATGTGTCTAGCATCCATTCTTAAGAGCAATCACAAGAGGAGCATCCTATAAATTATTTGCCTCCTTTGAAACACCTCAAACACTGCACATAACATCGGTATGAAAAAACTCAGGATCATAGTCAACCATAGGTAAGTATGATAGAAGAAGCTGAGAAGGGAGGGTATGATGTCCATACTGAATACAGAATATTGTTTTGTGGAGTGAAAATAATGAGTTGCTCGTTCATGAGGCCATAGGGTTCTCTTATATAGAGGAGAAACATGTTGGGAAAATTACATAACGTAGATGAAAAGAAAAGAAAATACATAAATGAATAAAAGATAACAAATATCTCAACGCACCCCCTCAAGTTGAAGCATAGATATCAATCATGCTCAACTTGGAATAACATCTCTGGAATGGCCTAAGGCCTTCGTGAATATGACAAATAGGAGGTCGTTTGGTATTTTAATCTCACAAAATTTAACCTCAAATCGAAACCGTATCTCGAAAATTTCCGGGGTTCAAAACCCAATCAGAATTATATCATCATTATACTCATTTTAATCGTCGTACAGAGACGATAAAATAGATACATTGTGCGTCGACATCCGAGGTACGCGACATGGATATGGTCAAATTTTGTATAACAATTAAAAGAATGAAAAATATAATAATAATAATGATGATTTAAAATTTAAATTTCTACAGTTGCCTCTGTCTACAGAATTCCAGAAAATATGTGTATATATAAAGTAAATAAAATGTATATATGTATAATATGATGTCATATATGATAAGGTCATATATGGTGATGCCATAGATGAGTGTAATGGCTGATGTCATAAAGGATGATGTCATTTAAGTATTTGGTAACTTTTTCCAACAAAGGAAGCTTCCTCCCTGCTTCCTTTTCTATATGTTTCCGAAACCAAATCTTTCTCCCATTCCAGCCGTGATTTCACCTTTCCCTTTCCAAACTTCCTCCCCCTGTTTCTTCTCTTCTTCTTTCTAAATTCCAATTCCAACGAAACTCTTTTCTCTTTCTTTCCTATTTATCCCAAATCCTCAATCAGCTTTGTCATAGGAGATATCTCCAGCAACCTTCTCTGCCGCCAATTGCAGTTTTGATGGGAAGCCCCCATCCTGCTGCTTTCCAAGCAGTTGGGCTGCTCTCCAGCAAAACAAGTGCCCCCTTGCAACTGCTGAAACTCAATTTCAGCCAAAGTTCTAGGTGCTGGAGTTCATATCTAGCCAACAATTGCATACAATTTCGGCTCCAAATTGAATATAATCATAGGTACAATCCTCACCCTTATTGCTGCCATGCATGCGCATTAGACTTGATCACATGTACAATCTTAACCTTTCTTTAGCTGCCATCCATGTTTTTTTATATACAATCTTAGCTTTCATCATTTGTTAACATGCATATGGTTTTTGCATGTTTTCATCCTGTATGTAATTTTAGTTGGACCTCAACTCCTCTATTTTCTCTATCTGTCATATTTATGTTTTGTTGCTGGTTACTTATATATATATATATATATAGGGAATTTATCCAGAGAGCACATGGCCCATTTGAGTTCGGATGAGCACCCAATCCTAGCCGTCCATCGCAAAAAAATAGGAACCGGTTAATCCCAAAAAATAGGAACCAATTTTGTATGGAAATAAAACAAAATCGGAAATTAGAACATTGCTAAAAATAGCCTTGCATTTGTGGAAAGAGGAAGGCGCGTGCATTTGATTGGTAAAATCTATCGTTTCATTCCAACGCATGGCATTTGTTTCGTTCCAACGCAAGATGGGAGGTATGTGATTCGATTTCATAATTTAATCGCTTATTTCTATCATAATTTCGTTGTTTTAATGATTTTTTAATTTTTAGCAATGTTTGTTTTGGGATCAATACGACGAGATGATGAATACATTAATTTTTTTATGAATACTGCATATTTTTTTATCATAAGCGATGTTTTATTCGAGAAGTATGATTGGAATATGAGAAAGTTTTATTCATAATATCGATTTTTATTCATTTTGATACACGATTTGTATTCCTAATTGATTTTTTATCGAAGGTATTTTGATATCATATAATAAAAAGTTACAGTAAATTTGTAACTTTATTGTTGGCTTTGAGTAATTTTATTACATGTATCAGTAAGTTTTATATATATGTTAGTAAGAAATTCCATATAACTTGTACTAGTAACTATCGGATAATGACCAGTAACAATTAATATACGCTTTGGTAACATTGTAAACCATTACTAGTATTTTATTAACTTACATATATAACAAGTAATATTTACACTATCCATCAGTAACTTTTTAGCATGTAGAAGTAACTTTATAATAATAACAAGTAACTCTGGTAACATTGTAACTTCATTACTGGCTGTCAGTAACTATATTATAACAATCAGTAAGTTTATAAATACAACACATTACAAGTTACTTGTCATATAACAAACGTTACTAACAATTCATTAAAAGTTACTTGTCATTGAATGATTCTTACTGAAGCGAGTATATTGCTGAGTTACCATTCTTTTTACAATTCTTACTATTCTCGGATATAAAATAGTACTGAAGATATACTACTACTAACAAGATATAATGTTACTGAAGATATAAGATATTTTATGTTACTACTACTAACAAAATTGTTACTTTTAATGTGTTACTTTGAAGATATACTGACTATAATGCTGAGTTACTAACAATTCATGACAAGTTACTTGTCATATAACAAACGTTACTAACATTTCATTACAAGTTACATGTCATTGAATGATTCTTACTGAAGCGAGTACATTGCTGAGTTACTAACAATCAATACAAGTTACTTGTCATATAATAAATGTTACTAACAATTCATTACAAGTTACTTGTCATTCAATGATTATTACTGAAGTGAGTATATTGCTGAATTACTTTTCTTTATACAATTCTTACTATTCACGGATATAAATTAACTTATTGTTTCTTGCAGAACAATGCACAATTTGGTGTCTTGAAGAAGCTGTTGTTATGCCGAAGAGCGAGAGCAAAACAACATCATCTAAATGAACTAGAAGACAATTGACATTTGGATGTTCACCATATAACTATAATTAAGTAATTTATGTGTGGCTTTCGGTAACACTTGACGTATTACAAGTAATTAAATAGGCTACATAAGTAAAGAAGGTGTGATTCGATAGTAATTCAAAACAAAGAATAAAACAAGTAAGATATATAGAAGCATCAGTAACATATAATAAATTGTAGGTAAAAGAAGGTAATAGAATAAGTAAGTTGGAATAAGTATAAAAAATCACGTAACCAGTAACTTATGTATTGCTATCAGTAACACTCGATACATTATAAGCAATTAAAAATGTTATATAAGTAAATAAGAGGTGCTTCAGTAAGACTCAAAGTATTAAGTAACTCTAACATTAGTAACAATCAAAATGACTTCAGTAAAATGGACATTTGTAATCAGTACTTATTGTATGGACATTAGTAATTCACATACTTAATTACTGATCCCACAACAATAGTTACTTGAGAACTGAATATGTATTACTTGAGTAACATGAATGAATTACTGATCTCTGTACAATTTAATATTACAGATGTAAAATAACTATAAATTCAGTAACAATCATAATGCGTTCAGTAATAATGCGTTCAGTAATATGTATAAATTCAGTAACAATCATAATGCGTTCAGTAATTTATCTTTTCTAATCCAAACGTGGAATGATCATTCCATAAATAGAATAAATGCCGAAAATAATTTAAATGCGTATTTTTTAGCTTACTAAAACCGACCACCTATTTTTAAGGAAATGATTTAATTCGAATTCTTATTATGTTAATAATGCATGCACATTGTTATTGCCAAAACCGTCCCTTTCCAAATAGAACCGACACATACACGTGGCGAGCCCACGTTTGGTGCTCACCACGACCCAAATCGGCACAGTGCCCTCTGGATATGCCCTATATATATATATATATATGTATATATATAGGGTCATATGTGGCTGCCCCCTAGGGCAGCCAACATGGCTGCCCCCACCTAATTTTGGCAAATTTTTTTTATTTTTTTTTGAAAAATAACACCATGTATATTCATCCCTATATCCCTCCTATATACCATTCGAATTTCGTCAGAAACAGAGACTCCTACGGCCTCCATCCAGACAATCATTTTTTAACGGTAACAGAATTTTTTAAATCGACATCATCTCGATGGAGGCCGTAGGAGTCTTTGTTTCTGACGAAATTCGAATGGCATATAGGAGGGATATAGGGATGAATATACATAGTGTTACTTTTAAAAAAAATAAAAAAATTTGACGAAAAAGGGGCGGGGGCAGCCCCATTTTTTCCATATATATATCTATGTATATATATATATATATGTATATATATGTATATATATATGGGTAAAATGGAGCTGCCCCTTTGGGGGTAGCTAACTTGGCTTCCCCCACGACATTTCGTCCGTTTTTTTATATTTTTTTTGAAAATTTATTCCATGGATTTTCATCAATATATCCCTATATTATGTCATTAAAATTTTGTGAGAAACATAGACTCCTACGGCCTCCATCCAGACAGGGTCGTTTTTAGCAATTCTGTTATCGTTAAAAAATGATTGTCTGGATGGAGGCCGTAGGAGTCTCTGTTTCGCACGAAATTTGAATAGCATAATATAGGGATATAGTGATGAATATTCATGAAAGAAATTTTCAAAAATAAAAATAAAAAATGGACGAAATGCCGCGGGGGAGCCAAGTTAGCTCCCCCAAGGGGCAGCCCCATTGAACTCTCTCTCTCTCTCTCTCTCTCTCTCTCTCTCTCTCTATATATATATATATATATACACACACATACTACATACGTATATATATATATATTATACACACACATATTACCCCTCAACCACATCTTCCAATTCTGTTCCTCTGTATTAATAATAGGTATTTTGATGAGGGAACTTGGATTTTTTTTAAATGTCATCCTTTTGTGGGCTGAGTTTAGTTGAGCCTTTGATTGCTTGGAGCATACAAATCTCACAATTATCTTGTAAATGATTCAAATGGTCATTTAGATCGTAATGTTTTAATAGAAATATGTCTAAGATCGTGATTCAAAGGGTCATTCATTTAAAAAAAATGATTGGTTGTTGATCATGATTTCTGCTACTAACAGTCAGTAGCAGCTGTTGATCAGTATTTTAAAAAAAAATTGTTTTCTGCTAATGACAGTAGCAGCCGACCAATATCTAATTAAAAAAAGGAAAGCAACCTAATTAAGAAAGAACGCAGGATGTACAGTATAACATGGGATAGTATCTCCTGTACTTTTAATTATATTGATTAATGTTCGACATTGGTTAGTTATGTATGTTAAATATTCTGTTGAACATTTGTTTACTATGATTTCAGTTTAAGTTTATTTTTGATATAGTAAAGAAATGATTAGTCTTCCAGAAATTTATGCAGCTTAATGGGAAATACCTGGTCTTCAAAATCTTAATAATTATGCACTATAAAGGATATTCTTAAGATTTGAATGCGTGGAATCAGAATTTTATGTTTCCAGTACTATATATGTAGGTATACAGAACTCCTTACCTAAACTTGTGTATATTATGGAGTAGAAGAGACCCCCTCAAAAAATGTGTTAATGTTAGTGACATGCATGCATACACGAATAGTT
This sequence comes from Ottelia alismoides, assembly GCA_037367405.1. NCBI lineage: Eukaryota > Viridiplantae > Streptophyta > Magnoliopsida > Alismatales > Hydrocharitaceae > Ottelia > Ottelia alismoides. The sequence continues at coordinate 1,036,894 of JAZKJV010011859.1, forward strand.
TAATTCATGATCAAAGTTCTGTTGCACTAGCTTGTATTGGGACGTAAAGATAGATAAAAATCTGGTGATAAACAATGCAAAAAGATTATTGATGACGAAGATCAGTTAAATCTACTCAAGCTACAATTAAGTCGATACAATTACAAGCTCAAGTTGATAAAGCTACATCGACACAAAGTTCTGGTACACAAAGATAATGATAAATAGAATCAAAATAACTAAAATTGTAATAGTCATCCATAAAGTGATATCGGTAATATCCTTGACCAAGAGATCTAGATCTACGTGATTAATCACAGAAAGATTAAAATTAAAAGAGAGAGAGAGAGATAAGTAGACAAGTAAAGATAACGTGAATCAGTGATAACTTATAAATTAATGCGCCGGTCATGGTGACCTTACACCTAACCGTGCGAGGGCACGGAGACCCTCAGCTGGGCGGGAGATAGGAAGCCCAGTTAATTCAGTGGCCTCCAAGTGCGCGGGTCAAGGATGCCAGTCTTTTTCACGGTTTTTTTACGTGAGCTTGCAGTGTTTTTACGCCTCGTTGGGATCCCGACTTTTGACCAGTTCCGTTGACCCTCTGTTTTAAGATACCCATGCAGGGGATCCTCGATTTTAGTTTTTCGTACGAGCTCGTTTGCTCGTTATCGGACGAGCCCGTTTCTAGAGTGACTTTTCCGGAGAGTCTCTCACTCGTCTCTGGGACGTAGTTTTGAAGTAGACATTTCCCTCTATTGGACCGCACTTCCAATTAGAGGGCGGGACGGAAGATCTCTTATAAGGCTACCTCACCGCTTGAGTTTTTGGTTACATTCACCAACAGACTTGGCGATGCTACATCCAAATCATCCATGTCTACATCTAGGTCATCTAGGGTTACATCTAAGACAGTAGCAGTTGAGGTTTGGAGGAGTTACAATCAAAGTTAAGTTGGTGCGAAATGACCTTAATAGAATTGGATTCGAAATCCCTATAAGCTAGTGGACGTGTTGGGAACTTAGTTAAGATGCACTATACAACACCGCATGCCTACGGAGGCACCCCAACTTTAAGGCATTATTCATGACTTAGAGTCATAGTGTGAGGTTATACAAAGATCAAGACCACAAACTACCCACTAGTCTTAAGAATTTAAATAGATTCAAGAATAAGTTCAAAACCTAAATCATCCTCATTATAAAACCTCATATTTTAGTTTTCTAAACAACAAGAGATTAATAATTATATGTATATATATACATATGAATCATCAAATATTACATAAAAATATATAAGGCTATAAGGCAATTACGGAAATTATGCATATAATAATGGGACATACGGGAGGTCATGGGAAAACTTGAAGCATCCATCACTGTAGCATGAAAACATCTTTTTTAAACTAGTTATAACTTTTGAGTGTTATACCTTTCTACTTGCTTCTTTTGTATCCATATTAAATGCCTACTTATTTTATAATATGAAATATGGGTATACCAGCGCTCGTTGATGCCTCTTCTTTCTACCATGTTTTGGCAGGCAACGAGCCTGCAGCACTATAGAATCTGTTGATGACTTCTGGTGATCGTGTTTATACCAGACGGTACGTTTCTTTTATTGCAGTTTTTTAGTCAGTTATGATGTAGTCTTTCTTTCTCTTCTGTATATATATATATATATTGGGACACATGTATGAATTGTCGACTTCTCTTGTACATGTATATATATATTATGAAAATGAAAGGAATAGAATTCTGGTGGTTCATGTCCTTTGTGAATGTGTATTGAATGTCAGAGCAACATCAACGTGAAATTTTTTCCCTAATTTTCAATACTTGATGAGAGCGTTGCAAATATAATAGTGCGAATGTGGCGTAAACGGGCACCCGGATCCTAGGACGTCTCAATATAGAAAAGTATTCTTCACATCAGGCTGATATAAGGGCCAATCACGTGTCACTGCAAAAGAGAGAAGAATCCACAATGTAAAATGTCAAACCACTAGGGGAATATCTCGATAGTCTACCCCATATGTCTAGGTGAACGCATGAGACACAAGCCTTGCCTTGTAGCAATTCATGTTATCATATGTTCGATGCTTCACCATGAACACCCACTTGCATCCTACGACAGATGCTCTTAGAGGAGCTGTAAAAATGCTCCACGTGCCACATGATTGCAACACAGCCATCCCCTCCTCCTTGGCAAGACACCACTGATTGTCTAGTATAACCTCCTGCAATGTATATGGTATCTTCATGGCTAACAACCCCACGACAAACCTACTGAAATCCTCTGAGTCACCCCAAAGAAAAATTAGATGCATGAGGATAAGTAGCACAAGTGCGTCTCCGCTTCTGCAGAGCAATAAACACATCAAGATCGCATGCATCTTCCTTAATCTGTAAACTACCCACATCAGAGGGAATATGCTCATCCTGTAAAGTAGCAAGTTGCATGGACAAATCACATATGCCCCTAATAGAAATAGTGTGCATACATGGTGTTGTTGGATGATGGGGAAGGTCCATAAGAAGAGAAAATCGTGGGATGCCTGCAAACATAGAAACGATGCAATAATTGGCTACAGAAGTATATAACGTATCTCGACACTCCCCCTCAAGATGGAGCATAAATATCTATCATGCTCAACTTGTATGAACACTCCTGGAAGGGCCCTTTAAGTAAAGCTTTGGTGAAGATGCTTGTCGTCTGGTCCCCTGAACTGACGTGAGCTGTAGAGATGAAGCCCTTCTAAATCATGTCACGTATATAATGACAATCAGCCTTAATATGCTTTGTCCTCTCATGAAATGCAGGATTGTTAGCAATAAATAATGCAACCTGATTGTTGCATTCTAGCAACATTGGAAGAGGAACATCTATATGTAAATCTGTTAGGACTTCTCAAACCCACATCATTTCTGCACATGCTTGTGCCATCGCTCGATATTCATATTCAACACTAGATCTAGCAACAACAGTTTGTTTCTTGCTTTCCATGAGACGAGAGAATTTCCAACGAATATAGTAAACCCTGATAGAGATTTCCCGTCCTTGGAGCATCCTGCAGAGTCTGCATCTGCACATGCTGAGATAGTCATAGAGTCACCCCTTGAAATTGTAGTCCTGCATATGGAGATGATTTGAGATACCTTAGTATCATTTGTATAGCATCCATATGGATTTGACGAGGTTGTTCCATGAATTGGCTCACACGACTGACTGCAAATGAAATATCGGGTCTAGTAATTGTAACATAAAGAAGCTTTCCAACCATCTCTCTATATCTTCTCTTGTCCACCTCATCAGTATCATCATCATAGAGCTTCATGCTTGGATTCATGGATGTAGTCGCAGGTCGACATCCAAGCATACCCGTATCACTTAACAAGTCAGCGACATACTTCCTCTGAGTCATCACAAACCCCTTTTTATTTCTGGCAAATTCCAATCCCAGAAAGTATCTTAGGGATCCCAGATCCTTGTTAACAAATTCATGACCCGGAAATTCTTTTGCCCTCTTTATTCCTTGCACATCATCTCCTGTAATGAGTATATCATCAACATACATTGGGGAATGGAGGAGGATTTTGGTTCTGGGAGGATGATTGGTTTGGGGAAGGGAACCTTGGGGATCGGTAACCAAGATTGAGACAATTAACGACAGATAGGAGGGCACTTGTGCAGGAGGTGTCCGGAGGAGGTGTCTTCTCACCGATTTTTGTGTCACAGCTTTCGGACCAACAATGCGAGGAATTCTTGGAGCTGCAGGTTGCATTGGTGGAAGGGATGGTCCCCTCTGTGGGAAGGGACCATTATGTGTGGGGCAATGGGAATTTCTCAAGAAAGCATATAGATTCTTCACCAAGGATGGGGAGGAGACTGTCGCCGGGGAGATTGCAGAGGATTTGAAGCTAATCTGGAGGAGTTGGGTGCCTTCTCGGGTCAAAATTTTCCTGTGGTTGTTCAGGCTTGGTAGGACTCACGAGGGCGCATTGGGGGCAGATTCTACGAGTTGACGATACTATATGCAACAGATGCGGTGTTCAAGTGGAGGATGCAGACCACCTGTTTTTTATGTGTTCCTTCTCTTCTGAGGTTTGGAGCAGAGCTGCCATTTCTTGGCTCGACTCTCAGGGCTGCGAGACATTTTGGAGGGATGCTAGAGCATTCTGTGGCAACAACCTCAAGGATTGTACACCTCCTTTTGTGCTGCTTTGGACGATTTGGTGTGCGTGGAATGTTGTTTTGTTCAAAGGGGAAGGGTTTCGGTCTGAGAATGTAGCTGAGCACTGCAGGGCCCTTTGTAGATCCTGAAGCATGTAATGTTGTATATCCGTAGTATATTTATAAGGGGTTGATGCCTCATTTTTTGGCAATTTTTTTATTTTTTTTGAAAAATATCGACATGTATGTTCATCCCTATATCCCTCCTATATGCCATTCGAATTTCGTCTGAAACAGAGACTCCTACGGCCTCCATCTAGACAGGGTCGATTTAAAAAATCCTGCGACCGTTAAAAAATGACATATGGATGGAGGTCGTAGGAGTCTCTGTTTCTGACGAAATTTGAATGACATATAGGAGGGATATATGGATGAATATACATTGTTTTATTTTTTCAAAAAAATTAACAAATTTGCAAAAAAATGGGGTGGGGCAGCCATGTTGGCTACCCCTAGGGGGCAGCCCCATTTTTACCTATTTATAATTAATATATTTTAAGGTGGATCCCATTCCGGGAGAACACCCATATTTCTATTCAAAAAAAAATCATCTACACCATAATAGCAATCAAACCTCTGGAGGTTTTCTGTGTAAAAAAGAGAATGATCTGCTTTCGACCGTTTGAACCCTTGTTTTGCAAACAAGTCTGAGAGCTTTTGGAACCATGCTCTAGGACTCCTCTTAATTCCAGCAAACCCCGGCGGCTGTTGCATGTAGAATTCCTCCTAGAGATCACCATACAGAAAAGCATTCTTGACATCTAAGTGAAACAGAGACCAATCTCGCATCACAACAACTGATAAGAGAATACGTAAGGTAGAATGGCGAGCAACAAGGGAGAACGTGTCAAGATAGTCCACCACGTATGTGACAACCTGCCCCGCTATTCAAGACAGACATGACAAAATCCAACCTTTTCTTCTTTACATATAGCAGAGCGAGTATAAATTTGTAAATATAAATTCCTTTATGAAACTTGAAATCAACTAGAAAATATACTCTTCATCAGTGTCAAAGCATATACCAAATGATCATCTCAAAAACAGCTTTCTCATATATCTCAACAATATTTTTGTCATAAAACAACCAGTGTTCAGAAAAGCGACCGAGTAAGCAGCATACTCAGCCGCATACTCGTACTCAAGGGCCTTGTCGCTCCGAGTATGATTAAACGACCATGTATGCGGGTTTACCCGCATACTCGGCCGAGTATACCCCCTATGCGGTCTCATACTCGGCCGCTTTTCTGATAGAACTTTTTTTATTTAATCTAAAACCAAATAACCCCACCCGCATAATAGCATAAAACCGCATACTCCTCGCATAAAACCGCATAAAACTGCATAGTCTTCCGCATAAAACCGCATAAAACCGCATACTCCCCGCATACTCTCCCGACTGAGGATATTAACATAAAATTAAATATTAATTTTTATTTTTAATAATAAAAAATATCAAATCGCATAAAATCGCATACTCGCCGCATATTCTCCCGCAAACCGCATACTCTCTATGCAGTGACCCCTCCGATTGAATACTGCATAGCGCCTTCCTAAACATTGAAAACAACTGCTTTTCTTACTACTACTTATAAGAAGTACTATGCACTCCTATTATACAACATGATTCTTCTAAGATACATAACTCGATCTTAAAGTACAAAAAGTTGCCAAAATGTCCAAAAGAATTCAATATATGATGGTGCAACTTCCAGCTACTGTGTTGTATATGTGGTCCTTTTAATATTCTTGCTCACCTAGATATGTCTATAAATAATAATAAACAAAGAAGGGTTGAGTCTAAACTCGCACGAGCTTAGACCAAGTGAATGGGTCTCAGCATTTGGTAAGAAAATAAGGAATATTTCTGAAATAACTTTGTATAAAACATAGAATCATTTGATAAAAATGTACTTTTATAAACAACCTTGTTGTCTCAAAATATTCAAACTTGCTTTTACAAATAACTTGTTGTCTTTCAACAATATTGATATTACAAACATTCAAACTTTCTAAAAGAACAATATATTCTTATAACTTAAAGCCAACTATTAATCATTATTGAGACTCAATAATCATAATCACAAAACTCCAATAACACTTATCAACACCACTGTAACTAACTGTATTAAGTTCATGAACGCTGAAACAAATAGAGTCATGCGTAGACAACCCCAAAGGCAACTGAACATCCTATATACGGCCCAAAACCTTTATGCATACAGAATGCGGACCCAAAGTCCTCAAAAACCATATCTAATAGTCGCCATATCTAATGGCTTCGTCATATCTAAAGACATCACCATATCTAATGGCTAGTTCATGATTCTTTAAAAGAAACTGTGGTGTTTACTTATATGATGTTTCATTCTGATTCACAAATCGTAGTTCTATGCTGAAAAGTGAATAATATCTAATCATATCACTACATAAACTTGTTGTTCACATGTAAACTTAGATTGTAAACTACTTGAATACTGGAAATCTTCAACATATACCATAATCTTTACGATGTTTTAGAGTACGAACGAGGATTCTTATAGCATAGATAAAACTCGTGGCATCACAATCTCTTCTTTCCAGATGTGAATCTCAAATTTTTGGTACCATAGCTAAACAAATATGATTTCAAAACTAAAGGAAACATGAATTCGTAAGTAATAAAAAAAGCCTGAAACTTAAACAACAAATTTAGGTGACAAAATCGGGGTAATATTGAAAATAGTGCTTGAGAGACCACTCACCTGATCTGAAATTGTTCCCTATCTACCCATATTGTGCAAGTATCTTAATTCAAGTAGTCCTTATAGAATAAACTTATGTTGTAAAACTTTATCTAAAACATAATTCTCAGCCATTCTAAGTGTAAAAATGGCTTCTAAGTGATTTTATAAGCCCATATAAATAAGGAGAAGGATCAAACCTTGTTTTGAAGATGACTACAGGTCTCCTTCACTCCCTTTTTGCTCCTTCTTTTCAAACCAATTTAGGAAAAACGAATTTGGTTTATGGTGGCTGTGGTGGTGATGGGTGCTCTATATATAGGAGTTCCAAGACCCGTGCGTGTTATCCATGCGGTCTTCACATATCAGTCTTCATCTCCACTTGTCAACCTCCTCCCACAACCTTATCTCTTTTTGAAACGCTACTTACTTTGTGGAGAAGCATCTCTTAAATGCTGGACACATTCCCCATTTAGCCAACACCACTTTTGAAATTATTATTAATATAATTTCCTTTAGAGGTTTCTATAGCCTTCTTTCTCTTGTTCATACATGGATATCACTATCCCACATTATATCCAAGCATTTTGCATCCCAATTGCACCTAAACCTTCATTCTCTCTTCTTCAAGATGTCATACACATGAAATATAGAATGCTAAAAATCTATAGAAGCATCATAAATTTATCCTTTCCATATCACAACAACATTCAACCTCCCTTTCACTATAGATTAATTTCAATGCAACTCGAATTTTGCACTTTAACTCGCATGGCTTATGTACATATAAATTCTTCTATTCGTTATCACTTGTATGTAAATTTTGATATTTGATCCCAATTGTAATTAATAATGGTCTAAATATCACAATAGGTATAGTTGTCTTTATATTCAAAAGATAACACTTAAACATACATCTAAAATTTGGGCATTTCTAAGTTAATCCAATACGAATGTTACATCGTGCGTCTATGCAAACCCACAAGCAACAAGTCGAGCTTTATACCTATCAATGGTACCATCTGCATTTTGCTTCACCATGAAAACCCATTTACAACTAACTATAGACGCCCCAGCTGGTGCGGGACCAAGGGTCCAGGTACCTCTCGATAGAAGAGCAGCCATCTCTTCTTCCATAGCTACTCGCCACCGACCGTTCTGTAAGCCGTCCTGATAGTTTCGTGGGATGGCCACGACAGATAATGCACATGCAAACCTCCGAAAATCACTAGTCAAACGATAAAAAATGACCATGAACACAATAGGATATTTAGCGCAGATGTGCTTTTGCTTCCGAAGCGTAATGGGTACGTCCAACTCAGTAACCTCCACACCCGTCTCCTATATGGTTCCCTGCTCAGGTAGATCATCAGACCTATTGTTGGAAAAAATGTAATCAAAACATACCTCGCGAGTGCTAGATGATGAGTGGTGACCATGAGCAGAAGTAGGTCGATAGGTATAGTGACGAGGCTAGGGTGGAACTGGGACCATATTAGGTGGTGGAGGTAGGGGAGTGATGATGGTGGTGACTATGGTGACGATGGTGATGATGGTGGTGGAGATAATGGTGGTGGTGGCATGTATATTTCATCATTAGAGTCTGAGGAGGTCAACCGATCACCTATATGAGAAAAGTACATCACCGACTCAAAGAATGTGATATCAGCACTGATTTGTGTTCTGGAGTACCCTACAAAGACATACTTGACAGCCCTAGGAGAGAGCTTGTCAATACCTAGAGACAACTGGTGGACAAATTCCACTGAACCAAACACACGAGGAGTAAGTGAGCATAATTCCTTATCGCGAAAATCAAGAGAGAAGGGAATTTTCTCACCTAAAACTGATGAGGGCATGCGATTAATAAGATAGCATGCCGTAAGGACAACATCACCCCAGAATGAGTGTGGAGCACGACTCTGAGTGAGAAGGGTTCGTGTAACGTCAGGTAAATGACCATGTTTCCTTTCTGCAACACCATTTTGTTGGGAAGTATAGGCACGCGATGTCTGATGAATAATACCTTGGGATGAAAAGTAATTGGCAAGAGAATGAGTACAAAATTCCAAGGCATTATCAGTTCTCATAAATTTCATAGAGGATGAAAACACATTTTGTACTTTAGTGAGAAAAGTTTTAATAACTTCTCCAGCTTCATATTCATTTCGTAATAAAAAGAACTAATACATACGAGAAAAATCGTCCATTGCAATAAGATAAAATATGTCCCTGATGATCTGGAACACGACTAGGACCTAAATATCTATATGGAACAACTCAAAAATGGAGCTATTTCTCCGACCCTGACGACTAGGAAATGACGACCTATGATGTTTTCCCAACTTACAATCCTCACATTGAAAGGACGAATGAGGGGAAATCTGGGGCAAGACACGACATATTTTATGGAGCGGGAGATGATCAAAGCGCAGGTGCCACATGAAGGAGGAGACTGGTCCGACAGATAGAGAAGAGATGCCAAAATATGGAGTCCGGGTCAAGCGATAGAGGCCACCATGCTCACGACCACAACCAATCACCTTATCCGTAAGGATGTCCTGAAATAGAAGTGAAGATGGGTCAGAAATAGCTCGATAATTTAAATCCTTTATAATCTAACTGATAAATAATAAGTTCATAGAAAAGTCAGGTGCGTGCAACACATTCTGTAAATGAATAGAGGGTGTCAAACTGATCTCCATCTATACTGTAATTGGGGAGTCCATTTTGTCATTTGAGGCTACAATCGTATTGTTGATCACGATCACCAGGGACATCATTTTTATCTACTTGTTGTAGATGATTATTGTAGACTATTTTGGAGTTTTTTTTATAAAACAACAAGTCTGAAGCTAGAACTTTCATTAAATCTTTCATTACAGAAATAAAGAATATTTTCTATGATACTGTCAACTTTATTCGCTATGAAAATGCCTTAGAGTTTTGCACATTACAACCTTTTAAGTTCTTCAAATCTCTTGTTATCATAACAATCCCTTGTGTGCTTACACTTCTTAGTAGAATGGTGTTACCGTCACTTACTTGATGTGATCGGGACAGTTTTGATCCAGAATTGTGCTCCTTACTCTTTCTGTGGCGATGCGATTCTAATTGCTTTCTACTTGGTGAACTGCATGTCATCTTCTGTCTTAAGAGAGATGGTCCCGTACTCGAATGTGTTTCTCAAGAGAGACATGTTCTCCGTTACATCCTGAGTGTTTGGCGAGAAAGACATGTTCGCTTTACACCCCTATTGTTTAGCTTTGTGGCCTTTTGTTCACCATATGCTGCTTGGTCATGACAAGCTCTCGTTTAGAGCTTTCAAATGTGTCTTTGTATGTTACTCTCATACTCAGAAAGGGTATCGTTGCATCGATCCTCGACGGAAGTAATATGTTAGTGATGGTGTCACCTTCTTTGAGCTTGTTATGTATTTCTCTCCTACAAGTGACTGGTTGACTTCGTTTGACATTGAAGAGGAGGTATATGTGCTTCCTCCTCCTATGACACCACCACCTCTTGTACAACCGCCACCACTTGCTCATGTGTCTACTCCTTTTTGTTCTCCCGTCTACTTTATGTAATTTGCCCATATATCAAATTCATGCTTTTACGATACATGTGATTGTATTGATTTTACTGAAAGGTGTCCTATTTGCTCACTGCTCATGTTTGATACCTGATAAAGCAAATCTTGGTTTTCATTTCCGGACCTGGAAGAGGAGGAACATGTCAAGTATCCGCTTAGGACCATATTTTCTTAGGTCTATTCCGGATGTACAATTTTATTTCGATAGTAATATTCCGGAAAATGCAATCGGATGTTAAGAAGGGCCAAAAATGACACGACAATGTAAATCTTGAGTGATCTGACCAACAGAAAGTAAATTCAAATGAAAATCAGGTGCATATAGCACATTCTGCAGGCACATGGATAGCATCAAATGAACCTCCCCAATCTTGTAATAGGTAAATGAACCTCATTCGTAATGACGATCCATCTACCATAGGGTTTAGATCTGTATGAACTAAATTGTACACCATCTCCACACAGAAGGTGGGAAGAACTAGAGTTCATGATTCACTGTCATATCTGTCATCATAAGAACTAGAGTCCATGATTCACTGTCATATCTGTCATGATACATCTTCTATACATGAGAAGATCAAAGAAGATCTAGCAGAGGCTGCCAACATCAGAGGATCCTGTAGTGATGCTGGTAGCATGAGTCATTATTTCCCACAAATGCGAAACAATGTCACCAAGACGCAAATGTGTATGAGGAGCCAAACTGTTTGGAGTCTCCAGTTGCTTGGCCACATGAGCAGATGCGGGGTATCCATGCTTATGATAGCATGTATCCTTAGAATGACTCGAATGATGACAATAGGAGTACAGTCCACATTGATGTATGCCTCCTCTGCTACGATGACCACAACCTCTCAACTGAGTAAAGCCTCCCCTATCGCAAGATGTCTCCATCGTTGAGGTCTGTGCGATGGTCGGACCTAGGATAGTAATCTTGTTGAGGTATGACTGCACTTGTAAGAAGTTGTGTACATGTTGCCTCGTACTAAGAGTCAAGAGCAACCAAGAAAACTCCAACCATCATCGAGTTCATGTATGCCATCAGTTGCTCAGTAAATGAGGTCACGAGCAAGAAGCTTCTCAAACATGCCACGAAGCAAAGAGTAGAATGTATTCATAGGATGACCATTCTACTTGGTCATGTAGATATCGAATTATAGCTAAAGAACATTGGCCTCATTCTTTGCTTGGTCATACCTAACTGCCAAGATATCCCGCATCACCTTGCTGGTGGGCTTGTTCACAATGTCATTGGCGATCTATGTGGTAAGAATACCAGAAAGCCAAATAATCATGTATGTGTCATTGACAATCTCTGTGGTTCCACGAAGCATTCTCCACCATCATATTTGCGGACTCCGGTTGTGTCAGAATGTGCTCCTTGTTATTGCATTACATGAGGGTCAAGAACTGCATGGACCACAACTCATACTTAGTCCATCCATCTTCACGACGGGAGTTGGGCCCTTGAAGGCACCAGACAAACAGAAGACCTCACCCTTGCTCTCTGACATGATGGACAGAAGGAGGCCAAAATAGAATTCAACTGGGGTCGTAGACCGATCCAAGCAAGTCTACACCATCATATAGAGGATTGGTTGTGTGTGTAGACTCATACCATCCTCAACATTCATCGATCCACGTTAGGATCAAAAAAAGATGGTTTATTGATCTGAAATCACCTTTTCTGGTCAAAACAAGTATATACAATAGATTTGGGTGGCGTTAGAGAGGACTAGAAGGTCCCTAGGGGGCCTATCGGGGGCCTGGCGGAGGGTTGATCAGCGACAAGACTAACTGGGAAGCAACTAGGGAGGACTCCAATCACCCGAGCGATGGTTGTGGGACCCGATGGGGGCCAGTGCAACATTGCTGCTACGGAGAGTAGGCCTTAGTAGGACTGGGGTGAGAAGCAAGGTTCCTTGGTAGGACTGGGTCAGTGCACGAGGGGCACCAGTAGGGCTGGGTAGCTGGGTGGTTGGCCTCGAAGAAGACCGGTGGCTGCGCAATAGCCCAAGGAGGGACAGGGACGCAAACGGCCCAGGGAAAGGCCCTAACAATGCACAAGGCAAAGGAAAGGGGGCAATGGGTGGGGTTAAGACACGGGGTATGAGAACTACTATCTAGGACCGTCACTCTGATACCATGGGGAGAGAAAATAATGAGTTACTTATTCATGAGGCCCTAGGGTTCTCTTTTTTTTGAAGCGAAAAAAAGGGGGAAACACTCAGTGGTGTTCACCCCAATATATTAAAGAAGTGAAAAAAGAGTGTCAAATGTACAAAAAGCCCAAAGGCGTTACAAAGGGGCAAGAAAGCCCCCACCCAGAATGAGGAAACACCAAAACGACTAGCTGCCACTCCAGTCGTCCACCATCCTTGCAGCGCGAATGAGCACATTCTCTTTGTAAAAGCGTTGATCCGAGAATATGGCCTCATTCCGTCCAAGCCAAATCGACCATAATCTAGCCACCGGAGTCAGAAGACGCCTTCTATCAGTATGTCTGTTAATGAATAGCGAGTCACAGAAGGCCACCACGTCAGTAGTTCGCACCCAAGCCACAATCGGATCCTCCCACAGCCCACGAACCAAAGGCCACTCGAAGAAAACGTGCTAGGAGAAACATGTTGAGAAAATTACATAATGTAGACGGAAAGAAAATATATAGAATGAATAAAAGATAACGAATATGTCAACATCTTTCATCCTACGTAAAAAGATATGTAATATGATAAGGTAAGGTACAAGAAAAATAAGAGATACAGACTCTAAGGTATCCTTAAGAGGAAAAGTATATGTTCAAAGCTTTGTAACAGAGAAGAAAGGAATAAACTCGAAGAAAGTAACATCTGTAGGAATATTTATATATCTTTATGTACATGTTTTATCATTTATTTCTCTATACATGTTTTATGTAATTTCCTCATAGGACTCTCCTCTATATAAGAGAGCATAGGGTTCTCAGAAATAAACAAGTTATTGTTTTCTCCCAACATGGTATCAGAGTGGTGGTCCTAAACCGGAGCTCGTATACCCTAACCCTATCCCTAACCCTAACCCCACCAGCCGCCATCCTCCTCCAGCGTCGCCAAAACATCGCCCGCCACCTTTCGGCGTCGCCTGCCCCTTCCCAACGCCACCTCCTACCAACACCGCTACCTCCCCTTCCCAGTTGCGTGCAACCCCCCTCTCGGCACTGCCCTCTCTCACCCAACGTCGCCCCCATCCCGGTTCTGCACCACCTGCCCCCATCCCGGTTGCGCGCCACCTGCCCCCCCTCCCGGCTACTGGTTGCGCGTGTAAGCCGCAACCCCTAGGCGCATTTGCATCTGGGGTCTTCATCGGATGATGGATTTGATTGCATAAGTCTACATATGCAATCGAATCCTCGCATGTTTGTGTAGGCATTGATCTTTGGTCTATGATATCCCTGTGATCTCTGTCTGGAAATATGTCCGACAACAAAGTAGATGTACCCGCCACAAGTGCCTTCAGAGATCTGGCACCAATTGTCAAGATGGACGGGACGAACTATGAACTCTAGGCCATGCAGTTCATGAGTCTCATGAAGTCAAACGGCAAGAAGCATATTCTTACCGATGATGAACTGGTGGAGAAAATAGGGATTCACGCCTCTTGGGAGGCAGACGATGCATATGCCAAAATCTGCATGTCAGGAACATTGACGATCGAGATCGCCAATGGCGTGTTACATCAGCCTACGGCCAAGGCCATGTGGAATATTCTAGCTGCCACCTACTCTCAGGCACGGAATGAGACCAATATACTCCAGTTGCAGCATGATATTTTCACGATCAAGTAGAATGCAAGACCCTTACACTCATTGTACACACCCTTGCGCGGAATGTTTGAGAAGCTTCACAGCTTCATGCCTCTGACAGCGACTCCTGAACAACAAAAAACTTACAGGAATGATACCATGGTTAGTGTATTCCTTCTTGCACTTAATCCAGAGTATGATGCTGCCCGCTCTCAGATCCTTGCAGATGCCATTATTCCTCCAACGGAGGAAGCTTTCCATCGACTTAGCAGGATCACTATTCCAACTGCTACTACTGGTCAGACCTCTTCGACAATGGCAGCATCCAGAGGCAGAGGTGGTTCTTCATCCTTTCGTAGACGTGGACCCCGTGGTAGAGGGAGGGTCGCACCTGTCAGCCCTGTACCTTTTGTCATCGTCCTAGTCACTCAGAGGATACATACTGTTCTAAGCATGGTTTCCCAACATCAGCACGAGTAGCGGAGCAAGTCGAATCACCTCCACCGACAACTTCTGATCAGAGATGTCATGATCTCGTTGCCAGGCTTCGAGATATCATGCATCCTGCCTCATCTCCAGGGGGCTAATCAGACGTAGTGGCATCAGCTTCTGCGAGTACATACGCCCCTGCTAGTACATCAGGTGGCCCATGTGCCTTTACCTATTGTCATGGATTTGAGATTAAAGACTGTATTATGGACTCCGGAGTGACACAACATTTATGTGGCGACAGAGAGCAGCTAACAATATACAGACAGGTACCTCCAGGACGGACCGTAGTGATAGCTGACGGGACTCACTCCACAATCACAGGACATGGGGAGATTACATTGACGCCTTTCATGCGTCTACAGAATGTGATGCATGCTCCGGATTTCTCTATGAACATGTTGTCTATTAGCCAACTTACAAAGGAATTTACATTGTCGAGTGATATTTGACCCATCTTCTGTTGTTTTTTAGGACATCCTTACGTGCCACGTGATTGGGTGTGGCCATGAGCAGGGCGAACTTTATAGGTTGGTTCGCACACCTTTTGCTGGAGCTTCCTATCAGTCAACCGGATCTATCACTCCTTATATGCGACATCTATGTTTTCGTTATCTCCCTCTTCAGAAGATGTGTCACATATCGCCGCAGATTTCTCCTACTTCCTCATTTCAGTGCGAAGCATGTCAGTTGGGAAAGCATCACCAGTCAGCGTTTCCCAGTTGTTAGAGTTGGAGCAGTAGCTCCCTATTTGAGTTGTTTCATGTTGATATCTGGGGTCCAAGTCGTGTTCATGATCATCAGGACATCATTTTTATCTGGTTAAAATAGATGATTTTTCTCGTTTGTCGTGGGTCTTTATATTGAAGAATAAATCTGAAGCGGGGGATGTAATCAAAAAATTTATTAATGAAGTGCGAAATGTATTCTCGGCATCTGTGAAGTTTGTCAGGACTGATAATGTGTTGGAATTCTGCACTCGGTCTATCTCACATTTTTTGTCTTCTCGTGGTATAATTGATCAAACTTCTTGTCCTTATATATCTCAATAAAACGGTATTGCTGAGAGGAAGCAACAACATTTACTAGATGTCACTCGGACCCTTCTTATTTAAAGTTGTGCACCACACTCGTTTTGGGGAGATGCAGTTCTTACCGCATGTTATCTTGTGAATCATATGCATTCGTCTGTTTTGGGTGAGGAAATTCCTTTCTCTATGGCTTTCCCTGAGGAGTTGTTCTCTCTTACCGCTCGTGTCTTTGGTTCGGTTGCATTTGTTCACCAATTGACTCCTGGTTTTGACAAGCTCTCTCTTAGAGCGGTCAAATGTGTTTTTGTTGGATATTCCAGGACACAGAAGGGGTATTGATGCTATGATCCATTACGAAGGAAATACTATATTAGTGCTAGTGTCACATTTTCTGAATCCGTAATGTATTTCTGTCCTACAGTTGATAGGTTGGCTTCTTCAGAATATGATATCGAGATCTACATGCCACCTCTACCTTCTACTCCGTTGTCTTCTCCTACGGTTACACCACCACTGTTACCACTAACACCTCCACCACCACCACCAGTTCCCTCTACACAACCGTTGATGTACCCTGTCCCACCATTACCCAAGTACTATACTCGTCGGCCAGCTTATGCTCATGGTCATGGATCATCATCCAGCATGCCCTAAGTATGTCCAGATAACATGGTTTCTAATGATGGGAATGACGATAATTCTGTATAGGGAGCAGTGCAGGGGGAGGTTCATGAGGACATGGACAAAAATATTGCTATTAGGAAACAAAGGAGTACATGCGCCTCATATCCAATTGCTTCCCATGTGTCCTTTCATCGCCTGATAGGGGAGTTTCACAACTTTGCAGTTGCTCTATCCGCTGAAGAAGTGCCACAGACTTACCAAGAGGCACTGAGAGATAGCCGATGGCTTTCAGCTATGGAAGAAGAGATGGCGGCCCTACCATCACGTGGTACCTGGACCTTGGTGTTTGCTCCTCCAAGTGCCTCTATTGTCAATTGCAAATGGGTATTTACCATTAAATATCATGCCGATGCGAGTCTTGATAGATACAAGGCAAGATTGGAGGCACGAGGGTTTACTAAAACCTATGGTATTGATTACTTGGATAGATTCTTTCTTGTTGCTCATCACTCCACTTTACATGTTATGCTCTCAGTTGCGATGTACATGACTGGCCCTTATTTCAAATAGATGTTAAAAAGAGATCTACAGGAGGAGGTATACATGCAGCAGCCTCCGGGGTTTGCTGCTGAGTAGGAGTGTCAACAAGTTTGTATACTTCATAAAGCGATATATGGTCTTAAACAAAGTCCAAGAGCTTGGCTTCAGAATCTATCAGATCTGATTGAACAAGAGGGCTTCAAAAGGTCAAATGCATATCATTCTCTATTTGTGGTGAGGACATCTGTAGCATCCGGTTTACAATCAAACCTGAAGTCGTCCGATTTTTGGTCTAATGAACCCAACGTTGTCGGTCAATACTAAACAACCTAAAACGACCAATTAGTAGTGAATCAAAAGTCGTTCAGACGAAATCGACCATAAAATCGGTCCCTTCGTAATGCGTGCCGTGAAAAGTCGTGACGCAAATTCAGAAACCACAAAACGAACAGAGACCGTCATTAGATCCGATTCGACGATACGAAACCAACGGAATCGACCGTTCGTCAATCGGAGGTCGTTTGATATTTTAAATTCGCAAAATTTAAACCCAAACAAAAATCGTATTCGAAAATTTCGGATATTCAAAACTCGACCGAAAGTATATCAATATTATACTCATATTGATCGTCGTTCCGAGACGATCAAAACAAGATATTGAGTGTCGAAATCCGAAGCCCGAGGCGCGTATACGGTCAACTTTATAATTGTTAAGTAAAGAAAGTTAAAAATATAAATATATATATATAAATGGTTAGACAGTCTGCTCGGCTGTTATAAAAAAAAATAAAATAAATTTTATTTGCGCTGCTACACTAACAACAGCAGGCTGTCTATATATAAAAAAAAAATCTTAGCCACCTAATCTAAACTTTATCCACTTGGACCCTATAATAGCTCCACTTGGCCACATTTAAGATCTTCTCCTCCCCTATAAATAGACAGTCTCCTCGTGTTGCGCCCATTATAACTTTCTTTGGTGTCCCGTTTCCTCCCCATTTTCCTTTCCAGCCGAAACCCTCTCCTCTCTTTTCTCTTTTCTTCATATGCTGCTGGAGATCAAATTCCAGCCACCTTTGAAGGTCTGGACACCACTCTCTCCTTCAACACTTGTTGCTGCAACTGCTGGAGCTACTGGATTTGGGTGTTATCTCCTCCAAACTGGAGGTTTCAATTCCTCCACTCCTGCTCCAGATTTCCAGCTCTATTTGCATGAGATTTTCTCCAATTTTTGGAGAAAACTAATGTACACTCCCCTCTCCCCTCCTTTGCTGCCATGCATGAGATCCACACAAGTTTTGTTGCTAGAAATTTGATTGGATTCAGTTCTGGGATCTGATTCAAAATTAAATTCTGAAACTTTGATTGGATAAAATTAAATTCTGGAAGTTGGGTTTAGTTTAGGGTTAAATAGATTAAAACTTTAAATATATATTTATATAGGTACAATCCTTAATTTCTCCTTCTTTGCTACCGTGCATGAGAAATTCTACCTAATTACTACCATTCTTGTCTTCAATATATATATATATATATATATAAAGTCAAACATGAGAAATCCTCTCTAATTATTGCCATTCCTGTCTCCGTATTAAAAAAAAAATTTGTGTATGTATATATAAGGCTAAGCAAGAAGACCTGGAAATGAAGTGGGATTTTTTTTTTCAAAAGAGTTACTCCTGTTAGCAGTGACCTCGCAATATATTTCCGATTAAATCAAAAACCTGTAAGTGTTTTATTTGTGTTCCTTGAAGTGGTAAAAACCTCGGTTGATGGAATTATATGACATGATTTTTTTGTTTGATGCTGTTTTTATCATTTCATTCCACATAGACTACACATCATCTGTGCATCCCTTTGAACTGTAGTTACTATACCCACCCATTAGAAAACTGTTGTAAAAAAAAATGATGATGAAAATGACATGGATATGCTTTAAACAATTATATAACACATAGTAAAATGAAGAAGTGGGCTTTCATGGAGAGTAGTGGTGGCAATCTTGACACAATTACTGAGAAATAAGAGAAACCATTTTAGAAATCTTGTACTAAAAATCATGAAAGATGGTGAGATAGAATAGGAATATATATACATACATATATATATAAATGTTTGAATAATAGTCTTATACTTCAGAATATAATTTTGATGATCCATTCCTTCTACTAGAAGAGATTGTTGAATTGGTTAGTAAATGGAGGAATCAACAAGTTTGATTGGATGAAACACACAAACTCCGCATACGTGTTTGGGTTGTGAATACAACCAGTACGTGAGCTCCCAAATGGGCGATTTGAAACATTCAAGTTGGTGTTTAACTACTCATCCTTGCAGTTCTTTTTTTTAGTTCATTGGATGACGCACCTCACCCATAAGCCTACTTATAAAAGAAATGTAAGAGTATTTGATGTGATAGAGTTTTTGCTTAATAACTAATTACAATTAGAATGTCTACTAGTAGTGATGAATGGGCAACGCCTACTTCAATAGGACTATGATACGAATGATATGGGTTATTATTGCGAATTAATGTGATTGCACCCTCTCTTTCTCTCTCCACGATCAAGATATATATATATACATATATAGCTTGCAACATTAATATATACGCACAAGCTGGCCAAAGGGCATTGTCATTATAATAAACATATCAACTATACGGGATATCTTTTCACAATTGACTCTAATTTCCAGACTATATCATTAAAGTCTAGGGATCCCATTGCATTATCAGATCAAGGAACTAAGTGATATATATTTTTTAAGATATTGGTTGTTATGAGTTAAAAAAAAATGGTGCCGGTCATGGTGACTTTACCCCTGACCGTGCGAGGGCGCGGTGACCCTCAACTGGGCGGGAGATTAGGAAGCCCAGTTAGGGCAGCGGCCGCTTAATGCGCGGGTCTAGGATCCCAGTCTTTTACACAGTTTTTACGCGAGCTCGCAGTGTTTTTACGCCTCGTTGGGATCCAGACTTTAGACCAGTTCCGCTGACCCTGTTTTAGGATGCCCAGGCGGGGGATCCTGGTTTTTTCAGCTTTACGTACGAGCTCGGTTGCCCGTACTAGTCGGGCTGTTTTTCTAGAGCGACTTTTCTAGGGAGTCTCTCTCACCCGTCTCAGTGGCGTAGTTGAGAAGTAGACCTATCCCTCTATTGGACCGCGCTTCCAATTAGAGGGCGAGACGGAAGAGCCATTTGTAGGCTTCTTCACCGCTTGAGTTATTTCGCCAACAGACATGGCGATTCTACATCTAGATCATCCATATATGCATCTATACCATCTGGAGTTGTATCTGAAACATTGGAATTAAGAGTTGAGAAGTTACGATCAACAGTTAGGGTTAGTAGGAAATGACCATTCTCTCTACCCAATGATTTAAATAAATTAATAGATCTTTCCGATCATAACTTTTCCATTATCACTCAACAAACGTGATCTACGAATAGATATGTGCTTACACTCAGATACTCATGAATACTCAAGTACTATAAATATGTCACATGTGGGAAATGCCGGGGTATGGGACAAACATTTGAGATGCTTACAAGTAGCCTGAAAAACCTCTTTCATTGCAAAGTAGAAATAAAGTTTAATTTGAGTTATTCTTGCCTCTCTACTTGCTTTCTTTTGTAAATAATAAATGCCTGTTATTTTATATAAGTTTTTGGGAGGTACCAGCAACCGCTGACGCCTTTCCTTTCCTAACATGTTTGGCAGGCAAACAGCCTGCAGCTCAGTAGCTATACATGCTTCCTGGAGACAGAGTTTATACCCGACGGTATGAATTTCTTTGTCTCAGTTTTTGTCCAGATAATGATGTAAATGTTATCTCTTTTGTATCACATTTTGGGATATATGTTGTAACATGGAATATGCTTGTACATGTTGTAAATGGATATGAATATTAATGAAAAGAATTTTGGTGCCATATTGTCTCTTTTACTTGTGGTCATGTATTGAGAATGAATGTCATAGTTGCGAAAAAAAAAATTTCCCTGTATTTTTGCGACTTGTGCGATTAAACATGAATGATATCTTGCGAATTGCGCGTAAACGGGTACCCGGATCCTGAGGGGTTGACAA
This sequence comes from Ottelia alismoides, assembly GCA_037367405.1. Classification (NCBI taxonomy): domain Eukaryota; kingdom Viridiplantae; phylum Streptophyta; class Magnoliopsida; order Alismatales; family Hydrocharitaceae; genus Ottelia; species Ottelia alismoides. The sequence continues at coordinate 1,057,974 of JAZKJV010011859.1, forward strand.
CATCTAGAGGGATAGTTGTCGTCATGGTTTATGTGGATGATATAATTGTTACAAGAGATGATGTGCAAGGAATAAATATGTCAAAAGATTGTTTTGGCAGTCAGTTTGTTACTAAGGATCTAGGCACCTAAAGGTATTTCCTAGGGTTGGAATTTACAAGGAATGCACAGGGGCTTGTGATGACCCAAAGGAAATATATTACATGTATGCTTGTTGAGACGGGCATGAAGCTGTACGATGGGGATACAGATGAAGTTGACAAGAGGAGATACAGAGATGGTGGGAAAACTCCTCTATGTTACGATTACCAGACCGGATATTGCCTTTGTTGTGAGTCGAGTAAGCTAATTTATGGAGTAGTCCCCACAGGTACACATGGATGCTATGCACATGATATTGAGATATCTAAAATCGTTTCTAGGGACAGGATTGCTCTTCAAGAAAGGAATAGCGCTCACCGTATCCGTATGTGCTGACGTTGACTATGCAGGGTGTCCTAAGAATAGGAAGTCCACGTCAGGCTTTGCAGTATTTGTTGGCAGTTCTCTTGTTTCTTGGAAAAGCAAGAAACAAACATTTGTGTGGCTAGATCAAGTGTCGAATCTGAATATAAGGCCATAATACAAGCGAGTACCGAAATGATGTGGGTTCGAGCAATGTTAGCATATCTGCACATAGAAGTTCCTCCACCTATACAACTACATGTGATAATCAAGCTGCTCTGTTTATTGCAAACAACCCTACATTCCATGAGAGGACTAAACATATTGAGGTAGATTGCCATTATACAAGAGATATGATTCATATAGGGTTGATATCTACATTACATGTCAGTTCAGGAGAGCAAACTGCAGATATATTTACAAAAGCATTGCTCAGAGGGTCATTCCTGAAGTGTTCATCCAAGTTGAGCATGATTGACATCTCTGCTCCAGTTTGAGGGGGGTGTAGAAATATTTATATATCTTTATGTACCAGTATTATCATTTTATTTCTCTGTACCTATTTTATGTAACATACCCATAGAACTCTCCTCTATATAAAAGAGCCTAGTGTTCTCAGAAATAAACAAGCTATTGTTTTCTCCCAACAACATCTGTAAGAATATAAAGTCGATATGGCTCAGACCAACAATCCCCTTTATAATTACGAGCATATCTAGCAAACATGCACTTAACAACCCTTGGTGCTAACTTATCCCTTTGGTTCCAAATTATGTAGAAAGGTGATATCACCGGAAAACAAAAAAGGGCTTACAACCAAAACAGGGGGATCATGGTAGAAGACCTCAATTGATGGTGATTGACGATAGATACGATAAACAACAGTAAGAACATTATCACCTTGATATGACAACAAAACACTTGCTTAGATAAACAATGTCTGGACAACAATAAGAATCCGACAATGTTAACATGCAATATCACCATTGAGGTAAGAAGTACGAAAGACATGATGAACAATGCCAAAATCTCAAAATTGAGATAAGCCAAATTCTCTAGCATTATTAGATTTAACAATTTTAAAAATAACACCAGACCATGTCTTTATTTCCTGAATAAATCGAGTTATATTTTAAGCAGATGTGCCATTTATTTTTCAAAAGAACTATTCAGAGAATAAAGGGCAAAATAATTCATCATAAATAAATAATACCAATCATCAGACGATCTGGAATTCAACTCAGACCACTGGTATCAATGTAAACAATATCAAAAACAATGAATGCAGACAATTACATACAGAAAAGGAACTCCGATGAGATACAAAGGCAACCAAAATTACGAGATGATACAACTAAAACAATACGATTAGGGTACAAGACCTTTATAAGAAGTTCCACATTAATCGTCCAGGATGGGTGATGGCAATAAATGAAGTAAAAAAGCAACAACAATTGCATCACTTTAATATGAAATGGAACATTCACATGAATAAATAATGTCTTAGCAACATCAAGAATGTGACAATATTTAAATTCACTAATATTGTTCAGTTGAGAAGTATGAATGAAACAACCTAAACATAGTCTCGTATCTAGTTCTCATAAAGTGTGGGTTAAGAGAGAAGGATTACTACTTAACAACTTGAGCTTGAACATATTAGGTTGTGGTCAATGGGTCCAGTTGAGCCTGAGTCAAACAAGTTGTTAAGATTAGTTATCCTTGATAATAGCTTGGGTATAAGACTCAGGACATTACAAATGGTATCAAAAGAGGTTCCCTCTAATAATGGAAACACCACATAAGAGGTAGAGCAAACCCTATCATAGGGATCAGAGAAAAACGGTACCCAAAGCATATAGGTGTCACTATTACAGAGCACAAGTGATGGACAATATCGCAATCAGGACGTTGTGAATATATATATGAGGTTAAAACACCTCAAACATAGCCCCATATTGAGTACTTGCAAAGTGTAAGAGTGGTTTATAAGAGAGGACAACTACTACTTCATAACTTGAGCTTAAAACACTTTAGGTGATAGTCAATAGGGTCCCTTGGACTCAAGCCTAACAAGTTGTCAGAGTTAATTATCATCGATAAATGGAAAATGTTTAGGCCCAAGACATTGAAGCCTTACTGTGGCATCGAGCCTCAAACAATAGCAGTTGCTTGAGCGGGTTACAAGCCATGCGGTGACTTGCAGTGATCACTTGTAACAACAAAAAGGAGGGAGAGGGTACGGGTAGCATCCAGTGGGGTATATAAAGGTATAGAACATCAATCTAGGACAGTTACTCACTCTCTGATATCATGTGAAATTAAAAACTTTGATATATGAAATAAGAACCCTTGGCCTCTCTATATAGATAGAGTAGGATAAGGTACCTATTAAGAAAGTAAGAAAACATAAATACCCCCAAAAAGTTGGAGCTAAATGCAAACTTGTTAGAAAAATAGGAATGCGGAAGCGTATCAAAAATAAATGATAACCAAATATAAAACACAATATTTAACGTGGAACCCTACTCCCTAGGGAGCGGGATGAAACCACGGGAGAACGCCTCAGAGGGCTGATAGTCTATTGCCCTTCTCAATGGATACAGGAGGTCTAGGGCTCTTTATATAGCCTCCACAGAGCCTCCAAGTCCCACCACCGGTAGATGTGGGACTAAACACTAGGATGGAGTAAATGGATCCTGGAGTGATCCATTTTGCTCGTCTACAACTCATGTGGCGCACAACCAAATACTCCAACACCCCCCTCAAGCTGGAGCATTCAATGCTCAGCTTGGACAAACAGAAAGAAACTCAACTCACAACATGACACTACAGACAATATCAACTCAACGCACACAACTGTCGGCTGTTGTCGAGGACATTGCTTCTCATGCCGTGTAGGTGAGGAGGACGAACATGCTGGAGTGTGAGTCAAATTGAATCTCCTCGTCGATGAGATGGGTCTCTCGCATCTGGCACAGAGAATGGTAGTCTATCTGGAGTCCCTATGAAATCACATGAAAATCCTTGCCCACATGGCATAGGGAATGGGATCTCTACTCTAGAGTCCCTATGGAACACATGAAAACCCCGGCTAACAAAACAAGAAAGATAGAGACCACGACAAATGATGGCATACATGTGCACATCTAAAAAGACCGCATACACGTGTGTGTCTGAAACTGAGAACTCGGAAACAATCGTCGAGTCTGAACATCGGAATTGTAGAGTCTAGAAACTGGCTGGTCTGGAGTCTGACATCTGAATCTGGAATCTGGAACAGACTTGTGACTCTACAACATAATCCACCTTTCTCCCGGACTGGTCGGAAAACAGTGATGTCGACCATTTTGGGAGAAGACAAGACAAATGGGCAGAAACCAAAACATCAATTAGCCGTACTCACATTTTTTTCGACTTTTCTAATCAAAATCATCAATTTTCTCTCGGTTATTTCATTCATACATTTTTTAATAGACATCACAATATTTTTTTAATAAGTCGTACAACAATTTTTTAGGCTTCCCTCTCTCTCCTTTTTTGCATTTTTTTTATTTTTCATATCAATTTTTTGAAACAATTTTTTAAGCCATTTCATTTTTTCCGGCTTTTCCTTCTCTCTCTCCTTTTTTTTAAACTTTCCTCTCCTTTTTTCTCAAACATTCTTTAATACTTGGCCCATTTTTTTCGGTCCAACTCCCCCTCCTTCCCTTCTTTTATACGACAGTCCATTTGGGCTCTCTCAAAGCTTTTTTTATAACAATGGCCCACTTGGGGCTTTCAAATAAGTAGCCCAATTTTTTTAAAGGCCCTGTCGATGGCCCTACGGTTCCCATCGTGGGAACCCTTCTCTTCAAAAGGATGTAGCCACCCCTGGGGTTCTTCCAGATCGAGACGTGCGGCACCACCGATAATGGGCTGCTGGGGTTGTTGTCGCAACTCGATAGGAAGGGGCTCACGAGGGGAGCGCCACCTGCGAAAGGAGGAGCCGCCGTAGTTGGGGGTCGCTCCAACTGCTATTGCGAAGGAGGTGCCGCCTGGAGGGTTTGTGCGAGGAGGAGGCCTGAGGAGGAGAGTGCGATAGGTCCTTGACCCGCGGCGAGGTGGCTGATGGCACCGCCAAGAGCGACGTGATTGGACCCGCATCGGAATATTCGGGCTAGGGCTTGCATGAGCTCCAACGGTTGGAGCGTCGTTGGATAGAGCCTGGAAGGGGAGAGGTGCAGTCCTGCCAGCATGAAGATGCGGGTGACGCTGGTAGATCTTGCGAAGGTCCTGGAGATTGCCAAAGATGTCGTCATGCGACGTGGAGGGTCCCTGCAGCTTGGGTGCTCACACGGGCGAGTGTTGCGCCCCCGAGGGAGAAGAGAAGTCGTAGGGGATGAAGCCTCCACATAGGTGAGTACGCCTCCCTAGAGTGTGAGGTGTGATGTTGTTGAGCCGGAACCCTTGGCAGCCGCATAGGGTTCTTGCTTATTGGAAGAGGCGCCAAGGGGTACTGCTAGGAGATGTGGTTGTGCATCGTGGTGCACGTGAGGCCTTGCCTGGATTTTTACTCATGAGAAACTAGGGTTCAGAAACCCTGAAGCCGCGCCACATCCCACAGACGCCAGGGTGCTTGAACAAATCTGAATCCAAGCAAACTCGTGCAAAATTTCTGGAGGTGAGAGCCGCAAGATGTGTAATAATGCAGATCACAAATATCACGAATCTGGATTGTGCAAGATCAACGTTTCAGGAAAGAAACCCTAGATTTTCCCAACATCAATTGAACAAGAACTTAAATAATAAATCTTCAAAATAACCTTTCAAGAAAAATAACTCCAACTTCGAATCTCAAAAAATTAAAGATCTTAAAATCCTCGAGAATCGACCCGCTTTGATAATGTAGATACTGATATTATTATATGTTATGTATCTTTTCATAATTTCCTATTGTTCTCTGGACTACTTTATATTTTACCCGTAAGGCCTCTCCCTATATAAGAGAACCTAGGGTTCCCTGAAATAATAAGTTGCTCATTTCTTCCAACATGGTATCAAAGCCTAAACCCTAGGGATCTCTTTCCACCCGCCCCCCCCCCTTCTCCTTTTTTCCGCCGCCCTCTCCGCCGGGCTCCTCCCCGTCGCCCTCCAGTTCCGGCCCCCGATCCCGCCACCCAGTCGCCAGCCCCCAGCCCCTCACCGGACCCCATTCCCGGCCTCGGGATCCCGCCGCCAGCCCAGGGGGCACCACCCTCACCTCCAGGTCGTGCCCTAGCCGGCCCCCGATCCCCACCCTAACCGGCCTCGCCACCCGCCGTCAGCCGGCTTTTGTTCTAGCCGGCACCGCAGCGCCTCCTGTCACCTTGATCGTAGCCATCTCTTCCTCCAGATCTATGGATTTGGGTGCGTAACGTCTACATACGCACTCGAATCTTATGCAGTTTGTGTAGACATCTGTCATTCTATCTACAAACCCTAGTTCTTCTCTAGCGGCGATATGTCAGAATCCAAGGTTGATATGCCCTTCATAGGCGCGTTTAAAGGTCCTGCGCCAATAGTCAAAATGGACGGGTCGAACTATGAGCTCTGGGCGATGCAGTTCATGAGTCACATGAAGTCGAACGGTAAGAAGCACATTCTTACCGAGGATGAGCCAGCAGAGAAGACAGGGATATATGCCTCGTGGGAGGCTGATGATTTATATGCCAAGGTCTGGTTGTCAGGTACATTGTCGATGGAGATCGCCATTGATGTCCTCCATCAGCCCACTGCCAAGGCAATGTGGGATATTCTGGCTGCAATGTATTCCCAGGTGTGGAATGATTCCAAGACGTTACAGCTTCAGCATGATATATTCACGATGAAGCAGAACGGCAGACCTCTTCACTCCTTGTACACGTCCCTGAGAGGGATGTTTGAGAAGCTATACAGTAGCATTCCACTCACAGGGACTCCTGAGCAGCAGAAGACTTTTCGGAATGCCACCATGGTGGGCGTTCTACTTGCAGCCCTAGATCCTGAGTATGACGCCGCCCGCTCTCAGAATTTGGCGGCTGCAGTTATTCCTCCAATGGAGGATGTATACAGGAGACTCAGTCGCATATCAGTATCTTCCAGCTCATCTACTCCACCCCCATCGACGATGGCAGTATCGCGTGGGAGAGGTGGTCAGTCTTTTGGACGCGGACGTGGACCCCGTGGTAGGGGTGGTCGCTTTCGTCAGCCATGCTCATACTGTTACCGCACAGGCCACTCGGAGGATACATGTTATTGTAAGCATGGGTTCCCAGCATCAGCGCGTGTAGCCGAGCATGCTCTCCCCCAATCAGCATCCACTGCGGACAATCGTTTCGAGGAACTTGTGGCACGCCTACGTGATATTATGCCACAATCATCTGGTGATTCCTCGTGTGGACCTTCAGATGTTGTTGCTACAGCATCTGCCAGTTCCTCTGTTGTTGCTAGTACCTCAGGTAGTGCTACTGCATTTACGTCTTCTCATGATATATCTGATTGGATTGTAGATTCTGGTGCCACACATCACCTCTGCTGAGATCGAGACAGACTTGAGTCTTACAAGGATATTCCCCATGGCCATTCAGTACAGATCACAGATGGTACTCATTTCCCTCTAGTTGGACAGGGGGAGGTCTTTCTATCTCCTTCTATGAGTCTACAAAATGTTCTACATGCTCCTCAGTTCTCCATGAATCTGTTGTCTACTAATCAAATTACGAAGGATTTGCACTGTCATGCTATATTTGACCCCACTTCTCTTATTTTTCAGGACATACTAACGGACAGGGTGATTGTTTGTGGCTCTGAGCAGAATGGTTTGTATCGGCCGGTCCGAAACTCTTATGCCGGCATCTCTTCTCATTCTGCCGGACCTGTCTCTCCGTACATCTGGCATCTTCGCTTTGGCCATCTCCCGCTCCAGAAAATGAGACATGTATTGCCTCACATTTTTCCCAGATCTTCCTTTCGCTGTGAAGCGTCAGTTGGGAAAGCATCATCGGTCTAGCTGTCGTCAGAGTCGGAGCAGTAGCTCCCCGTTCGAGTTGTTTCACATTGACATTTGGGGTCCCAGTCGTGTACCCGATCATCAAGGACACAGGTTCTATCTAGTTGTAGTGGATGATTTCTCTCGTGTATCTTGGGTCTTTCTTTTAAAGAATAAATCTGAAGCAGGAGATGTGATTAAAAATTTAATTAATGAAGTGCAGAATGTTTTTTCCTCTACTGTCAAATATGTTCGTACAAATAATGCTCTCGAATTCTGCACACGGTCTCTCTCTCTTAGTTTCTCTCGTCGAAGGGCATTATTCACCAAAATACTCGTGCTTACACATCTCAGCAGAATGGTGTGGCAGAAAGAAAGCCCCGTCACCTTCTTGACATCACTCGAACTCTCCTTATTCAGAGTTGTGCTCCTATCTCTTTCTGGGGAGATGTTGTTCTTACAGGTTGTTATCTGGTCAATCGTATGTCGTCATCTGTCCTTGGTGAGAAAATTTCTCTTTCTATCATTTTTCCTGATAAGGAATTATTCTCACTTACTCCTCGTGTCTTTGGTACTGTTGCATTTGTTCATCTCCTGACTCCTGGACTTGACAAACTCTCTCCTAGAGCTGTCAAGTGTGTCTTTGTTGGTTACTCTCAGACTCAGAAGCGCTACCGTTGTTATGATCCCGTCAACAAGAAATAGTTTGTCAATGTGCTGATGTCACGTTCTTTGAGTCTGTTCTGTATTTTTCCCCTACAGGTGACCGACTGGTACCATCCACTACCAACGATGATGTTTATGTCCCTCCGCCTCCTAGTTGGAGTTCTCCTGAGCCTACTCCAGCTCCAGTTACCACACCATCTTCACCACCACCTCTACCACCACCACCAACACAACCTCCTATTCCACCTTTACCAAAATTCTATACGCGTCGGTCAAGTCCTGCTCAGGCTACACGTCAGCCATCCATCACGCCTCAGGTATGTTCAGATGGTAGTACTACTGACGGGTCAGATATGGTACATGTGCAGGATTCTTCATTGCAGTAGGAGACTATCCCATCCAGTATAGTGGACAGTGACCTTGATATTCCCATTGCTATCAGAAAGCAAAAGCGGACGTGCGCATCTTATTCCCATGCTTCTCAGGTGTCTTTTCATCGCCTCACAGGCGACTTTCAAAGGTTTGTTGCAGCTTTGTCTTCTGTGGACATCCCATGGACCTATCATGAAGCTATATGATGATGACACTACTGAAGCAGACAAAAGGAGATATAGAGAAATGGTGGGTAAGCTTATTTATATTACCATAACTCGACCCGATATTGCTTTTGCAGTAAGCCGGGTGAGTCAATTTATGGAGTAGCCAAGACAGGTTCATATGGATGCCATATATATGATACTGAGGTATCTGAAGTCTTCTCCAGGTTCAGGGTTACTGTTTCGGAAAGGCACATATTTATCTATTTCAGCATGTGCAGATGCCAATTATGCAGGATGTCCTAAGGACATGGCCTCAAATTTCAGCGAAATTCGGTCGAATTTCTGTCGAATATCGATATCCAGTCGAAATCGAAATTCGGCAGAAATGATCGAAATGATCGAAATATGGGGGTCCTAGTACAAAAAATGACCGAAATGACCGAAATTTCGGTCGAAATTCCACCGAAATTCCATCGAAATTCTGTTTTGGTCGGTACCAAAATGGTGACCGAAACCGACATTTAGGGCTGAATGTCGACAACAGGATTTGCTGTCTTTGTTGGGAGCTCTCTGGTTTCTTGGAAAAGCAAGAAACAAACTGTTGTGGCAACGTCCAGTGTTGAATCTGAATATAGGGCCATGGCGCAAGCAAGCACTGAAATGATTTGGGTTCGATCTGTGCTAGAGGATTTACATGTAGCCGTACCTTTACCTATGCAACTTCAGTGCGACAATCAGGCGGCATTGTTTATTGCCAACAATCCAGCATTCCATGAAAGAACAAAGCATATTGAAGTTGACTGCCACTACACTAGAGACTTGATCCAGAGAGGTTTGATATCTACATCTCACGTGAGCTCGGGGGATCAGACTGTTGACGTACTCACCAAGCCATTGCTCAGAGGACCCTTCCAGAGATGCTCTTCCAAGCTGAGCATGATAGACATCTATGCTCCACCTTGAGGGGGAGTGTAGAGACTGATATTATTATATGTTATGTACCTTTTTCATAATTTCCTATTGTTCTCTGGACTACTTTGTATTTTACCCGTGAGGCCTCTCCCTATATAAGAGATCCTAGGGTTCCCTGAAATAATAAGTTGCTCATTTCTTCCAACAGATACCATGTTAGAAAAATAGATATGCGGAAGCGTATCCGAAATAAATGATAAACAAATATAGGACAAGGGATTTAACGTGGAATCCTACTCCCTATGAAGTAGGATGAAACCACGGGAGAACGCCTCAGAGGGTTGATAGTCTGTTGCTTTTCTCAGTGGATACAGGAGGTCTAGGGCTCCTTATATAGCCTCCACAGAGCCTCCAAGTCCCACCATTGGTGGATGTGGGACTGAACACTCGGATGGGGTAAATGGATCCTGAAGTGATCCATATGCCCATCTACAACTCATGGGGCGCACAACCAAATACTCCAACAAAACCTATTACAACTCAAATCCTAGCAAATAATTTTATGTGCAAGGTAATCACGTTCTTCCTTGGATCTTGAAAACATCTTTACGAATGTTATTAACCACTAACGTTCTTCCCACTTTCAAAACTAAAGTTTTGTCTGCATATTCCTTCATTCCTTCGTAGTAGCTGATAATAAACACGATTTAAAAGAGATCTTGAGAAGATAAATTTTTAAAAGTGATTCAGCAATCATATTCCTAATAAAAACCTTAAAAAATGTCTACCAGGTCTTGATAGTTCTCCGGCTATCATTGCATTTCATCTTCATCCTCGATGTATCTTCTTCTTAATAAGATCCTTCCACCGACTCCTATGATCCTTCCTTATCTGATCAGGTGCCTTACCTTGTTTAATTTATTTTCCTTTATCATTTCCTAGTATCAATTTCCATATATGAACAATCCAAGTTCCTTGTGATCTCTTCACTATATGCCCTACCTTTACATTTGTCATCTTGAAAGAAGGCTTTTTAGCATGCCCCTTCTACATTAAGTTTATTTTGCATTTTTTTAACTCTGCCAACAAACTTTTTTCGATGTGGATACACCTCCTTTTGGACATACCTACAATCTCCACTATCTTTTTGACAGAAGTCATCAGATTCTCCATCACCCAATCAATTTTGAGTATGACTTTGATTAGCTTCTTTTAAAAAATATTCATCTCACACATTTGTTCCTTCTCTGAAGGTTCTACTATCTCTAATTTAAAAAAGGTATTTATGCCGTCTTTAGTGTCTTACGTTTAGCATTCAAATTTAAGAATCAAGAAATTTGCATGCAAAAAATGAAAGAAAATGAAACAACTAGATAAAATGTTTGAAATTCATGACAGCAAAAAATGAATAAACACTGCTTAGCAAATGAATAACTCAGAGCAGCGACTAAGCATCTGTCCATATGACTTCTTCCATAAAGAGGAAACATAATCCATATAACTTTTAAAAAAAACAGCAGTTCAGATATCTACCTCCGCACTTACCATATTAGGTTGCAACTTCTGCCTTTTCATTTCTTCAAACAGGGAAAATGCAATTTTTAAATGTTTGCTCCGAACACAGACCTAGGAATGAGAAGCAAAAATAAATCTGACAATAGATGTAGTGATTCTCCTCAGGCATGAATTCAGAGAAAAGTTGGATGAGTGTTGACTCGATAGAAACCACCACAATGCATAAAGATTATTTTTCAGGAAGGAGTGAATAAAGGCTAATAATTCAAGCAATTAAAAATGACAGAATCCGGTGACACATGATTGTAAAGGTTGGAACATGCCCAGAATTCTTCCTCCATGTCTTATAGTCCATGAAATGGCAGATATGATGGGATAATAAGAAAATTTCTGTTACGAACAATTACATAAAACAACAATAGTCAGATTTAAGTACAAATTAATTTGAAAAATCGAATTTGAGACTGATTTTTCTAACAATAGCAATATACTAAAAAAGTAATGATTGCCACTTGTCGAACCTCCTACAGTCTCTCAAATTTCATACACCCAATATCAATATTGAACTTTGATCGAGTCAAACTGTCTGAGACTTTATTATTTGTAAAATGCAGCAGAAACATAATAATCTAGAATAGATTGACGACATCATATGATTGTTTTTTTTATTTATTCAACATGAGCATTGTTGTTTCTAACTGATACCAGCTATACCAAAAAGACGGAATCTTACAAGACTAAGGGTTAACGTAGTGCTAATAATTAAAGGATGGTAATAACAACAACTAAGGATTTCCATGACATTATTATTTTTATAAAAGTATTTTTTTCTGAGAAATCTCTAAATTTTCTAACCAGCAGTCATTAGCATGGTTCTGAGACACAATTGTTCTAAGAAAATAGGGACAAATTCCTATATTTTATTTTAGTGTACATTGTCAAGATTTTATATTAGGAAGAAAAAAGATGTCAGGGATAGATGCTAACTAGTTAAAAATACGGTTTCAGGTATAGAAATGGCAATTGCGTGGCACATAATATGGGGTGTGAAGATACCTATTATCCTTATCGCTTAGATGACACATTAATGATGGGCAAATGTGTGGGATTGTAATCACAATATTTCTGAATTGATGGTACTCCTACGTATGGAGATTATATACGTGTTGTAAACTACAAACTGGGAATATGTTCTCTTTCTTTCATCAAATACTATTTATTATTGTATTATAGTAGTACATTCATTGTATTGTACGACCAATCAATCACTTGAAATGAAAGAGAGTACTAAAGCACAATAAATTTTAACCATGAAAAAGAGTTAAGTTTATGGATTTCGCATCTAATTGAATTGTATGAATATGATAAAAATTATGAATTGTTCTCTTACAATAATAGAATAGATCCAAAACTTTAGATAAAGGACGTAGACCAAAAAATGATTTATAAGTGGTTGTCAATGAAGTTGAAATTACTAAATTCATTTTCACATCTAGGATCTACATATATGACTGACAAGAAGCATTTTTTTCTTTGTATATTAGATATTTCAATTAAAATACAAGGAAGATTTTAAGAAATTAGAAACCACGATTCTTCTGAATTGATGGTGCTCCTATGTAAGGAGATTATATACAACGTATTGTAAAATACAAACTGGGAATATAGCTGATGTAGTTTTTTTCTTCTTGATCTGATGCATTATCTTTTCATCGTAAGATTAAAACTTGAGTATTTGACAAAAATTGGAACTTTTGTTTTTATGATTGTTTTTAGATGACTTTTAACTGTACTCGTATGAACATATTTACAATCTCTGAATTAAAATATTTTTATTTTTAGTTTAATCCTGTAGGCAGCTGGAAGAAAAAGATGAAACATTTTATTTTCCAGAGTTATTTTGCTATAAAAAGGTGCAGAGCTTAGAAATATTTTTTAATAAAAAAGAGGAAACTTCCTCAGTGATCTCCACCCCAAATAATTGAGGAAAATTCCTAAGTAATGTCCCAAGAAGAAATAATTTACTGGATAGTGTACTTCAGTAGTGTGCCTAAATCGCATTTACAAAATGCAACATATATGTCGCACGTATCAAATGTGTCAAACATGTCCTCGTGGTTGTTTTAATTTGGGGAGAATGGATATCGCATACACATGATACCACATTTGAAGCTTCATCTATTGATGTTGCATCTTGTGCATGCGACATTCAATATATATTTTGCAATTTTACAACATTCAATATATATGTTGCATGTTAGAAAAGCCGCATACATGTCATATTTGTAATGAGATTTAGTTACACTACTGAAGTAAAAAAAATTATACTATCTAGACATTACTAAAGAATTTGCCTCCCCCAATATATTAAAAATGAACATTGAAAATTATAAGAACCTTTTGTCGAGGAGAGATCTAGACAAACGAGTTACATGCTCAACATAAACCATTCCGCAAGGAAAATAACCCCATTGCAGGACAACCAAATGGCCCATAAATCTGCTAATGACTTCCATAACTCCGCGACAGATTTGAATTGGTTTGCAATGGGACTTTCAAAGAAATTTGGATGGGAGGAGGTGTCAAGCCGAGCAATATCCATTGACGACCACACTTGTCACATGCAAGCACAAGTACAAAAGAGATGGTGGAAATCTTTAGGTACTTACCATATAGAGCACAGATTGGGTCCCCTCAACAGGCTGAGAACAATTCTACATACCTTATCTAGGGCTCTCTCCCATTTATGTATCCACAAGAAAAATTTTACCATTGGATGGGTCTCTAAAGGTGGTCCATCCCATCTTTCTCAAAAAAAAGAAAAGAAAATAATACTTTACCTTGATGGGTATACAAACTGCCCATATAAACTGCAAGCACGTTCCAGTACTCCTCATGGGTGGTTGCTTCGAGTATCTGTTAATGCATAATATGCCTTCTTTATAGATAAAAACCGTCCCACCAAACCCAATGGTCTCGACCTATTGTAGGTTCAACAAATCTGAAAATTCAACTACATAAAAGCATCCGAGTATTGCTCTAAAAATGATGGAGTGAGCGTCGACAATCGCTTTTGTACTGTTATATTATAGATGTTATTTCCTCTTAAGTCTGATATTGGGATATGTGAATGTACCGTCAGCTTCATGTACATGTTGTAAATTTAAAAATTAATGAAAAGAAAAGTTGGTAACTCTTGTTGGTGTGTTGTTCTGTGGTGATACAATGTTAATTGAATGTGAATGTCATATGTAGCTTCCACGCGAAAAAATTTCTCTTGATTTCAATAACTTAGTGCGATGAAAATGTGAATGTAATAGTGTGAATGTGGCGTGAACGAGCACCCTGATCTGAGGGGGTTCACAGTTTGGTATCAGAGCCATGGTATCCCGATATGCACATTTGCAGTATTACAATTCCGATCGCATTAAGTATCGAATAGCGACAGTCTTCCGATTTGTCGTGAGTCCGAGAAGGGAAATATGACATTCAAATTCATTCACCGCAAATGTCACCAATTTCATTAAATTTTCATATTATATCCCAAGAAGAGAAAATAAGCATATATGATAAGAATCTGCAAATGGCACTTTTTATGACCATGTGGTTCTCATGCAGAGACATGGCATCCCGACCAGGCCAGGAGACTACTGACCAGCTGGCATGCATACTGACTGATCTCACCGACCTTCAGCAGCAGGAGGCAACTATGAGAGGCCAGCAGGACCAGATTCTGGCAAAGCAAACTGAGATTGCAGACCGACAGACTGATATAGAGATGAGATTTGAGGAGCTGTCGGATTCCACCTACCGTCCATCACACGACGGCACACGTCAGGACCAGCGACAGTCAGTAGAGGTACAACAGTCTCATTTCGATGATCCACTTGAGGAGATACCAGAGCATGGAGCTGAGGATGGAAACTTTGACAGGGAGCAGGACCCAGTTGACTTTGCATATGAGGGTGCACAAGAGTATTCTGCTATTCACAGGCATCATTTAGTGTTCACTTCCTATCAGCGGGCCAATGTGCCTATGTTCGAGGACACCGGTACGTTAGATGTTGCTGAGCAGTGGCTTAAGAGGGTGATGAAGGTATTGAGGATGATTCGTGTGCCACGAAACACATGGCTATCTTTCATGGAGTACTCACTGACAAACTTTGCCGAGAGATGGTGGGATGTTGTAGTTTCTGAGTTGGGTCGTGAGCCTGCATGGGATGATTTTAAGACGCGATTCAGGTCCCACTCTTTTCTGTGAATTGGAAGGAGTCCCAGCGTCGTTTGATTGCAGAGCTTCGTCAGGGACGGTGACAGCTAGAGACTACTTCATCTGAGCTATCTCGACATACACCAACAACTGTCGCATTTCCAGAGGAGAATCTAGAAAAATTCATCAAAGGCATAAGGGAAGACGTACAGGTTTAACTAGTTGGATTACACATCACTTCCATCTCTGAGGTTACTGATGTAGCAGAGAAGTTTGAGGATATCAGAGAGAGGCGCTTTGGGAGCTCGTCTGAAGCAACACATAGACCACAACGATCTTTTGGGCCGATTCATCGGCGACTTCAGCAGTAGAGGTCAGCCAGACGGTTCCAACCTACAGGTTCATCATTCCAGACAGTGCTCGCTCTTCTCCATCGACTACCTTAGGAGGAGCACTTGTTAGACATGGCACAGATTCCACTCGACTATCTGGGTCGCAGCGAGCAGACAGACCACCAGCAGGACAGGCTCGGAGCATAGACACAACCACTCCATCTACCCGACCATCCGTTGCTACTTGTGCCATAAGTGGAGACATTACCGGCATCAGTGTCCCCAGAGATCTGGTGAGCCTCAGCCACAACCTTCACAGTCGCAACCTCAGACACAACGTTAGGAAGATTCCATGGTAGGAACTCCAACTTCAGGAGGCAGCAGCAGAGACAGACACGGAGTGTTGCAGGTTCCAGTATTGCACCAACCAGGCAGGGTCAGCTACACGCAATGACCGAGGAGCAGGCACGTTCAGCAGCTACTGTGGTGAAAGGTATGATCTCAGTCTTGGGCCAACCTTGGCATATTTTATTTGATTCTAGAACAACACATTCTTTCCTTGCTTCGAGGCTACTAGCTTCTTTAGGTACAGTCGCAGAGACTTTATCTTCTCCATATCACATCTGTGGGCCAAATGGCCAGTTGTTCATCATTTCTTTGATGGTTAGGCACTTGCCAGTACAGATTGGTGGCCATGAGATGATTGCAGATTGTTTACTACTACAACTTGATGAGTTTGACTTGATTCTAGGCATGGATTGGTTATCAGCTCATCATACTCTAGTTGATTGCTTTAGGAAAACGGTTGTCTTCAAGATTCCAGACTTACCCAAGTTCATTTTTTAGGGTACTTTACATGACCCCAAAATGGAGTACATTTCATTGTTGCGGGCTCAACGACATGTTGATAAGGGATGTGATTCATACCTTACATTTGTTCGAGCTCAACGATTAGGAGCTGATGGTACATGACATCAGAGTAGTATCAGAATATCCAGATGTGTTTCCTGATGAGCTACCAGAATTATCTCCTAAGAGAGAGATCGAGCTAGAGATCACATTGCTACGAGACACACAGCCGATCTCGATGGCTCCTTACTGCATAGCACCTGCTGAGTTGAGAGAGCTGAAGGTATAGTTACAGAAATTGCTTGATTTGGGATTCGTGAGACAGAGCACTTCACCTCAGGGTTCTCCGGTTCTATTTGTCAAGAAGAAGGATGGATCCGTGAGACTATGCATCGATTACAGAGAGTTGAACAAGAGAACAGTGAAGAACCGTTATCCATTACCGTGTATCGATGATTTGTTCGACCAGCTCCAGGGATCTTCATTATTTTCGAAGATCGACCTTCGATCAGGCTATCATCAGTTGAGGATTCGAGTCAAATATTCCGAAGACAACTTTCAGGACTCGCTATGGACACTACGATTTTGTGGTGATGCGATTTGGGCTCATCAATGCACCAGCAGCTTTCATGGATATGATGAACAGGATTTTCCACCCATATTTGGACAAATTTGTGGTGGTGTTCATTGATGATGTGCTCATATATTCTCGGAATGAATGGCGTCATGCAAATGACCTAAGGATTCTTTTGAATACATTACGAGAGCACAAGCCATATGCTAAGTTAAGCAAATGTGAATTATGGTTATCCTAGGTCTCTTTTCCTGGGTATGTCGTTTCTGGAGCAGGTATCGCAGTTGATCCTGCAAAGATAGAGGCAGTCATGTCCTGGGAGTAGCCTGAGACAGTTACTCAGATTGGGAGCTTCCTTGGGCTAGCAGGTTATTACAGACGCTTCGTCAGAGGATTTTCACGCATTGTTCGCCCTTTGAAATGATTGACGCAGAAGGGAGTTCCATTCATTTGGGATGATTCATGTGAGAAGACCTTCAGGACACTGAAGGAGAGATTGACTACAATGCCTATTCTTGCTCTTCCTTCAGGCACTCAGGACTATGCAGTCTACACAGATGCATCTGGAGAAGGACTAGGAGCAATATTGATGGAGAGAGGTCATGTGATTGCTTACGCATCACGATAGTTGAGATCGCATGAGCGGAATTACCCTACTCATGGCTTAGAGTTGGCAGTAGTTATCTTCGTCTTGAAGATCTTGCGCCACTATCTATATGGGGTGAACATCGAGATTTTCACTGATCATAAGAGTTTGAAGTACATCTTTGATCAGAAGAAGCTGAATATGAGACAGTGTAGGTGGCTCGAGGTATTGAAGGATTATGACTGCACGATCTCTTACCATCCCGATAAGGGAAACATGGTAGCCGATGCACTTAGTAGGAGAGCCCATGCAGATGGTACGGCGAACTGGCTATATACGTGGGATATGCTTGCAGCTTTGACCGGGTGGCATCCTCAGGAGAGAGCATCTATTTCTACCACCATACTTCCACGATTCAGCAGTTTATGGTATCGTATCATTGAAGGCCAGAAGGCAGATCCATGGATCCGAGATAGATACATACGCGCTGTCAAGGATGAGTTTGATGATTTTGTTATGGCGGAGTCTATTTTATAGAAGGCAGGGTGGGTTGTTGTGCCCAACAACGAGCAATTACGCAGAGGTATTCTTGATGAGGCTTACAGTTTACGGTTATCTATGCATCCAAGCAACATGAAGATGTACCGTGATCTGCGACGGCATTTCTGGTGGGATGGAATGAAACGCGATGTGGCGCAACATGTCAACAGATGCATGACCTGTCAGATGGTCAAGGCCGAGCATAAGAGACCACCAGGATTACTGTAGTCTCCTCATTCCCGAGTGTAAGTGGGAGAGCATTTCTATGGATTTCGTCACAGGATTACCGAAGACACCAGGTGGCCATGATTCTATTTGAGTCGTTGTTGATAGGTTGACCAAGTCAGCCCATTTCATACCTATCAACACGACTCACACTCCATCCAAATTGGCCAAGCTATAAGTGCAAACATCATCAGACTACATGGTATACCACGAGAGGTGGTGTCTGACAGGGACTCATGATTTACATAGCACTATTGACATCAGTTCATGTCAACACTACAGACAGAGCTAGAGATGAGTTCTGCATATCATCTGCAGACCGATGGCAGAGTGAGCGCACCATTCAGACACTAGAAGATTTGCTTCACGCATGCACTTTGAAGTGGAAAGGATCTTGGAAGGATCATCTTCCTTTAGTGGAATTCACATAAAACAACAACTGTCATTCCAATATCGACATGGCACCATTCGAAGCCCTATATGGGCGAAAATGCCTCACACCTCTCAGTTGGCGTGAGGTAGGTGATCATGCTCTCTACAACGTAGATCTCCTGGAGGAGAGTGTGAGAGTTGTTGATCTTATGAGTTCTGACGGCACAAAGCCGTCAGAAGAGCTATGCAAACCGTCGGAGAAGAGACTTAGAGTTTCAGGAAATCCAATTTTTTCTCTTCCTCCAAGTAAATTATGACTTATATATACTCAATTTAATCTCTCATATAAATAACATTCCTCTAGATTATAGGTAAGAGATTGGGTATTTCTCCGAGTATCTTCCATGAAGGGAATACAGAGATTTGGTGTTCGTGGCAAGTTGGCGCCACGATATGTTGGCACATTCGAGATTCTAGCTAGAGTAGGGAAGGTGGCCTCGGGTTGCCCTTCCTCCATATATATTCGCTATTCACGATGTTTTCCACATATCCAACCAGAGGAATTATGTGCACGACCCTCGACACGTCATCAGCTACGAGAATTTAGACGTGGAGCCAGACATGACTTATGAGGAGAGGCCAGTACAGATACTTAACAGTGTTGTGAAGAAGCTTCGCAGCAAGGACATTCCTTTGGTCAAGGTCTTGTGGCACCGACACGACATCGAGGAGGCGACAAGGGAAACCAAGGCAAACATGCGGGCTAGATACCCAGAACTTTTCCCAGACAATTAAAAGTGTAAACAAACTCGTGTAATGAAATTTGTTAAAGGAATATGACTTGGTCTTACTTTGAGGTTTTTATGTGTTCAAAACCCTTTAAGGTTTTCATGGCCATATGAAATCCAAACAAGACACCTAATGATCTTGACTCGACTCTCGAGGACGAGACTCCCTTTGAGGTTTTATATTTGTAACATCCGGATCCGCACAAGCCCAAACCCGACCCGATTAGGGTCCATTTAACCCAACAAAGTTGACAGTCGGTATTAGATGACTTAAATCGATCAATTGATCGCGAATCAAATGTCGTTAGGGTGAAATCGATCGCATTGTAATGTGTGCCCGAAAAACAGCGATGCAAAGTCGAAAACCGCAAAACAAACCGAGAACGTCATAAAATTTGATTCGATGAAACAAGATCAACGGAACTGATCGTTCGTCAATCGGAGGTCGTTTGATATTTTAATTTCACAAAATTTAAACCTAAACCGAAATCGTATCTCGAAAAGTCGGGTATTTAAAACCCGATCTAAAGCATATCAATATTATACTCATATTGGTTGCCGTTTAGAGACGATCAAAATAAGACGTTGCGCGTCGAAATCCGACGCTCGAGGCGAAAAACAATCAACTTTTGCATGTAAAATAAAAGAAAAAGAAAACAAAATTTATTTCCATGTTTTTGTGTACTGAACGGAAGTCACATTTGATTTTAGAAAAAATTATTTAATTCTGTAGCAGCAGACAACTTCAGTTGACCATATTTCACTTTTAGTTATCTATCCGCCACTTGGCTTTTTCTTTCGATTCCCACTTGGCCAATTGTCCCTCCATTTTGGCAAATATATAAGACCTCTTTAACCTTATAAATGTCACCATAAGACCTCAATTTCTGCACATTCCAGTCGTTGGTGGTCTCCATCCCTTGCTATTTCTCTTTCAAATCTGGAGAGCTGCTGGAGATACAAATTTCACTAGAGCTGTTGTGTTCCTTCATGCATGCAATCCTCTTTCTCCAATTGAAAGAATCTAAATAGGTACAATCCTAAACCTATCTTTGTTGCCATACATGAGAAAGTGAATTCCTTTCCTTTGCTGCTCTTGAAAACCCAATTGCATTTAAAATTAAGATAAAAAATATCCATATCTGTCTACTATTCAAAATTTTGTAACTCTTGGAAAACATCTGTCTGCTTCATTATAATTAAAATAATTGCTCATGGAAGTTTTACCTTCTAAATAAAAAAGGGGGTGGAGAGAAACGTATGAGTGCATGCTTAATAATGCAACTTTTATAGACTACTTATACATCATTTAAATTAAAGATATGATGAATACATTTATATATTTGTAAATCCCCAATTGCATGTTATTAACCATGTTAGTGACTATATGGCATATATAGTTATTAAAAGATTCAAGGTCTCTTTATAAGGTTAGCATAAGTATTTTGTTTTACATAAAATTGCATTTGGATATATATATAGTGAAAAGGGAAGCTGCTCCGCGGAGCAGCCAAGGTGGCTGCTGCGTGGGGCAGTTTCCCCCCATTTTTTTATTTTTTTTTTGAATTTTTTTTTATGTTTGTTCATCTATATATACCTCCTACATGTCATTCAAATTTCATGAGAAACGGAGACTCCTATGCCCTCCATCTAGAACAAGTAAAATTTAACGGCCAGAAATTTGCTGTAAAGTACCTATTCAAGATGGAGGCCATAAGAGTCTCCGTTTCTCACGAAATTTGAATGACATGTAGGAGGGATATATGAATAAACATAAAAAAAATTCAAAAAAAATAAAAAGGGGGGGGGGGAACTGCCCCACGCAGCAACCAGCTTTGGAGTTGTGATAAAACATCAATTATTTCTATTTGATATATTCCTGGATGGACAACTTTATTTCGGTACACTGTTATTCTTATCTCAATTATGCATATCGTTTTCTATATAATTGATAAAGGTGAAGCTTATATTCTAACTGATTCAAAAGATTAAATTCTGGGCCTCTGATGACCTCGAATATGTTATTATACTACATGTAAAAGGGTTGTAGTTGGTTCTAACACTTACAATAGTTAAAGAAAGTAATCCCAATGCACATCTATTGCAAATTCTGGAGATGGAACTTTCACAAAAATATTATAGTCGGTTCTTACACTTACAGTAATTAGAGAAATTAATCCTAATGCACATCTATGGCAGATTATGGAGATGGAACTTTCACTAAAACTTGTGCGATTTTTTTATATACCCATATCTCCATGCAATGTCTTTTTTTATGAAAAATTGGGTAGGATCCCAAAAACGGGGTTCACCACTCGATGAGATTCAATTATTGAAGATTATCGTGATAGCCAGAGGCGATATAAGGAGTTTACATAGCAAATTACATTTTCATAGCGAGGCGTTTGATTTATGAAGATAACCCCGTTTTTTGCAATCCAAATGCACCATAAAACAGCGAAAGGACTCAGGCAATCAGCTTGGGAATTTCCTCCCACATCTCTAATGGATGTCCAAAACTCCGTCGAACCGCCCGTCGCGACCCACTCCACACCTGAGCCAAAGACGAGCACGTGAAGAACAGGTGATCGGAATCCTCCACTTCGCCAAGGCATCTGCCAGGATACGTCGTCCAAGTGAAGAAGGAGGCTCCTCCTCACCTTATCGATCAACCGTCCTCTTCTGAAGCACCACAGGAAAAACTTGACGTGGTTAGGAATGTTAGCCGCCCACACAATTTTCAGATCTTGTAGCAATGTTAAGTCCCGGTTCTCCAAGTCACTTCGCATCTCTTTATAAAGTTTCTTCATCGACAGGCCGGAACCACCCCACAAGAAATGATCACCCTCCCGCGAAAAGGCTACCGGGTGCGGGATCTCCCCTACCATCCTAATGAAATCTTCCGAGCGCTGGTCAGACAAATCACTACTGTAACGCGGCCACCAATTACCTGCATCCGTTGGCTGCACAAGCGAGTAATCCTTACGCAAGAGCGAAAAGACGTGGGTATCTAGCCTTCAAGGGGCCATCTCCCGACCAATTGTCAAGCCAAAATCTAAAATCATTTCCATCCCCAACACACGGGTGCATCTTCTGTGCTAACAACAGCAAAACCTCGCGGATTTCTGCCCAAAGCGCGGACTGATATCGCGTCGTGCCTGCCACAAGCTCACACTTGACCGCGTACAATTTTTTGAGCAGAGAGACTGCAAGGTCAGTGGATTGCCCCCAGACGCGCACCGCCCATTTAGCGAGCAAGGCCTTGTTCATGTATTCAATGTCCCGCACCCCAAGCCTCCCTTCCTCCTGCTCCCTGGTGATCTCATCCCAACTCACAAGGTGCAGCCTAGACCTCTATTGATTCCCACTCGAACAAAGGAATCTCTTCATCAGAGCCTCCACCTTCTTTCGAACGTCAACCGACATGAGACGGGTTGAGAAGAAGAAGATCGGGATCGTCGAAAGGACATGACAAAGCAGAACGAGCTTCCCCCTTCGAGAGCATGGACGCCTTCAATCCGGCGAGCGTTTGTTCAACTTTATGGATCACCCCATCCCAGTCCAACTTCTTTAGATTTTCTGCAGCCAGGGGAAGCCCTAGGTAGGTGATGGGAAGCTCACCCGACCGACAACCGGTCACATCCTCCATCTCAGAACGTTCGTCCTCCCCTAAGGGTTCGTTTGGTTGCAGGGTTGGGCAGGGTTGGGTTGGGTTGGGTACTATTCACAGGGGTACCCCCTCCTCGCAGTTTACTATTCACCCAGCCCAACCCAACCCAACCCAGCCCTGCGCAACCCTGCAACCAAACGAACCCTAAATGGAATGGCACCACCGTCGACTTGGTCTTATCAATCTGAAGCCCAGAGGAACTGCTGAATATCTGCACAATCTGCGTCGTATTAGTGTTCTGCTCCGGAGATCCTCCAAGGAATAGAAGCGTGTCGTCCGCATATTGTAGAATCGGGAAAGAGATGATCTCCACCCGAAAGCCTTCACACCAGCCAACCTCAAACGCCCGCTCCAATAGCACAGCCAAAGCGTCCGCAACAAGCAAACAACATAGGCACCAGCGGGCAACCCTGGCGTAACCCACGTTGGGGTTGGAAGTAACCACCCCCCGGCTTCCCGTTGATCAGGACTGAGAAGGAAGAAGTGGTCATAGAACGTTTCATCCAGTCAACCCACAGGTCAGGGAAGCCCCTCCTTTGAAGGGACATCCAAAGAATTCTCCAATCAACGCAGTCATAGGCCTTTGCGCAGTCAATTTCCACAATGAGCCCTTCTTCTTCGACTATTTCCATTCCAAACAAATCTCGGACGTCATCACTAAACCATCAGCAAGCTGTCTTCCAGAGATGAACGCAGACTGCCCAGATAACACCACAGAATCCATCACCAACTTCAGTCTGTTAGCCAGGATCTTGGCCACAATCAGGTAAATGGCATTGGAGAGCATGATCGGCATGAAGTCGTCGGCAGACAGTGGAGACTCCTCCTTAGGAAGTAGGAAAAGTAAAGCCCTATTAATCCTCTCGAAGCCTCCATTGCCTTCTCTAAATTCATTTACCGTTTAAAGGGCTTCATTCTTGACCATACCCCAAAACTCCTTGTAAAAAAGCACACGGAATCCGTCCGAGCCCGAGCCGCCATCGGCATTTAGCCCCAAACCGCCCTTTTAGCCTCCTCCTCGGAGAACGAAGCAACAAGAGAAGCAGCCTGGTCACCGGTCAAAGATCGTGCGCCTCTACCCATCCACACCCAACCCTCACTGTTCTTTCTCCTTGAAGCATGTAGAAAGTGGTTCCGCAGGGCCCTCCCAATCTACGCCTACCCAGTGATACGGTCCCCACCAATCTCGATCTCATGGAGGAAGTTCTTTCTTCTCCTCCCCGAGGCCATTGCATGGGAAAACTTTGTATTAGCGTCTCCCTCGTTGAGCCAACGCTGACGGGATTTCTGTCTCCATTCAATTTCATCTTTCTTGTCCTCCTGCCATAGATCCACAGTATGTCTGGCTCTCTCAATCAACTCCTCCGCCATCAGACCTCGCTCGTCATCCAAAGCATCCAAACGGGCCACCCCATCTTGAGCGAATTCCCACTTAGCCTTCCTTCTGAGCTTGATCTCTTTGCCGAAGCTTATAAGGTGTTTACGCAGCAATTGTAGCTTAGTTGCTAGTCTGACTACCGTTGAGCCCTCTGGCGCCCACTCATTCCAAAGCCTCACCACCTCGTCCTTGAAGCCGTCCTCGAGGAGCCAGCTTCGCTCGAAACGAAAGAAGAATCAAACTTTCGTCTCCTTCCCAGAGTGCCACAAAATTGGCATGTAATCGAATAGAGTCGTCGGTATCGCCCACGCCCTCGAGAGGGGGAACGCCGCCGCAGCCACAGAGGACAGGAAAACCGATCCAGTCTTAGATCTCACGCGCGCATTCCGCCAAGTGAAAGCGCACCCAACCACGTCGATGATGAATAGACCAAGCGAGTGGATTGCCCGACGAAGCAGCTCCGAGCCAGGGTCGCCACCACTGCCCCGTTGCGGGCGATCGTCCGAGAGAAGTGACGGGCTCCGAGCGAGCTCCATGCAATGTCTTATTCTCCAGGTTGTCTAAATATTAGATAATAAGGATACAAAAGAAAATAATATTAAAAATTTACCTATATGGATTATATAGTTAGTCATGTGCTAATTAATTACTTTTTTTTACATTCTTACTGGTGAAAAGCTTATTGGTTTCATACTGGAATAGTTAAGGATTGTGAATTTATGTTTTCTTTTGTAAGAAACTTAAAACATATTCAGAATAATAAAATAAAAATAATACATATTATAATTAGTAGAAGCATGAAATATTCGAACATATGAAAGTATCACATGGTTATAGTTGAATTATAATTTTAACACCCAATGTTAATGTTTGGATCAACGTAGGAAGGTTGATGATTAGTTAGTGATATCAATAAAATCATGACCCAAAGAACTAGATCCGTACAATCAATCATATAGTGATTAAGAGAAAGTTGTGTAGTCAAGATAATAATAAAAAAAGAGGGTAAGTCAATGATAACTTTCAATTTATAGTGATGGTCAGGGTGACCCTTACACCTAACCGTACGAGGGCGTGGTGACCCTCAATTGGACGGGAGATAGGAAGCCCAGTTAGGGCAGAGGCCGCCAAGTGCGCGGGTTTAGGATCCCAATCCCTATCACGGTTTTACGCGAGCTCGCAGTGGATTTAGCCCCGTTGGGATCCCGACTTTTGACCAGTTCTGTTGACCCACTGTTTTAGGATACCCATGCGGGGGATCCTCGGTTTTAGTTTTTCGTACAAGCTCGTTTGCCCATTACCAGTCGGGTCAGTTTTCTAGAGTGACTTTTCCGGAGAGTCTCTCTCACCCGTCTCTGGGGCGTAGTTTTGGAGTGGACCTTTCCCTCTATTGGACCGCACTTCCAATTAGAGGGCGAGACGGAAGAGCCCTTTTGTAGGCTACCTCACCGCTTGAGTTTTGTTTACTTCCGCTAGCAGACTTAGCGATTTTACATCTAAATCATCCATGTCTACATCTAAGTCATCCAGAGTTACATCTGAAACAGTGACAGTTGAGTGTTGGAGGAGTTACAATTAAAGTTGAGTTGGTAGAAAGTGACTAAGATTGGATTCGAAATCCCCATAAGCTAGTGGACGTGTTGGAACTTAGTTAGGATGCATTATACAACATCGCATGCATACGAACAACCCTACAGCATTATTCACGTCTTAGAGTCATAGTGTGAGGTTATACAAAGATCAAGACCACATACTATCCACTAAACTTAAGAGTTTAAATAGAATCAAGAATAAGTTAAAAACCTAATTCATCCCCATTATAAAACTTCAAATTTTAGTTTTCTATATAATACGAGAACAATAACTATATGTATATATATACATATGAGTCATGAACTATTACCGAAAAATATATATGGCTAAAAGACAATTGCGGAAATTTTGCGTATGTCATTAACTACTACGTAATAATGTGAAATACATGTGGAAATGGGAAAACTTTAAGCATATATCACTGTAGCATGAAAACCTCTTTCTCAAACAAGTAGTTGCAACTTTTGATTGGTATGTCTTTCTACTTATTTCTTTTGTATCCATATTAAATGCATGTTTATTTTATAATATGAATCATGGGTGTACCAGCGTTCGTTGATACCTCTTCTTACTAACATGTTTTGGCAGATAAGGAGCCAGATGCTTAGTAGCAGATGATGACTTCAGAAGATCCTGTACTAGGCGGTACGATCTCTTTTGGTTCAGCTTCTTTTGTTGCAGCTTTTAACTATTATATTATAGATATTATTTCCTCTTTAGTCCGATATTAGGATATGTGAATGTACATCAACTTCATGTACATGCTGTAAATTTATATACGAAAATTAATGAAAAGAAAAGTTGGTGGCTCTTGTTGGTGTTTTGTTATGTGATAATACAATGTTACTTGAATGTGAATCTCATATGTAGCTTCAACGCAAAAAAATTTCCCTTGATTTAAATAACTTAGTGCGATGAAAATGTGCATGTAATAGTGCGAATGCGACATAAACGGGCACCCGGATCCGAGGGGTTCACAAAGAGCAAGGAGTGCTTCTTCTTATATAGAGTTTTAGATGTCCATAGATCTCAATCCATGGACATCATACAATCAATGTGTGAGATTGATTTGTGTCTCTTTCAATAGTCATGATGTTGTAAAAAACACAACAATTGATTTAATTTAAATTAATTTATATTGATAAATCAATATAATTAATTTCAAATTCAAATCATTTGACTAGTCTTGAGATAATGAGGAGACTAACCTCATCCACTAATAGGGGAGATGACCACCCTTTTCCTCATGGAGATAAGTGGTTGTCCACCCTCTTGGGGTGGAATGAGTCCATCTAAATGTCTCATGAGATCTCAGTATCTCATGATATCTCCAAGATTTATAACAACACTTGTTGTAAATAATTTCACAAAAATAATTCATAACTATCTTGTGTATATTGCAGTCATGCTATCGGAATTAAGCGAATCACATTTACAACCCGAAACAAAATGTAATTATATTTTCAACAAATCATTTAATGTGAATCCAATTCGCATTAATAATTAATTAACAAATATAAATTACAATAGGCTCTCTCTTATATATTATAAACCACATTTATAATATATCTGAATAATAAGTATAGTGCTATCCACATTATTCATAACCATGATAATTAAATCGCATTTAATCATCTTAGATCTATATTCTCATGTGCCCAAATAATATGAATCACATTCACATTATTCTCGTCTTTGATAATTAAATCACATTTAATTATCTCAGATAACTCCCTTTATAATATGAATCAGATTCATATTATTCGTGATAATCAAATCACATTTACTTATCAATTTTCTCAATGCTCGAATATATAATACCAACAATGAAATTATCCATGAATTCTTTCAAGGATAATGCGCTTTCTCCATGAATACTTGGAGATAAGGATAGGACGATTGTATTGTTCCGCATATAGTGACTTGGATATTGAGATCACATATCAAAATCAGATCTTGCGGACCTCTCATAGATGCTTGATTAAATCAAGACCGCAAATCTAATCTTCTCATTGCATCTGAATTACATTCAGATCAATGTATAATATTTGGACCAAGATCAGATCACTTCTCTACTGAGAAGAGTTAATAAAATCCAGACCCATTCATCACTCCATAGGAATGGAAGCGTCATGGTTATACAATCGTTTATGATCACATCACCGTAAGGTATTCGAGTCAAATTCCTAAGTAGTACCTGGGAAATACATAATTACCTAGGTTCTACGTAATGTTTTTTTTTACTCAAAAACTACAAAGGTGTCGCATGTTCAACATGCGACACCTCTTAAGTTTTTTTTTTACCCAGGAACTGCGTTAGTGTCGCATGTTCAATATGCGCTATAGATAGCGCATATTCAACATGCGACATATGTCCAGGGAATTCCTATCGAAATGGACTGTACAGGTATCGCAGGTTTCAAAATTTACTGGATAGGTATCGCATGTTGTATATGCGACATGAAGGGATAACGCATGTTCAATATGTGTTATCCTTCCAGGAAATTTTCATCGGAATGCCTGGGGCAGGTGTGTGCTTTGAAAATTGAACATGTGACGCATGTTCAAAATGCGTCATATTTACAGTAAAGTTTTCGGCGAAAATGGCTGTCCAAGTGTGGGCTTTGGAATGTCAAGTTTTTAAAAACCCTTGGAAAGACATTTTTGTAGACATTCCCATGTTTTTAATGTAAATAGACATTTTTGTAAACATTCCAGACAATGCAAACACTGTAGACATTCCAAACATCAAAGAGGACATTTCAATATAGACTTGTTCATGATTACACTTTACATTTTTTGCATCATATTAAAAATTACATTGATTACAATTCAACGTTTTTTCCTCCTATGGTATGTAATCGTAGAATCTGGAGGATGGAACGGTAATAGACGGTTCGCTTCGTCTATCATGTGGATCTGAGAGGGTCCTGCGGCATCCTCCTCGAATGTAGGCATAGACGGCGGCGTTAGTGTGCAGTAAGTTGGTCGTGTCTGGCTGGGGTCCAATCCTTGCCTCAACGGTGCTTGAGGCGTTGGCAAGTCCTCTCTTGGTCGCTCGGTGGCAGGTGTGAAGTAGTCTCCTTGCTCAATGTTATCATCCTCCGCAGCGGCCTCTTCAAAGTCCATGGGTTCCGCGACTTGTTCACGTGCCCTACCACGACCTCTTCCTCGTCCCCGTCCTCTTGCCCTTCCCCGCCATGCCTCCTCCCTGGCCACATCTGCACGCTCGTCATGTAACGTGACTGCATCCGCAAAATGTAATGACAGCCACTCCGTCATTTCCGCCTTCGCTTGTGCCGCAATCTCGCGGCATTCCTCGTGTCCAATGTCGTAGACACGACTCCACAGAGCGAGCTGCATCCAAGGAAAATACGTAGATGTAAATTTGAAACAATTTTGTTAATTAATTTACCAAAAAGTTATAGTTCGAGTACTTACGTTGCTTGCCAGGGTTGCCCCCAAACGTCCGATAAATCTTCGAGTAATGGTCCCATACCATTGCTCGTATTTGGGCGTCGCGAATACCCCTCTGGACTGTCCAGAGGGGTATTCGCGACGCCCGAATACGAGCAATGGTATGGGACCATTACTCGAAGATTTATCGGACGTTTGGGGGCAACCCTGCCAAGCAACGTAAGTACTCGAACTATAACTTTTTGGTAAATTAATTAACAAAATTGTTTCAAATTTACATCTACGTATTTTCCTTGGATGCAGCTCGCTCTGTGGAGTCGTGTCTACGACATTGGACACGAGGAATGCCGCGAGATTGCGGCACAAGCGAATGCGGAAATGACGGAGTGGCTGTCATTACATTTTGCGGATGCAGTCACGTTACATGACGAGCGTGCAGATGTGGCCAGGGAGGAGGCATGGCGGGGAAGGGCAAGAGGACGGGGACGAGGAAGAGGTCGTGGTAGGGCACGTGAACAAGTCGCGGAACCCATGGACTTTGAAGAGGCCGCTGCGGAGGATGATAACATTGAGCAAGGAGACTACTTCACACCTGCCACCGAGCGACCAAGAGAGGACTTGCCAACGCCTCAAGCACCGTTGAGGCAAGGATTGGACCCCAGCCAGACACGACCAACTTACTGCACACTAACGCCGCCGTCTATGCCTACATTCGAGGAGGATGCCGCAGGACCCTCTCAGATCCACATGATAGACGAAGCGAACCGTCTATTACCGTTCCATCCTCCAGATTCTACGATTACATACCATAGGAGGAAAAAACGTTGAATTGTAATCAATGTAATTTTTAATATGATGCAAAAAATGTAAAGTGTAATCATGAACAAGTCTATATTGAAATGTCCTCTTTGATGTTTGGAATGTCTACAGTGTTTGCATTGTCTGGAATGTTTACAAAAATGTCTATTTACATTAAAAACATGGGAATGTCTACAAAAATGTCTTTCCAAGGGTTTTTAAAAACTTGACATTCCAAAGCCCACACTTGGACAGCCATTTTCGCCGAAAACTTTACTGTAAATATGACGCATTTTGAACATGCGTCACATGTTCAATTTTCAAAGCACACACCTGCCCCAGGCATTCCGATGAAAATTTCCTGGAAGGATAACGCATATTGAACATGCGTTATCCCTTCATGTCGCATATACAACATGCGATACCTATCCAGTAAATTTTGAAACCTGCGATACCTGTACAGTCCATTTCGATAGGAATTCCCTGGACATATGTCGCATGTTGAATATGCGCTATCTATAGCGCATATTGAACATGCGACACTAACGCAGTTCCTGGGTAAAAAAAAACTTAAGAGGTGTCGCATGTTGAACATGCGACACCTTTGTAGTTTTTGAGTAAAAAAAAAACATTACGTAGAACCTAGGTAATTATGTATTTCCCAGGTACTACTTAGGAATTTGACTCAAGGTATTCCTAATACATGGACATCCTGCATATTGGAAGACCCAAAATAAACTCGAAGTTTTAGATCTACTTACATCGTCTCCTTCAGGGTTTTATCATTAACTTTCTAACTTGATCATTGGGAGTCGGTATCGATCATATGCTTTCCAAAAGCATATATCATACTTAGGTGTTGATGATATACTTTCAAAAAGCATATATCAAACCTACAAATTCAGTCAAGCTTCCAAAGTGAGACAATCGTATACGGAATTTGATTCTTCCCAATATCTCATGACTGAGCTCATGTCTTCCGGTTCAGTAAATGAACATGTATGATCCCTTTGAGAGATTGTATTACTCATACGCTCTTGCACGCACACCAGATGGCCGGTGTATAGACCTTGGTTAGGTCATCAACCTATTGGTCTGTCAAATGTACATACTCAGACATATAGTAACACATCTGTCTCGAGTTAGAGGATGTGTGCCTATATCGTGACATCATACGAGATAGGACTTTGGTTTTCTCGATCTCGTTAAGTCACCTCTTTGACCTAACTAATCTGACACCTCTCAATCTCTATTCTTATGCAGAGGACATGTATCAAGACGTCGGTCAGATATCAGCCTTTAGAGAAAAGATTGCCATCTCCTTCTCAGGCTGGAGATACTCTCTTAATAATCACTTGACAGTGCTTGATTAGTCCTCAATCTAACTCTTCATATATTCATCCAAGCACCACCTTCTACGATTCAACAATTGAATCAACAGTTGTATGATCATTAAGATGGTCAGGGTACATAACCCAAATTTTACTAAGGGACCTATTATGCAAATTAATTATTCTTCCAAGGAATGATATCTGCAATAACATTTATTGCATGATGGCTCGTTGTGGGCTTGCATATCCAGCAATCTCTCACTAGCCCAAAGAGCCATTAATGGACTAATCTTTAAACCCATACTCATGTGGCAATCATAGGCTATTTAGAAAAATAGCTAGGTATGTAGGTATCCTCTAAGAATCATATCCTTACAGATGAGATCTTTTAAGAATCTCAAGAACATAAAGTAGGTATCTAATACCATCCTTTATTCTCCTAATGAAGTAGCACTCTCTGGTGCATGATTCCAGCCTACTAGCTTGGAACCTTATTAAGGATATATATTGTAGTCTCTGCTACATATATACCAGGAAACAAAGAGGTAATTATGCTAAGATTCATCATTAATAAAATCATGTCACACATGATCAATTGTATCTCCCTACAACTCTATTGAGTTAAGGTTTATTAGTAGAAGTGAGATAGGAATGATATTCATATCTCCATAAGATATTCCTTGAATTCATCTAATAGGTATTTGCTACATATGTTAGATCAAATTCATTTCATTTTCCTTTACTCTTTAGTTCTAAACAAATATTGTGAAATCTTTGAATATTTCAAAGCTTTATAAGGAAGAAACATCATATCACAAATAATCATCAAATGATATCACATATCATCAGTGTTTATCATGATATGGATGATCCACATACATCAATATGTATGAGATATTGAATACCTTGGCATCTAACACCATTCCCAGGGAAGGGTGTATTGGACATTTTACTTTGAATACAATATTCACAAGTATGTAAGATTTGAAATTTTAGACACTTTAAAATTTCATCTCTTACTAGTCTCTTGATCTCATCAACAGACAAATGGCCAAGTCTTGATGCAAGATCATTGTCAAATGATCTTCATCCTCCTATTGATCTTTGAAGGTTTAATTTTCAATATTAGAAATCTTAATGAATCATTCATTAATTTTCTAATTTAGTAGAGTCCGCTAGATGTTAGATTACTATCTAAAATATGTCCATCATAACTCTATATGATAAGTTTATTCCAGAATTAATTTTATTTCCAACATTTAGAAATAAAATATAAGTACATTCTAATATCCAGTGCATATAGACATTCTCTAAGACTAAGGACTCTCCCACTGAAAATATGATGTCTACCTATCTAATAGAGATTATTGCAACCATTGTATCAATATTCATTGATAACTATTAAACCTTGAGATCAAATTTCTAATCTTCCAATACATATGCAACTGATTGCAAGTGTTATTAGAAGAATGAGATACAATTATTAGATTTTTAATCTTATCCAATAAGTAAGTCAATTTTAATGATGATTTGTAGATATAGATTATTTTGATGCACTATCTGAGTCCTCTGAGAAACCTAGATAGACTAGATAGTCACACTATCAATACATTAGCTTATTGCAGTATTGGCATTCATCCAGCTATTTGGATGTCATATGGAAATTACAGAAGTATAGTTAACTCCTTGACTTTACTTCTTAATTGGGTCAAACCCATGCTTCCACTGCGCTCCCTTCATCTATAAACAACATTTGCTTAAGACAAGGGATCTCTTATGCTGAACTCAAAAGAATTCAATGTAAGAGTATTTCAACATTTATATATGCTTCATTCAATTCATACAATATAAATATTATGAAGCTTCATGAATGACTTGAGTACAGACGATAGAATGATGACACTCACCATATCTACATCCATCTTAACTCTTAAAATCATTGGTTCAAGTAGATACTCAAACATTTTGAATATATCGTCTCTTATAGAACCACCATTCTGCATTATGCAGTGAACCATGTCATTCATGATTAAATGTCGAGAGCACATATGTATGCCAGAACATCTTGATAGATTTTATAAAGATTATTTGACAACTATAATCATCATCGACATGTTACTTCCAAAGTACATTCAATCGAAGATAATTACTACAGAGACATACCAACCCTAGGTTATTGTCCTATTCTCCATTTAATTGTCATTCCCCATTATTATGATAAAACTTGCACTTTGCAGCCACATACATTATGTGTCCAACTGCAAGTACAATATCTTGATCATGAATCCAATTCATGAGAATAGCTTGATACCACACAAGTATAATAGCTTGAAAACTTTTTACCATACAAGTAGCTATAAATTTTTAAATATCATTACCTTTCTACTTGCTTTCTTTTGGACACATTAGATTCTTGTTATTATTTAATGTGTTAGAATGTACACAACAATCGTTGATGTCCTTTTGTTCCTTGCATGCTTAGAAGGCAAATCGCCTACGTCACAGTAGCTGGCTGATGATTCCAAGCATCCACTACTATACTCGACGGTACAACTGTTATAATTTTTTCTTCAGATTACGTATGGTGCTTTGTTTCTCTTCTTTACATTTTAGGATACATGTATACACTGTCATCTTCTTTTGTTCATGTTATATATATATATATGGAAATTAATGAAGTGCAAATTGGTAGCATTTCTTTTTTTCTGTGTTTGTTACATTGATTGTGAATGTCAAATGCGAAACGCGAAAAATTTCTTCTCCAATTTCATAATCTAATGCGATCATTACTGAATGTTATATTACGAATGTCGTGTAAACAGGAACCCGGATACGATGGTGTCACAATTCGGTATCAAAGTAGTGGTACCCTGCTACATGCATCCGCAATATAAATTCTGATTGCATTAAGTTCTCGGATAGTGACAGTCTTACGACTTGTCACTGAAAGGGAAATATGACATTCAATTTTTAATAACCACAGTTGTCACCCGTTGCACTTAATTTCCATATCGTATGCCAAGAAGAGAAAGGTACAGTTGGAAATATCAACGAACATCAACTACTGTGATTAATGATATTGGTTCTCGTGCAGAAGCACGACGTCAAGAGCTGACCACGAGATGGCAGATCGTTTGGAGCGCATCATGACCACACTCACCGACCTCCAACAGCAGCAAGCTACCATGCGAACAGGATCAGATCCTAGCTCAATAGACAGAGATCGCTAACAGGCAGACAGATAAGGAGATGAGGTTCGAGGAGCTGTTAGACTTCACTTACCATCCATCTCAGGATGGAACATGACGGGACCAGCCTCAGTCAGTTAAGGCACAACAGCCTCACTTTGATGATCCACATCTTGAGGTACCAGTATATGGAGTAGAGGATGAGGACTATGGCAGGGAGCATGACCCGATATACTTTGCATATGAGGACCACCCGAGTACACTGTCATTAACAAGCATCAGTCGGTTTTCACATCCTATCAGCGAGCCAATGTGCCCACGTTAGAGGGCATCGGGACATTAGATAAGGTTGAACAGCGGCTGAAGAGGGTCATGAAGGTGCTTCAAATGATATGTGTACCACGAGCCCCATGGTTATCTTTCATGGAATATTCACTAACATTATTTACCGAAAGATGGTGAGAGGCGATGGTTTCTGAGTTGGGATGCGGGTCCACATGGAATGATTTTGAGACTAGATTCAGATCCCACTTCTTCGGGAAGTGGAAGGAGTCCCAACGTCGATTGTTTGTCGACCTACGACGGGGAAAGATGACAGCCAGGTAGTACTTCATTCGCAACACCGTGTTGTCACGATACACATCATCAGTTGATGCATTTCCAGATGAGAATCTGGAGAAGTTCATCAGAGGGATGCAGGAGAAGGTGTAGGAGAAGCGAGTTGGCATGTGTATCACTTCTATCTCCGAAGCTACTGATGCAACGGAGAAGTTTGAGGACATCCGAGAGAGACGTTTTGGGAGCTCGTCTAGAGAGACACCTATGCCACAGCAATCATTCGGATCGATGCGTCGACCATTCGAGCAACAGAGGAAAGCAGGGTATTTTTGGCCTACAGGTTTGACATTTTCAGGCGGTGCTCGCTCATCTCCAGTGACTACTTTAGGAGGAGCACTTGCCGAACGTGACACGGGTTCAGCTCGACCATCTGGGTCGCAGCAAGTGGAAAGACACCCAGCAGGACCGACTCAGAGCACATGCACAATTATCACGCCTACACCATCTATGAGATGCTACTTGTGCAATGAGAGGGGACATTACCGATCTCAGTACCATAGGCTTCTGGTGAGTCTTGACTGCAGCCGCAACCTTCACAGCCACAGCCATAGGCACAGCGTACAAGGAGTTTCCGTGGCAGGAACTCCAACTTCAGGAGGCCTACCGAGACAGACACAAAGCGTGGAAGGTTCGAGTATAGTGCCAGATCAGGAGCTATTGTGTGAAAGGTATGGTCTTAGTCTTGGGCTAACATTTCCATGTTTTATTTGTTTCTAGACGACACATTCTGTCATTGCATCAAGATTAGTAACTTTATTAGGTAGAGTTGCAGAGGCTCTATATCATCCTTACACATCCGTGGGCCAGGTGGCCAGTTGTTTGTCATTTCACTGATATAGAGACCTACCATTTCTGTTTAGCGGTCACGAGATGATCGCAGACTGTCTAATACTATAGCTCGATGAGTTGGATTTAATTTTAGGCATGGATTGGCTATCAGCTCATCAAGCTCTTGGTGATTTCTTTAGGTAGTTGTCTTCAAAATTCCAGATTTACCTGAGTTTACCTTTGAGGGTACTTCCCTAACCCTATCTGAGATTTAGGGGACATACATGACACTCCAAAATGGAGTACATTTCAGTGTTGCAAACACAGAGACTTGTTAATCAGGGATGCGATTCATATCTAGCATTTGTCCAAGAGACATTTGAACATGAGCCCATGCTACAGAACATCAGAGCAGCATTAGACTATCCAGATGTATTTCCTGATGAGTTACCAAGGTTACCACCTGAAAGAGAGAACGAGCCTTATACCTAAGTCTTCCTCGGCCATTCGGATTGAGGATTTTCGGCCGATTTCCATATCCAACGCGATTTACTTAATCATTGCTAAGGCCCTGGCCAGGCGGCTTGCTCCCCTTCTCGACTCGCTTATTTCGCCTACACAGGCCGCTTTTGTTCGTGGGAGGCAAATTACTGATTGCTTTGCGGTGGTATCGGAGATTATTGAGGTGTGGCGCTCGAGTGCTTCGAAGGGGGTCCTTTGGAAGATTGACTTTGCGAAGGCCTATGATACTCTTGATTGGCGGTTCCTCTGGTCTGTACTTATGAGGAGGGGATTCCCTTCGATTTGGATTGCGTGGATGCGGCGATGTGTGACCACGACTTCCTTTTCTGTTCTCCTTAATGGTCGCTTGGCTGGGGGCTATTTCCAACCTCGTAGGGGGGTTCGACAGGGGTGTCCCCTTGCTCCACTATTGTTTGTTTTGGCGGTTGATGTTCTACCACGCATGATTGATGGTGTAGTCGCGGTCGGGCTCACTCGTGGGTGCTCCTTTGGCCCTTTCCATGTTCCAATCTTACAATTTGCTGATGACACAATTTGCCTCATCGAGGGAGGCACCTCGAGCGTTTCCGGTATGGCTACTACTCTACAGCTATTCAGCGAGCTTTCGGTCCTCCAAATCAACGGGAACAAGTCCAAGGTCGTCCCCTTCTCCTTGACTCCGACGGAGGTTGGGGAATGCGCGAGGCTGCTAGGCTCTCCTCCTGCTGCTCTCCCCTTCAATTATTTGGGTCTGCCCTTGTCAGTGGGTCGCGCCCGCATCCGCGACTGGCGGCCGGTTGTGGAGAAGGTGGAGGCTCGTTTGGCTGGGTGGCGTGCGGCTCTTCTCTCCCGCGGTGGTCGGTTAGTGCTACTCAAATCGGTGCTATCTTCCATCCCAATCTACTTCCTCTCTGTGCGTGAGATGCCCAAGGGGGTTCGATCTAGATTGGAGAAGTGTATGCGGGGCTTCTTATGGGGGAAGAAGGGGGGTGGGGGAAGGGGCGTGCATCTGGTGGGGTGGGCTGAGGTCACGCGGCCTAAGAGGGAGGGGGGCTGGGCGTTCGGCGGTTAGAGGTGGTGAATGGTGCCCTCGTGCTCAAATGGGCGGCGAGGGTGTGGGGTAGGGAGGAGAATTTTTTGTTGAATGTTTTGAGGGCGGCGGCGGGCGTTGACATCGTTTCTGCAACTCGTGGAGGTATCCAGGGGCACCTCTCTTCCTTCTGACGTGGGGTGGTGGACGCCCTTAACCGCAGTAGACATTTATTTTCTTCTAAGCTCGGTGATGGAAACTCGTTTCGTTTTTTGGGAGGATGATTGGACCGGAAGGGTGCACTAAGGATCCTTTACCCTCGCCTGTTCGCTTTGGTGATCGACAAGGAGGTCACGGTGGCTTCTTGTTGGGACGGTGGCTATTGGTTCCCTTCTATTACTGATAATCTATCGGACCAGCGGTTGGAGGACTATTTATCTCTCATGGCTACTCTCGCTGACGCTCCCAGGCCTTCCTTTGTTCGTGATCATTTGGCTTAGAAGGATGGCACGTTCTCTACCCGTAAGGCATACCAGGCTCTTCTACCCAACTATATGGGGGATGATGCTACCCTCCTGCGGGATTGCAGATTCTTGTGGGGTCTCAAGCTCCCTGAGCACATCGGCGTTTTTCTTTTGCTGCTACGGCGTGGCCGCTTGTTAACTCGCAACCGTTGTGCTACTATGTTCCCCAACGCCTCGCCCACCTGTGGTCTCTGTGGCCTGGAGACGGAAAATATTGACCACCTATTCCTTCATTGTGGTCGTGTTTGTGCCCTGTGGGACGACTTGGGCTGGATCAACCTGTCCTCCTTTGCCTCGTTCTGCGGCAGCTTGATCAACGCTAGGGGCCGGCCTCGGGAGACTTTGCTGGAGCCAATTGCGCGGCTTTGGAGCGTTTGGCTGGGAAGGAACGATGCTCTTTTCACTCGGCAGCGGTTCTACTTGGAGAATATTCGTATTGCGATATCGGGGTTCCTTCTTGATTGGTCCTCTAGCTAGGATTGTGCTTTTGTAACCGGAGGTTTCACTTCTTTGAAACCTTCCGCGCCTATGTATTTTTTACTACTGTTCGCCCCTTCTTTCTTGTACGTATTTCTCTTCTTTCTCTTTAATGCACTAGGGCGAGCACCGTTGAGTGTGTCCCCCTTTTTGAGCATCAAAAAAAAGAGAACGAGTTTGAGATCGCATTGCTACCAGATACACAACCGATCTCGATGGCACCTTACCGTATGACACTAGCTGAGTTGAGAGTGCTGAAGGTGCAGTTGTAGGAGTTACTTGACTTGAGATTCGTGAGGCAGAGCACTTCACCTTGGGGTGCTCCAGTTAACCTTATCTACAATTGAACAAGAGAACAATAAAGAATTGTTATCCTTTGTCGTGCATCGATGATTTGTTTGATCAGCTTCAGGGATCTTCGGTTTCTCGAAGATCAACCTTTAATCTGGCTACCACCATAAAATTAGTTAGAGTTTAATTAGAGTAAAATTAGTTAGAATTTAATTGGAGTAAATCGGATAGAGTCAATTAGGATCGTTTAGGATTTTTAATTTGAATTTGATTCAATTTCTATTTTTGTAATTCTACGCGTTCTATTAGAGGGGTTGGTAGTCTATTGTGAGGGATAGTTCAGTCCAGATGATATAAAATTTGAGTTTATCTTTCTTTTTATCTCTCTCAACGCGATCTTCGCAATTCATCCCCCAAACCTCGCACATCCGGCGTGTTCTCTTCCCTCTAAATTTCTTCTACCAAAATTTATTTTCTCCATTGTGAAATTTCCTAGCTGCATCATTTGGTATCAAAGCATGGAAACCGAATCCTTCCTACGATTCGACGATATGATCGCATATTGGAGGATGCAATTCGATCTGAGTCATCTCTCCCATGGCTCGCATTCACGCTCGCGTTCGAGGAAGTTTAAGCAACGTCTTATATTAAGCATCAAAGCATAAGAGTGGTTGGACACATTAATCGAGGAAGAATCAATAGATGACAACAAA
Source organism: Ottelia alismoides (assembly GCA_037367405.1). Lineage (NCBI taxonomy): Eukaryota > Viridiplantae > Streptophyta > Magnoliopsida > Alismatales > Hydrocharitaceae > Ottelia > Ottelia alismoides. The sequence goes on from JAZKJV010011859.1 coordinate 1,097,810, forward strand.
AATCAGATCGTTGCAGTTGCTGTGGAATCCCTTTTAAGCAAGAAGCGCAAGGTATTTTCAGTTCAGAAGAAAATTTTATTGATGGAATTCTGGTAAAACAAAACTACGAGGATACAGGACCAATTTTTGATGAAAGTGCGGGTGAAGAATATAAATTTGTCGATTTATGTGAGGTCGAAGTTGCTGTCCAGGAATAAAAAAGTGAAAAAAAAGAGCTTATATTTGATGAGTATCATCCGGATGACATGCGAGATGTCATAGATTCCGTTGAACAAGAGAGCTTTAACCCACCAGAACCTCTTTACAAAGATATGTTCCACTATCACCTCTCTCGATGGGGAGTTAGATGGAAGCTCCACAGTTGGAGGAGCTTCGGGAGATGTCAAGGCAACGCCTGCACTCGTATAAAGAGGAACCACCACCCACGCTGCTTGCGAGGTGGCCAATGTTGTTGCTGCCACCACCAATGGAACTCCACCCCTTGTTGCCTCCACCGTTGGGAGTCGCTCCAGGGGCTCCCTCATCGTCGTCGCTCCCTGCGTCATCTGCGCTGACAACTGCTACCATCCGGGCGTCGTTGTTCTATGGTGAGATTCCAGCAGAATGGGGTGATGTTGCTCCCTTCCCGAAACCCTAAAGTAGCTTTTGTAAAGTCATGCGAGGGTCTTGGATGGAAAATATCATGTTTTTGGAAGGTTCGCCCTCCTTCCTGTAAACACCGCCCCTCGGCACTATTTTTCGAGAACATTGATTGTGAATTTCCAACTTAGTTGGGAAATTGCAAGACCACCCACCTTATTAAGTTCTTTGAGAAGAATGTTACGACAAAGGATTGTTCCTATATTATTGTGTTCACTCAAGTTCCAATTCTCTATGATGCATACGCTCAATTCAATGAATGTCTAATTAAGGAGGAAAGAAGAGGAAGCGGGATTTTACGATTAAGATTTAGAATGGAGTTATTTTGAGAAAAAAAAGGGAAGTTCTGATTTGCAGAGGCAGAGTAAATATGTGCTTATTTACGTAAGAAGGCCTCTAAATTGGAGGATAGCAGCAAATGTGTACGCAAGCCAAATGGTTAGTTATTCCATGAGGATTCCTCAACTCCGAATCTTTGGATGGAAAATATTAAATTGGAAGGGATATATATTATTTCTACAAGGAACCAATACCCTGCCTTTCGTGAAAAGAATGAGTATCATAAATATTTGAAAATTTACAAGCAGGCCCTCCTCACAATAATTTTTATATAAGGGGCCAGTTGGAGGGCAAACTATGTTATTGGTATATTTTAAAGTGAAGGGATAAAATATTTGCAACCATGCTCTTCGGTGGAAAGAAATTATAAACGTAACGTAGAAAAGGATTAAAATTGGGTTTATCTGCTCAACCAATCCAGATGAAATTCTCCATTGACGGAAATAAGATCGAGCAATTCGTCAGGAGATGAATTTTTCAAGCGGGGGAGAATTGATGCAATATTTCCTAAATTAAGAGGGTGACCTGAATTGAAGAGCATTGTTGATTTCGAGATTTATCAAATTAGGGATTTCAACTCTAATTAGTTAATTTAAGTTAGTTGCTTATTCTATTTAAATAAATTGAGAATGTGATCTCAACGTTTATTCGTAGATAAAATTAATTAGAGTCTAATTAGAATAAAATTAGTTAGAGTATAATTGGAATAAATTGGTTAGAGTCAATTAGGATCATTTAGGATTTTAATTTAAATTTGAATTTGAATTTGATTCACTACTTATTTTTGTAATTCCACCCCTCCTATATAAAGGGGTTGGTAGTCTATTGTGAGGGACAATTCAGTTCAGATGATATAAAATTTGAGTTTATCTCTCTTTCAATCTCTCTCAGCGCAATCTTCGCAATTCATCCCCCGAACCCCGTGCATCCGGCGTGTTCTCTTCCATCTTCCTCTCCTCTTTAAATTTCTTCCACCAAAATTCATCTTCTCCATTGCGAAATTTCCCGACTGCATCACCCCCCCAGCTTCCTGCCCATTCCCCCACCCCGATGCGTGCGCCCCCCCCCCTCCTCGTGCACCACCGCACTACGCACCCCTCCCTACATGTTGCGCCCAGCTCCACCGCGCATCTCCTCGCCTCGCGCAGCGTCTCCTCGCAGCATTGCCTCGCACAGCATCGCGTGGTGCACCGCGCATCTCCCACTGCAGAGCATCTCGCAGCAGCATCGCGCATCTCGTGCACAACGCATCGTGCATCTCGTGCACAACGCATCGTGCATCTCGCGCACCATGTATCTAGCGCACCGTGTATCTAGCATTAGGATAGAATGTAACATTAGCACGAGGCTTAGACTAAGAACAACAAGATAATTTATGCAACAGTTTCTTAGGTTAATACAACAGAAATAGATTATATCCATTTACATCCTTATATTGAATCCCTCTTTACCACCATCTCAATGCTCGTTAGATCCGTACAAGAAAGCACACAATCAGACAATGCTTCTTGGAATAGGAACCCAAGAAAATGATAAGGCATCATCTCTTGGAGTCAATATTTATATAAAGTCAATACTAATTGAATCATAACCGGAACATTTTCCCTCCTTCCAAGAAATTATTGGGATCACATGTTGATGCTTTCATATAAATTTTACTAAACCATATCAGTTCACATAAGTGATCCTTAGTGAAGGTTTAAAAAAAATTAAACCTCTTAAGATCTGTCGAAGCAATGAATTGAAGCAGGAGTTGGACACGTATACATGTTTAAGGAAAAAATGGTTTGATATAAGAATCATGAGTGGCAGCAAAAGGATGGGGGTTTGTTTGTACATTAAATTCCTCTAAAATGTAGGAAATGGGGTCTTATCAGAAGCAGCTAGGCAACTGTAGCAACTGTAGCAGCAATATCCACTACAGCAGTAACATGCACCATCAATGGCAGCATCAACATGTAGTTGCTTCAGCCACAACACGAGTAGCAGGAGTTTGACAACAAGAAGAAATAGTGGACCTTACGTTGGGAAGAAAGTAGCAAAGTTTTGGGAAAGAAGTTATATACTTATGGAAATAAGAAGAGAGGAGAGGGAGGGGAAATCTAGAAGTTTCCTTTTTTGTTTTTTTGTTTTTCCCCACTCTTATGACATCATCCATGATGTCACTAATGACATCATCATTAGAGACATCATTCATGATATCATCATCTTATAATTATAAATATGTATATATCTAATTATATGTATATATATTTTTTAAACTTTACGGATATAAAAGTCCCACGAATAAGCGTCTCGAGTCTCGGATTTCTACGCGCAATATATCGATTTGATCATCTCTACACGACGATCAAAATGAGTATAAGATTAATATACTTTCAATTGGGTTTTGAACCCCAAAATTTTGAGATATGGTTTTGGTTTGGGGTTAAATTTACGATTTAAAAATACCAAAGGACTTTCGATTGACGAACGGTCGATTACATTGGGAATGTTTTATCAAATCAGATCTTATGACTGTCGCGGTTTGTTTCGCAGTTTCCGAATTTGTGTCGCGATTTTTTCGGGCATGCATTATGATGTGATCGATTTTTAGTCGATTTTGCTCGAACAACTTTTGATTCATGATCAATTGATCACTTTAGGTTGTTTAGCATTGACCCACAACTTTATTGGGTTAATCGAATCCTAATCGGGCCAAGTTCGGGTTTGTGCGGATCCGGATGTTACAATCATAGTATGAGGTCACATTCAGACCAAGACTACAGACTGCCCACTAAACTTGAGAAGTTAGATAAAATCACGAAACGTATCAGAACCTCATCATTCTCATTATTAAGATTCCTAAACATGATCTCTAAATAACAAAAGAAAATAATATACACATACGGGTCACTAATTAATATATGAAAATGTTAAGAAATATAAAGTTATGGGGTGACGGGAAATCATGGAGCATACAAACAAGGTAGCTTGAAAACTATTTACCATGCAACTAGTTGTAATTTTTTAAATAACATTGTCTTTCTACTTGTTTTCTTTTGGGCACATTATATTCTTGTTATTATTTAATATGTTGTAAATCGTTGATGTTCTTTTGTTCCTTGCATGCTTGGCAGGCAAATCACCTGCGTCGCAGTCATAGATGTCAAGGGGCATGCCTCGGTGCGCCTAGGAAGCCGCCTAGGCACCCAAACGCCCCAGCTGTGCACCTAGAAAGAGCACCTTGCTTTTATAGAAAATGGCGTACGCCTTGGGTCGCATGGACTATTTTTTATGCTACTACACATATATCGCATTTTGAAAATGCGATATAGCAAAAATGTGATATGCGTATCTCTATAATGCAAAAAATAAAAAAATGATGTCGCATTTGAGACATACGACATCCATTTGCTTTAAATAACTATATAACGCATGTCTCAAATGCGATACATAGGACACACTTTGGAAAATGCCTAGACACGCCTAAGCACGCCTAGGCGTATAGGCGCCCAAGTTTAACACCTTGTCGCCTTGTTGCCTTAATAACCATGGTCGCAGTAGCTAGCTGATGATTTCAAGCATCCGCTGATATACCCGATGGTACAGTTGTTACAGTTTTATATTCATATTATGTACAATGCTTTCTTTCTCTTCTGTACATTTTGGGATACATGTATACATTGTCAGCTTATTTTATTTATGTTATACATACGGAAATTAATGAAATGTAAATTGGTGGCACTTCTTTTCTGTGATTGTTACATTGATTATTAATACCAAATGCGAAACGTGAAAATTTTGCCCTCAAATTTCACTATCTAATGCGATCATTATTGAAAGTTATATTAAGAATGCCATGTAAACGGGCACACGGATCCAAGGGGGTCACATTACACTTCATTAATATAGCATAGAAAATATCCAAGTCTATGTAAATATGAGAGAATATGTATAAATAATAATTAATATATTTAAAATAACTTAAAAATACAATACCGACTAAAGCTTGACCAAATCCATTTAATCGTTCGATTGCCGGGTATTTTTAGTATGCCGATTGACCAGCTACTGACTTTTACAACTTTGCTTATGAATTCTCAGATCAATTATGCTATCTATTGCAAGTTGGTTGTCTTTGTGGTGTTCCACATATGTGAGTTTTCCGCGAGGATATATGAGTTTTCCACATATATCTACTGCACATATGTGAGTTTTCCACTATGGTAATTTTGTGGCGTGTGGGTAGTTGGAGTAGATACCGCCAAAAGAGGGGTATGCATCCTTGGGGTCCCAAGTAGAAACATAAATGGTCGTGTTTCCAGGAGTTGCATTGGTTGTAGGACTAGCTTGGCACACTAAGGCGATGATTTGACAGTGTTTTTCTTTGTTAGCTAGACAAGTAATCGTGGTTGGTAGTCTATGTTTCGCTTGCACACAGTTAGTTAGTACTTAAGTACAATTTACTGTTGATGACGCTAGTTGGCATTCTAGTACTATGATGGGAGTTCCACGATATGTAGTTAGTAGAGGTGGAGTATTGTACTCATCTCCTGTGTACAATTAAGTACGATGGTAATTGTAGGATCTTTTCTTACTATAGATATGTGTATATATATATATATATCATCTCGGTGATCTTATTCCCTTACTCATATGCCATTGAGGACCTTTACCAATGGTAGCGGACTTGGCTATCGTAGCAACATTATATGTGTACGTTGAGCATCATGTATTATTTTTCCACGCTCGTCGGAGCTTGACTTGGTGTGTTGTGCAATATTGCAGAAGACGGTAATTGGTATTCAGTCGAAGGGGTCACTGAACGAAAAATAATAGGTCTATGAGCGATTATTCAGAATTATTCAATTTTGTATTTTTATATATAAAAAATAATTCTAAAACATATATAAGGAAAGAGACTACTGAATTAATTATCAATGAGGACCATAGGGGTCACTAATATGGAGAGAAGAAACTTTAGATGGAAAATTACATAATATAGACAAAAGAATAAAAATTACATGAAAAGAAAGATAAGACAAATATATCTCTTAAAACTCCCGCCCAAGATGGAGCATAGATGTCAAACATGCTCAACTTGAAATAACATCTATAGAATGACCTTCTGGCAAGAGCCTTAATAAACGCATTTGTTGTTTGTTCCCCTGAGTTGATATAAGAAGTAAAGATAAAACCCGTCTGAATAAGGTCGGCAAAATTAACGACAATCTACCTTAACGTGCACGGTCCTCTCATGGCAAGTAGGGTTAAAAAATGGTGAAGCCTTCTCACACTTTAAGTAGGGTCAACTACATGGATTCTTGCTTAAATCCATGTAGAAAGATCCGACTATTTTTACGTTGGTTGACGGTTACCTAAAACAACCCCCACAAGGAGGGATTTGAACCCTGGTTTTTTAGGTGGTAAATATATTGCACTACGACCAGACCATTAATGTGGGTTGTTCGAAAAAAAGCAACATGGTCATCACATTGCAATTGCATAGGAAAAGGTGTGTTAATAACTAAGTCTATCAAAATGGATCCGACCAAAATCAACTAGGTACTCCCCTGCGCCATGAATCCATACTCTGATTTAACACTAGATCTAGTAACCATGATCAGTTTCTTGCTCTTCCATGATACTAAAGAACTTTCTATAAGTACAGCAAAGCCAGAGGTAGATTTTCAGTCCTTGGGGCATCCCACATAATCTACATCTACACAAGTCGTAATGGCATGAGATATCCCTTTACTAAAAGAAAATCTTGTACTGGAGAAAACTTCAAATACCTCAGGATCATGTGAATTGCATCCGTGTGATTATATCTTGGATGCTCCATAAACTGGCTCACTTTGCACACAGTAAAGGAGATACTAGGCCTAGTGATAGTCACATAGAGGATCTTCCCAATGAGACCATGTGTTTCCGCTTCTTCGCTTCCTTTATATCATCATCATATAGCTTCATGCTAGGATCCATGCGAACGGTGGCAGATCTACAATCACTCATGCATGTCTCTAAAAGGAGGTATGTAACATACTTCTTCTGGGTCATCATAAGACCCGATTGGTTACTAGCAAACTCAAGCCCTATGAAGTATCGTAATTCGCCAAGGTCCTTAGAGACAAATCATTGTCCAAGAACCCACTTAAATGGTCTAGTGGTTGAAGCAGTGGGCTCCCATTCTAATGACCAGGGTTCCAACCCCACAACCCCATCCCCCCCCCCCCACCGACCCTTATATAGTAAAAAAAACTATTGTCCAAACAACTCCTTAGCTGCATTAATTCCATGTGTATCATTTCTTATAACAATGATATCGTCAACATAAATCAGAATGACTACGATACCTTTCTAAACCTTTGAACAAAACGTCAATGATCTCCAATCAATCTCATAACCACGTGTTGTTCAAATAAGTTCGAAAGCTTCTGGAACCATGCCCTAAAACTCTGCTCAAGGTCATAGATAACCATATGAACTCTTCAAACCTTCAGACATCCCCCACAGCAGCGAATTTAGATGGCTACCATATGTATACCTCCTCATGCAAATCACCATATAGAAAATCACTCTTTACATACTTAAGATAGAGACAAGTCTCGTACCACTGCAAATCACTCTTTACATCATGCACCACTCTCGTATCACATGGGATCCGGGTCCCGATTTATGCGACATTCACGATATTTTATTCAATAATGATTGCACAATTTACATGCAAATAAGGGAAAATTTTCGTGTTTCTGCAATAACATTTACATTTAAAATAATAACCACAACCCAACAACAGTATGTAGCCCCAAATTTCCATTCATAAATTTCCATATATATATATATACACAACATGTACTAAAGAGGCTGACAGTACATACATGTATTCTCAAAATATATAGAAGAGAAAAAAAATTTACATCATAAATTGGATACAAACTATAACAACTACAACTATACCGTCCGGTATATGTACGTATGCTCGAGATCATCTACCAGCTACTGAGTCGAAAGCTTCTTGCATGCCAAGCATGAACGGAACAAGAGGACTTCAACAAATGTAGGTACAATCCAGCATATAACATAAATAACAGAATTATGTGTCCAAAAGAAAACAAGTAGAGAGGTAATAATATTAAAATTTAAACAAAACTATCTGCATGGAAAAGGGTTTTAAGCTACTTTATTTGTATGCGCATTTTCACCCATCACCTCATAACATCTCATATATTATAATAATTTCATATTTAAATGATGGCCCATACGTGTATGTCAATTCTTTTGTTATTTAGAGATCATGGTTTTGGACATTGATAACAAATTAATGAGTATCGGATCTGATTATTGATTATATCTAATTTCTTAAATCTAATAAATAGTATAATGTCTTGGTATGTATGTGACCTCATACATGACTCTGAGGCGTGAAGAGTGCCTTACGGTTGGGGTACTTCCGGAGGCATGCGATAGAGTGAATTGCATCCTAAATAAGCTCCCAACACGTCCACTAACTTATCTATCACTTGTAGTAGGGTTCTAAGATCTGATTAGTTGTCGATGATTTGATGATTGATAATGATCCACGATTTAGAACCAAACTCAACTGTACTCCAGCTCAATTGTAATTGATTTCAATTCTATCTAGCTTAACTATGATAGATCTCAACTTTATCCAAACTCTATCATGACTTATTCCAAGCTCAATTGTAACTCCTCCAAATTAATTGTAACTGATTCAGATGTAACTCTAGAAGATTCAGATGTAACATCGCCAAGCCTATTGGCGAAAAATAACAAAAACTCAAGCAGTGAAGATGTCTCCTGAGAGACCCTTCCGTCTCGCCCTCTAAGTGGAAGTATGGTCCATTAGAGGGATAGGTTTACTCCAAAACTATGCCACTGAGACGGGTAAGAGAGACTCTCCGGAAAAGTCACTCTGAAAACAGGCTCGACCCGTACGGGCTAAGGAGCTCATACGAAAAACTAAAACCGAGGGATCCCCAGCCTAGGTACCCTAAAACAGAGGATCTGCGGAACTGGTCAAAAGTCAGAATCCAACGAGGTGTAAAAACACTGCGAGCTCGCGTAAACCCGTAAAAAACACTGGGATCCTAGACCCGCGCACTTGGGGGTCGATGCCCTAACTGGCCTTTTTTTCCTCCACCCATTTGAGGGTGGTGATCGCACCCTCGCACAGTCAGGTCTAAAGGTCACCATGACCAGCACCAAATATCTGTCATTCCTGATCCTTATAAAACCATTTATCTGATTCAACAACCAGTAGTCGTGCCAGCCTAAAGATGTATATCTATGATTATCTTGATCGTTCAGCTATTCAATTTTATTCAATAAATAGATCAATTATGGATCTATAATAAGTAGCAAATCATAAATATGATTTGATTTTGATTTATAATTTCCCTTGGCCAAATCAGTGCACTCCTCCAAAGTGCTTTCAAAGCAATTACGCCTTTATGAGCAAGAGGATGCTCTCAGGTTACTGTAATATGCCTTATGCATCAAAATCTTCAGCAGATCCACAATATTAGGTTATTGATAACATAGTCCAGTAGATGTGAACATTGAATATATAAGTCTAAGCCATTTATGGTGTGTGTGCGCGCACGCGCGTGTGTATATATCCTATAAAAACTTCTTCTGCCAATAAGTAAGGCCTCAACATAATAAACTTAATAAACTATTATCTCTTACAGAATTGTGCCTAATTTAGCAGATGGAAGCCAATAAACTCTCATATACCATCGATTCTTCTCTCCTCGGAAATGTATACAAGCCCCTACCTTTTAATCTAGAAACATAGCCCTTCAAGGCCACACGCCTACATTAAATTTGAATCTCAATTGTATTCTTATAGATATATATTTTACTTGCAAAGCACAGAAAACCATACTATCAATGGATGCCATAGATGGAATTCTTTTATTATATATATATATATACATATATTAGTGCCTAATTACCAACACAAACCTCCCGAGTTCATTTTAAAGGTGAATATGTCAACCGAAAATTTTAATTTAATATTCTAACAGAATACACAGACCACCTGTATACTTGTATAAATCTAGTTTCTTCAACCACTCATTTTTTTCCCTTAAACAAGATAGTCCAATACCAAACAGATAATGCCCATGGGTTTACCGTAATGTCTGGACTTCCAATATAAGTCCAAAAATCAGATCTATGACTTTTTTTAAACCAAATTTACTGTGTACATTTATATACATATGTGTGTATATTTCTAATTGTAGACCACCCCACTTCATCAGGAGCAACCTTTTCTCCTCGACTGTACATAATGGATATTATCACGAGGCCAATTTTACTACAGACCACCTGTAATATGATTAATCTCTGCCAGGAGGATAAGCGCAAAAAGAAGGTTGAACATCCCACTTATTTAAATTGGAGTCTTAAACTAACATTTTGACAGCACTAACCAGTCAAAGAAAATGAAGCTATAACCCAGTAATATGTTTTGAACATTGTTGGGAAAAATAAGAGATTTGTTTATTCCATACACCATAGGCTCTCGTAAATATGAGAGTAGCCTATGGGTAAATTACATCAAGAGTCCAGAGGAAAAGAAAAATATGAAATAGTACAAAATAACATAACATATATCTCTACACTCCCCCTCAAGATGGAGCATAGATGTCGATCATGCTCAGCTTGGATGAGCACTTCTGGAATGGCCCTCTAAGTAACGCCTTGATAAAGATATCTGCAGTTTGGTCCCCTGAGCTAACGTGAGATGTAGAAATAAACCCCTTCTGAATCAAATCACGTATAAAATGACAATCAACCTCAATGTTCTCGGTTCGTTCGTGAAATGCTGGATTATTGGCAATAAATATAGAAGCTTCATTATCACATTCCAGAGCCATAGGAAGTGAGGCTTCTATATATAGATCTGTAAGAATAGCTTTTACCCACATCATTTCTGTACTAACCTAGGACATAGCCCTCTATTCAGACTCAGCACTGGTTCTGGCTACAACGGTTTGTATTAAACTTCTCCATGAGATGAGAGAGTTTCCAGCATACACAACAAATCCAGAGGTGGACTTCCTATCCTTGGGGCATCCTGCATAATATGCATCTGCACATGCTGAAATAGCAATCTCCTTGTCTTACTTGAACAACAAACCTGCACCTGGAAATGATTTAAGGTACCTGAGTATCATATGTATAGCATCCATATGTACCTGACGTGGTTCCTCCATGAACTGGCTCACCTAACTAACAGCATAAGAAATATCGGGCATGGTAATGGTAACGTACAGAAGCTTTCCCACCAGTTCTCTGTATCTTCCCCTATCCACCTAACCAGTGTCATCATCATATAATTTCATGCTTGGATCCATAGGTGTAGTGGCCGGTCGGCATCCAAGCATTCTTGTTTCACTCAGAAGGTCAGTGACATATTTTCTCTGGGTCATTACAAATCCATGTGGATTTATGACGAACTCCAGCCCCATAAAATATCTAAGGACTCCAAGATCCTTGGTGACAAATTCGCGACCCAGCATTTCTTTCGCCCTCTGAATTCCTTATCCATCATCACCTGTGATCAGAATATCATCTACATACACCATAATTGCAATAATACCTCTGGATGTTTTCTGTATAAACAGGGAATGATCTGCATTAGAACGTCTGTACCCCTGTTTTTCAATCAAGTCTGAGAGCTTTTGGAACAAGCTCTAGGGCTCTGTTTAAGGCCATAGATGGCCTTATGAAGTCTACACACCTTGGAACACTCACCCTCAACAGCAAAACCAGGTGGCTGTTGCATGTAGACTTCCTCCTGCAAGTCACCATATAAAAAGGCATTCTTAACATCTAATTGGAATAATGGCCAATCACGAGTAACCGCAACAAAAAGAAGGATCCGTATGGTGGAATGACGAGCAACTGGCGAGAATGTATCAAGATAATCCACTCCATATGTCTGTGTAAACCCACGAGCAATCAAGCGTTCCTTGTATCTGTCAATGCTGCCATTTGCATTCTGCTTAACCGTAAAGACCCCCTTACAGCAGATAGTGCAATGGCAAAGCTCCTGAATTCACCTGATAAACGAACAAAGGAAACCGTGGATGCTATAGGATATGTCACGCAGCTACGCTTCTGTTTCCGAAGTGCAATAGGTAGATCCAAATCACTTGCATCCTCATTCATCCTCTGTAACACAGCCTGCTCAGGTAAAATATTAGATCCATCATCATTGATTATATTCTTAGAACATACCTCAGATGAGCTAGATGATGAGCGGTGACCGTGAGCAGAAGCAGGTCGACGGGTATAGTAGAGTGGCAATAGGGGAACCGGAACTGTAACAGGAGGTGTAGGTGGTGTAGATGATGTAGGTGCTGGTGGAGGTGATGATGGTGGCAGTGGCATGTATATGGCTTCATCAGTTACCGAGGATACCAACTGATCATCTGTGGAGAGAATTACATAACAGACTCAAAAAAGGAGACATCAACACTAACAAAGTATTTCCTGCGCAATGGATCATAACACATATACCCTTTTGTGTTATGGAGTACCCGACGAAAACACACTTGACAGCCCTAGCAGAGAGCTTGTCAATTCCTAGAGACAACGGACAAAGGCAACCGAGCGAAACACACATGGAGTAAGGTAGAACAATTCTTTGTCAAGAAAAATAAGGGAGAAAGGAATCTTCTCACCTAAGACAGATGACGGCATGCGATTAATGAGATAACATGCCGTGAGGACAGCATCGCCCCAGAAAGAATGAGGAGCATGGCTCTGTATGAGAAGCGACCTGGTGACATCAAGTAAATGACGGTGTTTCCTTTCTGCAACTCCATTTTGTTGGGAAGTATAGACACAGGATGTTATGGTGGATAATCCCTTGTCTTGAAAAATAGTTTGAGAGAGTATAGGCATTATCACTTCTCACAATCTTAACAGATGCAGAAAAGACATTACGAACTTCATTTATGAAATTTATGATAATGTTCCCGGCTTCAGATTTATTCTTTAACAAAAAGACCCAAGATACACGAGAAAATCATCCACAATGACCATATAAAACTAGTATCCCTAATGATCAAGAACACGACTAGGACCCCAGATATCGACGTGAAACAACTCAAACTTGGAGCTACTATTACGACTGACGACTAGGAAAGGTAGACCGATGATGCTTTCCCAACTGACAAGCCTCACATTGGATGGACGTGTGAGGTGAAACCTGAGATAAACACGACACAATTTCTGAAGCGGTAGATGGCCAAAACGCAAGTGCCACAGGAATGGAGAGATAGATCCAGCAGGAATAGAGGAGAGTCCGACATATGGGGTCCGATTGAGACGATATAGGCCACCCTGCTCATAGCCACGTCCAATCACGTTGCCCGTAAGGATGTCCTAAAAATGAGAGAAGATGGATCAAAAATTGCTCGGTAATGTAAATCCTTCGTAATTTGGCTAATGGATAACAAGTTCACAGAGAAATCAGGTGCGTATAGCACATTCTTTAGGTGCATAGAAGATGTCAGGCTAATCTCCTCCTAACCAGTAATCAGGGAGTGCGTCCCATTAGCAATAATCACAGTACGGCCTGGAGGAACCCGTCGGTAGAACGTAAGGAGACCTCGATCACCACACAGATGATGTGTGGCACCAGAGTCCATAATCCATTCTAAAGTATCAGATCCACTACTGCTAGTGAATACATAAGTACTACCTGAGGTGCTTGTGGATGCAGAGGCAACAACATCAGAATGATTCTCGGAAGCAGGCGTTAATGCAACAGGACCGGATGGAGGAATGATACCCCTCAGACGAGCTACAAAATCATCAAATCGTTGATCCAAAGAGGAAGCAGAAGGAGGTTCAATCTGTTCAGCTACTCATGCAGAAGCAGGAAATCCATGTTTGGAATAGCACGTGTCCTCGGTATGTCCAGAACGGTGGCAGAAGGTGCATGATGGCCGAACACGACCTCCTCTGCCTCGAGGTCCACAACCACGAAACTAATGATGGCCCCCACGACCTCGAGATGCTGCCATAGCTGAGGCGGTCTGATTGGAAGTAGATGAAGGAACAGCAATGTGACTCAGTCTGTGAAAGGCTTCCTCCATCGGAGGCATAGTGGAATATGCCAAGATTTGGGAACGTGCTGCCTTGTACTCTGGATCAAGGGCAACTAGGAATACACAAACCATAGTGGCATTCCGGTACGTCTTCTATTGCTCAGGAGTGGCTGTGAGAGGCATGAAGCTGTAAAGCTTCTCAAACATTCCACGTAAAGACGTGTATAATGAGTGAGGCCGTCATTCTGTTTGATTGTGAAGATGTCATGCTGGAGTTGCGGGATCTTCGTCTCATTCTTTGCCTGTGAGTATATAGCAGCCAGAATATCCCACATTGCTTTTGCAGTAGGCTGATGGAGAATATCATTGGCAATCTCAATTGTCAAAGTTCTTGATAGCCAAACCTTGGCATATGCATCATCTGCCTTCCATGAGATGTTGACCCCAGTCTTCTCAGCATGCTCTTCCTCAGTAAGAATGTACTTCTTACCGGTCGACTTCATCATATTCATGAACTGCATTGCCCACATTTCGTAATTTGACCCGACCATCTTCACAATAGGCGCAGGACCTCTGAAGGCGCCTGTAGATGGGATAGCTGTCTTGCTTTCTGACATGATGATAATAGAAGACTAGGGTAGTAGACTGAAGAGATGATCGTCTACACTGACATTCACGGGTTTAGTTGCATGTGTAGACTCAAGCAACCAAACCCATTAACTTGGAGACGCGGGCGAGAGTCTCCTCTATAACAAAGGCACCCTAAGGTTAGGCCAACCCTAGGATGTGGGACTGCTTGCAAGTCCTAAGATGATGGCGTGTGATGATGCACGGAGGGCCAAGATGCGTTGGAATAGCGCACAGTACAGGGCACGGAGATGCGCTGGAATGGACGCCGCACGCGTGCGGGACTAGGGCGGGAGTCGTACACGCACGGGATCGGGTTGGAGGTGTGGGGTCGGGGCTGGGACCGGGGTGGTGCGAGCGCGGGGCCGAGCGGGGCCGGGACAGCGAGAGCGCGGGGCTAGGGCCTGGGAGGGAGCGTGCGCGGAGGGCTTGAAAGTGGAGGCTAAGGTTAGGCTTTAGTTCGAGAAATCCGGTCTAGGACCGTCACTCTGAAAGCATGTTGGGAAAATAAGAGACTTGCTTATTCCATACGCTCTAGGCTCTCTTATAAAGGAGAGTAGCCTATGGGTAAATTACATCAAGAGTCCAGAGGAAAAGAAAAATATGAAACAGTACAAAATGACATAACATATATCTCTACAAACATTAATCCCTACTACCTGTCATAGTTATCTCTTCGATATTTGGCTCCTAACTATTAATTTTTCAACGTTATTGATGGAAAGAACAACAAAAAATATATACATTACTTTCCATCCAGACCACGTGTATTTCAGAGTTTTTATATCATGATGTAAAGTTCCTGTTGAATATTTCTACATTCCATATATCTTTCATGTTATTTTATTTCTTTTTGTCGATCCTATATAATTTAAGGCCTCGCCCTATATAAGAGAGCCTAGGGTTACAAGAAATGAACATCTCTTCTTTTTCTTCCAACATGGTATAGGAGAGGCAGTCCTAGACCGAAGCTCTCGTACCCAAAACCCCAACCCCACCTCTTGCTCTCAGAATCTAGCAGATGCCACTATTCCTCCCATGGAGGAAGCTTTCCGCAAACTCAGCAGGATTACTATTCCTTCCACATCCTCTAGTCAGACTTCCTCGGCCATAGCAGCCTCTCGAGAAAGAGGAGGCCATGCTACCTTCCATGGGCGTGGATCTCGTGGTGGAGGAGGTCACACTGGTGCCCTGTACTTTCTGTCACTGCCCAGGTCACACTGAGGAGATATGTTATTCTAAGCATGGGTTCCCGACATCAGTCCATGTTGCAGAGTAGATTGAGTCTCCTACTACTTCTACTCTAGATCAGAGGTTTGATCCCCTTGTTGCCAAACTGAGGGATATTATTAAGGTAGTTGTATCTCTCAGTGCTTTTATGTTTTACATTTTCTTCATGTATCTCTTGTGTAATTAACACAAGGCTTTTCTCCTATATAAGAGAGCCCTTGGGTCTACGTTTAGGTTATGAACTTATTTTCCCTCAACATGGTGTCGGAGCAACGGTCCTAGACCGGGGTTCCCGTATCCCACCTCTCCAGCCCCCCTGTCGTCGGACCCCTCCAGGGCCCCAAGCCCTCCCGCATTGCCCCCTCCAACATCGCTCAGGACTCCGACGCCCTCCCAGTCCCCCCGCATCGCTGCCACCCAGGGCCTCCAGCCCTTGCGCGATGCGTCGCAAGGCCTCCCAGCCCTGTTACGCGCACCCCAGGGCCTCTAGCCCTCTCACCCAGAGCAGCCCAGCGTCCCCACGCGATTGTGGGCTCCTTTCGGTCGCTGCTACTAGTAGAAGCACCTAGCCCCGCATATTCTTATGTTTCATGCGGCCAGGTTGTGAGATACGAGGTCCGATTTGAGTCTAAAAATGTGATTTCCTTCATCTAAATCACGTTCTAAGACTTTAACCTTCACAAAGAGGCTGTGAGGATGGTTGTATGAGTCTACAGATACAACTATTCCTCCTTATGATTGTGTAGACATTATCTAACCAGTCTACTCCTTAGCTTATCCGTGATTCTGATCATTGATATCATGTCCGACGTCAAGAATGATGTGTTTTCCTCTTCATGGGTATTCAAGGGCCCGGCTCCCATAGTAAAGATGGATGGGACAACTACGAGTTATGGTCCATGCAGTTTCGTACTCTTATGCAATGTCACAATAAGGAGCACATTCTGACGGAAGCAGAACCAACGAACAAGACTGGGATGAATGCATCTTGGAAGCAAGATGTTGCATATGCCCGCATCTGGCTCTCTGGTACACTTACCACAGAGATTGCCAACGATATAGTTAATCAACCCACGACTAAGGCTATGTAGGACATATTAGCAGACACCTATGGGCAGGCAAAGAATGAAAGCAAGATCCTCCAACATAGTTTGACATTTTTTTCGACCAAATAAAATAGTCGACCACTCCACATGCACTTCTCCCATCTGCGAAGCATGTTTGATCGACTACACAGCTTCATGCCCATCACCACCAGCATTGAGCAGCAACAACAGTATCGGAATGCTACAATGACAGGAGTTTTTCTATCGCCCCTTGACTCTGAGTACGATGCAGCACGTACTTAACTTCTGACAGGTGAGACGATACCGATACCGTTGATGGAGGAGGTCTACAAACGACTAGGCAGGTTCACTACCACGCCTACCACTACGCCGCAGACGACTTCCTCAACTATGGCAGTTTCTCGTGGACGAGGAGGTTCTTCCCATCTTCATGGCTGTGGACCGTGTGATCGAGGTGGAGGACGTCAGTGTGGTCCATGTTCCTATTGCCATCGGCCTAGCCATTCGGAGGAAAAATGCTTTCACAAGCATGGATATCCAGCATCCGCATGTATTGCTGAGATGACTAATCCTTCTCCTGTACCTACTACCGATGGACGCTTTGATGATTTTGTCTCAAAACTTCGAAAGATGATGACCATCCCCACGACTCCAGTTGCAGGTCCCTCTGATGCAGCAGCTACCGCCAAAGCATCATCCAGTTCATCAAGTATATCCTATGCATTTACCAGTTGTAGTAGTTCCGATACGACAGATTGGATTATGGACTCTGAAGCGTCTCATAATATGTGTGGAGATCGAACGCAGTTTACCTCTTACAGGTCTATCCCTCCTGGACGATCAGTGGTCATTGTCAATGGGGTTCAGCTACCTATTGTTGGTCAATGGGAGATTATGTTAGCTTCTTCAATGCATCTACAGAACGTCCTATATGCTCCTGATTTTCAGATGAATACTTTGTCTATTAGCCAGATTACAAAAGATTTACATTTCCGTGCCATCTTTGACTCCTCTTCTCTTGTATTTCAGGATATACTGACTGGCAGGATGATTGGTCATGACCGTGAGCAGAGAGGATTGTATAAGCTTCACATTTCTTCATATGCTAGGGTGGCCTCTATTCCTTCTGGAACTGTTTCTCCATTCATTTGGGATCTTCGCTTTGGTCACCTTTCTCTTCAAAAGATGATTCATGTGTTCCCGCAGATATCTACTCGTACTGCTTTGGATTGTGAAGCCTGACAACTTGGGAAACAACATCGCTCTTCGTTTCTGAGTCGTTCAAGTCATCACAGTACTCGGTCTTTCGAGTTGTTTCATTTTGATATTTGAGGTCCAAGTCGTATTCCTGATCATCAGGGATATCGTTTTTATATGGTTGTTGTGGATGGTTATTCTAGATTATCTTGGGTATTCTTGTTAAAACATAAGTCTGAAGCTGGTTCTGTCATTAAAACTTTTCTTATTGAAATCAACAATATCTTCTCTGCTAATGTCAAATTCATTCGTACAAATAATACCTTGGAATTTTCCACTTTACATTTAGAAAAATTTCTCAAATCTATTGGTATAATTCATCAGACTTCTTGCAATTATACATCCCAGCAAAATGGCGTGGCAGAACGTAAACATCGTCATCTTCTTGATGTCACGGGGACTTTGTTGATTCAAAGTCGTATACCTCACTCTTTCTGGGGGGGATACAGTTCTAACTGCCTGCTACTTAGTGAACTGCATGCCATCCACTGTTCTTGGAGAGAAAATTCCTTTCTTGACTGTGTTTCCTGAAAAGGAATTATTCTCTCTCACTCCCAGAGTCTTTGGATCGGTGGCCTTTTTCCACAACTTCACCCCTCGACGTGACAAGCTCTCACCTAGAGCTAACAAATGTGTCTTTGTTGGTTATTCCCGTACCCAAAAAGGGTACCGGTGTTTTGATCATGTTGGGAGAAAATACTATGCGAGTGCTAACGTCACATTTTTTGAGTCCAATATGTATTTTTCTCCTACAGGTGACAAGTTATCTGATACTACTGTTGGAGAGGATGTTTTGGTTCCTCCACCTCCATCATCTCCGTCATATACTCCTCGGCCTTCATCACCTGCACCACCGTCTCCACCTCCACCACCTCCTCCTCTTGCAATCAAGTCCATGTTTTTACCACATGTTTATACTCGCAGGTCTTCTACTCGCACCTCTGCTCATGAGCCATCCACATCATCCATCACGCCTCAGTATATCATGAAAATACTGTTTCTATTAATAGCACTGGAGCTTTGAATGATAAACAGGAAGAATTGATTCCAGAGGACAGTGAAGCAGATGACCTGGAGATCCTATTTCCCTAAGGAAACCTCGGCGCCGATGTGCTACGTATCCTCTTGTTGCGCATGTCTTCTTGGATCATCTTTCAGAGGACTACAAGAGGATTGTAGTGGGGTTATCTGCTATTACTATCCCACGTACATATCAGGAGACACTTCGGGACAGCAATTGGTGACTTGCAATGGAGGAGGAGATGGCAGCCCTTAGGTCACGTGGTACCTGGAGCATTGTTTCTGCCCCACCTGGTGCATCAGTTGTGAGCTGTAAATGGATATTTACGGTAAAACAAAGGGCAGACGGTAGTGTGGACCGCTATAAGGCAAGGCTTGTGGCCCGAGGGTTACCCAAACCTATGGGGTGGACTATCAAGACACCTTCTCTCAAGTAGCAAGACACTCGACACTCCGCATTCTTCTATCGATTGCAGTTTCCAAGGACTGGCCTCTTTAACAGCTTGATGTGAAGAATACATTTCTCTATGGAGATCTTTAGGAGGAAGTATATATGCAACATCCACTAGGGTTTTCTACTGAGGGGAAGTCCCAGAAGGTGTGCATATTCCATAAGGCGATTTATGGCCTGAAGCAGAGTCCGAGAGCTTGGTACCAGAAGCTATCGGAGTCAATAGAGCAACAAGGGTTTGTGCGGTCTACTGCAGATCATTCTCGGTTTGTTACGAGGACACCAAGAGGTACGGTGGCTATTCTTGTTTATGTGGATGATATTGTCATTATTGGAGATGATGAACAGGGCATTCATGCTGCTAAGGAATTCCTACCTCAACAGTTTGTGACTAAGTACCTTGGCAATCTTCGCTACTTCCTTGGGTTGGAGTTCGCCAGGGACAAGCATGGTCTTGTGATGACTCAGAGGAAGTTTGTTATGGATCTTCTTTCTGAGACAGGTATGATAGGATGCAAACCTGCTACTACTCCTATGGATGCAAGTACGAGATTGTATGATGAGGACATTGAGGAAGTTGACAGAAAGATATATAGAGAGCTGGTTGGGAAGCTCTTATACACCACCATCACCAGGCCAGATATTGCATTTGCAGTAAGCAAAGTCAGCCAGTTCATGGAGCAGCCAAGGAAGGTGCACATGGATGTCGTTCATATGATCTTGAGATACTTTCACCTGGTTCGGGTCTTATATTCAGTAGGGGTACATCCCTTGATGTGATAGCATGCGCAGATACAGATTACGCAGGTTGTCCAAGAGACAAAAAGTCCACTTCTAGATTTGTTATTTTCATCAACAGTTCACTTGTTTCATGGAGAAGCAAGAAGCAGACAGTGGTGGCTAGATCAAGTGCAGAGTCTGGATACAGGATGATGGCTCAAGGAAGTGCTAAAATGATTTGGGTTAGATCGGCGTTGACTGATCTTATTATTGAGGTTCCTCTACCTATCTAGCTTGTATGTGATCAAGCAGCTCTATTTATTGCTAATAATCATGCCTTTCATGAACGGACAAAGCATATAGAGGTGGATTGTCATTACACTAGAGACATAATCCAGAAAGGTCTCATATCCACCTCTCATGTGTCTACTGGAGATCAGACGGTTAACATCTTCACCAAAGCACTTGCTAGAGGTCCCTTTCAGAGGTGTTGTTCCAAGCTGAGCATGATAGATATATATGCTCCAGCTTGAGGGGGAGTGTTGAGATAGTTGTATCTCTCACTGCTTTTATATTTTACAATTTCTTTATGTATCTCTTGTGTAATTAATCCAGGGCTTTTCTCCTATATAAGAGGGCTTTGTTTAGGTTATGAACTTATTTTCCCTCAACAGATATTATACCCCCTTCCGCTTCACCATCCGTAGAAGATCACTCACTCAGATGTGGCAGCCTCAACGGTTGCCAGTCCCCCTGCTACAGCCAGCACCTCAGGTACTTATGTTTTTACATCTTGTCACGGATTTCACAGTACATAGTGGATTATGGACTTCGGTGCTACACATCATCTATGTGGAGACAGACACCAGCTTGCGTCATATAGACAGGTTACGCCAGGGAGAATAATTGTGATAGCTGATGGGGCTCATTCCATGATCACATGACAAGGGAGATAACTTTGACGCCTTCGATGCGTCTGCAGAATGTGCTACATGCTCCAAATTTCTCTATGAATTTACTTTCCATTAGTTAAATTACAAAGGATTTGCACTGTCGAGCTATTTTTGACCCATCGTCTCTTGTTTTTCAGGACATTCTTTACGGGCAAAGTGATTAGGTGTGGTTGTGAGCAGGGTGGTCTCTATCACTAGTTCGGACTCCATATGCATGCCTCTCTTCTCATTCGTCTATATCAGTCTCTTCGTTCACTTAGCACCGTCGGTTTGATCATCTTACTCTTCAAAAGATGGGCCATATGCTACTGCAGATTTCACCTAGCTCTTCCTTTCAGAGTGAAGCTTGTCAGTTGGGAAAGCATCATAGGTATGCCTTTCACAGTCATCAGAGTCGGAGCGGTAGCTCCCTTTTTGAGCTATTTCATGTTGGCATCCGAGGTCCGAGTCGTATACCTAATCACTACGAACACAGATTTCATCTTGTAATTGTGGACGATTTTTCACGGTTGTCATGGGTGTTTCTTTTGAAGAAAATCTGAAGCAGGGGATGTGATTAGAACCTTTACTATTGAAATGCAAAATGTTTTCTCTACCTTTGTGAAGTTTGTGCAAACTGATACTACATTGGAATTTTGTACTCGTGACCTATCTCATTTCCTTTCATCCGGAGTGATTGTTCATCAAATATCATGCTCTTACACCTCTCAGAAAAATGGTGTTGTTGAAAGGAAGAATCGTCATCTTCTTGATGCCGATCAGACTCTTCTCGTTCATAGTCACGCACCACATTTGTTTTGGGGTGATGCGGTTCTCACTACTTGGAGAATCATATGCCGTCATCTGTCCGGGGTGAGAAAATTCCTTTCTCCATAGCTTTTCCTGAGGAGTTATTCTCACCCACTACTCGTGTATTCGGATGTGTTGCTTTTGTTCAACAGTTGACTCCTGGTCTTAACAAGCTCGCTCCTAGAGCTGTCAAATGTGTGTTTGTCGGATACTCCAAGACTCAGAAGGGATATCGGTGTTATGATCCTCTGCACAGAAAATATTATATCAGTGCTTATGTCACATTGTTTAAGTCTATAATGTACTTCTCTCACAGGTGATAGGTTGGTTTCATCGAACTTGGATGATGAAGTCTACATGCCACCTCCTCCCGTGCATGTCGTCCCACCAACTCCTCTACCTCCATCACCACCACTATCTCCGCCACCTCCTCCACCCCCTCCTACTTCTGAGTTACATACACCACTGGTTCCATCTCTACCTAAGTTCTATACTCGCCGAACTGCTTCTACTCATGGTCATCACCTATCATTCAAGGAGCCCCAGGTTTGTTTTGATAGCATAGGTTCTAACGATGAGTCTAGAGATGTATCTGTGAAGGAATCATTGCAGAAATTAGCACACAGATGGAGGATATTCCTTCAGACCTAGATATTCCTATTGCAGTACGAAAGCATAAGAGATCTTGTCCTTCCTACCCCCTGGCTTCTTAGGTCTCCTTTCATCGTCTCATAGAGGATATTCAGGCTTTTGTAAAGGCTCTATATGTCATGGAAATTGCACAAAATTATGAAAAAGCATTGAAAGATAGTCATTAACGCTTGCCTATGGAGGAGATGGTTGCGCTACGTGGAGTCTGGTTTCTCCTCCAGTTGACGCCTCCGTTGTGGGATGCAAATGGGTGTTACTGTGAAACATCATGCGGATGATAGTGTGGATCGTTTTAAGGCAAGACGTGTGGCACGTGGGTTCACCCAAACATATGGGGTGGACTATCAGGATACTTTCTCCCAAGTGCCCAGGCACTCCACTCTGCGTATTCTTCTTTCAATTATTGTGACATGAGATTGACCCCTAGATGAGTCTCTAATTCTCACTCTTTATTCTTTTATATTAACTATTTATCTTAGCAAAGCAGCATGTAAATACTTGTAAATACAATAACTTAGCATTCTACATGCGTCTATTAATATTGCATAATTAGCATGTTTTTGCGCAAAATTAAAAGAATAAAGGAAAAAAAGGAAGGAGGTATTTAGAATAAATACAGAGTGACTCGAACAAGCGATGGTCAAGCCTTGACTTGATCGCAAAATAAAACAAGTAGAATGAGATAGGGTCTACTTTGTGTTTTACATACTACCTATATTTGTAAATAATTATTTTTTAAAAATAAAATTAAATTATTATTTTACTCCTTTGTATATATTTCTAGAAATAAAATAAAAATAAACAAAAAATCAGAAAAATTAAAAAAAATAAAAACAATATCTCCCTTTTATTGTATAATTCCCCAAGTCTATATACCACACCCTGTATTTTTATGTATCATCATATAATTCATAAAAATAAAATAAAAATTACTTTGTACTCCTAAAAATATGTTATAAACAAATAAAATATAAAATTGAGGTACTTGTGTAAAAATAACAAAATAAAAATACTTGTACATAATACATAGGTATATTATACCCCATTCGAACTTCTATTTCCCATAGGTATATTATGTATTTGTGTAAAAATAACAAAATCGAAAATTTATGTCAGAAATTCCATACAAATTCTTATGTGTTCTTGTATGCTTTGTTTTCAGTAATAATTTTTTTTGAAAAACTTCATAAAACCCCTAAAAATTTCAAAACTCTTAAAAACTTATAAAAATCATAAAGCATTCTAGAAAAATCAGAAAATACTATTTCAATTCCTGTTTATAGCCTTTGCTTTCTAGTTTATCATAAAATTGCTCCCCAAGATTTTAAGGCATTTTAGTTCATTTTAATTAGCAATTTAATCATGTTGGTGCATTGTTTGTATTTTTAGTTCTTATTTGATTTTTATAAAATCACAAAAAAAACATCATAAAAATCCCATAAAATTGCCAAAAATACTTTAACATTTCAAAAACCCAAAAATATTTGTCCTTAATTTTTTAGCATTCTTGGCCTTAAATAAAAACTCAAAAAGCTTGTAGTTTGCTTTATTGTCTTATTTGCCCATTTTATTCCTTAATTAAAAATCATAAAAATTTGCAAAACTAAAACCGACAAAAATATGCATTTTATTTTCTAAATTTCAACTACTTCGTAGGATTTCTTGTACTCATTGTATTCGACCCTGGTTGCTATACCAGGTTAATTGATTTATCCTTTGATTATGTGGTTCTCTCTTTTTCTTGTTGATTGTGCCTTATGATCCGGGTGCAATGACCTTTGATTATTGATTTCTTAACCTGTATCGCTCGGACACGCTCATCACCCCTGTATCAGCTTGATGTGAAGAATGCCTTCCTTTACGGTGATCTATAGGAGGAGGTCTACATGCAGCAGTCACCGAGGTTTGCTGTTGAGGGGGAGTGTCAAAAGGTGTGCATGTTACATAAGGCTATTTATGGCCTTAAGCAGAGTCCAAGAGCATGGTTCCAGAAGCTTTCGAATTTGATAGAGCAACATGGGTTAGTGCGATCGACTGCCGCAAGGGGGTAGCATCAGTGCTTCTTCCACTAGTAAAAGAATAGTTGCAACATGCAACCCCGATAGAGTGCTGAAGCAGTAGCTTGTGAGGAAAAGATTAGTGGGAGAAAAGTGAGAAAGGAGGGAAAGAAAGGAGTCTCGACTGGAGCTTCTTTTGAAATTTGGAAGAAGGATTTTTAGGATAGAAATGGAGGAAAGAATAAAGAGAAAGAGGGCTCTTTTGTTGGAACCAATAGGACATTTGTCCCACTATTGATGACATCAGCAATTTGATCTCACTGGTGACGTCAGCAAGCTGATGTCATAAAAAATTTATTTATTTATTTTTATGTATTTTTTACTGGAAAGGTAAAGGAAACAGTCTGTTTTATAAAAATAATTTTTTATATTTTTTTACCAATTTCTCTCTTTCTTCGTCATACTTCAAGTTAATCGTAATCGCATCTAGAGCCTCCAATTTCGATGCGCAATATCTCATTTCGATCTTCTCTGAATGACGATCAATACGAGTATAATATTGATAAACTTTAGATCGGATATGAACACCCGAAATTCTCGAGATACGGTTTTGGTTTGGGGTTAAATTCTGTGATTTAAAAATATCAAATGACATCTGATCGACGAACGATCGATTCCGTTGATCTTATTTCATTGAATCGGATTTTTGAGTGGTCTCGATTTGTTTTGTGGATTCTAATTTCGTGATGCACCTTTTCCGTGGCTCATATTACGATGCGATCGACTTTAGGTAGCGACTGAGTGACGTTTAATTTACAATCAATTGATCGATTTAGGTCATTTAATGATGATTGATATCATTATTGAATTATACGGACTCTAATCAAGTCGGGTTTGGGCTTAATTGGACATGGATGCTACACCGAAGTAACCCTACATCGGTCAGGATGTCCAAGCAATATTTCCTTCATGAGAGATGAAGTCCCTCTGTACTGTGTATCACTTCTATGCCAAGAAAATAGCGAAGTTGACCAAGGTCCTTGGTGACGAAGACCTTCTGAAGGAAAGCCTTGGTTTCTAGTACACCATCATCGTTATCATATGTAACAACCAAGTCATCAACATAAACAACAAGTATGATAGTACCAGTTGATTATTTACTTATAAAGAAAAAGTAGCCAGATGTTGTTCTCGGGAATATAAGAGTGTTGATCTCGATAGTATGTCAAACCATACCCCCGGGCTCTGCTTTAGGTCATAGATTATTTTGCAAAGTCGACATACATGCTCCCCTCGACTTCATAACTAGGAAGTTGCATCACGTAAACCTCATCCTCAAGATTGCCATACAGGAAAGTAATCTTCATATTAAGCTGAAAGATAGGCCAGCCCTTGTTTGTTGTCACTGAAAGAGTAGTCTGTATAGATCCCATATATGCAACACGAGAGAATATCTTGAAGTAATCAACCATGTATGTCTGTGTACAACTTTTAGCCACAAGCTTTGCTGAGTTGGCAAAGACAAACTTCTCGCTTAAAGTTTTCAATAGTCTGTATAGATCCCATATGTTCAACATTGTTTCGAGAAATCCTTTGCCAAATATGTTGTTCTGTTTGATAAAACTATTGTGTGTAGGTATGCATTTCTAAAGTTGGCAAAAACATATTTCTCACTTAAAGTGGATCGACTAGTCATATTGCATGGACACAACAGATTCTCAGATAAAGGGAAGCTTAGTTTTGTCCTTAGGATTGTGAGTATTCCTTTGCTCTCGAGAAGCATCGATGATCTTAAAGGGGTTCTCAAGGACCTAGATGAGGTTATGATATCCTCTCAGATGGCCTTTCCCCTAGGTCGGATGTCGAGAAGGTGATCGTGGGGGATTGTAATATCCAAATCCGAATGAACTGAAGCTCTTGTCAAGAAGAGGTTGTTGCATGCAAGTTTTGAACTCCAAAGTGGAGATATTCAAAGGTACAACTCCCGCTTCTCTTTACTCTCATTAAAGTCAATATTGTAGTCTCTAATTCAGTTTTTTTTTTCTTTTTATGCTTCTGTCCACCAGCTATTTTAGCTACTGCTACATGTTAATCAAGCCACAAATACCCTTCAAACTTAGAGGATCAAAGGTACAATCATTCTCCCTCCTCTTGCTGCCTTCCATGTGTGATGCAATCCCTTAAATTGCCTCTGAAAATAAACGAGAATGTGAAGTTTTACATGGAATTCATCAAAACTTTACAACCATTACATATGCTCATGATTTCTTAATTTTTTAGGATAAAAATTTGGATTTAACATGCAAATTAACCTAAGTCCATACAGCCACGGTTTTAGCATAGAAAGATGGAAATTTCGGAGAAAATGACATACATTTTTGTGCTAAAAACAATCCACTGATTATACACTAATTTAATGATGAAAAATGTGAAAAAATTAGGGGGTAAATTGCACATATTTGAGTCTGAAATTAGATCAAAATAACTATAGATTTCATGTATGAATTATGGAAGATTAGGGATGAATTAGCGTGATAGCGGTCTCGATTTAGACCACTAAATAGCCTGTTGTCTTAGTAAAATGACAAAATTGTGATGTTTAGCATGCAATTAAGACTAAAAAATCAGACCTATACTTGCTTCAGATTTTGTATGGTTGAATAAGGAGAAATATGGAGATGAATTGTACGAAATTAAATCAATTTCAGATCATTGTTTAGATATGATATGCATCGGATTTCATGACTTGAGAATGGGTAATTGGGGGGTATTTTTGCATATAATTAGTTATAAGTCAGATCATTAAAATAAATATAAAATACAACCTATAGAATTTCAAATTTTGGTATTTAAGACAAATTCAAACCTATTAATAGATTTCATATTTCATGATCTTAAAAATTGAAAATTGGGATATTTGGATACAATTATGCAAAGATGATTTTATATGAATTAAATTCAGATTTTAGACAAATATTCAGCCAACGAGATTCTGTTTGAAAAGATAAAAAAATGGGATCTTATATGAATTTGATCTTAATTCATACCACTGATTAGGCTACAAAATCCATGCTTCAGAAGATGAAAAGATCCAAGGATTTGTGCTTGAATTGAATAATAGAATTCAGATCAATAATTAGGATATTGATCTTATAAATTAAATAAGACATTCTAAATTTAATTATAAATATTAATGACATTCTCCTTTCAATTCAATAAAATGATTTCTGGAGATCATTATGATCAATAATCCTCGTAAATTAATTCATCAATATAATCTACCATCTAAATATTATTAATTAAAAATAAACAAGTTAGTTATCTTGGCATGAAATCAACTCAAATTCCAGATCGCCAATTAATTCGAGAATGCAGATCTAGTAAACAACCTTCTAATCTCATGATCCGAAAAATAAAGAATATTGAGGTATTTTCATACAAGTGACCTATAAGATTTAGATCAATAATCAAGCCACTAAATTACGAGTTAAACAAGAAAATTGGAATTTCTACATTGCATCAAACCAGATCCAATGAATATCTCATGATCAAAAAAATAGAAATGATAAACTATGACCACAAAGACCAATCATATCCACGAATTAATCGATTAGGAATATTCTACAGACTATATATCACTATTGACAGAATTATTGAGAAAAGACCTAGATCTGTGCAGTCAACCACCACAGAGATCGAGAAAGGATGATGAATCGAGTCAGCAATAGTGATTCAGTGATGATTGGCAATTAAGAATGACAGTCATGGTGACCTTATACCTGGTTGTGCAATGGTGCGGTGACACTAAACTGGGTAAGAGATAGGAAGCCCAGTTAAGGCAGCGGCCGCTTAGTGCGCGAGTCTAGAATCCCAGTCTTTTTCTTGATTTTTCATGAGCACTCGCAGTTTTTACGCCTCTCTGGGATCCACGGGTTTTCTTTTAAAGACCAGTTCTGTTGACCCTTGTTCTTTAGGTTGCCTAAGCTGGAGGGCCTCGTTTCAGTTTTTCGATCTCATTTTCCTGTACCAGTCGGGTCGATTTTTCTTTTGGGGTGACTCTTCCGGGGAGTCTCTCCCACCTGTCTTAGAGGCATAGTTTTGGAGTAGACATATCCCTCTACCGGACCGCACTTCCACTTAGAGGGCGAGACGAAAGGGTCTCTTAGGAGACTACCTCACCACTTGAGTTTTGGTTACCATTCCACCAATAGGCTTGGCGATGGCTACATCTGAATCCTCTATGGCTACATCTAAATCGGTTACAGTTGAATTTGGAGAAGTTACAATTAAGCTTGGAATGAGTCATATATAAGTTGGGCTAGCGTTGAGATGGATTACAGTTGAGATTGAGATCGACTAGGGTTGAGTTGGTTACAGTGAAGTTTGTTTCGATTGAGTTGAGTACAGTTGAGCTTGGTTACAGTTGAGCTCGGTTTCAGTTGAGCTAGTTATTGTTCCGCCAATAGTTTTTGGCCAAGAGGAAAGATCATATTATGAAAATCATCCTTATCAGAATACGAGCTACTACCACGGTTGTTAAGCATAGCTAGTGGATGTGTTGGGAACTTAGTTAGGACACGTTTTACTCCACCGCATGCCTACGGAGGCACCCCAATCCTAAGGCTTTCTTACTGCCTTAGAGTCATAGTGTTAGGTTTTATACAAACCAAGACCACAGGCTATCCACTATGCTTGAGTAATTCAAAATGAAAAGAATCAAAACATCAGACCCATCATATACACCTACTATGATCTATCCACATGATTCATAAACATCAGAAAGAGATATGGATCACCTCGGTCATAATAAGTATATAATGAATCAAAGAATTAACGAATCCTTGAGATTTGAAAAGGAATAAGGAAGTCTAGAAATCA
Source organism: Ottelia alismoides (assembly GCA_037367405.1). Taxonomy (NCBI): domain Eukaryota; kingdom Viridiplantae; phylum Streptophyta; class Magnoliopsida; order Alismatales; family Hydrocharitaceae; genus Ottelia; species Ottelia alismoides. Next base: position 1,127,504 of record JAZKJV010011859.1, read on the forward strand.
TATATGGTTGTATATGATTTGGCAAAGACAAAGACAACACCAAGATCCATCAAACATGAATCATAATTAAAAAAAGGCAATAGCTTAAATATGAATCCTATACAACTTGAAAACCTATTTCAATGCAAGTAGCTCTAAAGTTATTTGTCAAGCCCTATTTACTTTCTTTCTTTTGGAGCCACTAAACTTCCTGTTATTGTTAATTAATTAAATGTGCTCAACATTTTGTTGATGTTCTTTTCTCCCAATTGCATGGATTGTAGGAAAAAGACCTGCACCGTGGTATAGGGATAGTTAAATCTCAGCTTCTGCAGTTATTATTAACAGGTATGCATGTTATAGTTTTTGTTCAAGATATTATAAATGTTTTTATTTCTCTTCTGCTAAAATTTGGGATGCATGTACATAATACTTCTTTTGTTGCATGTTAATTTATATGGAAATTTATGCAATAGAATTGGTGACGTATTGTAGTTTTATGGCTTAATAGTTAAATGTGAATGTCATTCGTAAATGCAGAAAATTTTTCCCTAATTTTAAGTACTCTAATGTGATCTTAGCGAACATGATACTACGAGCGATGTGTAAACGGGTATCCCAGATCCACGGGAGCGGGCATCACAAGGATCTCAGACGACTGTCAGTGGAGACGAGACTAGAGCATTCCCAAAGAGTGGGTTGATCATGTTTTCCCGTGTGACTCGAGCTGTTGTCTCCTCTCCAGTCGTTGTTAATGGCTAGTCGAACAATGATAGAGGCAAGGAGGCTAAGGACAAAGAAGGTAAGGGACTCATCGAAGGACAGCGATGAGCCGTTGGCAGGTACGCATCACATGTAAAATGTAGTGGAGGGCCCGATTGGAGAGGAACCATCATCCAAGTTGTTGGTTGTCCGTGATGATGGTTATGATTGCCTTTCCAGGAGGAAGGAGATCTCAAGTATTGTGAATCTAAAGAATATTGGGTTTTTTGTGACCCTTAATTCAAGGGTAATAATTTTTCAACTACAACACTTGTGTAGGTCTTCGAAGTCTAGCCCCTTTGGTGGGTTTGGTTCTGTGTTATTTCAGATCTGATTGTGTGGTATGCATGCCAAGCCAAGCCGGTCCACCTCCAAACCCATGTAGAAGACTATACATGGCCATTTCTTTTTGGACTGACTCATCATCCAATCCATAGTTCTTAAGTCAAAACTATGGATTTTATTTCTTAGACACATCATCTTCTAAAGAAGCATCTGCGGAAGACTCTGATGATATTTCTGTTGAGTTTGTAGACAATGGTGAGCATCCAATAAAGAGATCCAAGATATGTAAGTCGAGGCTATGGATGAATCAGTCCAAGCTTCTGATGGCTCCAGAAAGAGGTTTGAAGTTGATCTTATGTTCGCAAAAGAAGACTAATGGTGGTGGTTTCCAAGTTTGCAGACAGAGGTAATGCTCATGTCTGTTCATTTATTGAGGGAGTGGTAGGATTGAGTCGGCTTATGGTGGCTCGAGTCACAAAAGTGATAGTGATCTTAAGGGAGAAGTTGTTTCTCCCATGAAGATCAAGTCTTGGAATGTGGGTGATCAGGGTGACCTAGAAAAGAGGAGAGGTTGGCTCTCTTCTCAATAAGTGGTGTTGGGAGAAAAGAATTGCATATCATAGAAGAGACCCTAGGGCTCTCTTATATAGGAAAAAATCCATGGGTTAATTACATAAGAGGTACATGAAGGAAACAAAAATGAGAAATAAATACAGTTACAAATATCTCAACACTCCCCCTCAAACTGGAGCATATATGTCTATCATGCTCGGCTTGTAATAACATCTGTGAAAAGGACCTCTAGCAAGGGACTTAGTGAAAATATCAGTAGTCTAATCTCCAGTAGAAACATGGGAGGTGGATATGAGACCCTTCTGTATCATGTCTCTAGTATAATGGCAATCCACCTCTATATACTTGTTCCGTTGATGGAATGCAGGATTATTGGCAATAAACATACCAGTTTGATTGTCACATAAAAGTTGCAGGAGAAGAGGAACCCCAATAGCAAGATCAGTCAAGACCAATCTAACCCACATCATCTCTGTGCTCCCCTGTACCATGGTCATATACTCAGATTCTGCACTGGATCTAGTAACCATTGTATGCTCCTCGCTTTCCCATGATACGAGAGAGATCCAAACAAAAATAGCAAAGCCAGAAGTAGACTTCTTGTCTATAGGGCATCCTGCATAATCTGCATCAGCACAAGTTGTCAACTCAAGGGATGTACCTCTGTTGAATATAAGACCAGTACCAGGTGAACTCTTCAAATATCTCAAAATCATAGAGACAGCATCATATGAACCTTAGTGGACTGCTTCATGAATTGGCTCTCCTTGCTCCCAACAAAGGATATGCCTGGCCTGGTGATGGTAGCATATAAGAGCTTCTCAACACTCTCATCTACCTCCTCAGTGTCATCATCAAATAACCTCCTACTCGGATCCATAGGGGTAGAAGCAGGCTTGCACCCTGTCATACCTGTCTCTAGAAGAATATCAGTCACAAACTTCCTCTGGGTCATCACAGGACCTCGTTGGTTCCTGGCAACTCTAATCCAAGGAAGTATCCAAGATTGCTAAGGTCCTTAGTCACAAACTACAAACCTAGGAACTCCTTGGTAGCCTGAATGCCCTCCTCAACATCACCCGCAACAATAATATCATCAACATAGACAAGAATAGCAACAGTACCTCTATGTGTCCTCTGAACAAACAGCGAGTGATCCGTAGTGGACTGCTCAAACCCTTGGTGCTCTATCAACTCTAAAAGCTTCTAGTACCAAGCTCTCGGACTCTACTTCAGGCCATAAAATCGTCTTGTGGAGCTTACACACCTTCTGAGACTCCCCCTCAACTGCAAACCTTGGTGGTTGATGCATATATACCTCCTCATGCAGATCATCATGTAGAAATGCATTCTTCACATCAAGTTGGTAAAGAGGCCAGTCCTGCTAAACAGCAACTGATAGAAAAATATGCAGTGTCAAATGTCTGGCCACCGGAGAGAATGTATCATGATAGTCCAACACATAGGTCTGGGTGAACCCACGTACTACAAGCCTTGCCTTGTAGCGGTCCACACAGCCATCTGCTTGTTGCTTCAGTGTAAAGATCCATTTGTACCCCACAACAGAGGCACCTAGAGGAGCAAAAACAACACTCCAGGTACCATGAGACTGCAAAGCTGTCATCTCCTCCTCCATGGAAAGTCGCCAACTACTATCATGTATCATCTCCTGCTATGTTCGTGGGATAGTAAAAGCAGAAAGTCCCACAACAAACCTCATATACTCCCCTGAAAGACGGTCCAAGGAAACATGAGCAGCTAGAGGATAAGTGGCACAGTTACGACGTGGCTTCCTCAAGGCAATAGGTACATCCAGATCAGCATCTTTGTTCTCTAGTATCAGCTCCTCCTGAACAGTATCATGTGGAACACGCATATCACCGGTCCATCAGTAGAAACAATGTGTTTGTTAGATACCCGAGGCATGCTGGATGACGAGGAAGGCACATGAGCAGAGGAGCGAGTAGAGGACCTACAAATGTAAAACTGTGATAGGAACTGTGTCAGAGCAGACGGTGGTAGAGGTGGTGGAGGAAGTAGAGGTAGAAATGATTGAGACTCAACGTGGGGTGATGTTGGTGGGGATAACGGAGGTGGTGGAACAAAGACATCCTCGCCAGAATCAAAGTTAGACAACATGTCACCTGTAGGAGAAAAATACGTAATAGCAAGGTTCGAAATCTCGATTTCGATTTCGTTTTGGTCCCCTCCAAAACCGAAATTTCGGTGAAATTTTGGGAAATTTCGACCGTTTCGGTGGAAATGTCGAAAATGACTCAAAAAGCCATTTTTCGATTTTTTTCTGAAATTAAGATCTTCTCAGTTATTACAACAATAAATAGCTTACAAATACACACTTATGTCACACATATTGCTTATATATGCCACTTATATCGCACATATCGGTCATATCGGTCAAATCAACGTTAATGTTGATTCTTGACTGATATGTACTGGAAATTAATATCATCCAATCCAAGATCTTAAAACATCTTACAAATGCACACTTATATCACACACATCTATCATCCATGCGCCTTATATCACACCATATCGGTCATATCAGACATATTGTTGAGCAGTCTGATAGATACTGGAAATGGAAATCAAAATAACTAAGTTAACAACACTTAGAAGATATCTTTTGTTCATAAAAATAGAAAAGAATTTTTTTTCTAAAATGTAGATAATGATTAATTAAACAATGTTTTATTTATAGAAATAATTGTCACAGACAAAGTTCGAATGAATTACAGAATTAATTACATACTTACAATAAAGATGCATCAATTTACGAAGATAAATGACAAACAAATGAAAGGAACAAGCTATATCAAATATATAGAAGCTATAGAGTTTTTTCATCTCCATTGCTTAAACCCAAAGGGGAAGAAGCTCCCCAAGTTGAATAATTGATGTATGTACCCTCTTGTCTCGACATACCAAGTATCCATGAATTTCAACCGAAATGGGCCGATATGTCGAAATATCACCGAAATTTCGGTCGAAATCCAGGAAATTTTGTACTAAGATCCATGAATTTCAATCGAAATGGGTCGAAATGGATCGAAATGTTGAAATATCACCGAAATTTCGGTCGAAATCCGGGAAATCGATATATATAGGAGTTTTGATAGCCATGACCTCTCAAAACCGAAATTTCGACGAAATTTCGTCGAAATTTCGCGAAATTTATATCTATGCATAATAGACTCAAAACATGTGACATCAGCACCAACATAATACTTTCTCCCTACAGGATCAAAATATCTATACCCTTTTTGGGCACGAGAATAGCCATCAAGCACACATTTGACAACTCTAGGAGAGAGCTTGTCACGACTAGGAGAAATTGTGGACAAATGACATAGACCCTAAAACCCTGGGAGTAAGGGAGTATAGGTCCTTCTCGAGAAACGCAATCAAGAAAGGAACCTTTTTCTCCAAGAATAGTAGAAGGCATGTGGTTAACCAAGTAACATGCAACGAGGATTGCATCACCCCAAAACGAATGAGGGGCTCGACTCTAAATCAAAAGAGTCCACGTGACATCCAAAAGATGATGGTGTTTATGTTCAGCAACACCATTCTGCTGTGAAGTGTAAGCACAGGAAGTCTGATGAACAATACCTAGAGACCTGTGAAAGTTAGACAGTTGTATAGTAAAAAACTCCAAGGCATTGACAGTGGGAATAATCTTTCATTAGCAGAAAAAATATTCTTAATCTCAATAAGAAACGATTTAATAAAAAGACCAGTTTCAGACTTATTCTATAACAAGAAAACCCAAGATAATCTAGAGAAATCATCTGCATCAACCATATATAACCGATGTCCCTGATAATCAATTACACGACTAGGACCCAGATATCAAAATGAAACAACTCAAACGACTGGTTACTGTGACGACTCTGACGACTCGGAAAAGAAGAATGATGGCTTCCCAAGCTGACATGCCTCACACTCCAAGGTAGTACGAGAAGATATGAGGAAGAACATGACACAGCTTCCGCAGAGGAAGGTTTCCAAAGAGAAGATGCCACATGAAAGGACAAACAGATCCAGAAAGAATAGTAGCAACTCCAACACACGATGGTCGTACTAATCTGTAAAGCCCTTTCTGTTCATGGTCACATCCAATCACCCTGCCCGTGAGTATGTCATGAAACACAAGAGAAGGAACAAATATGGCATGGTAATGTAAATCTTTCGTAATCTGGCTAATAGACAAAAGATTCATCTGAAATGGTAGAGCATGTAAGACATTCTGCAGACACATCGAGGGTGCTAGAACAATCTACCCCTGACCAACAATGGGTAGATGAACACCATTAGCAATCACCATTGATCTGTCGGGAGGGATAGACCTTTAAGAACTGAATAGTGCTCGATCGTCACACATAAGATGAGGTGCTCCAGAGTCTATAATCCAGTCTTTTAAATCGGAACTACTACAATTGGTAAGTGCATAAGCAATATCTAATGAACTCGAAGAAATTTTGGCCGCAGCTGCAACATCTGAAGAACTTGCAGCTGAAGTGGTTAGACTAGTCGTCATCTCTCTCAATCTGGAAACAATATCATCAAATCGTGCATCATGAGATGGAGCGGAAGTAAGCTTTATCTGCTCAACAACACGGGCAAATGTGGGATACCCATGCTTCAGATAGCATATCTCCTCCGAATGACCTGGACGGTGGCAATGTGAGCATGGGTCATGCTGACGACCTCATCCTCAGTCACGTGGTCCACGTCCTTGCAACTGTGAAGTATCCCCTCTGCCACGAGAAGCTGTCATATCAGAGGGAGTATGGGCCATGGTAGTTGTGAAGATATTTATGTTTTCGTATTTATATTTGTACTTCTTTCTTATTTCCTTTTCCTGTTGTCTACTTTATGTAATTTACCCATAGGACTCTCTACTATATAAGAGAGCCTAAGGTTCTCAGAAATAACACAACTTCTTCTTTTTCCCAACATGGTATCAGAGCGACGGTCCTAGACCGGAGTTCGTGAAACCCTAACCCTAACCCCACCTGCGTGCCTCCCTCTCTCTCCATGTGCCGCCAGCACCCACCCGCTCCGCTGGTTGTGCGCCTCCTGCGCATTAAGCTTCGCGCGCCGCTGCTGGCCGTACACCTCGAGCTCTACGCGCATCGCCTGCGCTGAGCTCCGCACCTCGCGTGCCCCATCTGCGCACGGTGCACATCTCCAGCGCACTTCGTGCGCCTCTCCAGTGCGCACGCTTGCGCGCTCCTGTGTAGCATCTCGTGCAGCCCAGCCACCTCGCCCAACGCACGTCTGCTGCGCAAAGTCTTGCGCGTAGCTTCCCTCTTCGCGCGCGGCACCCCAGCAAACTGCTGGGCCGGTTCTAGGGCGTGCGTGTAAGCATTGTTGCATGCCTATCTCGCTTTGTGCGCATCGACTTCGTCGTTTGGTTGATGGGTTGGTGTGCATGAGTCTACACGTGCACCCAAACCCACATATGTCTGTGTAGACATACAAACTTTGGTTTCCAGCACCCGTAGTACTTCTCTTCCGGCAATATGTCTGAAAACAAGGTTGATGTACCCGCCACTGGCACATTCAAAGGTTCAACGCCTATTGTGAAGATGGACGGGACAAACTATGAGCTCTGGGCGATGCAGTTCATGAGCCTGATAAAGTTGAATGGTAAGAAACATATTCTTACCGAAGAGGAGCCGATCGAGAAGACTGGGGTGAATGCCTCGTGGGAGGCAGATGATGCGTATGCCAAAGTTCGGCTATCTGGGACGTTGACGATAGAAATTGCCAACGATGTACTACATCAGCCCACGGCTAAGGCTATGTGGGATATCCTAACGGCGACATATTCACAGGCGCGGAACGAGACCAAGATACTTCAACTGCAACATGATATTTTCACTGTCAAGCAGAATGGGCGCCCGCTTCACTCTTTGTATACATACCTACGAGGGATGTTTGAGAAGCTCCATAGCTTCATGCCATTGACGGCCGCTTCTGAGCAGCAGAAGACGTACAGGAATGCTATCATGGTAGGAGTATTCCTGGCTGCACTTGATCCAGAGTATGATGCTGCACGGTCTCAGATTCTTGCTGATGCTACTATTCCTCCTATGGAGGAAGCGTTTCGCCGGTTGAGTCGCATTACTGTCCCAAGCTCAACTGTCAACCAGACACCTTCGGCTATGGCAGCATCTAGAGGAAGAGGTGGATCCTCTAACTTCCGTAGCCATGGACCTCGGGGTCGTGGGGGTCGAATTCGGCAACCATGCAGCTATTGTCGTCGCCCTGGTCACTCTGAGGATACATGCTACTCCAAGCATGGCTTTCCTGCATCGGCTAGGGTAGCAGAACAAGTTGAATCCCCTGCACCTTCCTCATTGGACCAGCGTTTTGACGATCTGGTTGCTAGACTGAGGAATATCATGCCTCCTGATACAACACCTGGAGGTCAGTCAGATGTGGCAGTCTCTGCCTCTGCTAGTTCATCGGCCACAGCCAGTACCTCAGGTAGTCCCTTTGCTCTCACCTCTTTTGATGGATCTATGATTTCCAACTGGATTATGGATTCTGAAGCGACCCATCATCTGTGTGGGGACAGAGAACAGCTCAAGGTATATAGACCGGTCTCCTCAGGACGAACTGTAGTGATAGCCAATGGGACACATTCTCCAATCACTGGACAGGGGGAGGTTCAGTTGACACCTTTCATGAGTCTGCGGAATGTGTTATACGCTCCTGATTTCTCTATGAATTTATTGTCTATTAGCCAGATTACAAAGGATTTGAACTGTCGAGCTATTTTTGACTTATCATCTCTTGTTTTTCAGGACATAACCTCGGGCAAGGTGATTGGTTGTGGCCGTGAGCAGAACGGTCTCTACCGTCTAGTCAATACTCCCTATATTGGTGCATCACTCCATCATACAGGACCAGACTCTCCATATACCTGGCATCTCTGTTTTGGTCATCTCCCTCTCCAGAAGCTCTGTCGTGTCCTGCCCCAGATTTCTCCGAAGTCATCTTTTCAATGTGAAGCGTGTCAGTTGGGAAAGCATCATCGGTCTACTTTCCCAGGCCGTCATAGTCGGAGCAATAGCTCCCTATTTGAGTTAGTCCATATTGATATTTGGGGTCCAAGTCGTGTTCCGGACCACCAGGGACACAGTATCTATCTAGTTATAGTAGATGATTATTCCCGTTTGTCTTGGGTGTTTCTGTTGAAAAATAAATCTGAAGCAGGAAATGTGATTCAAATGTTTATCAATAAAGTTCAGAATGTTTTCTCTTCTACTGTGAAAATTGTGCGGTCTGACAATGCCTTGGAGTTCTGTACTAGAACTTTGTCCTTGTTCCTTTCATCTCGTGGTATAATTCATCAAACTTCATGCGCTTACACTTCACAGCAGAATGGTGTTGCAGAGCGGAAACATCGTCATCTGTTGGATATCACTAGAACCTTACTTATTCAGAGTCATGCTCCAAACTCGTTCTGGGGTGATGCAGTTCTCACAGCATGCTACTTAATAAATCGCTTGCCCTCATCTGTCTTGAATGAGAAAACTCCTCTCTCTCGCATTTCCTGAGAAGGAGTTGTTCTCTCTTCCACCTCGTGTCTTCGGTTGTGTCTGTTTTGTCCATCAGTTGGTGCCAGGTCTTGATAAGCTCTCTCCCTGGGCTATCAAATGTGTGTTTGTCGGGTACTCCAAGACTCAGAAGGGCTATCGGTGCTTTGATCCGCTGCATAGAAAATATTTCGTTAGCGTTGATGTCACATTCTTTGAATCTGACATGTTTTTCTCTCATACAGGTGACCAAATGACTACTCCCCATTCTGATACTGAGGTCTCCTACATGCCACCTCCTCCTATGAGTCCGCTACCCTCTGTGCCATCTCCACCACCACCTCCACCCTCACCACCGCCAGTAACCATTGTGCCACCGTTACCAAAGTACTATACTCGTCGGTCCTCATCTGCTCATGGTCATGGCCAGTCATCCAGCAGCCCTCAGGTTAGTTCTGATAACTTGATTACTAATGATGAGTCTGAGGATCCATTGATACAGGAACCACAGCAGGATGTTGATCATGGAGACTTGGACGTGCCTATCGCTATTAGGAAGCAGAAGCGTACTTGTGCTTCCTATCTACTTGCTTCTCATGTCTCATTTCATCGCCTGACGGGAGACTTTCAGAGATTTGTGTTAGCCCTATCTGCTGTCGAGATTCCACGCAATTACCAGGAGGCACTTCAAGATAGCAAATGGCGTCTTGCTATGAAAGAAGAAATGGCCGCATTGCAGTCCCGTGGAACGTGGACACTTCTTTCTCCACCACCTGGCGCGTCTATTGTTAGCTGCAAGTGGGTATTTACTGTTAAATACCATGCCGATGGAAGCCTTGAACGGTACAAGGCGAGGATTGTGGCACGTGGTTTCACTCAGACATATGGAGTTGATTACATGGACGTGTTCTCTCCAGTTGCTCGACATTATACCTTACGTGTCCTGCTTTCAGTTGCGGTAGCACGGGATTGGCCGCTATTTCATCTTGATGTGAAGAACGCATTTTTATATGGAGATCTACACGAGGAGGTCTATATGCCGCAGCCTCCGGGATTTGCTGCTGAGGGGGAGTGTGCACAGGTTTGTAGACTCCATAAGGCGATATATGGCCTTAAACAGAGTCCTAGAGCGTGGTTTCAAAAGCTTTCTGAACTGATTGAACGACAGGGATTCAAGAGGTCAAATGCAGATCATTCCTTATTTGTGCAGAAGACGCCTAGAGGTACTGTGGCTATTATGGTGTATGTTGATGATATTATTATTACAGGAGATGATGAGCAGGGAATCAAGATGACTAAAGATTTTCTCGACAGTCAATTTGTGACGAAGGATCTGGGAACCCTAAGATATTTCTTGGGGTTGGAATTTGCTAGAAATGCACAGGGTCTTGTGATGACCCAAAGGAAGTTTGTTACGGATATGCTTGCAGAAACAGGAATGACGGGATGTCGACCCTCCACGACTCCTATGGACCAGAGTATGAAGCTATATGATGATGATACCGATGAAGTTGATAAGAGAAGATACAGAGAGATGGTTGGAAAGCTCATTTATATTACAATCACCAGACCTGATATTGCATTTGCAATGAGTCGAGTGAGTCAATTCATGGAGCAGCCTCGACAGATACATATGGATGCATTGCATATGATTTTGAGATATCTGAAATCAACTCCAGGCTCAGGTTTACTCTTCAAGAAAGGAGACACACTCTCTGTATCTGCATATGCTGACGCAGATTATGCAGGTTGTCCCAAGGACAGGAAATCCACTTCAGGGTTTGCAATATTTGTTGGCAATTCTCTTGTTTCTTGGAAAAGCAAGAAACAAACCGTTGTGGCAAGATCTAGTGCCGAGTCAGAGTACAGGGTTATGGCTCAAGCCAGTACAGAAATGATGTGGGTTCGAGCAGTGCTATGTGATCTACATGTTGAGATCCCTCTACCCATGGAGTTACACTGTGATAACCAGGCTGCCCTATTTATTGCAAACAATCCAGCATTCCTGATGCGGATTGATTTTCGGCGACGGCGGAAAATAAAATATTTGACGGTGGATTTTGGTGGAGAAGAAAATGGAGGGATTGAGAAGAGAATGGAGGGGTTGAGAGAAGAAGCTCGTCAGGAACACGAGGGGATGGAGAAAAGAAACGTGAAGACCACGTGAGGGGAGAGAGAGAGGGGAGAGAGAGAGAAGGGAGAGAGAGAGAAGAAAATGGAGGGGTTGAGAGGAGAAGCTCGTCAGGAACACGAGGGGATGGAGAAAAGAAACGTGAAGACCACGTGAGGGGAGAGAGAGAGAGAGGAGAGAGAGAGATAGAGAATAAAATCTCAATTTTTCATATCAACTGAACTGACTACAAACACTAGCCTATCATCCCTTTATATAGGAGGGATGAGGTTACAAAAATAGAAACTCGAATTCAAATTGAAACTAATTATCCTAATTTGACTCTAACCGACTAACCGACTAATTTGAAATTCAAATCTTTAACTAATTAATTGGGATCACAGGTGATCTCGTTTATTTAATTAAAAACACGACAACTCAAATAAACGTAAATAAAATTAACGGATAAAAATTAAATAAATGCAGCCCTATATTTCCATTTCACGCTGCATCAATTCCATGAGAGAACAAAACATATCGAGGTGGATTGTCATTACACCAGAGACATGATTCAGAAGGGACTGATCTCTACTTCCCATGTTAGCTCTGGAGAGCAAACCGCAGACATCTTCACTAAGCCACTGTCCAGGGGATCATTCCAGAAGTGTTCATCCAAGCTGAGCATGATCGATATCTATACTCCAGCTTGAGGGGGAGTGTGAAGATATTTATGTTTTCGTATTTATATTTGTACTTCTTTCTTATTTCCTTTTCCTGTTGTCTACTTTATGTAATTTACCCATAGGACTCTCTACTATATAAGAGAGCCTAGGGTTCTCAGAATTAACACAACTTCTTCTTTTTCCCAATAGTAGTAAATGAAGTAGTGATCCTGCTCATCCGCTTGTAGACCTCCTTCATTAGAGGTATCGTCTCTTCAGTAAGTAGTTGAGTACGCGATGCATCATACTCAGAGTCAAGGGAAGACAAAAAAATCCCTATCATAGTGGCATTCTGGTATGCATGTTGCTACTCAGTGCTGGTACTAATAGGCAAAAAGCTATGCAGACGCTCAAACATGCCTCTAAGATGCGATAAGTGGCCATGAAGAGGTCGACCATTCTGCTTGGTCGAAAAAATAGCATACTGCAATTGTAGAATCTTGCTCTCATTCTTGTCCTGCCTATATGTGTATGCTAAGATGTCCCACATAGCCTTAGTTGTGGGTTGATTGACGATGTTGGCAATTTCCGTGGTGAGAATCCTTGAGAGCCAAATCCAAGCATAATCATCATCTTGCTTCCAAGAAGCACTATCACCAGTCGTGTTCGCCGACTCTAAATCCGTCAGAATGTGCTCCTTATTATGGCACTACAAAAGGGTGCAAAACTGCATGGATTACAACTCGTAGTTGGTCCCGTCCATCTTCATGATGGTAGTCAGTCCCTTGAAGACATCGGGCTATGAATAAATATCACTCTTATCCTCTGACATGGTAAAAGAATGCCAACAATCCAGAACAAAACTGAGGAGTAAACTACTTTGAGTGAGTCTACACAATTATATGGAGGATTGGTTGTACGTATAGATTCAAACAACCATCCTCTTAAACCCTTGTTGTAGTCTAGTGTCAGAAAATGTGATTTAGATGTCTTTAATCATCGTTTATGGTCGAAATCAGGTCGTAAAATGCAGCAACAATAGGCGGATTATGGTCCGCAAGAGATGGGATCAGCCCACAACCCGCGAGAGCGGTAGGCCGCTAGGCGGCAGCAGGACACACAAAGCCCACTAGGTGCGATGTGCAGCAAGGATGTCGTAAGGTGGTGGCGGCTGGGAGGGATGCTGCAAGGCGGCAGTGATGGCCGCAGGGGGTGTGCGTGTGATAAGGTGGCGACGGCTGCAGGAGGCTGCCGCTAGGCGGCAGCGGTCGAGAAGGATGTCGGCAGCTGTCGAAGGCAGGTGGGGGTGATGGGTAGGGTTAGTGTTTGAGAATAAGGAACCTCGAACTAGGATTGTTGCTTTAATACCATGTTGGGAGAGAAGAATTGCATGTCATAGAAGAGACCCTAGGGCTCTCTTATATAGGAGAAAATCCCCGGGTTAATTACATGAGGTACATGAAGGAAACAGAAATGAGAAATAAATACGAAGAGATATAAATATCTCAACAAGTGATATACTGATTTTGTTCTACTATAAGAAACCAAGATTAGGAGCCGGTTATACCACCTCTGGAGATTTGTAGGGGTGCTATCACTGGATGGTTTTAGAACCATTGACGCAAAGAGTTTTGGAATTGTTTGGAAGGGAGATACTTTTTCCTTTATGTCCGATATTTCTAAATGCCATGTCCTTTCGGTCATATTGAGATTGGACGACTTAGACTCCTCCATGGATGTATCACGTATATGTCTGTACATATATGTTTTCACGAGTTGTTTCGTGGGCTAAGCTTTAAACATCCAGAGCATCCTTTCTAGAAATGTTGCGGCTGGTGGAGGAGACTTTAATTTGACACTCCTCTCTTCGGATTAGCCAAGATTGCGAGGGGGTCCGGATCCTAGGTCGATAAATTTTGTTGAGGTTATTGAAGAATTGCATCTTGAGGTGTTGGATGTTGTTGATATTCACCATACATGGTGAAATTCAGGGTTTTCAATTCCATCTTAGTTCGGTTCCATAGATTTGAAGAGATTGTGTGTGCCTTTCAGTTGGCATATGTCATCTCCCACCTCTGATCCTAATTAGACCAAACCCATCTTGTTTGAGATTCAGTTGAGGGGAGCTTCCCTCGATCATTCTTTAGATTTAAAAAATCATGGTTGCTTATGGATTCAAGGAGATAGACGCAAAACAATGGAGATTTATAGAGCCATCAGGATTTACCAAGGTTAGAGTAGTTCACAAGCTTATGGCTATGTGAAAGAACCTATGTGAGTACAATAGAGAGTTTTGTTTGCAATGGAATAATCAACATTGTATAGCGCAAGGAGTGAACAAGCATAATAAAGAGGAAGTTGTGCAGGAGTGAATCCTTGCCAACATCACCATACATCTGTGTTTTTGAAGGGACTTAGTTATGTGCTACCAAATCATCATGTTCATATGTGCCCAATGTTGGGAGATGCGTGTTCATTTGCGTTTTGGACAAATAACTAGATAGACGGTGGGGCCTCTTAGAGAGATACATGTGCATCTTGTTAAGGTAGCTAATCGTGGTATGTTGACCATAAAAACATGGTCACACGATACTTAGGTGCCTACCTTTACATCTACTTTCTCCGGACAGAGGTTGACTGAGTTCATGGATCTTATCAAGATTCTTGATACTTTTAATGGTATTTCGACTGGGCAAGACCACTTAGCATGGTGAGGGAAATTTTCATTGAAGAGAGCAAATCAGGATCTACATGTACCACAGGTTGTAGTTCCCGAGGAGATGACTCATGATTCTTGTTGCATTTGGGAGTTTAATGTACTTATTCGCGGTGTTGTTAAAAACGCAAGGCACTCCAAGGCGCTAGAGGTTTTAAATCGTTTGAGGTGTTAGGCATCCACTTGAGAAAAGCAAGTTCTATGTATATCATATATTTATGCAAATACAATCCTATATCTATGCATACATGTGTACATCTATATATATACATATGTGTGTATCTTTTCAAAAAAAACAATTCACACGTACATACACCTATACAATCTAATATCGATCCAATATATATGTGCATGTATGCATATATATTTATATATACTTATATAAGTGTGTTTAAGTATATACTATGTCTGAAATTATAGTACTTCAAACTAATATATACTTGTAAATGTAAATGTGTAAAATAGAACTTGAACTAATATTTATGTATGAATCTTTTATTGCCAATAAAGGAGAAACACTCAATGGTGTACGCCCCATATTTTATAAAAATATCTTTACAAAAAGAGAAGTACATATTTATGTATGAATGTATGTGTATCTGGAATCAAGTATTAACATGTATGTGTTAATGCATAAACATTTATAAGTGAATGTCTATTACATGTATATATGTGCAGTAGATGTAAATATGTATACATGTGTATGCATAAATATGCATGTATAAGCATATGTTTACGTGTACATGTCTATGTAACATATATGTGTTTGTATGCATGGCCTCAAATTTCAACGAAATTCGGTCGAACTTTTGTCGAATATCGATATCCAGTCGAAATCGAAATTCGACCGAAATGACCGAAATATGGGGGTCCTAGTATAAAAAAAGACCGAAATGATCGAAATTCTGGTCGAAATTCCACCGAAATTCTGTTTTGGTCAATACCGAAATGGTGACCGAAACCGACGTGTAGGGCCTTGTTTGTATGTATATATTATATTTGTAATTATAATACTTAATATGCATGTGTAAATGTATGTGTATATGTGTGTAGAGCTCAGAGCTGCTATATATGTATGTGTGTTGCTAGTGTATGTTATTGATGCATGTATTTCTATGCATATATAGGTGTTTGTAAATATTACCTAAAACTACTATGTATCCAACTTTAAATTTTAAAAATGAATAAAAATGCAAAGAATTCAGCAAAAAAAACCCAAATTCGCTTCAAGCGCCCACTCTCGCCTAGGCAGCGCCTAAGGTAAAACGACTTGCCTGAAGAAAGGCAAGGAATCTAGGCCTCGCCTTCCCTCACATTAGCGCCTAGGTGAGCGTCTCGAGCACCTTTGACAACACTACGGTTATATGGGTAAAGTTTTCTTTTGGCTACTATGATGCAAATGACGACTAAATAAGGAGAGATGGTCGAGACTTTTTGTGTATGATGACAGATGCCTCGTTTGTGAGAAGGTCGAGGAAGTATGGGCAGAGATTGTAACATATTTTTCATTATGAATGCCATTTTGCGGTAACTCCCACCTTGGGAGATTACCCCCTCTTTCAATCAAAAAAAAGTATGGGCAGAGATGGGAATCTCTTGGATGGGCCTATCCGATGTTGAAAGCTTCTGGGCGTCCTTACTCAACACATGATTTACACCAACTTCTATGCAGAGTTTGTTGATGGCGATTCTTGGCTCACTCTGATTATTCTGTAATGACTAATGAGGTTAACTTTTGACCCAAGCAGTTCTAAGTGTAAATGTTTTCCTTTCACGTTAACACACTTCTGGAGTCTTGGGGTTTGTGGTGCTTCATTTAATTATTAATTTATTATGGGGTGGTCACCAACGTATGTTCCCCTTTTTGGCAGAAAAAATGTTATAGGCAAATGACCAATAGAACAAATACATGCAAACAACTACCGACACCATTTAGGGTTGAAAATTCGAACATGAGCACTTTGACATGCACTTTCTCCAATTTATGAGAAAAATACCTTTATTGCGGCAGTATATGCAATGACATCAGGTCTAACCCCATCCTCTTGCATTGCCTTGAAAGCCTGAACTTAGAAAAGAAAGATAAAAAAACATAATTCCATTACTAGTGTCTTGGCAACGGAACAAACAAATAAACCACTATCACAAGCAGTCATGCCATCGAAATTTAATGTGAATAATTTTCATAGAAATATATTTTCATCTTCAGATAAAATTGTAATTATTCAAATAAGATGGCATTTTTATTAGTTTTATATGATCTCAAAAAGCAAAATGCTCTTGGAACTGAAGCAGGCAAATGAGATAATATACGGTGTCAAAGAAATTGCCAAATCAACACATGTGACCAAGGGTCCAGCAGCAACATGCCTAGGAATCCCAAATATTATAAAGGTAAAATATTTCATAATGGATGATATTTAAATAATCTTCTATAATGGCAAATACATTAATTTCCAATGGATTGATGATAAATATTTTACACACTTTTAAACTGTATTGTTTTTTGTTAAGATTACATCTGTAGTAACAAAGTATGGGGTCGATATATTAACTCTCCATATGCATATATGCATAAATATATATAGAGAGAGAGGGATTATCTAATGAGTCCTTAGCCATAGGATTGTAACGAGCACACTCATTTTTACTGATACTTTCTACGTACAATGCTTATTGATTTACAAATGTTATATATATTCTTACTATTAGTAATCATTTTCACAAAAAGAAAACCTTAAATTAATACAAAAGATTATATCTTTATATGTATTACCCTTATCTTTTCTATTCTTAGAAAAGCCATTTGATATTAATTTAAGGTTTTCTTTTTGTGAAAATGGTTACTAATAGTAAAAATATATATAACAGTTGTAAACCAATAAGCATTATGCATAAGTAAAATTAGTGTGGTCATTACAATTCTAATGGGCTCAGGGCTCATTGGATAATTTCCCAATATATAGGGAAAATGAGTAAGTTGTCACACTTTTTACATGTACTTTTTTATTTTTTTTTGAAATGAAACCTAGGGTGATTTAGATCACCGTATATCACCAAGTTGTCATTCAAAATTCAACTTAATTGGAGACTTCTATTCGTCCAGCAAGACTAGCAAAATTTAACGGTCTCAGTATTGCCCAAGTAGACTGTAAAATCCGGATCCAAATAGTCCGAATCTGACCCGATTAAGGGTCTACTAGACTAAATCATATTCAATTAATGTAGAATAGACCCAGATCGATCCATTAATAACAAATCGAAATTCATTCGGTCGCAATTGAACAAATCGAAGTAGACTGTAAAGCATGCCATTGGAAAAGTCATGACACAAATTCAAAAACCGCAAAACAAACCAAGAACCGTTCATCGATCGAAGGTCGTTTGATATTTTAAAATCATAAAATTGAGTCACAAGCTAAGACCGTATGTCGAGAATTTCGGGAATTCATACTCGATCCAAAGTATATTGATATTATACTCAGTTTGAACATCATTCAGAGACGATCAAAACGAGCTATTATTCATCAAAATCCGAGAATCGAGGCACAAATACGGGCTACTTTGGCGTTTTGCAAAAAAAATGAAAATTAAATAAATGTGACATAAACAAGCTGACATCAACTTGTTGATGTCAATCAAGTGACATTTGGCTTATATAACCCAACGTGGGAACCCCCTCTCCTTTTTCTTCCCCATTTTCTTCCCAACATTCCTCTTCTCCAAATCCCCGACCAATTTCATCCTGGAATCCTGCTTCAGCCCTTCTTGTTGCTCCAGCATTGCTTCCCTTTGCTGCGAATTGAAGCTATTGCTACTCAAGTCCTCCTGCAACACTTGGAGCCCCTGAAGCTAGTCCAATTCAGTTTTTCCCCTCTTTTAGTTGTTGTCCAGTAGCTATTTTGAGTGATGTTGCATACCAAATTGATCCCCAAGTTGGAAGATCTCTAAGGTACAAATCCAAATCCCATCCTCGTTGTTGTCATGCATGTTCAATCCAAACCCCCTTTGTTGCCATATATATCGGCTTATCCATTTTGATCCATAATTGATAGTTTCCCATGAGTAATATGGTAAAGAAATTGGGTTTATTATTATTGTTTGCGGTACAAAATTAATTTAAATTTTGAATTAAAAAGTATCATATGTTTGCCGCTCAATGTTAAAAACGGAAATTTTTTTATTCGAAAATTTAATTATCTGTTTTCTACTGCAGAAAAATTTGATTTGTAAATTTAATTCTCCGCTATGAAATTATTTCTTAAATGATAAAAAAATAATAATATTTTGGATTGAATATCCAATTCGCTGCTTATATGTATAAAAAATTAATTCAAAAGTTAGAATTAAAATTCAGGTTACTGCTGAAATTTATTTATATCTAAGTTAAGTATATTTAAAATAAAGGTAATGAAATTTCAAATCGAAATAATCACAAATTCTTATTAGATTTTGAAAAATTAAACAAGTGAAACTTGTGAAATTTCAAATCGAAATGATTTGCCGAATCGATGGTGTTGTTAGGTTTTTTAGAACATATTTTAAATTCTCAAACCATGATATAGTTGATTCAGAATTCTAAACATGTGAAACTTGTAATGACAATTGGTTAAAACTTAGGGTTCAAGAAAAAATGCATAAAGGTAAAATCAACAAAGAAGGTGTCGGAATTTATCAAGTAAGTAATTAGGTAATCACTAAAATTAATACAAGTAAAGGAACAAATTGGAGAGATTTGAGCAGCAATCATAGAACATGGAATTTGTGATTTTAAAATTTAATTAGGGGGTTCTTTAATCCATTTCAACTTGTACATCAATGCACATTTGTTTAACTAATAAACATGGCAGTACAGGGCTCCAAGTATCTCGTTCTAATCATGAAGCCAAAATATAAAGGGGCCCTTCTAACGGTATACATCAAGGCTCTAAAGAGAAAAATGAAAGACTGAAAAATGATCTGAATAATAAGTTCAGGTCCAATCCAATGGAAATAATCTCCAAACTTTTGAGCATCCAGTTGCTAAGAAATCAGCAAAAGAGAATTCTGCATTATAAACAACAATCCAAACCAAACAGCATGCAATGTAGCAGCAATAAAAGCCGGTATGAAATAACTACACATCTAATGAATCAATGGTGATCACATAAAGTCTCCTCAAAGATTTTCTCAGCGACAACCTTAAATTGCATACATCCATGTGATTTATGCGGTCATCATATATCAACTAATACATAGGAGAGCAGTAACCAATAATAGCACAGGGAAAACTACAGCTACAATGACATGGATAATGCTCAATCCCTAAATCACAATGCTTCTTCGTATTTGAAGTTTTGCTCGATTGACCCATCAAATCCAATTGTTTATGCCTTGAATGTCTGAAGCTTGCATATAAAAAGTTTCTGCACTCGCTCATGAAGATTGATGCCCGCCCACACCTTCTAATACTGACACTCTAGATCTAATGATCTGTGATGTTCATTCTTTAGGATGATTTCTTTTTAAGGAGGTTTTCTCCAGTCAAACAACAACTGGAAGACAAAGAGAGGCCCCAAATGCACACCAAGTTTTCTAATCTAAGTAGGAGTTCACATGGCAACCCAACCTTATCCATCTAACTCCATGACATTTTAAGAACACAAATTCCTTAAAAACACGTGAAAAATACATGGAAGGCAGCAATAGGGTTTTACATGTACCTTTTATCTTTAATGTTTGGAGAAAGAAAGCTTGCATGCAGCAGCTTCCAGGAGTAAGGAACAGTAACTCCTTTGATTTACTACTCCAGGAGACTTCTAATTGCTCGGAATAGCCCCAGAAGGAGCAAGGGGAGCTAGTTCTTCCAGCTTGCTGGATGCAGCAGCAGATGGCTGCATTGAGCAGCAAGGTTTGCTGGAGCTTCACTCGAGCAACAGCATGGGACTGCTTCCTTAGAGCAGCAGCAAGCTACTTGTAACATCCGGAACCAAACAAACCCGAACCCGACCAGCTTAGAGTTTGTTTAACCCAATAAAGTCATCGAGCATTCTTAAATAACTTAAGTCGATCAACTGATCGTGAATCAAAAGTCATTCGGATAAAATCGACTAAAAATCAATCGCATCGTAATGCATGCCTGAAAAAGCCATGACGTGAATTCGGAAACCGCGTAATAAACCAATACCACCTGAAAGTCCGATTCGACGAAACAAGACCAACGGAATCGATCGTTCGTCAATCGGAGGTCGTTTGATATTTTTAAATCACAAAATTTAACCCCAAATCGAAACCATATCTCGAAATTTTCGGGGTTCAAAACCCAATCGGAAGTATATCAACAATATACTCATTTTGATCGCCGTGCAGAAACGATCAAATTGATATATTGTGCGTCGAAATCCAAAGCATGAGGCACAAATACAATTAACTTTTGTATAAAAAAATAAAGGTTTAAAAAATTAAGTAATTATAAATACAAATCATGTAACTCCCAGATCAGTCATACAGTAGCTCACTTGGCCTCCTTACATTTCCATTTGTCAACAACTCTCTCCTTTTTCCTTATATATACCCCTACAATCCTATTCTTCTTTCCCTATTTTCCGCATTTCCTCCACCGAGAAGAAAAGATCTCCTGCAGTGCTCGAGCTATTTATCTGCAACCGTTACCAGCAATTGCTACTAATTTCTAGCAATGCCCTTAATAAATTAATGTTTCAATTCGACAAATACAATTCTTGTGTTAAAATCTTATGATCCTTGCCATGCTAATATTAGCATAATCTTTGTGAAGTATAATCGGACATGCTTCAATTCAAATTTTTCTTAATTATGGAACTGGTATATTCTCTTCTGTCAGGCCATCATTTTGATTTATATATAAATCTTATCCATAAATTAAGGCTCCTGAATTCCCGAGAAAAAGCTTCGCCTTTCATTGTTGGCCTCTAGTGTTATCATGCATGGTTTTATTATATTTAGAGGAATGAATTTTTCTTTTTACTCAACAGGATGTTAATAGATTAGCATAAGGCTAATAGATTGTAGGGATGATTTTTAATTATTTTTTTATGGAGGAAGATATTTTTGACAATATTTTTCAACCAAATAAGTAAGTTTCCTAGCATGTCAAATCGTACAATATCCTTCAGTACTATATCCTTTAAAAAAATGTTGTTCTTAATTTATCTCCCCGTGAACAGTGAGTTAAATCATGATCACAATTCACCTTCAAATTACTTCTATGGTTACAGTAATGCCCCAACACAATATTAATCAAACACAATATTAATCACTGATAGTTAGGAAATAAGAATCGTAATTTTTACGAAAGGTTTGAATAGCATCATACTGTCAAATCTCCTAAACTCTACATTCAGATCATATTTAAGTTACTGCTCATGACCTTATATGAGCATTGAGACACAAATGCTAGGATTTGGACAGCTTTCTCTTTTGAGTCTAACAAATGATTCCTGAGATCATTAGGACCACTAACCTCACCAATTGAATCTTTTCGATATAATGTACCAACTGTTAATCATTATTGAGAAGAGACACTAACCAAATAACTAGATATGTTAAGTTACTCAAAGAAGAGATTAAGAGAGGTTTAAGAAATCAAATAAGCATGGCAGTGACTCAGAAATGACAATTAATATTGTACCGATCATAGTGACCCTTATACCTGATCGTGCGAGAGTGTGGTGGCCCTCAACTGGGTGGGGGATAGAAAGTCCAGTTTGGGCAGTCACCGCCAAGTGCGCGGGTCTAGGATCCCAGTCCCTTCTACGGTTTTTACGCGAGCTCGCAGTGTTTTTACGCCTTGTTGGGATCCCGACTTTTGACCAATCCGCTAACCCCTCTACTTTAGGATACCCATGAGGGGGATCCTCGGTATTTAGTTTTTCTTACGAGCTCGTCTAGCCGTACTAGTCAGGTTGTTTTTCTAGAGTGACTTTTTCGGAGAGACTCTCCCACCCGTCTTTGGGCATAGTTTTGGAGTAGACCTTTTCCTGTATTGGATCGCACTTCCAATTTAAAGGCGAGACGGAAGAGTCTCCTTAGGAGACTACCTCACCGCCTGAGTTTTTGGTTACTTTTCGCCAACAGGCTTGGCAATGCTATATACGAGTCACCCATGCCTACATCTAAATCATCTAGGATTACATCTGAGTCAGTTACAGTTGAGGATTGGAGGAGTTACAATCGAGATGATTGGGTTATAATATATTTGGGTTAAGAGATGAAATCAATGATAAGTTGAGTTGGTTGGAAGTGACTACAATTAAAATAAATCCGAAATCCCTATAAGCTAGTGGACGTGTTTGGAACTTAGTTAGGATGCATTAGACAACACTGCATGCTTACGGAGGCACCCCAACCCTAAGGCATTATTCACGCCTTAGAGTCATAATATGAGGTTATATATAGACCAAGACTACAGACTATCCACTGGACTTGAAAGGAAAGATAGAATTGAAAAGCAATTAATATATTATCCTTTCCATCATAAATAAATTAAGAGTAAAATAAAAGATCACCTTACTAACTCCATTAAGCTCCATAACCTGATCTCACTGATAAGTAAACAACATATACTTACCGATCTCAATTAACATAGGAGAATATTATAAATAGAAAATATTGGGATAGTGAATAAGAAGGGGGAAATACATGTAGTATAATTTCAAAACCCTTTTTCTGCACAGGTCGTGGTAGATTTTTCATTCATACATGTCTATCTACTTGCTTTCTTTTGCACATAATAAATCACTTGCTATTTTAAACTGTGGGTTGTTTTCACATTTGTGACGCCTCTTCTTCCCTACACGTTTTGGCAGGCAAGGATCCCGCAGCACAGTAGTAGGTTGATGACTTCTGGTGATCGGGTTTATACTAGACCATACGGTTCTTTTATCTCTTGTGTCCCAGCTTTTGTTCAGTTAACGTAAATGTTCCCTTTCTCTTCAGCACATGTTTGGGATACTATATATACTGTCAGCCTTTTGTACGCGATGTATAAATTAATGTAGAAATTAATGAAATATTTGTGGCACATGTTAATCTTGTTGTCTTTATTACCTTTATGGTTATGAATGTGGATCGAATGTCATATGCAGTAGCAACGCGCAAAACTCTCTGATTTTCATCAACATAATACGATCACTTGTGAATGAAATAGTGTGAATGCGCGTAAACGGGTGCTCAGATCCGAGGGCATCACAGTTTGGTATCAGAGTCGTGGTACTTCGATACGTACATTCGTAGTATTACAATACCGATAGCATTAAGTTCTCAGATAGCGACAGTCTTCCGACTTGTCATAAGTTTGAGAAGGGGAAATATGACATTTGAATTCAATCACAACATATGTCACCAATTTTATTAATTTTCATAGTATACCTCAAGAAGAGAAAAAACATATATCATAGTATCTGCGAACAACAAATTTATGACTAATAAATGGGTCTCATGCAGAGCCATGGTCTTCCAACCAGATCAGGAGATGACTAACCAGCTAGCACGCATACTGACCGCTCTCACTGCCCTTCAGCAGCAGCAGGCTGCTATGAGAGATCAGCAGGATCAGATTTTGGCTCAGCAAACGGAGAGTGCTTACAGACAAACGGACATGGAGCTCAGATATGGGAGCTGTCAGATTCCATCTACCGTCCATCTCACTACAGCACACGCCAGGACCAATGACAGTCGGTAGAGGTATAGCAGCCCCATTTCGATGATCTACTTAAGGAGATACCAGAGCATGGAGCAGATGATGCAGACTTTGACAAGGAGCAGAATCCTATAAACTTTGCAGTCTCTTGTGGTTGGGGGCTCGCTTAAGGTGATTGTGACTAAGTTGTGCAAACATAGTGACATTATCATGGTGTTTCCCTTTCTCCAATGTGGATCCATTCAAGTCATGTCATTACAATGTGTATTTCGGGTGTTTCATTTGTTGGTGGAAAAGAGTAATCGATTATTCCAAAGAACCCTAGGCTCTCTTATATAGAGGAAAGCTTATGGGTAAATTACATAAGTAGCAACTACGGAAATAGAAATTAATAAACAGTACACCGACTACATAAATATCTCTACACTCTCCCTCAAGATGGAGCATAGGTATCAATCATGCTCAGCTTGAAACTGGAATGGTCCTCTGAGCAATGGCTTGGTGAAGATGTCGGCAGTCTGCTCTCCTGAACTAACATGTGAAGTGGAAATCATGCCCTTCTGGATCATATCTCTAGTGTAGTGGCAGTCTATCTCAATATGTTTTGTTCTTTCATGAAAGGTTGGATTATTGGCAATGAACAAAGCAGCTTGATTGCCACACTGTAGCTACATGGGTAGAGGTACATCTATATGCAAGTCTTCTAGTACAGCTCAAACCCACATCATCTCTGTGCTTGCTTGTTCCACGGCCCTATATTCAGATTCCGCTAGATCTAGCCACAACAGTTTGTTTCTTGCTTTTCCAAGAAACCAGAGAGCTACCCACAAAAACTGCAAGCCTGAGGTGGACTTGCGATCCTTAGCACATCCTGCATAGTCTACATCTGCACATCCGAAATAGATAAATATGTGTTCTTTCTAAACAGCAATCCTGAGCCTGGAGAAGACTTTAGATACCTTAGTATCACATATATAGCATCCACATGTATTTGTCTCGGTTGTTCCATGAATTGGTTCACTCGACTTACTGCAAAGGCAATATCAGATCGAGTTATAATGATGTAAAGAAGCTTACCCACCATTTCTCCATATCTTCTCCTGTCAACCTCTAGAGTATCGTTGTCATATAATTTCATACTTGGATCCATAGGAGTGCTCGATGGTCTACATCCAACCATGCACTTTTCAACCAGCAAATCTGTAATATATTTCCTTTGGGTCATTACAAATGAGAGAAATCGAAGAGATCGCGCCCAAGCAGAGTTAGTTATTAGGGCAGGATAGCACACAGCAAGAGGGAAAATGCTAGTCTTCGAAGCCTATGAAAAGAAATATATGCATGACCATTCTACCTTCCTGGCAAAAAGAGGGATAGGTGTCTCATATAGGAAGTCTGATTTGCCCACGCCCAAAAGAGCAAGAAGTACGGCATGATCGAGTCTCTTCCGGGAGAGGTTGTAGATGTGAGGGCAGGATCAGTCCCACTTTATCTGCCCTTTCCAAGAAAGATTTCCTCTGCCTCCTTGAGAAAAGGGCTCCATAGGAAGCGAGGTCATAGTAGATGATATGATGATATGAATAACGAGATTCTCTCATTTTCTTTGGAGCTGTTCTATCTATATAAATGGGTTGGGCTTCCTCTATTATATATCGCGTTGACCCTGTGCATTCCTGGAAAACTCCAACCCAAGAAAGTATCGTAGCGTACCAAGATCCTTTGTGACAAGATAACTGTGGAGAAAGATGGAACGCAGGTGGAGAGCGAAGGCGAAAGTGGGTGAAGCGTCCGAGGTTCCCGGAAAAAAGATGGAGAGCTCGGCGAGTGCGGCGGGAGGCGGTCGCGCGGCTTTGGGGGATGTGAAGGGAAAGGGGGCGCTGCGCGGGGGATGGTGTCCGGTCTCCTGCAAGGGAAGCGCTTGGTGGTCATGCTGAAGGCAGCAAGGATCGTGAGGAGGGGTCTGGGGAGTGGGTGCAGGTCTCTCACAGGAAGCTTGGGAAGCGGTGCTTCAGGTGTGGCGAGCATGGTCACGTTGCGTCGGCTTGCGGAGTCCCCGCGAGATGCTACGGTTGTGGAAAGGTTGGTCCCCGGAAGGATTCTATTTGGTTCGGTCCTGGTCGTGGCATCTCTTCTTCTCGTTTGGTTGATCATTCGGTCAGCCGTGGGGTGGTGAGGGGATCCACGACGGCTTGGTCGGCACCTTTCGATGGGAGGGGGTGTGTTCTTTTGCTCAGGTGGTGGAAGGTTCTCGAGTGACTTCTGGTTCGGTTGGTGTTGGAAGAGCCGAGTTGGGCCTCGTTGCTGCGTCGGTGAAGTTGGATGTCGTAGGGGGGGCGGCTCATTTGAAGGTAGTTTGCATGGGAGGGTCGGTTCGCTTGAAGGTGCTTTGTATGGGAGGGATGTGAAGTGGGGAGAAGAGAGCGGGGCGGCTGTGGGGGTTGCTCTTCGAAAAGGCGTCTCCTGGGACGATGTGAGAACTCATCTACATGGTTTTCTGGGTCCACTCTACGCTGGTGACTTCTTGGCTTTGGATGATACACGATGTTGTGTTCGTGGCCTTGCCCCGGATCAACAGGAAAGGCTTATTTCGCGTGGTGCAACTAAAGACATTTTTTGGAGGGCTTTGCGCTTTGCGGATGAAGTTTGGTCGAACGTCGAGGTGTGTGTTGCGGAGGTGCGAGGAGTTCCATTCCTCTCTCGGAATGTTCACTGCCTTAGCGGGGCTCTTCGACGTTGGGGGGAGGTTCTTGCAGTCGTGGAGGACGGTCTCAAGCCAAGCTCGGACTGGAGGGTCAAGTGTGTCTTGATGGAGTGCAGCAAGAGGCTTCTTGACGACGCGATTGGCAAGGTCTTCTTTGATTCCTTGAAGGTTGGTCGTTTCTGTTTTCGTGTGGAGTTGTCGTTTATCGAGCCACCTGCTCCGCCGGCAATGGCGCTTTCGCCGAAGGCCTTTGCCGCAAGCCCGGAGGTCCCGTGGGTTGGTGATGTCGCCTCGTATTCTGGACGCCATGTGGCACTGCATGGGGGCTCGTCCGAAGAGTCACCCCTAATGATCGATTTTCCACGTCCCTTCGGGGTGCAATCTCGGATGTCGTTTTTTCCTCTGTAAGATACGGTTTGCCTGATGGGGTGACGTCCGAGGTTGATTCGATTTTCGGCTTTTGTTCAAGGCAGTTGGATCGTGCTCTCCAAATTTGCTATGCGAGTCCGTTGTCGGGTCAGGCAGCGGTGGATTTGGGCGGGCTTTCCGACTTCGGATCCTGGAAAAGGGAGGGAGCTACCTGTGATTCGATTGTCTTCTCTGTGACGGATTCGAGTAAGGCCCGCTGCACACCTACGAAGGAGGCGGATACCTGTTCGGATGTGAATCAACCCTCCGGTTGCGATATAGCCTTTTTAGGGACCCATGACTTCGCTTGGGGAGATTTGGACCCGGTTGTTGTCGCGCGTAGCAGGCCCTCTTTGAACCCTCTTCTCTTGGACGAGGACGGCTCGTCTATGGTGATCTCCTCTCCAAGCTCTTCGGGGGCTATCTCAGACATGGACATTGCTAGTGATCTGGGGAGCCTTTCTGACAGGAGGTCGAGGAAAAGATATCGAAGGCGGAACAGATCTCGGACGGGGTCCTCGCTGAAGCATACCTGCGTGACTTTGAGAGAATCTGTGGCGGAGGCGACTGGACTCATTCTCATTGGGGGTCGTCCGAAGTTGTCTTAATGAAGATCCTCTCCTGGAACGTCAGGGGATTAGGGGAGGCTGATAAGAGAAGGGCGTTGGGCTCTAGATGCTCTGATTGGGGTTGTGATATTGTTCTAATTCATGAATCGAAGTTGAGGGGGATTGATGATGTCCTCTGGCATTCTTTTGGTGCGGGTGCTTTGGATGAGTTCAGGGCGTTGGATGCGGACGGGGTGGCGGGGGATATGTTAATTGCGTGGAGATCGGCGGCTTTTTCTTTCAGCTCAATGCTTGTGGGGAGGCATATGATATCTGTTGTGCTGGTTCGGGGAGCCACTGCCTTGCCAATCGCTTTCTCGTGCATTTACGGCCCCTGCTGTCACATTAAGAGGAGGGAGCTATGGGATGATTTGCGTGTTGCGGGCATTGCTTTTGAGGAGATCCCTTGGCTCGTTAAGGGAGATTTCAACGTTACGCTCCATTCGTCGGATCGTCCCCGGTCCAGGGGTGGACGGAACCCGGGTTCCCTCGATTTTGCTGAGGTGGTGGACTCGCTAGCTTTAGCGAATCTGGTGGCGAGTGATACTATTTACACTTGGAGGAACAGTAGCTCCCGTTCTCGGATTGATCGCTTCTTGGCTTCTGGGAAGATGATGGAGATGTTCCCTTGTTGCTCGGTTTCCTCTCGGCCCCGCTCTTTTTCGGACCATTCGCCTATTCTCTGGGACTCCGGTGAGGTCCCTTCGGTGAGGGGCCTCTTTAGATACGAGAAATGCTGGGTTCAGGAGGCGAGCTTCAAGGATATTGTGACGTTGCACTGGGCTCAATCGCGCTTTGTGGGGTCTGCAGCTTCCAGGTTGAATCAGAAGCTCGTGTCGCTGCGGAAGAAGCTTGCTCAGTTCAAGAGGGATTCGAGGTTGGCGAGAGTCGCGGCCAGGGTTGAGGCAGAGGAAGTTATTGCGAAGTTTGATATTGTTGAGAATGAAAGGGAGCTTATGCCTGACGAGCTTTGTGAACGTTCTCTTGCGCAAAAGCGTGTTGCGGCGGAGGACAAGAAGCGGGCTTCTGAATGACGGCAGAGGTCGAGATTGAAATGGATCAAAGAAGGTGATGCAAACACGGCTTTCTTTCACCGTGTGGCTAGCGGAAGGAAGCGCACCAACGCGATGCGTTCTATTTCCATAAATGGGACTAGGTTTGTGGGGGACAGAGAGATGGGGCGTGCAATTGTTGACCATTTCAAAGGCTTCACGGCGAGGCGCTCCCCGAGGACATGGCGGTGGCTGGGGCATGGGGCCCCATCCATTTCTGATGGGGATTGCGAGATGTTGACTCGGACGATCTCCTTGGAGGAAACTAAAGCTGTCGTGTGGGATTTGAATGACGATGGGTCCCCGGGCCCCGATGGTTTCTCGGTGGCGTTCTATCGAGATTTTTGGGAGGTGGTGGATGAAGATGTTTTCGAGGTTGTTTCTGAGTTCTGCAGTGGGAATGGGGGTTCGATCGGATTAATAGGGACATCTTGTTGCTTATTCCTAAATCCTCAGCGGCGGAACGTATTGAGGATTTCCGTCCCATCTCGATATCCAACGTCATCTATCTAATTGTCGCTAAGGTGTTAGCTCGTCGACTTTCTCAGGCGCTTGACTCGATTGTTTCTCCGGTCCAGGCCGCCTTTATTAGGGGCAGGCAGATATCTGATTACATTGCGGTGGCTTCGGAATCGGTCGCCGATTGGAAGAACACTGGAAGACAGGGAGTGCTATGGAAGATCGATTTCGCCAAAACGTACGACAGCCTTGAATGGAGTTTCTTGTGGTCGGTTCTGAGAAGATGTGGTTTCCCTGAGCTATGGATATCATGGATGTGACAATGCGTGGCCACCATGTCTTTCTCTGTTTTGGTAAATGGTCGTTTGGAGGGGGGCTATTTCCAGCCTAGAAAGGGGCTGCGCCAGGGGTGCCCCCTCACCCCTCTTCTGTTTGTCGTGGCCGCTGATGTCTTGGCTCGTATGGCTGACCGTGTCATTGATGCCGATCTCTCGAAAGGATTCACTAAGGGCGACCTATCCGTGCCCTTGCTTCAATTCGCCGATGACAACATTTGCTTCATTGAGGGAGGCTTATCTGAGGTCTCCGGCATGGCGGTGACCCTTGATCTATTTAGTGAGATGTCGGGTCTGTATATGAATGGGAGCAAATCCAAAGTAATTCCTTTTGGGATGACGGAGGCGCAGGTGATCGATTGCGGCCGGATTTTGGGGTCTCCTCCGGGTGAGTTACCTATTGGTTACCTTGGTTTGTCGTTGGTGGTAGGGAGGGACAGGATTAGAGATTGGCTTCCGGTTGTCGAGAGGGTGGAGGCACACCTTGCTGGTTGGCGTGCCGCCTTGCTTTTGAAAGGGGGCCGGCTTGTTCTTCTCAAAGCAGTGCTCTCCTCTATCCCGGTGTTCTTCTTGTCGAATCGTCGTATGCCGGTGGGGATCCGCAGGCGTCTTGAAAGATGTATGCGTAGGTTTCTGTGGGGAAGAAATGGTGAGTCGGGGGTGGGGTTCATCTCGTGGCGTGGGATGAGGTCTCTAGGGGTAAGTAGGAAGGGGGTTTGGGCGTGAGGCGATTGGAGCTTGTTAATGATGCTTTCTTTCTCAAGTGGGCGAGCAGGGTTTGGGGCCAGGGAGGTAATTTCTTTACTAACATCTTGCGGGTGATCCATGGGGAGGGAAGGGCGGGGGAGGAGCGGGTTGGGGTGATTGGTGCTCAAATCCCGTTTTGGCGTGGTGTGCAGGAGGTCTTCGAAAGGAATACATCGTTGTTTAAGCATGTATTGGGGAATGGAGAATCTTTTAAATTCTAGAAAGACAATTGGATGGGAGGGGGTCCCTTGAATATGCGTTTCCCGCGTTTGTTTGCGTTGGCGGCTGACAAGGATGCCTCGGTCGCCTCGTGCTGGGCGGATGAGTGTTGGTGTCCGCGCTTCATGGCAAACTTCTCGGATCAAAGGCTTGATGACTTTATCACCCTTCTGGACGCCCCCGATGTCGCTGGTAGGCCTTCCGATGGGCCGGATCACTGGGCCTGGAGGGACGGCCCCTTCTCGACGCGGAAAGCCTATGGGGTGTTGGCTCGGCCCCCGCTGGAGCGGTCTGACGTCTTGGTGCGCGATTGTTGGTTTTTTGGGGGCTAAGGTTACCTGTGCGCATTGGCTTCTTCTTATGGCTTTTCCGCAGAAGGAGGTTGTTGACAAGGGATCGTTGCGCTAAATTCTTGGTCAATATCTCCAACTTCTGTGTGCTTTGCGATTCGGCGGTGGAAACCATAGAACATTTATTCTTCGAGTGCCCTACGGTCAGAGGGGCTTGGGAGGAACCAGGTGTGAATTGGGTGAGAACGGATGACTTGATGGCATTCTGCGGATCGTTGGTGCTCAACAGAAACAGGGAAAGAAGGGAAATATTGCTTCCAGTTGCGAGGCTTTGGTCGATTTGGCTTAGGAGAAATGAGGCCCTCTTCTCATGCCAACGCTTTTACAAGGAAAACGTGTTTATTCACTGCACGAGATTGATGGAGGAGTGGGTGCGGTTTAGGCCTCAACTCGTTTTTGGTTTGAAGGGGGCTTTGTTGCCTCTTTGTACAGTTTTAACTCAGCCATGGCCGGTCCCAAGCCCGGGTAAATGAGGAGGGTTGCGCGTTAGGTAGCCGACAGCCAGCGCAGGAGAGATAAAATCGTAAATAGTGTTCTTAATTTCTTCTAAGAACACTATTTATGAATTTATCTCGAAACCGTTCGGATCTTTTAAACATGGATTTAAGCAAACATACAGATTTCGTTGGGGCGTTCCCTACTTGCGATGCGTTGCATCGCCCGAATGCAATGAAAAATTGGCAAGGGCCGCTACATCGCAGCCTGGATGTAGTTCAAAATTTACAAGGGTTCTCGCATGAGGAACGCATGCGGGTAAATAAGCTAGTTCCGCTGCATCACCGCCCGGATGCAGTCCAAAATTTGCAAGGGTTCTCGCATAATGGACGCATGCGAGTAAAGAAGTTAGTCCAAAAGAGAATGCAAAGGAAGTTACGGATTGGTAGTTGGAATATCGGTACTTTATCTGGAAAATTGATGGAGATAGTGGATACAATGGAAAGAAGGAAGATTCATATATTATGTCTTCAAGAGACTAAATGGATTGGAGAGAAAGCAAGGGAGATCGAGAAGACAGGCTTTAAACTTTGGTATTCAGGTAAAGATAAGGGCAGAAACGGTGTTGGAGTAGTTGTTCATAAAGATTTGAAGGATTGTGTGGTTGAGGTGCAAAGATTTGGGGATCGGATTATTTTGCTAAAGTTGGTGCTTGAAGAAGAAATTCTGAATATCATCTTAGTTTATGCACCACAAATTGGTTTAGATGAAAGGACTAAACAAGCTTTTTGGGAGGATATGGATAAGATTTTACAAGGAATCCCACAAAGAGAGATGATTTGCATAGGTGGAGATATTAATGGCCATGTGGGAAAAGATGCTTCAGGGTATGCAAGTGTGCATGGAGGACATGGTTTTGGGGATAGAAACGAAGAGGGAAAAGTCATTCTGGATTTTGTAAATGCATATGATCTTTTCATAGCAAACACTCTTTTCAAGAAGAGGGAGGAGCATTTAATTACTTATAAGAGGGGATCAACTAGAACACAGATCGATTACTTTGCGTTGAGGAGAAGAGATCGGTTATGTTGCAAAGATTGCAAAGTAATCCCTGGAGAGAGTTTGACAACCCAACATCGCTTGTTAGTCTTGGATTTACAAATAAAAGGGCTGGTAAAGAAAAGGAAGGTTCCTAAGATCACTAGAACTAGGTGGTGGAATCTTCCGCTGAAGCAATCAAGCTTCAGGGAGAAGGTTTTAGAAGACTTATCTTGGGATTGTAGCGGTAGTGCAAACGAGATGTGGGAGGCAGTAGCATCTTGTATCCGAAAGGTAGCCAAAGAGATGCTAGGCGAGTCAAAAGGAGGAGCTCCGGGTCAAAAGGAGGCTTGGTGGTGGAGTGAAGGGGTGCAAGAGAAGCTAAAAATTAAAAGAGCTTGCTTTAAAGCTATGTCTAAGGATAGAACAGAGGAAACTGTCACAAACTATAAAATAGCGAAGAAGGAAGCAAAGAAGGCTGTAAGCGAAGCTAAGTCAAAAGCTTATGAGGTTTTGTATAAAAATCTCAACTCTAAGGAGGGCCAGAAGGATATATTCAGGTTGGCCAAAGCAAGAGAAAGAAAGACCAAAGACCTTTCTCAAGTGAGATGCATTAAGGACGAGGAAGGTCACGTGCTTGTTACTCAGAAGGATATAGAGACTAGATGGGAGCAATACTTCCATAAACTTTTCATTGGAGAAGGAAATAGAGAAATCACTTTGGGTGATCTAGCTAGTAGTGAAAGTTACTTGGATCGTGCATGCTATAGACGAATACAAAGAAAAGAAGTAGAGGAGGCTTTGAAGGTTATGAGACCTGGGAAAGGTGTTGGACCGGATGACATCCCTGTAGAAGTATGGAAAGTTTTAGGTGAGCGTGGTTTGACCTGGCTTACGAATCTATTCAATGTTATTTGGCGAAGCAAGAAAATGCCTGAAGATTGGAGGAGGAATATTGTGGTGCCTCTTTATAAGAACAAAGGAGACATTCAAAATTGTTCAAATTACAGAGGTATCAAGCTGATAAGTCACACTATGAAAATTTGGGAACGTGTGATCGAAAGAAGGTTGAGACAAGTTTCCCAAATAAAAGAAAATCAATTCGGATTCATGCCAGGTCGCTCAACTATTGAAGCCATCCATTTGCTGAGGAGAACAATGGAGATTTATAGAGCTAAAGTAAGAATCTCCATATGATCTTTATTGATTTGGAGAAGGCTTATGATTCCGTCCCACGAGAGATACTGTGGAGAGTTTTGGAGAAGAGACAAGTACCTGTCCTATACATTAATCTCATAAAGGATATATATGATAGGGCTTTATCTTGTGTAAGGACTCCGACGGGGAAGACCAACTATTTTGATATCAACATTGGTTTACATCAAGGTTCAGCTTTGAGTCCATTTCTTTTTACTTTGATTATGGACGAGTTTGACAAGTCACATTCAGGATGAGTTACCTTGGTGTATGTTATTTGCTGATGATATTATGTTGATTGACGAGACTAGAGATGGAGTAAATGAGAAGCTTGAGGTTTGGAGACATGAATTGGAGACTAAAGGTTTTCGTATAAGTAGGGCTAAGACGGAATATATGGAATGTACCTTTGATGGAAGCAATGGTGAAGGAATCGAGGTGAAGATTGGTGACGATAACATTCAGAAGAGAGATTCTTTTAGATATCTGGGATCTATTTTGCAACATGATGGGGAAATTGATGGAGATGTTACTAATAGAATAAATGCAAGCTGGCTAAAGTGGAGAGGAGCCTCCGCTGTTCTCTGTGATAAGAAAATTCCTTTAAAAATTAAAGGAAAGTTTTACACAGCAGCCGTGAGACCTGTTATGCTTTATGGTTCTGAATGTTGGCCTGTGAACCATAGACATGTGCAGAGAATGGCTGTAGCAGAAATGAAAATGCTAAGATGGATGTGTGGACATACACGTAAAGACCGGATTCGGAATGATGCAATCAGAAAGAAAGTTGGTGTAGCTCCGATCGAGGATAAGATGCGAGAAAACCGCTTAAGATGGTTTGGTCATTTGCAAAGAAGGTCAACTGATGCACCGGTTAGGAGATGCGAGTGGTGGGATGTTGAGCCGGCTAAGAGAGGGCGAGGACGGCACAAGAAGTGTTGGAAAGAGACTATACGAAGGGATCTTAGTTTTTTGGATATAAGTCCGAGATTGACCCAAGATAGATCTGAATGGAGGCGAAGAATCCATGTAGCTGACCCTACTTAATTGTGGGAAAAGGCTTTGTTGTTGTTGTTGTTGTTGTTATTGGGGTGAACACCGCTGAGTGTATCCCCCTTGTTTTGACTTCAAAAAAAAAGATCCTTCGTGACAAACTGACGGCCCAAAGATGCTTTTGCCATTTCTATCCCCTGAGTGTCATCTCCTGAGAGAATAGCACCAACATATACCATGATGATAATTGTACCTCTAGAAGTCTTTTGGATGAACAACGAGTGATCCGCATTTGATCTTTTGAATCCATGCCGTTCAATTAGATGGGAAAGCTTATGGAACCACGCCCTTGGGCTCTGTTTAAGGCCATATACTGCCTTGTGAAGTCTACACACCATATGATTCTCCCCCTCAGCAGCAAACCCTGATGGCTGCTGCATGTAGATTTCTTCCTACAGATCGCAAAATTCCAACGCATTATCCGTACAAACATATTTGACATGAGAGGAAAAAATATTTTACACCTCAATTATAAGATGTCTAATAGCATCCCAAGCTTCAGATTTATTTTTTAATAGAAATACCTACGACACACAAGAGAAGTCATCAACGACTACAAGATAGACCAGGTGTCCTTGATGATCAGGAACACGACTCGGACCCTAAATATCAACATGAAATAATGTAAACGGAGAGCTACTGCTCTGACACTGACGACTAGTAAAGCTAGCTCGATGGTGCTTTCCCAATTGACAGGCTTCACACCGAAAAGAAGAACTTGGAGAAATTTGAGGCATGAGGTGACACATCTTCTGAAGCAGGAGGTGACCAAAGTGTAGATGCCAAGTGTACGGAGAGACTGATCCGGTTGAGTAGGAAGAGATGCCAGCATAGGAATTCCAGACCAGACGATAGAGACCATCCTGCTCAGAGTCACAGCCAATCACCCCGCCCGTTAGTATGTCCTGAAAAATGAGAGAAGATGGGTTAAATATATAGCGCAACAGTGCAAATACTTCGTAATCTGACTAATAGACAGTAGGTTCATGAAAAAATCAGGTACATGTAGAACAATCTGTAAATGCATGGATGTTAACAAGGTAATATCCCCCTGTCCAATGATGGGGGAATGAGTCCCATCAGCTATGATCACTGACTGTCCAGGTGGAATCTCTCTGTATGACTCTAGTCTATCTCTGTCGAGGCAGAGATGATGGGTTGCATCGGAGTCCATGATCCACTCTGAGATATTATGACATGATGTAAAAGAAGAAGCACTACCTGAGGTGCTAACAGAGGCAGAAGTACTGGCCGATGCTGAAGCAACAATATCGGAAGAACCACCGGGAGAATCTGTAGATGTTTGAGGCATAATCTCACGCAATCGCGCCACAAGCTCCTCAAACCTGTGATTAGAAGAGGATGCCGACGGAGAAGTAACATGCTCAGCTACACGCGTCGATGCTGAAAACCCATGCTTAGAATAGCATGTATCCACAGAGTGACCAGTGCCGTGGCAGAAAATACATGGTTGGCGAAAACGACATCCTCGACCACAAGATCCACATCTACGGAATGAAGACTGACCACCTCTCCCTAAAGACACAACCATCACTGAAATGCAGCCTATTCTGTTTATATTTTTATTGAGTCGAGGACTCCGAAATTAACTTTACTTTTTGAATATGCACTTTAAGGGTGCATATCGTCTTTTACATAAAAATAGCTCTAAAGCCTCAACAACTATGGTTTCATAATTTTGCTATGCAATGATCATAAAGATATTGTTTTCCATATATTACAGATCTGTGTTGCTATTAGACAATTACCAGCTACATATAAATTAAAATTAGAAATTTCTCTTCAGTTGAATTAATTCAGCAATCAACAAAAGAAATATAGGAATCAGTTTATCATTTCCAGCTAGGAGTACCTGCAAAACACCCTTCACATTTTGTGTGCTTCCACATGCATCAATCACAGTAGACCAGCTTATATGATTAGGAGAGAGACCCATTAATTTCATCTCATCAATAAGATGCTTGGCACGGTAGCAATCTCCACCGCAAGCCTTCATCAATATGTTGTATGTAGCCACAGTGGGTTTGAAAGGTACATTTTTTATTACAGAATGATTATTGCAATTGTAATCCACACCTGAATTTGGCAACTTTCCAATAGGACTTTGGCGAGATTTTCTACCGCCGATCACCTTTGTGGATACACCAAATACTTCAAACCCAGAAACTTTCCAGGTGTTGAAAAGCCTAAAAGCTCGATCATACTGGCATGACCTGACACATGCATAGAGAAGACTATTCCAACATCGTGAATTGGGTTCACAACCAGACAAGAGCATTTCCTCAAATATCTGCATAGCTTTATCTACAAAACCAGCATTTGCACATGCAGCAATCAATGAAGACCACGTAATGACATTTGGATGAACACCTGCCACCGTCATATCTTGTTTTATGTTTAAAGCGCTTTGCAACTTTTTTGCATCAGAAAAGGCCTGCATATCCAAGGTCCAGAATACCACAAACATCAATTATGACTTTAAGGGAAAATATATGAAACTGGAGATAACTGGATTGAGAGAAAGAAAGAAACCTTGATCATTGTACTATAAGTGATTACATCCAGCTGAAG
This sequence comes from Ottelia alismoides, assembly GCA_037367405.1. Taxonomy (NCBI): domain Eukaryota; kingdom Viridiplantae; phylum Streptophyta; class Magnoliopsida; order Alismatales; family Hydrocharitaceae; genus Ottelia; species Ottelia alismoides. The sequence continues at coordinate 1,165,014 of JAZKJV010011859.1, forward strand.
AGAGGTCGATGATTTTGCCTGTTTTAGCTCCTTGTAGATATCTTGCACCAAATCTACTCTTTTGGCAAGGCAGCAAGCCTTAAGAAGTATATTATATGAAGTGACATCAGCTTGTATACCTACGATCTGAAAATACGGTTAAGACTAAGTATATAATATGCAACTTCATGCAATCAAACTAAGTTTCGAACTGCATATAGTCTAATTTTGTTGAAAATCTGTGAGAACATAGCTGCAATAAATCGGATAAATTTCTAATATAAGAGCTTAAACAATGTAAGAATCAGACAACAAAAACCGATCTTGGACCGTTAGCATATAAGAAAAGGAAACAGAAAGACATGATGAACACATTAGATATTAAAAGGAATACAACATTACTTGCATATGTTTGTACACATATAAGGTGTAATTGAGGTCATGAGAATTCACGTTCATGAGGCTGTTGAATACAAAGACATTGGGTACAATCTTCTGAGAAAGCAACTCCTGCGGCGGATATCATTTAAATGAAAAAATATTAGTAGCAGCTAGAGAGTGCGGAATATGAAAATGCAAACAAATTTTCATTGCAGAAGTAGTGATAATTAAGCAGACAATTGAGCAGGAAATATCAATATAGAAGGTCCCCCAAAGAAAGACTGGTTGAACCCACCTTCTGGTCTTGTGGTAGAAGCAGTGAGCTCCCACTTTAAGGTCATGGTTCAACTCCATACTTCCCCCCTAATCATTATAAAAAGAAAGACTAGTTTTCTGAACCTCCATTTCGTTCCTCTATAACTATTAAAACCTTCATGGTTTGTTGAGAATAAAGAAGGATTAGTTAATTGGGTAGCTGTATTTTGTGAAAAGATCCATCTATTATGGTATCAGATCATGTGTTTAGCCCTACGTCACCTATTATGAGAGTTACGTATGATTGTTGCATTTATGTAGGACCTTATACTATATGTTTCATTAAAAGAATCAACCAACAAACACATCTATATGTCTGCTTCTCCTGAATAGGAGGATGGTCATCCTAACCATTTCGAACTATACAAGTCTTGATATTTTATTGGATGTTTGGTGAAATTTATGCAAACAAGTCGTTCCAAGAATTGTTGTCGGTGATCAAGCTTTATTTGTTTATATTATTCAAGGTTTTCAAATATCATTCCTTGGGAAGGAAGAGACCCTCATACTGTGGTGCAGGCTCGACGAGGATGCACAAATCGGACGGCCTGCAAAATATCAGCACATGAGCATATGAGTGACAAGCATGAGCTATGTTTTAGCAGCACTGAAGCATCTTAGCAGTGAGTTTTTCCACATTAAGTAGGGTTGGCTACATGGATTCTTTGCCGACAGATCTATCTTGGGTCAATCTCGGACATAGATCCAAAAAACTAAGATCTCTTCGTATAGTCTCATGCCAACACTTCTTGGGCCTTCCTCGCCTTCTATTAGCCAGCTCAACGTCCCAAAACCCGCATCTCCTTACTGGTGTATCATCCGATCTCATTTTGCAAATTGCCAAACCACCTTAAGAAGTTTCTCACATCTTATCCTCGACCAGATCTACACCAACTTTCCTTCTGATTGCATCATTCCGAATCCAATATTTACATGTGTGTGTGTCCACACATCCACCTTAGCATTTTCATTTGTGCTACTGCCATTCTCTGCACATATCTATGGTTTACATAACAACATTCAGATCCGTAGAACATATCAAGTCTCACGGCTGCTTTGCATCCATTGTGAGTCCTACATAAAAAACGAAAACATGCATTGCATGCATCTTAAAGCAGTAATCATGTGACACAAGCTTTCGAAGGAAGCTTTTCATGAGGCGAGACATGGACTACTTGAGTTTAGAGATGGTACTCGTTGTTCACACGAAGCGGCATCAACGGCACCATAGGCAGCATGCAAAGTTGAAGCAACGAAGGCTACATATCAACATTTTACTTAGGGTCAGATTGTTGTTGATCTCCAGTTTCCAGGCTGAACCATTATTTTAATTAGGTTTATCTATGTACATATTTCCGTCTCCTGTACATTAAAATTTTAAGAGATTATAATTTTGGTGGGAACTTCATAATAACGTTATTAATGCTAGCAAATATAGAATTTATCAATCTTCTTTTGGGTCGATGTATGAGTGGACCTAAAAAGGCAATTATGGATGATGGTTTCATTGGTTTGGGTTAGGGAATGTAAAACTGTGGAGAGAATAAATTAGGTTGGAATGTTGGAGATGCCATTGGATGAACAGGTAGTGGTCTTGATATTGAAGTGGCAATGGGTCAAGTTGTTGGGAACATTATGTGTTGAACAGAGTAATTTGGTTGGAATGGGGAATCTTGTTTTTGATTAGTGGATATGGATTTTGTTGTTTATGACGAGCCTATACTCTGTTCTGGATTCCAATATTTGTTGGGTTTGAACCCTCTCATTATGGTTATTGGAATTTTTCAACTGGGAGGAGGAGTGTGTTAAAAAGGTGCAGTATTTATGTTAATATAGAATTAGTTGGATAACATCTTATAGGGAAAATTTTAGATAGGAATAGTTGGCTTCGATTTCACTTATATAGGTACACCTCCATGTCTTTCTCTTTTACATGGAAGAGTGTCCTACTTACAATATTTTAAATTAGTCATTTCTCAACCGTGCCATCTTGAGATTCCACAGGAATTCTATTGCTCCTACATGTTGTTACAATTATAATTGTACCTATACCTTCTGGATTTATTAGTAGTTATATACTTCTGTTTTTTTTCCATCAAAGAGTATCTCATCACCAAATTATACATATATATAAAGAATAGAACCAGATGACATAAACTATAATTTTAGTCAATAAGTTTTAACCAGATGTATGAAACTTAATAATTGTGCGCAGACCATAGATATGTGTAGTATACACATAAACCGTCCATGACCTTACATCGCACTCCCACTTAGTAACGTTGTTTTTTTACAAGTGACAAATAATGAACGTTATTGGGGAAGTATAATGACCATGGATCACGATGGTAGTGGAAAGGTGCAATGCAAGGATTACTTTAGAAATGCTAACTCAAGATTACTTTAGAAATGCTAACTCAAGATAATGTAAGTTAAATCCATAGTTAAGAGTATGATCATATTTGAGGATCAGTGAATAAATTAATCATGCCAGTTGCTAGAGTTATTAGATTTACATTTATGTCTATAATCCTTCGGGTTTCGTAACCTCCCGTGACCCTTCAGGTTCTGTAACCCTCTGTGACCCTTCGTGTTCCGTAACCCCCATGACCCTTTGGGTTCTGTAACCCTTGTTCTCTCTAGGGTTTTCTCTCTATATAAGAGACCCTAGCTCTATGGAATAAACATCACATTCCTTCCTCTTCTCCACATGGTATCAGAGCAACGATCCTAGATCGGGGCCTAATATCCTAAATCCGCCACGACCACCAGCCCTCTCTCCGCCAACAAGGAGAGAGGGCTGGACATCATGCATCTCTTGTGGATTCCATGGTCTCGCGCAAGTCAGTCCGAGCCCCCAGGAGCACTAGCCGCCACCTCCAACGACACCGAAAGCGTCGCCCGAGGCTCCAACAGCTCCTGCCGCTCCTCCGGCGTCGTCAGCACTGCCTGGAGACCCCCCTCCAACAACCCATGCTTCATCATGACTTGTTTCTCCTAACTTTTTGTTTCTCCCAACTTCATGTTCCATACTTTTTATTCTATCAAGTATGGGAGAAAGGGGGAGTTCGATGATTCTTCGGGACGCCTATTGCCCTACCATGACTGATAAACTACCGCTCCAGACTACTACTCAGATCATTCATCTTCACCGAGCATCGACTTCTTCGTCAAGGCGTATACTTCTTCTTTTACGACCCGACTACTCCTCCGCACTGGACTTTTTCTATAGCGATTCTTCTCCAGGCACGACAGAGATATGTTCCGGTGACCTGCAGGCACGACAGAGGTACGTTCCGGTGACCTGATATCGCAGCGACTCTACAGGCATGGCAGAGATACGTTCCGATGACCTGAAAGCCGTAGACCCATCCTCGAGCGAGGTCTTCTACCAGCAGCGGACATATGTTCTTATGATGCATCGTGTGAAGATGTGGTGTATACTTTTTTTTTTGTTACAATCTGTAGCTTTCTCAGCTCCAGCTTGAGGGGGAGTGTTAGAGTTATTAGATTTACATTTATGTTTATAACCCTTCGGATTTCGTAACCTCCTGTGACCCTTCAGGTTCTGTAACCCTCTGTGACCCTTCGTGTTCCGTAACCCCCATGACCCTTCGGGTCTGTAACCCTTGTTCTCTCTAGGGTTTTCTCTCTATATAAGAGACCCTAGCTCTATGGAACAAACATCACATTCCTTCCTCTTCTCCACACCAGTCATGGTGATCCTTACACATGACTGTGCAAAGGCGCGGTGACCCTCAATTGGGCGGGAGATAGGAAGCCCAGTTAGGGCAGCGGCCGCCAAGTGCGCGATCTAGGATCCCAATCTTTTTCATGGTTTTTGTTAGGGTAAAAGAGTACTGAGATGATTTATTCCATAGAGCCCTCGGGTCTCTTATATAGGGAGAGAGCCCTTGGGTAAATTACATGAAGGGTACATAAAGAAACTGAAATACTAAATAACATAAAAGACGATCAACTATCTCTACACTCCCCCTCAAGATGGAGCATAGATATCTATCATGCTCAGCTTGGAAGAACATCTCTGGAAAGGTCCTCTGAGCAATGGCTTAGTGAATATGTCCGTTGTCTGGTCCTCTGAACTGACGTGAGACGTGGAGATGAAGCCCTTCTGAATCATGTCCCTAGTGTAATGACAATCCACCTCTATGTGTTTGGTTCTCTCATGGAAGGCTGGATTGTTGGCAATAAATAATGCTGCCTGATTATCACATTGAAGGTTCATAGGCAAGGGAACATCAACATTCAGATCTTCTAAGACTGCCATCATTTCTGTGCTTGCCTGTGCCATGGCTCTGTACTCGGATTCGGCACTGGATCTCGCCACAACAGTCTGCTTCTTGCTTTTCCAAGAGACTAAAGAGCTTCCTATGAAGATAGCAAATCCAGAAGTAGACTTGCGATCCCTTGGACATCCTGCATAATCTGCATCTGCACAGGCTGAAATAGACAGATCTGTACCTTTCTTGAATAGCAACCCTGTGCCTGGGGAAGACTTCAGATATCTCAATATCATGTACAAGGCATCCATATGTACTTGCCTCGGCTGCTCCACGAATTGACTCACCCGGTTTACTGCAAGGGCAATAACCGGTCGAGTTATAGTGATGTATAAGAGCTTCCCTACCATTTCTCTGTACCTTCTCTTGTCCACCTCCTCGGTATCATCATCGTACAGATTCATACTCGGGTCCATAGGTGTACGTGAAGGTCTGCATCCAGTCATTCCTGTTTCAACTAGCAAATCTGTGACATATTTTCTTTGAGTCATCACCATTCCTTGTGCATTTCTTGCAAATTCTATCCCCAGAAAGTATCGTATTGTGCCTAGATCCTTTGTAATGAACTGGCTGCCCAACATAGACTTAGTTACCTCAACCCCCTGTGCATCATCTCCAGTAACCAATATGTCATCAACATATACCATAACAACAATGGTACCTATAGGGGTCTTCCGGACGAACAGTGAGTGGTCCGCATTTGATCTTCTGAACCCATGTCGTTCAATAAGCTGGGAGAGCTTCTGGAACCATGCTCGAGGACTCTGTTTAAGACCATAGATAGCCTTATGAAGTCTGCACACCTTCTGAGTCTCCCCCTCAGCAGCAAACCCGGGTGGCTGCTGCATGTAGACTTCCTCCTGTAGATCACCATACAAGAAAGCATTCTTAACATCAAGCTGGAATATGGTCCAGTCACGTACCACTGCAACCGATAGGAGAATGCGAAGGGTAGAGTGTCTCGCCACCGGTGAGAAGGTATCCAAATAATCTACACCATATGTCTGGGTAAATCCCCGTGCAACGAGCCTGGCCTTATATCTGTCTAGACGGCCATCCGCATGATATTTCACTGTAAAAACCCACTTGCAACTTACTACTGAGGCACCTGGAGGAATGGGGACAAGAGACCAAGTTCCCCTAGATTGCAAAGCACGCATTTCCTCTTCCATTGCATGACGCCAGCAGTCAATCTTCATGGCATCCTGATAGGACCGTGGAATCTCAACTGACGATACAGCAGCTGCAAACTTCTTGAAATCCCCAGTGAGTCGATGAAAGGAGACTTGAGAAGCAAGGGGATATGTGGCACACTGTCTGCGCTGCTTCCTATGAGCAATGGGTCGGTCTAAATCATCCAAGATTGTGCTGACCGGTTGCTCCTCCTCCTGTAGTAAAGGTTCCTGCACAGGTGTGTTATCTAAGCCATCGTTAGTGTTAATTTCAGAACAAACCTGAGGCGTGTTGGATGGTTGACTTGTAGCTTGAGCAGGGCATGTCCGCCTCGTATAGAACTTAGAGAAAGGGACAACTGGAGGAGGTGGTGGTGGTGGTGGTGGTGTTGGTGGAGTAGAGGATTGACCCAGGCTTGGCGGTGGTGGAACAAAGACATTGGAATCTGGAGAAGTGGAGGAGGCCAATCTGTCACCCGCAGGTGAGAAATACATGACAGGTTTGAAAAAGGTAACATCTGCACTCACATAGTACTTGTCGTGGACAGGATCATAGCAACGGTATCCTTTCTGTGTCTTGGAGTAACCCACAAAAACACACTTGATAGCCTTAGGAGAAAGCTTATCAAGTCCTGGAGATAAGCGGTAGACAAACGCAACAGTGCCGAAGACCCGAGGTGTAAGTGCAAACAAATCTCTGTCTGGAAAAAGAACAGAGATTGGGGACTTTTCCCCAAGAACAGTTGTAGGCATTCGGTTGACTAGATAACATGCTGTAAGTATAGCATCTCCCCAAAAAGATAATGGAGCACAACTTTGAATGAGTAATGTACGAGCAATATCAAGAAAATGTCGATGCTTTCGTTCCGCAACCCCATTTTGTTGTGAGGTGTAGGCACATGTGGTTTGATGAACAATACCTTTTGAAGAAAGAAAGGTAGCAAGAGAGCGAGTGCAGAACTCCAATGCATTATCAGTTCGCACATACTTAACAGTAGAAGAGAAAACATTCTGGATTTCACTAATAAGATTTTGGATAACACTTCCTGCTTCAGATTTATTTTTAAGAAGAAAAGTCCAGGACACTCTAGAGAAATCATCAACCACTACTAAATAGAACCTGTGCCCCTGATGATCTGGGACACGACTTGGACCCCAAATGTCTATATGAAGTAATTCAAACGGGGAGCGACTGCTCCGACTCTGACGACCTGGGAAGCTAGATCGATGGTGCTTCCCTAACTGACATGCTTCACAACGAAAGAAGGAACTCGGAGAGATCTGAGGCAGTAGGTGACACATCTTCTGCAGGGGCAGATGACCGAACCGAAGATGCCAGGTGTACGGAGATACGGCGCCTTGGGAATGCAGTGAGACGCCAGCATAGGAGTTACGGACTAGACGATAGAGGCCATTGTGCTCAGAATCACAGCCAATCACCCTGCTCGTCAGTATGTCCTGAAAAATAACAGACGATGGATCAAAAATGGCACGACAGTGCAAATCACGTGTAATCTGACTAATGGATAAGAGGTTCATAGAGAATTCGGGTGCATGTAGGACATTCTGTAAGTGCATAGAGGGTAGCAAAGCCGTCTCCCCCTGACCGATGATGGGAGAATGAGTGCCATCAGCTATGAGTACAGAGCGACCAGGCTGTACAGCCCTGTAGGACTGCAGAATATCTTTCTCACGGCATAGATGATGGGTAGCTCCAGAGTCGACAATCCACCCTGTGAGATCATGACAATGAGGTGAGACTGAAGGACTACCTGAGGCACTGGCAGAGGCGGATGTACTAGCTGACGCCGAGGCTGCAACATCAGAAACTTCAGTACCCTCTGGCGACGATTGTGGCATGATATCACGAAGTCGTGCCACCAACTCTTCGAACCTGTGGTCTGTAGCAGGAGCTGAAGGACCCTGAACATGATCCGCGACACGTGCAGAAGGAGGGAAGCCGTGCTTGGAATAGCAAGTATCCTCCGAATGACCAGTACGGCGGCAGAATGAACATGTGGAACGTATGCGACCTCCGCGACCACGTCCACCACTTCCTCTGCCACGAAACGAGGACGAACCACCACGTCCCCTGGAAACTGCCATTGCAGACGGAGGTGCAGTCGCTGTAGTAGATGGAACAGGTACACGACTGAGCCTCCTGTATACCTCTTCCATCGGCGGGATAGTGGCATCTGCTAGGATCTGAGAGCGTGCGGCCTCGTACTCCGGGTCTAGGGCAGCAAGTAAAACGCCAACCATAGTGGCATTGCGGAACGTCTTCTGTTGTTCCGGCGTGGCTGTGAGCGGAATGGTGCTATAGAGCTTCTCGAACATCCCACGAAGCGACGTGTATAGCGAATGAAGAGGCCTCCCATTCTGCTTCGTGGTAAATATATCATGCTGCAACTGGAGCATCTTCGTCTCGTTGCGGACCTGAGAATACGTCATGGCCAAAATATCCCACATCGCCTTAGCGGTGGGCTGGTGAAGGACATCATTCGCTATCTCTGTCGTGAGCGTACCTGAGAGCCAAACCTTGGCGTACGCATCATCAGCCTCCCATGAGGCATAGACTCCTGTCTTCTCCGGCGGTTCATCCTCGGTAAGAATATGCTTCTTACCACATGACTTCATGAGACTGAGGAACTGCATCGCCCACAGTTCGTAGTTTGTCCCGTCCATTTTGACGATCGGTGCAGAACCTTTGAACGCACCTATGGCGGGCATATCGAGCTTTTGTTCGGACATAATGCCGGAGAAGAACGACTATTGATAGACGAAGAAGAGGTTGTCTACCAAGACTTTAAGGATTCAAGTGCACATGTAGACGTTATGCACTTGAATCCATCTTCTATCCGAGACCGAGTGAAGTAGCAGCACCCGGCAACAAGTAGAGGCTCCGGAAGCCTCTACCAAGGAAGATGGCAGCTGGACAGGGACTGGTCGAGGGCTGGGAGAGGGCTGGGCGGTGTAGACAGCCCCCGGAGGCGGCTGGAGGGAGCCGGGGCGGAAGGTGGGAGGCTCTGGCGGCGCGCGTGCGGGACGAGGAGGGGTCCCGGGACTGCTCGGCGGCGCACTGGGGGCTGGGCGGCAACCTGGAGGTGGCGGCGGAGCCCTGGGTGGCGCCCTGGGAACGGCGGCGATGGGAGGGAGTCGGCGGGGGGGAGGGGGGCGGCGGTGAAGAGAAACCCTAGATTAGGGTTAGGGCTCTGATACCATGTTAGGGTAAAAGAGTACTGAGATGATTTATTCCATAGAGCCCTCGGGTCTCTTATATAGGGAGAGAGCCCTTGGGTAAATTACATGAAGGGTACATAAAGAAACTGAAATACTAAATAACATAAAAGACGATCAACTATCTCTACAGTTTTCACGCGAGCTCGCAGTGTTTTTACGCCTCGTTGGGATCCCGACTTTGACCAGTTCCGTTGACCCTCTGTTTTAGGATACCTATGCGGGGGATCCTCGATTTTAGTTTTATGTACAAGCTCGTTTGCCCATACTAGTCGGGCCAATTTCTAGAGCGACTTTTCTGGAGAGTCTCTCTCACCCGTCTCTGGGGCGTAGTTTTGGAGTAGACATTTACCTCTATTGGACCGCACTACAATTAGAGGGCGAGACGTAAGAGCCATTTTTAGGCTACCCCACCGCTTGAGTTTTGTTTACTTTCGCCAGCAAACTTGACGATTCTACGTCCAAATCATCCATATCTACATCTAAGTCATCTAGAATTACATCTGAGACAATTACAGTTGAGTGTTGGAGAAGTTACAATTAAAGTTGAGTTGGTAGTAAGTGACTATAATTGGATTCGAAATCTCTATAAACTAGTGGACGTGTTGGGAACTTAGTTAGGATGCATTATACAACACCACATGCCTACGGAGGTACCCCAACCCTAAGGCACTCCCCACGTCTTAGAGTCATAGTGTTAGGTCGCACACTGGCCAAGATCACAGACTATCCACTAGACTTGGGAATTAAATAAATCAATAAACCTTTCCAATCTCACATTTCCCATCGTCAAAATTCACAAACATGATATCTGAATAATATGAGTTTATATATACACACACACTTATGAGCAATCAATTACAATATAAAAATATTTTATAGGGAATATGTTGGAATAAAGGGTAAACAGGAGGAGGTACATATAAGCCACTTGGAAAGCTTTTTACATTACAAGTAGAAGTAAAATTTTAGATGTTCTGCCATTATACTTTCTTTCTTTTGAACATATTAAATGCTTGCTTATTTTATATTATGAAATATGGGTGTACGAGCGCTAGTTGATACCTCTTCTTTCTTGCACACATGGCAGGCAAGGAGCCTGTTGTTCAGTAGCCGTTGATGACTTCAGAAGATCGTGTATATACTAGGCGGTACGAACTCTTTTAGTTCAGCTTCTTTTGTTCCAGCTTTTGTACTATTATATTATAGATGTTATTTACTCTTCAGTCTAATGTTGGGATATGTGAATGTACCATCAACTTCATGTGCATGTTGTAAATTTATATATGAAAATTAATGAAGAGAAAAGTTGGTGGCTCTTATTGGTGTGTTGTTCTGTGGTGATAGAATGTAACTTGAATGTGAATGTCATATGTAGCTTCAGCGCGAAAAAATTTCCCTTGATTTCAATAACTTAGTGCGATGAAAATGTGAATGTAATAGTGCAAATGTGGTGTAAACAGGCATCCAGATTCTAGGGGTATCCATGTCATAGAAATATAGCTACATGTATATATCTACATCATGTCTTTCAAAAATAAGTACAAGAACAAAAAGACAAAAGAACAGAAACTAGTTATATAGCAAAATGGAGCGGAACCAAGTTAACCACAAACCGCCTACTGCTACGGTTGTTGTTGTGTACAGAAACCATTAGCACGGTAAGGGCATTGGGCGATGAGGTGTCTTGTTTGTCTGCAATAGTAGTATGACCTCTCTCCAATCCGTGAAGTAGATCTCCTAGAAGGTGTACAAATGGACCCAAACCCACGGCTCTATGAATATGCCAGGGCACGGAAAGAACTGGCATCACAGTTGGCCAACGCTTGTCCTAAAGTAGGGGACGAAGTAAGGGGACTGCTTGTAACATCTAAATCCACACAAACCTGAACCCGATCCGAATTGGGTCCGATTAACCTACTAAAGTTGTTGGTCAATGCTAAACAACTTAAATCAATCAACAGATCGCAAATCAAAAGTTGTTCAGGCGAAATCGATCAAAAATCGATCGCATAGTAATGTGTGCCCAAAATCGACCCAACGTAACGCCTTTTCTCTCCCGACGACCACATTATAGAAGTATTGGTCCGAAAGCACCCGCGCCAGAGCCAAAGCCCGAGAGAGAGTTCAGCCCAACCTTGAGACACCAGAAACCAATCAAGGCGGAACCTGGAGTTTTTGTTCCGCCAAGTGAATGTGCATCCGGCCGCATCCACGATCGAAAGGTCGAGCCGATGAACCATCCCACGGAAGTCCGATGAGCCCAGATCCAGGCCCCCACGCCCCTGGGGTCGATCATCCTGGAACAAGGTGATGTTGAGATCACCACCAATCAGCCACGCATCATTCACCCCTGCGCTGCCCAAATGCTCTATCTCTGTTGCAAGAGTGGTCTCGCCTCCACCATTTGAGCCGTACACGTTCGTCACCAGGAACTTCAGCCCATCAGAGCGATGCCAGAGAAGTGTGGATAAGCAGAACTAGGACCTAGAAACCGATAGCATATCAAATAAATCCTTCTTCCACCTTGTTAGCAAGCTTCCAGACGCGTCATGGGCCTCGCGCTCCGCTAGCAGGTAGACCCCGCCCCCATCCAGGCCTGAAATCGCCCCCGAGGAGGCGGCGTCGAGCTTCGTTTTCTGTAACATGAAGATGTCTGCTCCATTGTCTCTTATATGATTGAAAACACCCCTCTGTTTCTCTGGTCTACCCAGCCCCCTCACGTTCCATGACAGAACTTTTAATGACATAAAAAATCGGTTGACCTCCTTGGTAGGACCAGGCCCAGACGCTCGGCCACAGCCTTATCTAACAACTTGAAGCGGTTTTGTAATGTCGCACATGTCCCCTGGGCCCCCACCATCGCTATTCCGTTCTCCAATCGAGTTGCTTCCTCTAGCAGAACCGCCCTTCGCATCCGTCTTCCATTGGAGATCTTTCTCGAATAACATGTCCCAAATCTGATAGACTCGATCACCCGCGTAGGTGAGACGTAGAAGTCTTTTTCTCCCCCTAAGGAAAGCACCTCAGCTGGCTGCTTCAAGTTTGCCTCCACCGCTCCCATTCTCTCATCGTTCGATTGTTCCCTCAGGTGTTGCGAACCTTCAGGACAAAAGAGTCGGGTCGCCGACCTCCCTTCGCCGTGAGCGACCCCCTCGCTAAAGTTCTCCCAAGCTTCTGCGTTAGAGATGGGTTCTTCCGCAGAACCGCCAACCATAACACATGGGTCTGAGTTGCCAACCGGACCCAGACTCTGTAACACCGCGTTGACTGGCACCTCGGGTCGCACCTCCAGGTCCGAGACCACAGCCCAAACGGGATCTGCTAGCGTAGTGGTTTCAGTAAGTATACCCGAAGGCCCAACCGTTGTAGTCGGGTCCACAAAGAGATTGCAATCGGGCCCGACCGCAATATTTTCCACGCCCTCAGTGGCACGAAATCCAGCCGCCATACAGTCAGTAGTGGGGCCCGCACTTGGAGAATCTGACCATTCCCCATTTATTAAATTCCCAATGTCAAAAGCCTTTGGACCACTAATCGACGTGCCCGAAAAAGATCTGAAGCGGATCGTCTGCTTCGCGTGAGGGGCCATCCATGGCTCCTCGAATCCCTCAGCGGCTTTTCGATTGTCCCCCGCCGCCTTACCCCCTTTAACGTCGCTTCAACTTCCCTACAACATCCCTTTCGCACCTGATGGTAGCCAGACAGTCGTCGGAGGACCACGGGTGGCGACCACCTCCTTGCCGGAGATGAGACAAGGATGCGAGAACTGCACCAGGGACCTCCTTCTTCCAAACTTGAACCATCTCGAACCCAGCGTCTCCGGCACAAGATTCGCCACCTCAATGAGAGGATCCTGGGGTTCCCCAGGAAGACACCCCGTGGAGACGACGCAGAAAGCGCCCAAACACGCCCCCAGAAGCTGCCACGATCAATTCCTTCCACGCCAGGTGTAAAGGATGCCCCTAATCGAAACCAAAGACATGGGCTTAAGGTGTAAAATCCCATCCTCCACCACAGCACGCTGCCACCTCGACTTTGTCCAACCCTCGTTAGACCAGCGCAACAGTTCCGCCGCCTCGATGTCTTTCAGGCCACAGGCCAAGACCCGCCATGGAGTGAGTCTCTTCATATCCCCTTTGAATAAACCCCCCGTGAGCAGTCCCACGTCAGAGGTTCCTCGAAAAAGAGCTTCCGTTGCGCCACCGCCTTCGCCCACAAGCAGACGCGCGTCGTCATCTTGTGCCGAGGAATTGATCAGCTTCTTTTCCGCCGGCTGTTGCCGACGTCATCACATCGAGTTCCGGGGACAGTGGCGACTTGTATGTGCGAAGCCACGGCAACGATAGCACCTAACTGGCTCTCAACATTGCCGAGCCCAGTGAGACAAAGAGCCGCATCGATAACATCCCCTCCCAAAAGCATTGGGAAGAGGACTGGGTTTAGAAGAAGGCTTTTCCCGGCGCATCGATCGCCTCCCACGAACGATAGTCCACCTACCCTCTGTGGAGTCTCCCATCCCCTCCTAATACAATGGATTTAACTCTTGAATCAAGGAAAACTTGACCTTCCTTGTCTGTCTATGTGTCCCACTTGTGGACTTCTTTAAAGCAACTAATGTGAGGGATTTTCTTTAACTGAATGCATAATTTCATGTTATGGATCCTGTAAGGGATTGTACATACTATTGTACAAATATCGGATGGTGAATCCCTTACGAGTAGACTTGTTGAAGTAGTTCAACACATTATTGTATGTTAAACGGATTGTTGTACTATTCGAGGTATTTTCGTGAGTCCTCAAAACGAGATGACCGATCCATGTTCGGATTAGTTACTAGTTCTAATTTGATACAAATTTATATTTTTTGGGAGCTGGTGGGAATGTGCTTCTACTTATTAATAGGTTTTTGGTGCACACGATTAATTGCAGCAAGTGCTTGTCAAAAAAGGGATGTTGAGCTCCCTCCAGATTACAGATGATGTCGAGCACTTGAAAAATAGATGGTCTACATCCTCTATCTGCCCTTCACACCTATTACAGAAAATATCCTCCATCCCTATCAGACGCCCCATCCTTTCCTTGACACACATGCACTCTCTTCTCAGACACCAGAGGAAGACCTTGACTCTGTTTGGAATCTTTGCTGCCCATACCACCTTCATATCCATGTTAAGTTCCTCATTCAGGTACGTTGTCAGAGAGTAGAACTCTTCAAAGGCTTTCTTAGTCGAGAACCTCCCCCTTCCTATAAGAAATGGTCTGCCATCTCGCTGAACACGCCGAGCATGGGATCTCGGCATGCATCCGAAGAAAATCTTCCAATCGTTGCTCCGAGAGTTGCGTCACAAAATTAGGCAACCACATATATGAGTTCGCCACCTGTGAGAGTGTCCCTTCCTTCATCGCAACCAAAGCAAACAGTCTGGGAAACCTACCCTCAAGGGAACCTTGTCCCATCCAATCATCACGCCAAAACCTGAACGAAAGTTCGTCCCCCACCATTGGTCGTAGTTGTATGTCAATAAAGGAAGAACACAGCGAACCCCATCCCATAATGGCAACTCCAGACGCGCCCTTTTCGCCACCAAATCTCCCCGCACCCCATATACTTTCTGGAGCAACCAAGCGAACAGGGTGGATGCAGGTCCCCATATATGAACCACCCACTTAGCCAGCAAAGCCTTGTTCATGCACTCCATGTCGTGCACGCCTAAACCCCCTTCCCCCCTCCCCTTCGTAATCTCCTTCCAGCTCACCGGATGCAAGCCGGTCTCCTATTGCTTTCCATCCGACCAAAAAAACATTCTCATCAAAACCTCAATCTTCCGTATGACTCCCACCGGCATTAGCCTCATCGAATAGTAAAAGATGGGGATGGCCGAGAGGACATGCTTCAACAGAACAAGCTTTCCTCCTCTCAAATTATTTTGATTTGATAATTCGTTTTGATATGCATTTTTTTCGATTTGAAATTTGCTTAAGCTTAAGTGATTACAAGTTTATTTAAGCTTTTGAAAAGATTTTTTCGCTATAAAAAGGGGGAGATTGTTAGTTCTTTGTTTCTCCGTGATTTTGAAGATGGCAGACACACAACATTATATCGTAGTTGTTAGAAAATGCGAATGCGGAAGCATGATCAGAGAAAATGAATAAACAAGAAAGAACAACGGGATTTTCACGTGGAACCCTACTCTCTAAAGAGCGAGATAAAACCACGGGAGAACGCCTCAAGAGATCGATGTGTCTATTGACTTTCTCACTATTACAAGAGGGTGAGGGGCTTCTTACACTGAGTATCCACATCTCACAGACGGTCAATGTGGGACTAAAAAACTGGATGTGGCAAATGGATCCTAGAGGAATTCATTTACCCATCTACCACATAAGTGGCGCACGGCGCATATATTCCAACACTCCCCCTCAAGCTGGAGCATGCAATGCTCAGTTTGGACAACAACAAAGCCTTTTCCCACTTTAAGTAGGGTCGGACAAAGAGAAAGAAATATTAAACTCACACTACAAGACACTACAGACAATATGAACTCAACGCAAACACAATTATCGGTTGTTGTCGAGGATATTGCTTCTCATGTCATGCAGGTGAGGAGGAACAAATGGGCTAGAGTGTGAGTCAAACTGAATCTCCTTGTCGAAGAGCATGTGTTATGTACTACGTCTGTCTGAGTCACTGTAACTGGAAATGAATATCCTCGTCGGAGTAGTCTGGCCCACCACATCATGTAGACAACTGCTCCATCTCTGAAAGGGCTGAACTTAAAAAAAGAAAGCCGTTGAGACAACCTTGTCGGAGTCCTCGATCGCTGGAGAATGGAGTCTAAAAAGTCTCCTTGTCGGAGAACTAGGTCTCTCCCATACTGACTCAGAGAATGGGATTTCTACTCTAGAGTCCCTATATGAAACCACATGAAAATCCTAGCCCACATAGCATAGGGAATGGGATCTCTACTATGAAGTCCCTATGGATCACATGAAAACTCTGAGACCGAAAACAAAAGATGGGGACCACATAAAAATAATCGCACACATGTGCATCCGAAAAAGAATCTCTCTCTAGAGAACTCAAAGAAACTGGGCCACTCAAATATGGAGTGCCTCGAACTTGGACTCTGGATCAATTCACGATATCTGAAACTAAACTGTAGAGTCTGACAATCTGGCTGGCATTGAGAATCTGAATCTGACCTGTGACTCTACACAATACTCCATCTATCTCCCATACTTTTCGGAACATAATAACATCGACAAAGTCGAGAGAAGACATGAAAAGAAGGGGGAAATGAATCATATAAGTTGATCCTCAATTTTTTTTCTTCGGCTTTTCTTCTCCCATTTCTTTAAAATCATTTTTTCTTCCGAATAAGCCGTTCATTTTTTTAGGACTTTTCTTTTCTTTTTCTAAGCCGATTTGTGTAGCAGCTTGTTGCGCGAGATTCACGGTGTTAGTGGGGCATCTCCTTCGGTGGTAGATTTGGTGGGTGCTCAGACGCCTTTTTAGAAGGGGGTGCGGGAGGTTTTCTCAAGATACATATCTCTCTTTGCGCCAGTGCTTGGTAATGGAGTCTCCTTCAGATTTTGGACGGATGATTGGTCGAGGGGGCCATTGAGCTCGCGGTTCCCTCGCCTGTTCGCTTTGGCAGCTGATAAGAATGCCTGTGTCGCGTCTTGCTGGGCGGATGGCAATTGGTTCCCGTCTTTCTCTGATAATTTCTCCGATCAGAGGCTCGAGGAGTTTCTTGCCCTGCTGGATGCCATCAGGGATGTCGGTCGTTCTTCTGACGAGAGGGACCATTGGACTTGGCGGGGGGGCCTTTCTCGGCGAGGAAGCGTATGGGACGATTTGTAGGCCTCCGCCATCGCGTTCGGAGATTATGGTGCGTGACTGCGGTTTCTTTTGGGGTCTGAGGGTCCCTGAACGGGTGGGATTCTTCCTGTGGCTTTTTCGTAGACAAAGTTTGATGGCGGGGGATCGATGCGCGAGGCTGCTTGGCAATATCTCTTACAGGTGCTTTCTATGCGACAATGCAGTGAAGTCCGTTGATCACCTCTTCTTCGTGTGTCCTAGGATCACGGAGGTATGGGCGGAGGCAGATGTCGACTGGGTTTGCACTGCTGATGTGGCATCCTTCAGTGGTTCGTTGGTGGCCAACAAAGGTAGGGAGCGGAGGACGCTCCTGTGGCCCGTGGCTTGTCTATGGGCAATTTGGTTGGGCAAAAATGCGGCTCTTTTTTCGGGACAGCGCTTTTACAAGAGAACATCGTTTTGTACTATGAGCGTTTAGTCAGTGACTGGGTGTTCTTGTAGAATCCTTTGTGTCCTTTCTTTCGGTACCTTTTTCGGGACAGCGCTTTTACTTAATCTTATTTATTAATTAGGGCGAACACCACTGAGTGTCTCCCCCTCTTTTGAGCCTCAAAAAAATAATTAATTGAAAATATAATTTATATTTTATTTTGAGTTGTGAATGTGATTCACAAATTTCCAATGACATGATTGCAATGTTCACAAAATAATTATGAATTATTTGTGTGAATAAATTTGCAATAAAAGTTGTTACAAGTTATTGAAGATTTTCATGGAATAATGTAATCTCATGAGATAAAGAGATAAAAACCACCTTCCATCTAAAGGTGGTGGATGGCCACCAAGTCCTAATTGGAATTGGTGGTCGTCCCCCTTTTTTATGAGAAGAGGCTAATCTCTTTCCAATTATCTCCAAGGATAACTGATTTAATTTGAAGTTAATTTATATTGATTATTCAATATATATTTAATTTAATTAATTATTATTGTATTTTTACAACAAAATCTTGGCTATTGAAAGAAACAAAAATCAATCTCATCCACTGATTTTGTATTGTCCATGAATTGAGATCCATGGATTACCAAAATACTATATAAGAAGAGACAATCCTCGCTCTTTAAAAAACACATTAACCATTACCCTCTCTCTCATTCTCATACCCCACGCCATCCTCTCCTTCAACCCCTCGTTACCGACGAGTTTTTCTTCTTCTCAACCTCTCCTTTTCTCCACCAATATTCCACCGCCAAATTATTTTATTCTCCGTCGTCGACGCCGCGAAAGCAGTTTTGCATCATTAGCTGATGCAGCGTGGACCCAAATTATAGGGCCACATGTTTAATTAATTCTAGCCGTTATTTTTTATTTACGTTTTTTTTAAGTTGTCGTAATTTTATTTAAGTAAAGGGATCGTGTGTGATCTCGAAATTAATTAGTTAGTTTAAATTTGATTTTCGAATTTGAATTAGAGTCAAATTAGGATAGAGGTCGATTTGAATTTTAATTCAAATCAATTAGGATCGAATGGGATTTGATTTGCTTCTATTTTTGTAATTCCACCTCTACTATATAAAGAGGTTGGTAGCCTATTGTAAAGGACAGTGAAGTGATAATCAAAATTGAGATTTTATCTCTCTCCTTCCTTTCTCTTCTCCCTCTCCTTCCACGCGATCTCCGCGGTTCTCCTCCTTCAACCCCTCGTTACCGACGAGTTTTTCTTCTTCTCAACCTCTCCTTTTCTCCACCAATATTCCACCGCCAAATTATTTTATTCTCCGTCGTCGACGCCGCGAAAGCAGTTTTGCATCATTTGGTATCAGAGCATGGCATTTAGATCGTCCCCGCGATCTAACGATCCGTCCCGGCGCTCGCACCGACATCATCGTTCGTCCGAACAAACCCGACGAGCCATCTCCGCCATCGACGCCACCTTCAATGAGACGGGGGACATGCTACGTGATTTGCAGGCCAACCTCCAGTCCATGTCTCGGAACCTAATGGCCTACTTTGAGGCCTACCGCGACGCCCAATCGAAGCCGCCAACCACCAAAGCCTCTATCGCGAAATTTGACGAAGAAAAACTCGACGTAACGGAGGAATCGGCCGCTGTCCAGCACCTTCCAGGCCCGATCTCGCCACCAGAATTGCTTCCATCGGCCCTTCTGACCGTCCCGGCGTCGCCCAAACTACCCCAGGTAACCCTCCAGCCTTCCTCCTCACCCACAACCCCCGTCCCGGACCCTTCCGTACCACCAATACCACCTGCTGCCCTTGCTGTCTCCACCCCAACCCAGCCCCCAACCGCGCGGGCACCCTCCCCCACCCACGTAAAGCCGACAACGCCGCCATCTAGCCCCCAGCGCCCGCACGCCCCCCTCCAACTCGCCGCCATCGCCCCAACCCTGCACCCGTATCCACATCGCCTCCTTCCCCCTCTGCCTCCCGCAAATCTCCCCAGCCCCCCCCCCCTCCTCCTCCGCCCCTTCCGCGTGCCCCCACCTCTGCTACCGTCTTCCCCACCCGCAGCGCCTCCCCTCTGTGCACCGTCCCTCACCACCAGACCCCATGAGCCCTCCCTCGCCATTTCCCCATTCCCCCTCCGACCCCCCTTCGCCTCACCCGAAAACACAGCGGGACCCCACCCTCTCCGCACCTCGCGTCACGCGCGCCAACCCCGCGTCGTCACCACGCCGCCGCTGCCTCGACTGCGCGCCCCCCTTCCTCTTGCCAGCCACCCCCGCGACAGCCACACGCACCGCCTTTTCGCCGCACCCCCGCGCCAAGGGCCTGTCGAACCCCATCTCCCCGCCAAACCGCACCGGCCCCGCCCGCGAGAACAACGCCCCCGCCTGTCCCAGCGAGAGATCGCCGCCGCCAACTTAAAGGGGAAGCCCTGCCGCCCTCCCGCGCATAAAAGGAAGGGCCGAACCCTAACCCAATCGAGATTAACGGAGCAGGGATCCCAGGAATTGGAGAATTGGTTATTTGGGAAAATTTACAAGATGAAATTTCCAAAAATATTTATTTGCAAGAAGGTCCGAGGCTATAGAAATGTGAGGAAAATTGAAGGGGTACGAAAATTGCAGTGGTATCCTCCAATTGGGAAAAACTATAAACGTAATGTTGAAGATGATCCCATGGGAGGAAATTGAAGCCCCAATTCAAGGATAATTTCTCCAACTATCCACCTACGTCACGCAATTCGTCAGGAGCCGAATTTTTAAAGCGGTGGAGAGTTGATGCAGCGTGACCCCAAATTATGGGGCCACATTTATTTAATCAAATAATTATCAATTTTATTTACGTTTTTAGTGGTCGTATTGGTCTAATTGAATAATTGAGATCGCCTGTGATCTCAACGTTGATTTCGTAGATTTTAATTATAATTGTTGGTCAATTAATTAATTAGAGTCTAATTAAGGTAATTAGAGGTCAATTAGGATTTGTTAGAGTCCAATTAAATAAGTTGGTTGTCAATTTAATTAAGTTTACTATTTTTGTACACCCTCTCTCCTATATAAAGAGAGGGTAGGTCCTTGTTTTTAGACAGTCAATTATGAATCAAATTTGAGAATTATTCTCTCTATCTCTCTCGATTCCTCCTTCCCCACGCGATCTCCTGCGCTTCTTCTTCTCCAAAATCCCTCGTTACCGACGAGTTCTTCTTCTCGACCCCTCCTTCTTCTCCACCGATATTCGCCCGCCAATTTATTTTAATTTTTATCGTTGACGCCGGAAGCCGCTTGCATCAAAATTCATTCATCATGTTTCAGTTGTACAGTATCTACATAACTTGGTTTTATGGAAACAGAGAGGGAGACCTGCTAGGGTTGCATCTTCAAGGAAGGATGGTTCTAAGGAGAAGTGGCGTGAGGTTTCATCGACGAAGGAGGTCCTATGTGGTTCTCGCCTCAGGTGCACGGTGAGTGCTGCCAAAAGGGGGAGGTCTACCGACGTGGGATGGTTACTGATTTTTTTGGCAAGGTAGGCCACCGGGCTCACTCATGTTGTGGTGGCTTTGATGTTTTTGTCAAAAGAATTATGTAGTCTGTGTACCGTTTGTGCTTTTTATTCTTCTATATTCCGTCTTATGTAATATACCCATGGATTTTCTCTATATAAGAGACCCTAGGGTTCTCTGGAATAAACAACAACTCTTATTCTTCCAACATGGTATCAGAGCCCAGACCCTAGGCTCTCTCCACCCGCTGCCCCCCCCCCTCCCGCCGTCGCCGCCTCTCGGCCTCCAGCACCGCCCTCGGCCTCCAGCGCCGCCCTCGCCTCCCGGCGCCCAGCCCAGGCCCCCTCCTCCTCAGGCCTCCAGCACCGGCCCCCGCCTCCAGCCCCCCCCCCCCCCCCCGCCCTCCCGTCTCTCGGCCCCGCCTCCCGGGCCGGCTCCTGCCCCATCCCCGCCGGCTTTGCTCTAGCCAGCGTCCCCTCCTGCGGCCTCTTTCGTAGCCGCCTCCTTCGCCTTATCCATGGATTTGGGTGTGTAACATCTACATACGCACTCGAATCCTATGCAGTTTGTGTAGACACTTGTTTCTCTGTCTACAAACCCTAGTTCTTCATCTGCGGCGATATGTCAGAATCCAAGATTGATATGCCCTCCATAGGCGCGTTCAAAGGTCCCGCGCCAATAGTGAAGATGGATGGGTCGAACTATGAGCTCTGGGCGATGCAGTTCATGAGCCTCATGAAGTCAAACGGTAAGAAGCACATTCTTACCGAGGATGAGTCGGCAAGAGATGACAGGGATTTATGCCTCTTGGGAGGCTGATGACTCCTATGCCAAGGTCTGGTTGTCAGGCACGTTGTCGATGGAGATTGTCAATGATGTCCTCCATCAGCCCACCGCTAAAGCGATGTGGGACATTCTCGCGACGACATATTCCCAG
This sequence comes from Ottelia alismoides, assembly GCA_037367405.1. NCBI lineage: Eukaryota > Viridiplantae > Streptophyta > Magnoliopsida > Alismatales > Hydrocharitaceae > Ottelia > Ottelia alismoides. The sequence continues at coordinate 1,187,123 of JAZKJV010011859.1, forward strand.
GTCCGAAATGATACCAATATGCTCCAACTTCAGCACGACATATTTACCATGAAGCAGAATGGGCGACCACTTCATTCCTTGTATACATCCCTTAGGGGGATGTTTGAGAAACTCTACAGCACTATAATCTGACGGCCACACCCGAGCAGCAGAAGACATTTCGTAATGCTACCATGGTAGGTGTCACAGGGTCAAAATCCGCTACCGATTTCGACCGATCCTGTGCGGCGTTAGCTAACCCGTAGCTAACTAGCCTAGCCGAGTAGAACGGTCACGGACACGCTCCAACTCTTCTCGATACCCCTATTTGCTAACGCACCGACGCTCAGACACAAGCAGAAGCTCGACTCTGTGGATCGTTCAGGAACAATCTCAAGAACTCGCTCAAGAACACTCAAGAACGCAACCACACGATCACAAAAGCACGGGCACAAAGCTCTTCTCTTATTAGAAGGGGAACTATCTCTGGAGTGGGTGGACACACTACACTTTCTCTCGTGTACTCTGTGTACTCTGTATGTTTACAAATGAGTCACCACCTCTCCTTATATACAAGATTCAAGGCAACCCAAGGAACACTCATTATTACATCTACAATAATGATACATAAAGACACAAGAGACCCTTCGAGTTCTTCAGCAACTCTTCGTCTGCTCGTCTCTTCGACTTCCTTGTTGTCCTTTCGTCTTCCTGCACGGTTGACGCCCAGTCATCAGCACACTCGCGCTCCAACGCTTGCTGATGCAGCTTTACCATAATTCACTAAGTGCCACCGAACACTTGGTCTTGTGCCAAAGGGAACCCGCAACCTCCAGACCCTCGTGCGGTAAACCCTTCCTTAGCGTTCTGCATGCTAAGGGGAAGTCCTCTAGAACTTCCCTAGCATTCTCGACAATGCTCGTACTCAGTACCTGCAACGCTCCATGCCTCCTTGGACCGCCACGCATCAATACCGATACCGCGCGCCTTCGTGCGTACGCCTCTGTGACCGTACCGCATTGCTCCTCGATGTGTAGTGCTTCACTACGTACCGCCCTTCTGCACTCGCGTATGTACCACTACGTGCATCCACTGTCATGTCTTGCACTGCTGCCTGTACTCGTTGTGCTCGCACTGCTACAAGCTTCACGACACTCTGCTACCGAGCCAGTGTCCTTTGTGGCGCTTCTCTCGTAACGTACGATTGAGCCTCCAGACTATCGTGGATAACCTCCCTGATATCCACACATTTTCGGACTCCTCCTAAAGTCCTGCTTCATCGATAATTCTCGAGCATCCGCTACCGTGTCTGCACGATCATTCTCGATCACGGAATTTGGGAGTGTGACAAGCCTCCCCCACCTGAAGAATCGCTTGTCCTCAACCGAGCATTCCCTCTTCAGCTGGCGTCCCGTCACCATCCTCCATCCGCTACGCACCTCCTGATGCGGCTCAATTGGAAGGGTGGTGCAAGCTTGCACCGCCTCCCTTTCTGCACCTCATCTTTTCACGAACCACGTCCCTCCATGACTTGGTATTCAACGTGAAAAGTGGAGCTTCCTCGTCAGCTCCCATTTTCGGTATATCCCTCCTGGATACAACAGCTCCATCACTGGTATGTGGCAGCTCCAACTCCTCATGTGGAGTACTCACCTCCACGTTCGCTCGTTGACGATTTCTATCGTTCCCTGTAGGCGTCCCCACGTCCTGGGAAATGAGCACCTCCTGCGCTCCGAGTGTCTTTGGTATCTTGCCTCCTGCAAGATCATTGGTGGTGTGGTTCGTCACCACTCCACCCACATGGACATGTGACTTCTTGTCCATGCTGCATCGCCCTCCAGAGCTCTGCCTTGCCTTCTCATGCACGGATGTTCTCCTATCCGCGGCTTTGGTTGTGTGCCCCCTGCACACAAGTTGGTGCCCAGCATGCACCTGCGTACTCCTGTGCGTCCTCGATCGAGCCTTGGCGCCTCCAAAGCTCTTTGTTGTGGAGCTCCATCCCTCCACCGAATTCGAAGCTCCAGCTCGAAGTGTTGTGAGGCGTACCTTGCGCATAGCACCAATTGCTCCCAAGCGTACCTCACGTTCTTCTTCCTCCTCCTCGTCCCAACGAAGAGAGTTCAGCTTCTCCTTCTTTGGGCACTCGTGCGCCCTATGCGGTCCGTCGCATATTAAGCACCCCTTGCTCCTGGGTTGCTCCCTCTTCTTGGAGTACTCCCGTTCCTCCATTGGTGGATCATGGGCAACCCCTTTGCCCTTGTCCTTTGACCGCGCCTTCTGCTTGTTGGTGAATTCCTTCTTTTCAGCATTGTGACTTGGTTGGGCCCATAATCAACTAACACATCCGCCACCACGATCGCTGAATTAAGATCCTTCACTCCCTGCCTCCGCAGTTCGGCTTGCGCCCAGCTTTGCAACCCGATCGTGAAGTTGAACAGCTTGTCCTCCTCGAACATCCCTTTGATGTCCAGCAACAAGGACGTGAATTGCTTCACGTATTCACGAACAGTGCTTGTCTGCTTCAGGCGTCGAAGAGCCTCCCGTGCAATCCACGCAGTATTCTTCGACAGGAACTGCGCCTTCAGTTCCGTAACTAGATCATCCCACCTGGATATCTTCGGTCTGGCCACATCTGTTGCACAGCTCCTCCACCATAGTGTGGCACCGCTTGACATATACATCGATGCCAAGCTCACTTTCTCGGCTTCTGTCGTCTTGGTCGCCTCGAAATACACTTCCATATCCCATAGGAAGTTTTCCAAATCCTTGGCACTCCGCGTACCTGTAAAGGATTTGGGTTCAGGTACCTTGCGTCGTTGTACCTCTATGGAGCCTCCGATGTTCGCCAACGCCTTCTTGATGACGGAGATCTCACTCCGAAGATCCTCCATCATCATGTTGAACGCCTCCAGTTTGTCCTCCAAGGACTTGATCTGCTCCGCTGAGCGTTGGGTATCATCCACAACATTCGATCCTTCTGAAGAACGCTCCTCCAAGACGGCGATGCGATGGGCATGAGTCCCAATAGTGGACTCTACTTCTGCCATCACCTGCTCCAATGCTGCCATACGCTCGGTAACACCCACCATCTTCGCTCTGCTGATTGAAGATGTACTTGCTCCAACAAGTATCCTCTGTTCCCGCGATCGACTGCACCAACAGTCGCTCGTAACTTTGCCCGCTTTCATGGCACCGACCAAGCTCTGTGATCTGCTTCTTGTCCTGATACCAATTCGTGCCAACGAATTGTATCACAAACCGTTGCTCTGATACCACTTGTCACAGGGTTAAAATCCGCTATCGATTTCGACCGATCCTGTGCGGCGTTAGCTAACCCGTAGCTAACCAGCCTTGCCGAGTAAAACGGTCACGGACGCGCTCTAACTCTTCTCGATACCCCTGCTTGCTAACGCACTGATGCTCAGACACAAGCATAAGCTCAACTCTGTGGATCGTTCAGGAACAATCTCAAGAACTCGTTCAAGAACAATCAAGAACGCAACCACACGATCACAAAAGCACGGGCACAAAGCTCGTCTCTTATTAGAAGGGGAACTATCTCTGGAGTGGGTGGATACACTACACTTTCTCTCGTGTACTCTGTGTACTCTGTGTACTCTGTGTGTTTACAAATGAGCCACCATCTCTCCTTATATACAAGACTCAAGGCAACCCAAGGGACACTCATTATTACATCTACAATAATGATACATAAAAACACAAGAGACCCTTCGAGTTCTTCAGCAACTCTTCATCTGCTCGTCTCTTCGACTCCCTTGTTGTCCTTTTGTCTTCCTGCACGGTTGACGCCCAGTCAACCGCCCAGTCATCAGCACACTCGCGCTTCAACACTTGCTGATGCAGCTTTTTCATAATTCACCAAGTGCCACGAACACTTGGTCTTGTGTCAAAGGGAACCCGCGGCCTCCAAACCCTCGTGCGGTAAACCCTTCCTTAGCGTTCTGCATGCTAAGGGGAAGTCCTCTAGAACTTCGTTATCGTGGCCTCCAGACCACTCTCGTACGCGTACTATCGAGCATGTTCGACAATGCTCGTACTCAGCACCTGCAACGCTCCATGCCTCCTTGGACCGCCATGCATCAATACCGATACCGCGCGCCTTCGTGCGTACGCCTCTGTGACCGTATTGCATTGCTCCTCGATGTGTACTGCTTCACTACGTATCGCCCTTCTGCGCTCGCGTATGTACCACTACGTGCATCCACTGTCATGTCTTGCACTGCTGCCTGTACTCGCTGTGCTCGCACTGCTACAAGCTTCATGACACTCTACTACCGAGCCAGTGTCCTTTGTGACGCTTCTCTCTTGTAACGTACGGTTGAGCCTCTAGACTCTCGTGGATAACCTCCCTGATATCTACGCATTTTCGGACTCCTCCTAAACAACCTGCTTGATCGATAATTCTCGAGCATCCGCTACCGTGTCTGCACGATCATTCTCGATCACGGAATTTGGTGGTGTGACAGTAGGAGTCCTTCTTGCTGCTCTTGATCCCGAATATGATGCGGCCAGATCACAGATACTTGCAGATGCTACCATTCCTCCTATGGAGGAAGTCTACCGGAGGCTTAGCCACATCTCTGTTCCATCCAGTGCGTCTACACCACCCCCCTCAGCGATGCTTTCTTCCAGAGGGAGAGGTGGTTCCTCTTCTTCATTTTGTGGTTGTGGCCGTGGAACTAGAGGTCGTGGTGGTCAGTCCCGTCCACCCTGCAGTTTTTGTCACCGTACAGGTCACTTGGAGGATACATGCTATTCTAAACATGGATTTCCAACATCAGCGCGTGTGGCAGAACATGTTGCATCTCCATCATCGTCCACTTCGGATCAAAGGTTTGAGGAACTCGTCGCTCGGTTACGAGATATAATGCCTCATGCTTCTACAGATTCTTCTGGAGGCTCTTCGGATATATCTGCGTCTGCTTCTGCCAGTACTTCTGCCACGACGAGCACCTCAGGTAGTGCATGTGCTTTTACTACATGTTATAGTTCAGACATCTCTGATTGGATCATGGACTCTGGTGCCACGCACCATCTATGTAGAGACAGAGACAGACTTATATCATATAGAGAGATTCCTCCAGGGCAGGCGATGATCATTGCCAATGGGACTCATTCCCCCATTGTTAGACAGGGGGAGGTTATGTTATCCTCTTCCATGTGTCTAAAGAATGTCTTACATGCCCCTGAATTTTCGATGAACTTACTCTCTATTAGTTAGATTACAAAAGATTTGCATTGGCGCGCTATATCTGACCCATCTTCTCTTATATTTCAGGACATTCTAACGGACAGGGTGATTGGTTGTGGTTCTGAGCAGGATGGGCTTTATCGTCTGAACCGGAGTTCATATGCTGGAGTCTCTTCTCATGCTGTTGGATCTGTCTCTCCCTATACATGGCATCTACGCTTTGGTCACCTCCCTCTACAGAAGATGCGTCACCTTTTGCCTCAGATATCTCCAAGTTCGTCCTTCCGGTGTGAAGCTTGTCAGTTAGGGAAGCACCATAGAGCTAGCTTCCCAAGTCGTCAGAGTTGGAGCAGTAGCTCCCCTTTTGAGTTACTTCATGTTGATATTTGGGGTCCCAGTCGTGTTCCTGATCACCAGGGGCACAGGTTTTATCTTGTTGTGGTTGATGATTTCTCTTGTTTGTCGTGGGCTTTCCTGTTAAAGAATAAATCTGAAGCTGGTGATGTTATCAAAAACCTTATCAATGAAGTGAACAATGTCTTTTCATCCAATGTGAAATATGTTCGTACTGATAACGCGTTGGAATTTTGTACTCGGACTCTCTTACATTATTTTTTGTCAAAAGGCATTATACACCAAACTACATGTGCCTACACCTTCCAACAGAATGGAGTTGCTGAGAGAAAACACCGTCACCTTCTTGACATTACTCGAACTCTACTTATCCAGAGTTGTGCTCCTATTTCTTTTTGGAGAGATATTGTTCTTACAGCCTGCTACTTGGTAAATTGTACGCCGTCCACGGTACTTGGTGAGAAAAGTCCTCTTTCTGTTGTTTTTCCAGATAAGGAATTGTTCTTACTCACCTCTCGTGTCTTTGGAGTTGTTGCCTTTGTTCATCAGCTATCACCAGGTCTTGACAAGCTCTTACCTAGAGCTGTCAAATGTGTCTTCGTGGGTTATTCTCGGACACAGAAGGGATATCGTTGCTATGATCCAGTTACCAGGAAATACTTTATCAGTGCAGATGTTACTTTCTTTGAGTCTGTTATGTATTTTTCACCTGCAGGTGACAGATTGGTCTCTAACACATCTACTGATGAGGTCTATGTCCCTCCTCCTCCTATGGTGAGTCCTTCATTGTCCAATCCAGCTCCTAACGTTGCGTCAGCACCACCACTATATCCACCTCCACCACCTCTACCTCCACCAAAACCACTTATCTCACCACTACCAAAATTTTATACCCGTCGATCCGGTCATGCTCATGCTACACGCCAATCATCCAGCACGCCCCAGGTATGTTCAGATGTTACTAATGATGGGTCGAATAGTGTGCCTATGCATGGTGCATCATTACGGGACGAATCTGACCCGGCGAGTTCAGTGGTTGATGATCTGGATGTTCCTACTACGATGAGAAAGCAGAAACGCAGTTGTGCTTCGTATCCTCTTGCATCACAGGTCTCCTTTCATCGTCTCGCAGGGGACTTTCAGAAATTTACAGTGGCTTTATCCTCTGTGGAGATCCCACGGACCTATCAGGATGCATTGAAAATTGATTGCTTGCGGTCTGCAATGGAGAAGGAGATGGCTGCTCTACAGTCGCGGGGCACATGGATCTTGGTTCCCGCTCCATCAGGAGCATCTGTTGTTAGATGCAAATGGGTATTCACTGTCAAGTATCATGCAGATGGTAGCTGATGCAGCGTGGAGTCAACATATAGGGCCAATTATTTATCTAATTTTATTGGTTAATTTTATTACGTTTATTTAAGTTGTTGTGTCTTCAATTAAATAAATGAGATCGCCTTTGATCTCCAACAATTAGTCATAGATTTGATTTTTAAATTTGGTCGGTTAATTAGTTAGAGTCTAATTAGGATAATTAGTTGTCAATTTAAATTAGTTTACTATTTTTGTAATCTCATCCCTCCTATATAAAGGGATGAGGGTCCATTATGTTAGTTAGTTCAGTTTGATAATTATTTGAGAATTATTCTCTATTCCTCTCTCTCTTCTCCCTTCCCCTCGCGGTCTACGCGGTCTTCCTCCTTCAACCTCACGCAACAAGCGTGTTCTTCTTCTCAACCCCTCCATTTTTCTCCACCGAAATTCCACCGTTCAAACATTTCAAATTTTATCGTCGACGCCGAATCGTGTTTGCATCATTTGGTATCAGAGCATGGCCTACAGATCGTCCTCACGATCTGACGATCCGTACCGACATTCGCACCGGCATGTATCAAGGGACTATCGTTCGTCCGAGCGAAAACGGCGAGCCATCGACGCCCACAACGAGAAGATGAGGAGCAAGCTACTTGAGATACAAGCCAACTTCGAGTCCATGTTTCAAGATCTTAGGGCTGACTTCGAGTACCTACGCGCCAAATCGAAGCCTCCAACCACCGACCCCGAAGTTGAAGACGTCAACCTAGCCGTCAACGACGAAGCAGCCTCTGTCCAGGCCGTTTTGGAAGAAAAAAAGGGCGATCCGAGCGCTGTCCAGGTAATCTCAGACCTGCAAAACCCCCCGGAATCGACAAACGCCTCATCGGCAGCCTGCCGCCAACCCCCGCCGCAACCCCGCCCCCCCCAGCGACCCCCCTGGCCACGTCAACCCCTCCCGCGAACCCCCTTCCCGCAACCACTGCGGCTCCCGCTCCGCCCCCAAACACGACGCCTCTCCAGGCCATCCCGGCCCTCGCCGCACCACCGGCGGCCCCTCCCGCGACCCCCAAACCCCCTGCGATACCCCCCCCCCCCCGCGCGTTCTCCCGCCCACCCATCCCCGCGACCTCGCCTCACCCTCGCCATCTCTCCCATCGCCACCCTCGGACCCCCTCCCGTTACCAACCACACGTTCCCCGCATCCCCCGCGCCCTTCCCGCACCTCCAAGCACGCATCACCCACCTCAGAATCCCACCTATCCACTACAACCCCCATCGCCTTCCCCTCCCGCGCCCAGTCCCCGCCGCCCGCAGCTTCCCCTCTTCCCCAGCCCTCGCCACCGCCCTCCACACCCGATCCCCTCCCCCGCCTCGCCCCTCCCAGGTTCCCCCTCTCCCGCGCATTGCTCGCACAACCCAGCCCCCCCCCCCTCCCATCGCCGCTAACCTCCCACCGACACCCCCCCTCTCCTCGCCAGATGCGCCCGTGCGGACCCCCGCCGTCGACGCCTCCTTCAATCTCGGCCCCGTCGCCTCCTGTTAAGGAAGAAAGGAACCCTAGCATGGGAACCCCATACAGGAGAAACCACATCCCCGAGATTTGGGGTTGAGAAATTAAGTGGGAAAAATTACACAAACCCCCCCTCCCATGCAAAGATTTTTATTCAAAGGGAAGGTTCAAAGACTCCTCTCACAAAATAAGTTGTAATGAAGGGGTACGAAAATTGCGCCCAAGCCCCCGGTGGCAAAAATATTTAAAAAAGAAGGCTGCAAATCAGAAATCTAGGGACCCTCCTTATCCAAATAGGACTAGGGCCTTGGGCTTCCCCTATATAAGGACCACATGGCTTTATTCCTTGGACACATCTCCTCCCCTCCTCTCCTTGTATCATTGCTTCGCTATGGATTCTCCAAAGGCCATGTTGTTCATACCTCATCAATTCTTCGAGCATCACAAGGAGAAGACAACAATCAGGAAGACGCCGTTGTTCGCGCCACACATGTTCTTCAACCACGAAGGCCACGTCACCCACGCCCGCGGATGGATTCCGCCATTTGCCCCACACCAATTCTTCCATAAGATGACTGAGCACGCAGATTCGACCTCCAAGCCTGCAGATCCAGCAATTCGTCGGGAGACGAATTTTTAAAAGCGGAGGAGAGCTGATGCAGCGTGGAGTCAACATATAGGCCAATTATTTATCTAATTTTATTGGTTAATTTTATTTACGTTTATTTAAGTTGTCGTGTCTTCAATTAAATAAATGAGATCGCATGTGATCTCCAACAATTAGTCATAGATTTGATTTTTAAATTTGGTCGGTTAATTAGTTAGAGTCTAATTAGGATAATTAGTTGTAGAAAAACAGAATGCGGAAGCGGAATCGGAAATAAAGATAAAACAATAAGAACAAAGATTTTAACGTGGAACCCTACTCCAGAAGGAGCGGGATGAAACCACGGGAGAAGCCCCTGAATTGGGCATTTCTTCTATTGAAGTTCTCAATGAGTACAGGGGGTGTGGGGCTCCTTATATAGCCCCACGGACAGACCCAATAGTGACCGCTCCCCCATGTAGTACTAAACACATGGGTGGACTCAATTCTTTTCCAACACTCCCCCTCAAGTTGATAGCTGGGACAGCTGCAACTTGCAATAATAAAGAAAAAATGTACATCATTTACATCTTCACTTGAAATCACCACAATAAACGTATTTATCCGCAACTGGTAGACAAACCCGCTTGCTGACGGGTATATCAGGTCACCGGAACGTATCTCTGTCATGCCTGGAAGGTCACCGACTGTCTCTGTCGTGCCTGCATAGTCACCGGATCTCTGTCTCAGTCGTGCTTGCGGGTCACCGGACTTTGTCTCCGTCGTGCCTTGAAGAAAACAAATCCAGTGCGGAGTCGATGTCGAGGATAGATATACCACGACGAAGATCGATGCACAGTGAAGATGGCTTGATATTCTGTGAAATCCGGAGTGTTTGGTCTGTCAATCAACGATGTAGGATGCATATGGCTTTTACTCCCCCTTTCTCCCAAACTTGTGAGAATAATGAAAATAAAGTCAAGTTGGGAGAAGCAAACATGAATCACATTTTTTTATGCGTACGACTTTTTTTCTTGTACGCGACTTTTTTTCTTTTTTTTCGATTTTTTTTGTTAGCATATGCGTACGGCTTTTTCTTATACGCGCCTCTTTTCTCTGTTTTTTTTTTCTTTTTTTTAGTAACTAACAAGTCTTCTTTTTTTTCCGTTGGGCCTCCAATAATAAAATCCCCTTTTTTTCCTTACCCAACTTTGGGCTCTCTCTTTTTTTTCCCGGCTCATTTCTGTTTTTTTTAACTGATGCCGATTGGGGGCCCAACACACTCCCCCCCTTTTTTTTGAAAAAAAAACAACGGATGGGCCTCACAATAAATAACCCTCTTAGGGTTCCCACGCATAATCATGGCATTGGTGGGATCTTTGTTGCCGCCGCCAAGAGGATCCCCCGATGGGGCATCTTCCATCCCCGCTTGGAAGTGGATCTCGCCTATGCGAGATTGGATTTGCGCGAAGGAGGCACGCAGGAGGGTGCGCCTGGCTCGCTGCCTGGGGGCTTGAGAGGATAGAGGGGCTCGCGGTGAGAGGCGAGGCTGGAGGAGGGCGCGCGGGGCTGGGCTTTGAGGATGGAGATCTGATGCCTGGAGCGCCGGCGCCGCCACTACTTTGGAGAGGAGGAGCGCGCGCTCCTGTTGTTGCCGATGGGGAAAGGGTTCCGCGCCTGGGGAGGGCGCGCGGCTTGGGGCGTTGCTTAGGGCTGGGCTGCTGTAGGTGGAATGGGGGTTGCGCCAACGTGAGGAGCGGCTTGATGCCGCCTTGAGGTCACGAAGGCGCCTGGGGCTGGTGGAGGTTGTGGCCTCCGCCTGGAGGTTGATAAGGATGGCGGGCGACTCCGTTTGGAGTGGAAGCGCGGGTGTGCACCTGGAGGCTGACGGTGCTTGGAGGCTGACGGAGATGCGTCATGGGTCTGGCAGGAGGTGCACAGGAGGTGCGGTCTGGGCCTGATGCACGAAGGTGCGCAGAGCGCGAGATCTGAACAAGGGTGACGAGGTCCTGTTCTGTCCGCATGTTCTTCATCTTTGAATGTGACTTCAAGGGGATCACATGGTGGTGCCTGGAAAATGAGGATCGGCACCGTGAAGAATGGTGAGATCTTCTTTGAGCTGGAGAACGTTGCCTGCGGGACCATGGCCCGGATACCGGAGATTGTTGCCATCAGCCCGGAGATCTCGTCGAGGAAATCCGAGAGAGGAACGCCCAACGACGAACAGATCTTTAACATAAACATAATCTTCAAGAAGACAAATTGGAAACTCGAATCTCAAAAAAAAAATAAGAATATAAAACTCCTCGAGAATCGAACCTGCTCTGATACCATGTAGAAAAACAGAATGCGGAAGCAGAATCGGAAATAAAGATAGAACAATAAGAACAAAGATTTTAACGTGGAACCCTACTCCAGAAGGAGCGGGATGAAACCACGGAGAAGCCCCTGAATTGGGCATTTCTTCTATTGAAGTTCTCAATGAGTACAGAGGGTGTGGGGCTCCTTATATAGCCCCACGGACAGACCCAATAGTGACCGCTCCCCCATGTGGTACTAAACACATGGGTGGACTCAATTCTTTTCCAACAGTTGTCAATTTAAATTAGTTTACTATTTTTGTAATCTCATCCCTCCTATATAAAGGCATGAGGGTCCATTGTGTTAGTCAGTTCAGTTTGATAATTATTTGAGAATTATTCTCTATCCCTCTCTCTCTTCTCCCTTCCCCTCGCGGTCTACGCGTTCTTCATCCTTCAACCTCGCGCAACAAGCATGTTCTTCTTCTTAACCCCTCCATTTTTCTCCACCGAAATTCCACCGTTCAAACATTTCAAATTTTATCGTCAACGCCGAATCATGTTTGCATCAGTAGCCTGGATCGGTACAAGGCAAGGCTAGTGGCACGAGGTTTCACTCAGACTTATGGAGTGAACTATATCGATACCTTCTCTCCAGTCGCCCGTCACTCCACTCTTCGTATTCTTCTGTCTGTAGTTGTAGTACGTGATTTTCCCTTGTTCCAGCTAGATGTTAAAAATGCATTCTTGTATGGAGATCTGCAAGAGGAAGTCTACATGCAGCAACCTCCGGGGTTTGCTGTTGAGGGGGAGAATCATATGGTGTGCAGACTTCATAAGGCCTTAAACAGAGCTCAAGGGCATGGTTTCAGAAGCTTTCCCATCTAACTGAAGAACAAGGATTCAAGAGATCCAATGCAGATCACTCGTTGTTCATCCAGAAAACTACTCGAGGTACAGTTGTCATCATGGTGTATGTTGATGACATTTTGGTTACAGGAGATGATGCTCAGGGGATAGAGATGACCAAAGCAGTGTTGGGTCGTCAATTTGTTACAAAGGACCTCGGTACATTATGATATTTTCTACGGCTGGAGTTCGCCGGGAATGCACGGGGTCTAGTAATGACTCAGAGGAAATATATTACACATATGCTTATCGAGATGGGCATGGTTGGATGCAGACCTTCGACTACTCCTATGGACCCCAGCATGAAATTATATGATAATGATACAGAAGAAGTTGACAAGAGAAGGTATAGAAAAATGGTAGGGAAGCTTCTTTACAAAACTATAACCCGACCTGATATTGCCTTTGCAGTTAGCCGGGTAAGCCAGTTCATGGAACAGCCGAGACAGGTACATATGGATGCTATATATATGATACTCGGGTATCTAAAATCGTCTCCAGGCACGGGATTGTTGTTCAGAAAGGAAACTAGTTTATTTGTTTCTGTATGTGCAGATGCTGACTATGCAGGATGCCCTAAGGATCGAAAGTCTACCTCAGGCTTTGCTGTGTTTGTGGGTAGCTCTCTAGTTTCTTGGAAAAGCAAGAAACAAACGGTTGTGGCTAGATTCAGTGCAGAATCTGAATATAGGGCTATGGCACAAGCAAGTA